>CM053626.1:52251878-52279707 GCA_028646595.1 Phalanger gymnotis | reverse complement strand
GCTTTTTCCACTCCCCCACTTAGGGGTCTCCAAGCTCAAAGATGGTAGGAAAAGGCCAAAAGGCAATGAGAATGCCAAAAGAAGGAGTTCCCTGTCATGGAGTTCAGCCCATAGAAACATGACTTCTCCCCATTCAGTTTCTTATCCTTTAGGGTTTTTTTTTTTAATTTCACTGGTAGCAGCCTGGAGAAGGCAGCCCCCTGGTTAAACCTCTTCCCTACACATATGTGTGTGTGTGTATGTATGTATATATATATTATATATATGCATATATATATAATATATATATAGTGTGTGTATATATATAGTGTGTGTGTATGTATATATAGATATATATCTATGTGTATATATATATATATATATATATACATATATATATATATATATGTATACACTCCATGTTTTGGTTTGGGGAATAAAGTAGTGGCCTTGGAGTCAGGAAGACCTGAGTTCTAATCCTGCCTCAGATACTTACTAGCAGTGTGATCACCTTACTCTCCACATCAATTTCCTCATCTTTAAAATGGGGATAATATTTAATAGTCCCCTCCCCCAGCTCACAGGGTGGAAACGAAATAATATATTGAAAGCATTTCGGAAAACTTAAATTGTAATATAAATATTTGCTATTTTTATTCTGTAGCTAAAAGGTTCCCTGGTCCTCAAGACGCATCAAGCCCCTCCCCAGATGGAAAGGAAGGGAGAGGGGAGTAGGACAAAAGAGGACAAAGACTCTCTAACTGGGTTTCACTGTAAATTTCTGCAATCTAACATAGACTGGACCTTCACAGCCACAAAGCAATCCTTTTATTCTCTTATTGACTTTCTATTACATTCCCCATAATATCTCTACGAAACCTCATCCTCCCTCCTAAATTACTTGACCGATCCCCATCACTTCTCTCTCAGCAGATGACCTCACCTCCTGTTTTACCGAGACAATTATAGCCGTCCATCCTAAGCTCCCACAGCTCTCTCTTCCCCAAGTCAGAACATCTCTGCGTTTTCTCCCGTCTTGTCCATTTCCCTGGGTTCCGAGGATGGGGTGCCTCCCCTCCTTGCCCAGGTAGCCTCTTTCTAATGGGCCCTCGATCCCATCTCCTCGTACCTTCTCTAAGACCTTTCCCTTTCTTATCTACAGCAGATAACCATCTAATGGCTAGACACAGGAGTCTGCCCTCACTGCCTCCATCTGTCTCCTCACCAGACATTCAGTGCCCTTCACACCTCCTCAATGTGACTCCCATCCCCACATCTCTACCACTTCTCTCTGGAAGGTAACCACCTTAATGATGGCTTCCCTTGGCTTCTACAACACTATTGTCTCACTTTGCCTCTCCAAATGATCCTTCTTGCTGGCTGTTCTTGGTTCTCCCATTGCTTATGTATGACTATGCCCCTGCACTTTTATTCTTCTCTTCTTATAAGCAATCTAATTCCCCCTCAGGACTTCAATTATCACCTTCATCCAGATAACTCCAGAATATAGATCTCCTCCCTCCATCTTGCCCCTGAGCAAGACCATCTCACGTTTCTAACTTCCTGTTAAATACATGCGACATCCTGCCAACATCCCTCAAACTCAACATGTCCCAAAGTGAATTCAATATCTTCACTCTAGAACCTGTCCCTCCTCCTCCTATCTTACCTATTTTTATTAATAGCACCACCATTTTTTCTCATTTACCCAGACTAGACATTTAAAATTTTATATTGTACTCTTCCTTCTTTTTCACTACCAAATTCAATCAGTTCCCAAGTTTTATTGATGGTACCTCCAAAACAACTCTCCCATTGCTTAGCTTGTGAGCTCACTGAGAGTAGGGGTTGGTTCACTTTTTATCTGCCCCACTTTTTACCTAACTCAAAATGATCTCCTTGTCCATGAATTAATTCCCTGGACCCCTATGTTTCATCTCTTTTGTGCATTAGTCATTTTCTAACATATTCTCTGTATATACATCTCACCTCTGAAGCTTGCTGTCTGTGTGACCTTGGGAAAGTCACTTAATTTCCTTGGGCCTCAGTTTCCTCACCTGAAAAATTTGGATTAAGTGGTCTTTCAGGTCCTTCCCAGCTCTATATCTGTGAATTTGAACCCTTCCCCCTAATAGCTCCTTGAAGGCAGACACTAAGTTGTTTTTCAGTCTCTGTAGCCCTACCTTCTAGTCCAGTATCTAACACATAGCAAACAATAAATATTTGTTGATTGGAACAAAACCGAACATAATTTAATCGTCCATCTCTGGATCCCAAGGGCTATGAATACCTGGACTTACCCTGGAAATCTAAATTTCATTGTTACAGACAGAAATACCTCTGGCTGCCCAGGATGGCTGATGGTAGAGCTGTACAAATTCTCTGCTTCTATAATCAAGCCCCATTCCTAATTCCCCACAATTCTCAAAAAGATCTTTCCCTACCTAGGGTCCAATTCCTCTTTTCTTCCTAAAAATTGGGTGACATGCCCCCCATTCTCAGCTTCACCAACTATAAAATGAGGGTGGTCATATTCTATCTGATGGCTCCTTCCATCTTCTGTCTTTCATGTTCTATGTTCTATGATTCCCCACTTTGGCTTCCTTAGGCACAGCCTAGGCTCTGATGTGACAACCTTAGAACATGCAAGAGCCTAAGATCTAATCATACCTACATCCTCTATCCAGATCAGCTTCCCAAACTCAGGATAGAACTAGAATCAGACAGTCCTCTAAGACTGGAAGAAGTTTGAATCTCTGGCTCAGGCCACTTCCTCAGCCCCAGCAAGAATCATGATTCGAATGCATCCTGGCTTCCCCAAAATAGTATAGTCTAAATGTGTGTATATCTCCCTGGAGTTCTTCAAGTTCAAATCCCTTGTGTTCTTAGGCCAGGGAATCCTGCTTGGAAAGAGTGAAATGGATCAGCTTGAAGTGTCAGGGATCAATGTTGAGGTCCTCTATGCCAAAGGAAGAGATGAGCTCCTGTGATAGGAACTCACCCATAGTACAGAAGGGGAAAGTGAGGGCTATGATACTTCTTGAAAGTCCCACCTTCCAAAGAATTAAATCAAGTCTCTTGACCCAACAGAGGTCTGGTTCTCTGTCTATAAGACTGCTCTGTCTGGTCAAGGATAGAGTGGTAAGGCCAATTTAGCCTCCTGAGATGCCAAGTCCCAGAGTATGGGCTGAATCAATGGAGCTAAGCTGCCTCTTTTGCTTCCATATACCCCACAGGCATAGAATCCATCAAGAACCCCTGGTCCCCTCATCTTTCCCCAACTCCCTCTATTTGCCTTGGCCACGTAATGGGAATGGGTGTTGCCTGTTCTCTCTGCACTTGGCACAGTGACTCAGCTTCCCCTTTAGGGAGTGGGAGTCGAGGAAAGGAATCTGTTTCTCTGCCCAGTCTACCCTTCTCTGAAATTTCCATGGCCCCTAGTCAGCTGAGAGATCTGGCCTAATGCCTAATCTTCCTTCAAGACTCCTCAGACCACCTCCAGACCTTTACAATTACAATTACAATAAGGATTTCCAACCAGCAGATGCTTCAAGAAGGTGTCACGACTGCCCTACAAAAAGTTAATCACGGTCCAGTGAAAAGAGCATGGGTTTTGGAATCAGCAGGCCTTGGTGTGTATACTAGTTCTGCTATGAACTCACTGTGTGATCTTGAGAAAATTGCATCATTTTGGGGGGTTTCAGTTTCTTCCACCATAAAATGAGGCAGGTTGGACAAAATGATCACCTCTCCGAGGTCCCTTCCAGAGAACTGGGTTGACAAATGGTCAAGCCAGTATTCATGTGGCAATTCTTCCTTATGCTGCCCTAAAATATGGCAATTTATCTTTAGCAAAAACTTTCTCCCTGTGGCCCCTGCATCCCCCTTTTTTCTTCCTTCCTCAGGGAAATACACCCTTCATCTGATGGAATTTGGGAATCCGGATGATATGGGGTGAATGCTGATCTGTGTCCCCTAGGCAGTTCCAGCTTTGCCCAAGTAACATCCCAAGCTAGACAGCATAGACCAAAGGTTTGTGTCATGGACCCCTTTGGCAGTCTGGTGAAGTCTACGGATCCCTCCTCAGAATACCATTGGTTACCTACATTCATAACTGGAGGAAATGTGAAATTTCATGAAAACAAAGATGCATTTTTTCCTTACCCAAGTTCATAGATCCCCTGAAATAATCTCTCCATGGACTGTGGAGCCCAGGTTAAGAACCCCTAACCTAGAGGGTTAGGAGTAGAAGCTGACATTCTGAGTTGTCTGGTGAGTTTTAATAACCTCCTAACCCTAACCCCAATTAGAGTGAAAAACCTGAAACAATCTCCTCCTTACCAGCTCCTACTTCTGTCCCAGACTGCTGAAATAGGCCTCCCATGAGCAGAAGCCCATGTGCAGAAGTCTGGAGATGGGAAGAACGGCAGTGCACCATATAAAAGAATAGGATGCTATCTCACCATAGCCCAATCAAAGTGCCTCCCAAAGGTTCCCCCTTTGTTCCCCTCCTCCATCCAGATCATTCAAGAACTCAAGAGCAAAGGGAAGAAGGGAAAATTGATGAAGACAGCCCTGGTCCCTTGGTTCTTACCTGCTACTCTGTGAGCCACCAGCCCCTCTAGATTCAAGGGCTCTTCCTCAGGGGTCCGGGATGGATCTGAACCAATCTCCTTTGAGGGGAGTTGAGGTTGAGTTGTGAGGCCAGGGAGAGTTGCTGGAGGTTGGCGAGGTCCTGGAGGGCTTGAGGAAGCTGGGAAAGCAGAAGAAGAAGGAGAAGAGGCTGGACTTCTGGGCTGGTAACTCTGGCTGGCTGAAGATGGCTGGTAATCATAGGGAGAATATGGCCTCCCAGGTGAGGCAGACTCCAGGGAGGTGCGGGCAGCTGGTTCAGGTGTTCCCTGGAGATGTCCCCTTGGGATATAGCCAGATCTGGACTGGGCCAGAGGTTGCAACTGAAGGGAGAGGCCAGGAGGAGGCTGAGAGCCCAGGGGAGAAGTTCCTGGCCAGGCCCCAGGGACACTCTGTGACTTGTGCAAGGGGGAGGTGGATGAGGCAGGGTCCAGGTCAAGCATTAGCATGTTGAGTGCTTCTATAGACTGTTCAATCTCCTTCTGGGAGGCTGCCCTGGGGAACTCAGGGAGGCCAGAGGCTGAAGCCTCCACCTGAGGCTGGGGACTGGGCCTGCTGGGTGTGTGACTCTCTAGGCGAGCCCTCTCCTGCTGGCGTAGAGGTGGGCGAGGCTGCTGCTGCTGTTGCTGCTGTTGCTGCCAAGAACTCAGTCCCCGTTGCACTGCATCTCGACTACTCCCACTACGGGCTGGAGCTTGGGGCAACTGAGGCTCAGTTTCTGGAAAGGACTGAGAGCGGAACATCCCATTGGTATCATAACCGTAGTGGGGATTAGCCATCGACTGCTGCCATCCCAGGTGTGGGCCCTCTCGCTGGTACCCAGAGAGGCCCTCCCGGGCTGAGAACGAGGGTCGCATGGGGGCCCCATGGATCGTCTGAGTGAGAGGAGCCCGGGCACGGGTTTCATAGGGGTAGCTGCTGCCATTAACCATCGGCTCTGCTGGGTACGGCTTGTCAAGGCCATTTGTCAGTGGAGACATAGCCTCGGTGTAGCCTCCCTCACTGGTGTTGGTGACTCCATCCAAGGAGGACAGAGTGCCCAGACTGCCTACGCTGTGCCCATCCTGGTTGGGCAGCTCATCATCCAGAATGTCTGTCTCTCGCTCAGATGTCAGGGCCCCACCATTGACGTGGACCTGGGCAGGGACAACATGGCGTCCAGAAGAGGGGGCAGCGGGTGCCCCGTGCTGGCGGGACAGGTGGTGTCGGGTGTGGTACATGGGCCCTTGCTTCTCCCGCTCCAAGCCAAAACCACTCAGCAGCCTCTCCAGCTCCCGCTTCTCCTCAGGGCTCAGGGATACAGGGGCATTAGGTGGACCTGCTGGCTCATCGGTCTTGTCAGTCTTGGTGGAGGCAGTGGAATTCCCTGAATCGCTGCTCACTGACAGGGTGTGCTCCACGTGGTTAGGGGTGGCTGAGAGAGTGGGGCGGATAGCATTGACCGCACCTGTGCTGCCGTGCAGAGAGTCCTTCTTCTTCACTTTGGCGTAGAGACTCCCATCCAGTGGACCTTGGGTGTGTCCCACCACTTCTGTGTAAGAACAAGGAGAAGAGAGACAGAGTAGATCAGTGAGTGTGTTCATGCATGTATGTGTGTATGTGTGTGTGTGTGTGTGTGTGTGTGTGTGTGTGTGTGTGTGTGTGTGTTCTATTTCATCACCCCTGGGGAGAAGGGAGCTAAGAGCTCTCTCATTAGCGAACTCATATTATGGCGGCGAAATCTTTCAACTTACTGCCATGACATGGAGTTGGAGGTGGAGATGGTGGGGAGGAGAAGGAAAGAAGAAGCTACATCTCCCAAGCCTTCATCTCAACATCAAAGCAGGCTCAAGCAGAGCTCAAAAGTAATCAATCAGCTGCCTAAATGGGCAATTCGAAGCATGCAGAGTCCTTCTGCCCTTCTCCCAGTTACTCCTTGAACACCTGCTACCTGAAATGCCTTCACCAGGGGAACACAGGCTTTCATTTCAGAAATAGGGCTCGAAATGCAGAGGCACAAGGAAGAGGTTCTGTAGTAACTTAAATTCACACTAAGATATAAGCAACTGATAAAGGAAACTTTCATTGAAACTATATTTTGTGTGCATGTGTGCATGAAAGAGAGAGACAAAGAGGCAGAGACAGAGTCAGAGAGACAGAAAGAGAGAGAGAGAGAGAGAGAATGAGTGAGGACGACAAGGGAAGGGGAGGGGAGGGGAATTGAGGGGAGGGGAAGGAGGAGAGGAGGGGAGAAAAGGAAAATCATTTAGGTAAAAAAAAAATCTATCCCTCCTGTAAAAGGGGCCCAACCCATCAATTTCTGCCTTTCCCAATGCTTCCTTCCTCCTATTTCTCAGCATCTTTAGCTACTTCTGTTCCTTATCTCTCTCTCCCAGTTCAAAGAGCACCAGCAAATCCACTCAAAGATGATACACAGGCACCCATGGAAAATGAAGAAGACAAAGGAATTGAGAGGAAGCCACATTCTCTATGACCTGCTGCCTGAGTCCAACAGGTCCACATTAAAGGCCATCCAAAACCCCGGGTCAACCTTGGTCCTGCTGCCAGCCTCCCAAAGGTCCTTTGGATCTGAGCTGAGCTTAGACTGGACAGCTCACAGGGTAGGGGGCACAAGCCAATAATTTTCCCTATAGCATATGTTGGTCAGTCAGAATCATGAGAAGCCTGTAAGGCTTCTGGAGTTGGAGGGAAAAGGAATGAGTGGACCTGGGTGGGTGAAGGCCAGATAGCTCTGAGGGAGATTGATCCAAGGCAGTGGGAAATGCACAGAGCAGCCCCACTTCCAGGATGACAACGTAGGGAGGGGATGAGCTCAGCTCGCAGGGCTGGTGGCTGCTCTAGGGGGCCTGGGGTGGCTCTGGGACTGCTCCCAGATTTGTTCAGTCTACACTCCCAGGAGCAACACTTTCTCTGAAAGGAAAAAGTGAGCTCTGAGGGGCTTGGGGCCAGCCCTCTGACTCAGAGACTAAGAACTTTCCCCGCCCAGAGGAACTTGGTGACTTCACACTCTACAGTCACCAGCCCTGCCCCCCACCACTTCCACCTCTCCCTCTCTTACACATGCACATACTCTATCCCCCCTTACACTTCCACCCTAGGCCCCTAGCTGGCAAAAGAAGAAAGGGTTCCTCCTAAACCCCAACCCAGACACCAGGCAGTCTGTCTCTCTGTCTGTCTGTCTCTCTTTTGTCTTTCTCTCCCCCCACTCTGTCTCTCTCTGTCTTTTTCTCTTCTACTCCCTACTTCTCCCCCCTCCATCTCTTTATCCCACTCTGCCCCTTTGTCTCAGTCTCATCATCCCTCTTTGTCTCTGCCTCTCCTTCCTTTTTCTTCTCTTCACTTTACACCCTCTCCCCCATCTCTTCTCTAGACTCCTCTTCTCTTCTCCCCTCTCTCTTTCCCTCTGTCTCTCTGTCTCTTGCTCTGTCTCCCCCTCCCTCCTTCTCGCTATCCTTCTCTGCATCTTATTTATCTTGGTCTTACACATACACATACACATACACACACACATACACACACATAATTCAGACACAGAGGCACACAACCTAACGATAGGAAACTTTCCAGTGCATATCCACATACAAACAGCAGACACCTAAACACACATTTGTAAAACCCAAATGCACAAAATACATACATATATATATGTATATATATGTGTGTATATATATATGTGTGTATATATATATATACATATGAGTGCTTAGACTTGGATACACACTCCATATATGAATTATCTGAAGATGTGACATGATGCCATGGAATGAATGCTAGCTAACCTAACAGATAAAAGGACCTGAGTTCAAATCCTAGGTCTACCACTCACTTTCAATGTGACCTTGTGCCTCTTCTCTAGAGCCAAATTTTTTCATCTCTAAAACGAGGGGAATGAACTGGACAGTGTTGGAGGTTCCCTCTGGCTCTAGATCTATAAGCCTATGAGTGTAGAAAATCAAACATAGGGACAGATGTGCATCCTAAGTGGGGACAGCCACCAACACCCAATCAGAAATCCCCGTGAAAACTGCTATGATCTAGACTCGAGGAAATTGGGAAAAAAATATGTTCATCCCAGAACACAGACCGACCCACAGGTCACAAGCGCTTGTCCCTAAGTACACACATACACACACACACACACACACTCACACACACAGCCAAAACTAAGTGATCAGACAGCTACAGAACAGAAACATACACACACACACACACACACACACACACACACACACAAAATCAAGTGATTAGGCAACCACAAAACAGAAACATCCTAACACACACAGAAGCATGCCACAAGCCCACAGAGTATATCGCTAGATGTAATACACAGGAGAGTGAAACAGGACTCCAAGGCTAACCAGTCTGAGGCATACGCAGCCACCCACATACAAAGGTGCAAACAAGCAAACTCTCAGAGTGCACAGGAACCTTAGATCTCTGTCATTCGATCACATCCAACACCACAGCCTTTCCTCCAAAAGGCTGATCTCAGAGAGCCCACTTCCTTTACATCATCCTCCCTCTGCCTCAGGGTCCGTATCCCAACATCCCACTCTCTCTGAAGTTTTCCTAACATCCACAGCTCTGAAGAACCTCCCAGCTACTGGTCAATGAAGTCAACAAACACTTGTGGAGTACCTACTATCTGCTGGGCACTGTGCTAAGCTAACCCCAGCCCTCCAAACCATCATAGGCCAGCTCCATGAACAAATCCAGGTCCTAAAAGGCATTTCCTGACCCAGGATGTGGAGTATCTAGATATAAACAGTCTGAGATGCTCTCAGGCTTTCTGAGGCCGGATTCTTGGGTCACCTTGGAATTCAAATCTACAACAACTTCCTGAGTACTTACAAAGTGGGGCACTGCTGTGCTGAGACAGTCCGTGCCAGCACATGATCTCACAGCTGGAAAGAGCATTGCCTCTGGAGGCAACGGTTCAAATCTCACCTCTGATATTACTACCTATGTGACCTTGGGCAAATCACTGTATCTCCATAGGACTCAGTTTCCTCAATGAGGTGGCTGGACTACAGGGCCGTGATCCTATGACCCTATCTGACCCCAAATCTGTCTATCTGTAACACACACACACACACACACACACACACACACACACACACACACACACACACACGTCTTCTCTCCCTCAGGCTAAATATCTCCAGTTCCTCGTGTGACCCCTTACCATCTGGTCAACCTCCTCTGGAAGCTGTCCACAGCTAACAATCTAACAACCAGGATAAGACACAGGACAAAGTAATTATACACAAAGCAGGATGTAGTAGGTACAAGGGGAGAGATGATTTTCTTCATGGAGGAACTGGGACTTTCATGAAAGGGATGGTATTTGGGCTGGGACTCAACAATTGTCTGGGCCAGTTGTTCAGATCAGAATCAAGGCACTGATACCTCTACTATAGACCTTGTCAGCACAGGAGGCAGCAAGGTACAATGGAAAGAAGGCTGTTTCTGGAGTCCAAGGATCTAGATTCAAATTCCACCTGTGAGGATTCCTACTGTGTGATGTTGGACAAGTGATAAAAACTCCATAGGTCTTTATTTCAGACCTATAAAGTGAAGGAGGAAATAGCCTCTGCTGAGCCATCTGGCTCTAGATTTATGATTTTATCATCCCTAAAACATTCTGAAATCAAAATCTTTAGTGACCAACAAGAGGAGAGATAGGTTGTTGTCCAAAGCAAGAAAGAACCCAACTACTCAACCCAGATCAGACAGCTCGCCAGCCAAACAAAACAGAACCCAGGAGCATCGTGTTTCTGGCTTATCTGTCAAAGAGGATAGAAGGCGCGGTCCCCAAGTACTCCTTACTGAAGTGAATAAATATAGAAGGTAGTATTCTCTTTCTTTTATTCCACTTAATAGTACTGGAAATGGTGCTGTTCAAGATTACAAGTGATCCAAATGAGTGGGGAATGAGCCAGAACTCATGGGCTGGCTACCTTGAAAGTCATTGTTCTGGCTCTACCATCTACACAACAAGCTACCCGGTAGTGTTTTTTTCTCCTGTAGTGCATCCTCCTTTCCCAAGACAAGCCTAGTCACATACATGACATTGAGATGGAGGAGTGTGGTATTCAAACCTCTTTCCCATAAATAAGTGATTCAGAAGGAAAGTTCCTTTCTTCCTCTAAATCTTATGATCCTATAAAGTTAGAACCAATTAGTATCTGAAATGATCTGAGAGTCTTCCTTCTTTCTAGAAAGTCAGTTACTCCTAAGGAGTGGGGGAATAGAATTAAATATATTATAGATCTAACAGACCCAAGAGTCCTTCTCAATTCAGGAGTCCCTTCCTTCTTAGCCTTGGTAGATGGTCATCCATAGTCATGCCTCTTTCTTTCTCAAAAAAATTGACCATCATGAGTTCCCTCTTCATCTCAAAACCCCTTTACATCACCCACACACACACTCTCCTCTTTTTTACTCTCTGATAATTAGATGGCCACTTTCCTTGCCAACAACCCATCTACATGTGAGAGAATCCCATTCTATCACATTTTCTCCAGCAGATTGTGTCCTGAGCCATTCTCTTTCTTTCTCTAATCTTCAACTTCTCTCTCCCTACTGGCTTATTCCCTACTCATGCCTTAACCAAGTTCAGATCTGATTGTATCATCTTCTCCTCACATATACACTCAATAAACTTCAATGGCTCCCTATTACCCACATAATGTAGATCAAAGATTTGAAGGTGGAAGGAACCTTGGAAGGTACAGAGTCCAACCCTTTCATTTTGCAAAGAAACTGAGACAGAGGTTAGGTGACTTGCCTAAGGTAACTAAAAAGTCTTCTATTTGGCATGAAAGCACTTCACAACTTACATCCATTTTACCCTTCCAACATTCTTCCTCTTGACTCCCCTCCACACCCTCCATGATCCAGGCAGACTGGCCTCTCCATTTTTCACACACAACACTCCCTTCTCCATGTCTCTGTACCAACCATCCCCCATGTTTAGAATTCACTCACTTCTCACTTTTGTTTCAAAGAATCCTTCTCTTCCTTCAAAAAGCACATGGAGCATCATCTTATGCATAAAGCCATTCCTAATTCTCCCCGGTTGCTAATGCAGGCTCTTCTTCCCTCCCCAACCACCTGGTACTTAACTACTTTGAATTCATTCTCTTATACTCGTTCTGTGTATGGCTATACAGTATATATGCTTGTTGTCTCCCAAATAGAACATGTGCCCTCCTTGAGGGCAGAGATTGTTTCATTCTTTGTATGTCTATCCTCATACTTAAAACTGTGCCTGGCACATAGTAGGGCCTTAATAAATGCTTGTCAATTGATCCAACCTCTGACATGATCCCTTGTCACTTCTTGTGACAGAGAACTCCCAGTGATAATTGTCCTGGAGTTCTTCCTTATAAAGAAGCAAAATCTACCTCCCCACAATTTCTGCCCAGAGCTCATTCCTAGTTTTGTCCTATTGACCTAAACAAAGTCTACTGCCTTCCTTCAAACACCTTGTGACAATTATCACATCCTCTCTGTCTTCTTTCTTTAAAAAAAGTTTTATTGATGTCTTTTGTTTTAATATTACAGTCATTCACAAATATTCTCCCACCCTTCCCTCTACTCAGTGAGCCTTCCCTTGTAAAAAAGAAAAAGAGGACCCAACTCCTATGCAAAATCACACACCTATAGTCCCCACCACCTCTCCAAGGAAAGAAAGGGAGGTATGCATCCTCATCTCTTCTCCCTGGGCCCAGGTAAGCTAGGATGTAAGTCTGCTCTTTTCCAGTTTTTTCTAGCACTTCTCATAAGATGAGGGAACATCTGGTCACTGTCCTCTGGACAAATCGAGGTCGTCAATGTCCCTCTCATAAAAATCACTCACTCCAGTAGCTCCTAATGGGGAAATTATTAATATAGACCCCTATTTTAGTTAGACCCCTGGTTTATTTCCAATTCATATTATTCAGTTGAGTTTGGTTCCGTAGGGGCAGTGATTATTACTGTTGTACTTGTCGGCTGATATAGGTAGTCAATCTAGTGAATCCACTTACTAAACCAATGCCTGATGAGTAAATGACCAAGCCCAGCATGGCAGAGGGTGACTCTATGGCATGGAATGTCCCCTGGCTATTTTTTAATTGTACCTCCACCCCTGTCATCCCTTTGCTAGGGAAACAGCTTTATGGCACTTGGCCAACTGGTCTTATAAGTACTCAACCAATGGGTGACCCTATCAGGAGCTGCCTGTGAATCTATCCCATCTTTCTCAACATAAGGCCAATGAAAACCCACCAGTTCTGCTCATATTTAGATTTCTTATCAGCTAATCTATCACAAGCATGAGCTGAAGAGTCTCCTGGAAGGCAACATATAGGTCTATCAACCAATGAGACTATGTATTTTACTTTGCCTCTTCTTTATAACCTGGGTATCACACACTATACAACTAAAGTTTTCAGGAAAGGGGCATCTCAGATTGCAAGGAAGATCTGAGTTCTACTTCATTAGCAGGAGCCATGGACCCTTTAATAAAGTGCTATTGGCTCAGAGCTTTGCCTCAGTTTCTTATCGTAGATTAGACAGTCTTGAACCCCACACTAACAAATTTCTTTTTAGCTATTTAGGCAACCAAATTGAGGATGTGACTTGATACATGCACTCACCTGCCATTTTGAAAAATATCCTCTACGATAGATAGCCTAATGATCCACAAAGCGTCAGACCGTCATCATCATGACATGGTCTCCCTTTTTCCTTCCCTTCTGATTTCTTAAACTCTCTATGGGAAGTGAATTATAGGAAAAGGAGGTGAGAGGGATAGTCCCATAACACAGTAGTGCTGTCCTATTCCCATCTTCCACTCATCACTTTGGGAATCTGAACAATTGGACATGGACAATCTATCCCTCTCCTTTCTCTTCCTTCCACCAGAGCTAAGGACGGTCTATCTGTAAGATCTACAGACCCACCTAACTCTTCCTGTTAGAGACAAAAGGAACACAGTCCCATCCGTGCATCCCACCCCACCTCTTCCACCACAGCCACATTAAGAGCTATTTGCTACAACCACAAGAAGCCGGAACAACATACTGGCATTACATTTATTAAAACATGAAGGGAGAACGGAAGAGAGAGGCTAAGAGAAAGTGATAAAGAGAAACAAAGACATGAGAGAGGGAAGAAGAGGGAGAGCAAAACACAGGAGAAAAAAAGAGGGAGGAAAAGAAAATGGAAGAACCTGAACTAACCCACAAACAGATGAATCTTGGAATCATCCACTGTGCCAACTCCCTGGTAAGGGATTTTAGGGGTAAAGACCAGTACCTGGCACATAGTAGGCTTCACAAATATACTAGCTGGCTAACTGATTGATGGAATGTCAGAAGAAAACAGCCCAAGAGAACAATGAGTAGATAAGAGTTCCATGGGGGTAGGACTCTTTCATGGGAACACGACTCTTTCCTGTTTTGTTTTTGTAATCACAGCTCCTGGAATAGTGCCAAGCAAGGCGCAGGATCTTAATAAATACTCTGATGTGGATGAGAGAGCAATCTATAGGGGAAAGGATGGAAGAGTCCCAAACAGGCACCTGGACTGACGACCTCAATTCTTGAAGTGTATTCCTGACTTGTAACCAGCTGGTAGGAAGAGTCTGGGCTGCTGGCTAACCACGACTACCATATTTTCTCCTGTAAAATAGTCCTTTTGCTTAACTTCCTAACTCCCATAGATAATGAACTCTTGACGTTAAACACGTACAGGTTGCGGTGTGGCATCCCCTGCCTCCTGCCAGGCAGCCCAAACAGATGGAGGGGTCGGGAGGAGGGTTTCTGCTATTCTGAGATATCTTTATCTCCACAGAGTACCCAGTGATTTCCCTTCTTCCCTGCCTGCCTTCTCTTTGCCTGGATGTCACTGTTTCTCCCTGTTTCTCCCACACAAGAATAACACATTTATCAGAAACAGGGACTTGGACCTGACCCGTGAGTTCAGTGTTACAGTGAATTCCGGCGTGAGCAAACTCCTCCTATCAAGGGAGGTCAGCAATTGCTCTGTAATAGACAGGGTCCTCGGAGGTCAGTGATTTGCCCAGGGTCACACCGCCCATATGTGTCCTGGCTGGATCAAAAGAAGGAAGCCAGAAAGAGCAATATGGGGAGAGAACTCTAGCCGAAGTAGATTAGCTAGCCAACGCCACACAGACCCAGGGGAGAATAAACAGCACTGGATAAAATGTCTCAGAGATGTGAGTTATTAACAGCAAGAGGATTTTAATTGGGGTTTACTAGTCATCAAATCAGAATTCTAGGGTTAGCAGAGCCTTCTAGAGCCACGCAATCTCTTCCCACTAGCGGCCCTAGGCAGTTTTTAGCTCATTGCTCAGTCTAGACTGCCCCAGAGTCTCTTACCCTGTTGAGGGATCTCCAAGGACACTAGAGGCCCCAAAGCCTATGTAGGCACCGTACCAGCTGCCATGCCAGGTACACTTTTGTATTGTTACTGATGAGGAAAACAAAGGTTCTGTCCTCCACAGAGAGCTCATCCTCACCAGAGATGCTTGTCCAATAGCTCTGAGCCAGAGGTGAAGCACTCCCTTGGGATGAAATGTCTGAGAAAATGTCTAGCTGATTTATGTGCCAGCTGACCGGCCCATCAGGCATGGAGAACACCAGAATCACAGGTGTCAGTCCAGAGCGGCTGAGAACCAAACCATATCAACCCTAGAGATCATAAATCAATTCAACAAATACATATTGTGCCTACTTTGAGTGGCCCTGCACTAGCAGATACTAGAAGATACAAAAGCCAAAGTCACCTCGATAGTAAATTGTAGTTGGGATTTGAACCCACATCTTCTGGTTACAAAAACAGTTCTCCACACATTCCACAACCACTATAACCTATGAGAACGAACTACCAATACATATGTATAGGTCCCAGAATGAATAATTGTAGGACACAGAGAATCACTTCTCTCAGATCCTTGTCAGTGTGGGCAGGCCAGCTTTATTTATTGAACAATTTATTAGGTTCTTAGCATTGGGTCCTCCATGATTTAAAAAAAAACTCCTCTGGGTAAAAATCCAACAGAATAACAATTCATTAAAATACATCAGAGCCACGGATGGCCAACTGATCTATGGCAAAATCAATTCAATGCTGATATGAAAAGGCACCTGCCCTGCCAGCAGGCCGCCCAAGGGCCAGCTGGGCACCCAACAGTCAGGAAGTTCAAGAATCAGGAAGTCAGCTGTGGAATGTGCCCTGGCCCCCTGTTAATAGAGTCTGGGAGCTGGGAGCAGAGGGAGCACTATGAAAAGAGTCCTGAACTGAGAGCTAAGACACCTGCGATCTAGATGGAGATCTGCCAGTAAGATACCTCTCTGGGACTCAATTTTCCCCTCTGCAAAGTGAAAAAGTTGGGCTAAGAGGTTCTAGCTCAGACATTCTTTGGATCCAGTGTTACTTGGGAAACACAGACAAAAAAATAAAGTGACTCAGGAACCATACAGGAGTAATACAAGAAAGGAGGCCATCTCAACTGGCGCAGAAGCCCAAACAACTCAGAGCCCCACGGCTCATGGACATGACCCTGGATTACATTTGTACGCAGTGAGACAACAGATGCAGAATTCAGACTCAGAATATTCAAATATCTTTGGATAGTGGACATCCAGATATAAGAAAGCATAGTTTAATGGAGTCAAAGGACCTGGGTTCAAATCTTGGCTCCATGATTTACTATTTGTGTGACTTTGGACAAGTCCATTCTAATGTCTCTGGGACTTAGCTGCTTCAACCATAAAATGAATAGACTGAACTCAACAACTATAAGGTAAAATTCTAAATCTATGATCCTGTGATCCATAGATGGAAGGGTGACCAAGATCCACCCTAGGCTTCCATTGTTCTAGCCATCTACACAGAGAAATAGCTGATGGGGATTCTCGTAAAAGAAGAATTTCCATTTCTGCAAGGGAGACAGACTGGAAAGACACTCTCAACCACTCCCCGTCACACCTACTCCCCAGTCAGTCATCCATCACCCGAGACCCTCGAGAACAGCAGTGTGGCTCATGGGAAGAGGACAACTTCAAACCTCAGTGGGAAGAAAAGAGCACATTCTCTCTCAAGTGAGGAAGCTAACCCAAGCTTGAGACCGCACCCTTCCTGATGCTGCCTTTGCCAGTCAACACAAGGATGAAGAAATTTCACCAGGCAGGGCGGGCATACTCTAAGGATGCCAAGCCACTGGCTGGGCTTTCTAGAAGCTGCCAGCAATCTGTGCTCCCTCCCATGGCACCTACTTGAAAAGTAGACAAAGTATGTATTACCATACAGGCCACCAGACAATTGTCTGATTGTTTTATACCAATAGCTAGCATTTATATAGCACCTACTATGGCCTTCCACAAACATCACCTCATTTGATCCTCACAACAACTCTGAGAGGTAGGTGCTATTATTATCTGCATTTTATAGTTGAGGAAACTGAGGCAAAGCAGATTTGCAGGAGGTCACTCAGCTAGTAAGTGTCTGAGGCTGGATTTGAACTCAGATCTTCCTGACTCCGGCTCAGTGCTCTATCCATGGAGCCACCCAGCTACCCATCTTCAGCTGCATTGAGAGCCACAGTTTCATGGAATAAGGAGGTGATAATCCCTCTCTTCTCTGTCCTCTGTCTTGGAGTACTGTGTTCAGTTCGGGGTGCCATAATTTAGGAAGGATGTTGTTAAACCAGAGAGTATCTTGAGTAATAAATACAGGATGGTGAAGGACCATAAACTCCTATTATGTAAGGATTGGTTGTTAAAGAGAATGGGAATGTTTAGCCTATAGAAAACAGGGGTGACAGGACAGCTGTGCTCAAGAAGTGAAGGGCCATTGTATACAAGAAGGGTTCGATTTGTTCTGTTTGGGCCCAGAGGAGCCCAGGGTGGAGCCAAAGCACATTTAGGCCTGCTATCAGGAAATCTTTCCTAAGAATTAGATTTATCCAGAAGTGAAAAGCACCTTCTCAGGGAGTAGTGGGCTCTCCAAGGGAAGTCTTCCAGATGGCTGCTTGTCAATCAGGGCCAATCATACCTGTCCAAGACCTTGGGGACAGCACCAAGTAATTTCTACTAGCTCCCCACCAGCTTTGGGGTTTTAATGGTTCTATGATACATCTGTATGGACATGTCCTCCACCAATGCTGATTAAAGCTCACTCCTGCCTTCCCACCCTGGGTGATTCTTGGTCATGCCTCTCCATTCATCCATCCTTCATAAAGGATCCACCTTTAAAAAGAGGAGTTTTCTGCTGAGCCTTCAATTTAACAGATACATGAGAAAAATGGCTTCACTTAACACTATCTAATACAATCTGTCTTGTTGTTCAGTCATTTCAGTGGTGTCCAACTCTTTCATGACCCCATTTGGGGTTTTCTTGACAGAGACACTGGAGTAGTTTGTCATTTCCTTCTCCAGCTCATTTTACAGATGAGGAAACCAAGGCAAACGGGGTTGAGTGACTCTCCCAGGGTCACACAGCTAATAAGTATCTAAGGTCACATCTGAACTCGGGTCTTCCTGACTCCAGGCTATGCACTCTATCCACTGTGCCAAAGAATCTGCACTATAACCCACTTTAGAAGTGGTCATCCAACCTCCAATGAGGGCTAGTCCACCGAGAAATCTCATTCCACTTTTGGATAGCTCTGATTTGTAAGAAATTTTCTCCTAAAATTAGTGGGATGTAGTGTAGTGGGATGAAGCCCAAACAGCCCTAGATTTGAAGTCAGAAGCCCTGGGTTCATATCCTAGCTCTGGTATTTTTAACCTGGGGAATGCTGGGCAAGCGACTTCTCCCCAGGTCTGGCGCCTCATCCCTAAAATGAGGGAGTTGAACAAGATAACCGCTAGGTTTTCCCTTCTAGATCTAGAGTCTGGGTACAATGGCATTCTAGAAAATGAGAAGATCGGACCAGACGGCCCCTTCAAGCTTTGCATTCTATGACCCTATGAAATCAAGCATCAGCTGACAGTGCCCATTGGTCTACGGCACCGAAAGTTTCCAAACAGGCCCCTAAGGAGAAGTTTGCATATTTAGCAGGCCTGGACAATGGTGCAGAAGGTTTCCACCCAGCATATGGAAAAGACTTTCCAACTGTCACCTGAGCAGACAGGAAATCAGGGATTTAAGGTGGATCCCCATATCTCTCCACAGAGACCTTTTTCATTTTTCCTCTCTAAGAAAGTAATTAGAGAGGCAGCCAAACACTGGAAGTTGAGATCAAGAGGTGGGATTGTTCTGCAATGGTAGGTATACAGATGTCACTTACTAAAGACTTATGGATCAGAGGTTCTTAGACATTTGTGTGTCACAGACCCCTTCTCAGAATGTTTTTAAGTGCATAAAACATATAGCATTATAAAGGAAAGCAATTGTATTGATGTAATTATGCAATTTTTAAATGGCTTCCAAATTAAGAATTCCTTTTGTAGACTGAATGATGGAGTCTTGAGTCAGAGTCTAACTATGATCTTCCCCATTAGCCCATCCTCACTTCTACCCTCATCTGGCCAAAATTAACCAGTAAGGGTACTGCTTCTGGGAAACTTCTCAGTTCACCCTAAGACCTGAAGTCCTGTCATTTCTCAACCCTACTGGATAACCCAGAGAAAGAGAGACTAGCCATAGAAATGGAGAGATACACCTGAACTTAAGGGAGATGCCAGAGAGGAATGGAGACGGAGAACCTTTAAAAGTCCTGAACAAATTTTTGACCATGATAAGGCCTCTCTACCTCCCTAAAGCTCCCAGTGTCTCTGTGGAATGGAGCAGGTCTTTGGGTCACTTCTTAACTGCAACATCTCTTTACTCCAAAATCAAAGTCCTTGTCTTCTGCTCCCCACCCCCTCAATGAGGAAGAAATGAAATACCCTTTTGTGAGTCATCATGCAAAACACTTGGGAGGGCCTATTAGGAAGCTTTTGGGGAGGAGACAGGGGGCTTCTTCAGGGACCAGCATTCGTTGAACTGAATTGCACAGGGGAAAAGAGGCAGGGATTTGGAGTCACAAGAACTAGGTTCAAGTCTCTATTGAATGATTTACTAGCTGCAAAGCCTTGAGTAAATTATTTATATGTTCTGAACCTCAGTCCCTTCATCTGTGATATGGAATTAATAATACCTGCCTATGAAGGTTGTGGGAAGATCAAACGAGTACTTTGTAAACTATCAGAATTGTTATACAAATTAAAGGTATGATTAGCCAATCTAGTGACCGAGAAAACGCTCCATTTCTGACAGTGTCTCGGTGCAGGAGAAAACCATCCCTTATGATGGGGCATCTAAGGGTGCAAGGCTGTGAATGAGATGACCTCTCAGAATGAGATGGCCTCTCAAGGTCTCTTCTCTCCTGAGGAGTTCAAGAGTGAGGAAAAGGGAAATCTTTTTGTCTCTTCTCACTGCTGATTAGAAAGTGGGAGGAGAAGACCCAGCTAACTCTCCAGCAGACGGTTGACAGCTGTTGACCCCCCGTCTGGGCTTTTCATGAGTACCTGTGTCAGACATAACGTCTGAACTTCTCCTCCACCTTGGCATTGTAACTACCTTTGTTGGTTTGTCAGAGATGGGTGATGGGCTCCTCCCATCTTGGGGAATATGCTGAATTAGCTCTCTGTCAATAGAAACAGGCACCATGGTGGAAGCTGATGGGGGGGGGTGGAGGGGGAGGGCAGAAAGAGATGCTGAGACAGAGAGAAGAGCAGACAAGAGGAAAGGCCAGGAGGGAGATCAGCTAAGCCATGATCTTGATTAATATCAGGCCAGGAGAATAAGAGAGATCTGGAGAAGATCAGAATTTAAATCAAAATGGGGGGGACCATAGTTCTGGGCACCCTCTTTCCACCTCTAGCTCCTCACAGAGCCCCTAATGAGAAGCTCTTAGGGGCTTGAGGGTCTCCCAAAGCCAAGAGGTCTTTTTTAACCAATCTTAAAAGCAAAGATGAACAGAGACATTAGCAGATGCGTTTGGAGACAGGGACAGTCACAAGCAGAGAGGATCCGAAGGATCCAGCATCAACAAAGAAATAACTATGGAGGGGAAAGTGGAATCATGTTTCAGGGTGCTGAAATTTAGGGAGCACTAGCAGCACCTGTACTCCTCCTGCAGCACAGAAATAACTGAATTTAGCACCTAGCTGTCAAGAATGAGAAATTGCAACAGGAAGCTACCTAATGGCACAATCCTTTTCCTGGCCATGGACGAGAAAGCTGAGCTCCCAGCTAAGGAAGGTTACCCTGAAGCTTTTTCCACTACAGTAAGCTGCTTCTCCTGGTGGTCATATCTAGTATTTGTCCCTACAAACCTCCTTTAGAAGAGTTCAAAGCTTTTCCCAGAGCCTGCCTTATTTATCATCACATTATTCCCCTGTGGAGGTGTGGAATAAGGGGACATCAAAATGAGATCACCATATACTGTTACTTGGTAGTGACGTTGGTCGAGTCCCTTTGCCTTTTTGGACCTCAGTTTCCTCCAGTGTAAAAAGATGAGGTGAACTAGGTTATCTCTAAGGTTCCTTCTAGCTCTAAATCCTATGATGCCCTGAAAAGAGCCCTGAGGAATAAAGGGACCTGCCTGAGGTCGCACAATGAGGGAACATTAGAGAAAGTAGAAAAATTCAGGTCTCCCAGGTCCAAGGCCAATCCGTTCCTCCCCAAAACCGACAGCTATGAACAGCACTTTGGCCCCTGGCACTCTCTCACCCCCACCCCCGCCCTCTGGATATCCGGGCACCCAGATATGACAGTCAACACGGTTGAGATGGTAAAAATAACTCTTAAACCCACAGTGATGTACTCTGCCCTGTTCTGCCTCTTCAACAAGCCCCAGGACGCTGGGGCCAGGCAAGCCTATGAATTCTCAGCCAAGTGACAGGCAATATTGAAGCCCAACGATGAGAACCCAGAATGCCTTGAGAGAAGGAGGTCCGTAGTTAACTGTGGAACCTTTCAAAAAGGAAGAAAAAAAGTAGTCCCAAGACCTCTCCCTTCCCACTCAGATATTCTCTGATTTTATAAAGAGGCCTTATACTAAAGAAACAAACAATACAAGGGAATCCAGCTGGTTTTTTGTAAGGTAACAAGCCCACTGGAAAGACAATTGGAGAACTCTCAAATAATAACAAGCTCCTTTGGGACTCCGTGCTCCAAGCCATGTCCCACAGACCTCACCGATCTCCTTTGGGTCACCCCATCCCCACCTAGCCCCTGGAGCTACAGAAGTGTCTCAGACACACTGCCCCCTACTCAGCCCAGCCCAACTCCCCACCTTGCATCTCTGCCATAAGTCATTTCCCACCAACCATCTCTCTTACGCCTTCTGGCAACACAGAATCCCAGGGCTGGGGACATGCAGGAGAGAAACAAGGTCATCTAGCTCCAAATGGAACTGACAGGAGGCAGGAAACAAGAAAGGGAGTGCCCAGTCTGTGATCTGAGCTCCTGGAGAGATCTAGGGGGCAATGAAGTCTACCTCCCTCCAAAACTTTTCCTCCCAAATACCCCCCCCCAAATCCAGCAGAGCCACCTTTCCAAACACACAGAGATTATCCATCCAAATACAACACAAAGCAAGCCCCTCCGCTACCAACGCTGAGGACTAAAACTTACCCCCTGCGTGGAGAGAAGAAAGACGTGAAAAAGAATCAATTCAACTTAATCTTGGCACCTTTGCTTGAAGTTTCCAATAATTCCTACAAGTCTGCAGCCCCACGGCTGTCTGTCTCCTCCAATGACTCTCTCTCCTGGCTGTCAGGGGCCAAGAGAGTGCCTGCCTGCCGCTGGGGCGCCCTCTCTCACTCTGTTCTTGCTCCCTCTCTCGTTCTGGCTTGTAGGAAGCAAGTGGGATAAAAAAACTCTGTCTGTAATTTCAGCCAGCTGGATCCCTAGGGTTTCACTTATCATCCTGTAGCTATGCGATTCCTGATGACATCACAGCAGCTTCCCAGCCCTCAACCCCAGGAGCAAGGAGGAGCTGTGGCCATGGGGAGCTGTCATACTGAAGGGAAGCGACCAGAGATAGGGAGAGACAGAGGCAGAGGGAGAGAGATGAAGAGACAGAAGAGACCACAGAGCCAGAGACACAGAGAGCGAGAGAGAGAGAGAGAGAGAGAGAGAGAGAGAGAGAGAGAGAGAGAGAGAGAGAGAGAGACAGAAAGAGAGAGAGAATATCAGAGACAGAGGTACAAGGAATAACTTGTGGAACTTGACATGGAGAGACAAGGAAAGAGACAGAAAAAAAAATCAGACAGACTAGTAAGACACAGATCTTTTCTCAAAGAAAGAAAGATCTGGAGTCACCAAGGCAGAGATGGAAAAGATAGAGAGACAAAGACAGAAAGATAAGGAAGGGAGACCAAGACAGGGAGGACCTAGAAAGATGAAGACAGGAAGGTGGAAGACATAGAAATACAGAGAGAGAGAAACAGGAAAAGAGAGACAAAGTCTGAGACAGGGAAAAACCAAGCAGGGGATAAAGGAAAGAACAGGCAAAAAGTGGAGAGAGATGCAAGACCGGGGAAAGAAAAAGAATGAAAGTTCACAAGAGGGTGCCGAGATTTATTTTCCCCCAATTTTTCCATCTCAGCAAATGAAATGCAGAACAGATGACACCAATTTTCCAACTGCTGAACAATAAGGTGGAAATTTTTTTTTCTCTCCCTACCCCACTCCAACTGTTCAGTCCCCTAGCCTCCCCTACCCTCCACCCCCAAGCATGGTCTGAGAGCCAGACATCTCTTTGGCTTAGGAAAGGTAAAAATAATTCCCACACACTCCTGGAATTCCAGCTCCCAATAGCAGACAATCACCAGCACTGGCACCTTCTCCTAGGACCCTGACCCAGAGGTGTGATATGATGTCCCTAAATTAGAACCCTTGGGGTTTATGAGAAACTGAGGGCAGGGTGGAGAGGGGCAGGAGGAAGGACTACCAGCAGCTCTAGAGTGGAGAAGACTGGGGGCAATAGGCAGGTTAGGCAACCCATGGCTTTAGATTCTGGCCTGAAAACCTTGAAAATTCCTTGAGGGTCTTCCATTTGGGGAATTTAGCCAAGTACATGGCTAGTACCATTGATACTCTATACCAACCAATTTTAGTTAACAAAATTCTGGTCACGTTCATGAGAAACATGAACAATAAAAATGAACAGCTTTCGTTGTGTGCCAAGGCTAGGCTAGGTAAGACTCTGACCACTCTTCACTCACACACACACACACACACACACACACACACACACACACGCACACACACACACATACACACTCACACACGCACACACCCCTGAGCATCCCAAATAATGGAAGCTCACCTAGGCCTCACATCAGGTATCTTGATGGGTCCAGAATGATAACATTCAGAAGCAACTCCCTCATTTTACAGATGACGAAACTGAGGCCTATAGAAGTTAAATGGCTTGAAAGGTAGATAGAAAGGTAGGTAGAAAGTGGCAGAGGCAGGAGGATAGAGGTTGCCCATGAATCCTCTGAGGAAATGACAGAGAGTAAAGAGATGGGTGCAATAGGATCCAGAAATCAAAGCCATTTCTAGCCAGCTCTTCACTTCTTCCCTAAGCTCTTTCCTCCTGATCAGGTCCCGAGCTAGTTTTCCAATTAGTTGCTGCAGCTACTGTAGAACTATGTGGAGTGAAGCAAATTTGAGTAATAGTCCTAGCCTCAGGATTTGGGACATATCTGAAATTTTAGTAGTGACCCATAGAGGAAGCCACAACAGAAGAACTTTCAAGACTTGTGCTACCCTCTCTTCTACCTACTTATCCTCCTAATTACTAAAGCGGCTCTTCATCGATACTCTCTTCTCTGTAGGTTTTCAGGACCCTGATCTCTCCTGGTTTTCCTCCTCCCTATCTGACTGCTCCTTCTCTGTCTCTTTTGCTAGATCCTTCTTTAGCTCACGCCCTTACGCTGTTGGTATCTCTTAGGATTCTGTCCTGGGTCCTCTTCTCTTCTCCCTCTATGATTTTCACCTGGTGATCTCATCAGCTCCCACAGATTTAATGATTATCTTTATACTGATGATTCTCAAATCCACCTTTCCTGCCCCAATCTCTCTGCTGTCCCCCAATCTCACATCTCCAGCTGCCTAGTAGACATCTCAGAGTGCATGTCTTAAATTCAAGAGGTCCAAAACAGAACTCATTATCTTTCCCCCAAACCCTCCACTTCCCACCTTCATTGTTATTATAGAGGGCAACACTACCCTCCCAGTCCCTCAGACTCACAACCCAAGAGTCTTGCTGCACCTCTTACTCTCTCTCACTGCCATATCCCAGCTGTTGCCATGGCCTGTTGATTTCCCCTTTGCATCATCCCTCCAATATGTCCCCTTCTTTCCTCTTACACTGCCAGCACTCTGGTGCAGGTCCTCATCCCCTGCGCTTGGATTACTGCCATAGCCGCTGCCTCAGAGCTCCCCCACTCCAATCCATTCTCCATTCAGCCACTAAAGTGATTTTCCTAAAATGCAGGTCTGATCATATCAACTCTACTACTCAATAAACTCTAGAATCTCCCAATGGCCTCCAGGAGCAAATACAAAATGCTCTCTTTGGCATTCAAAGCCCTTCATAACCTGAGGCCTCCTATCTGTCCAGTCATTTTATAACTTATTCTCCAACACATAGTCTTCCATTTTGCAACAATGGCCTCCTGGTTATTGCTCTGATAAGACACTTCATCCCTTGGGCTCCAGGCATTTTCTCTGGCTGTCCTCCATTCCCGGAATGTTCTCCCTTCTCTGTTCTGACTATTGTTCTTCTTGTCTTCCTTTAAGTCCCAACTAACATCCCCCCTTCTACAGGAAGCCTTCTCAACACCTCTTAATTCCAGTACTTTACCTCTTCCAATTATTTCCTATTTACCCTGTATATAGCTTGCTTCGTATATATTTGTTTGCATCCTGTCTCCTCCATTAGATTGTAAGCTCCTTGAGGTCAGGGACTGTTTTTTGCCTCTTTTTTGTATCCCCAGTGTTTAGCACAATGCCTGGCATATAGTAGGTGCTTAATAAATGTTTACTGAATTTACCGAATTGAAGATAAATATATACAAAGTAAATTATCGAGGTACAAAGTATTATTGAGATAAGCATGGAAATCAAAAAAGGCAAATGATAGCATATGGAACTTGAGCTGAGCCTTTATAACCTGGCCCCTTCCTACTTTTTAAATCTTAGGTCTCCCCTACTCCCCCTGCCCCCCACACACACACTCCTACATGTTCTTTGAACCAATGACACTAGGCTTATTTCACAAAACCCTCATCTCCCAACTCCAGGCATTTCCACTGGCTGTCCCCCATGCCTGGAATTCTCTCTCTCTTCATCTCAACCCCCTTAGTTTCTCTGGCTTCCTTCAAATTCAGATAAAATCCCACCTTCTGTAAGAAGTCCTTCCTAGTCCTTTTAATCTTAGTGACTTCTCCAATTTTTTCTGTTCTGGACAGAAACCCTGAGGGCCTTCCCCTCCCAAACTGATTCTCTGTGAAGGCATACTAGGCCATCTTTTGCCTCAATTCTTACCTAGCTTTGAATTACTGAATGGTCACTGCCTCAGACAAACTGAGACCAGGGAAAGACCTTAGCTTAAAAAAGCCAAGGTCTCTCAAGGCATCAGGAGCCATCGCCAGTCGTCCTGATCTATGCCTTGCCACTGGACTCCCATGACTCCGAAGAAGAGAGTAGGGCTGATGACTTTGCCCAGTCCTGCCTTACTTAAATCCAATTCACTTGCAAGTCAAGACATCACCCTTCTGATGTCATTAGTACTCTTTGAGAAGGAAGGACAAAGAACAAGCAGCAATCTGGCATGTATCTTATTTGCAACACACTTGCTTACATATTGGTTTTCCCATTAGACTATGAGCTCCTTGATTATTTTTTGCCTTTCTTTGTATCCCTAGTTCTTAGCATGTAGCTGATACATAGTAGAAAATTAATAAATTCTAATTGCTAACCTTGAAAGCATGGAGGAGTTCCAAGAAGCAGAGGTGAGGAAGGAGTGGGCTACGTCAATACCTTTCTGAACCTCACTTTCTTCAACACTAAGATAGATCTGGACGAGATGACCACTAGGGTCCTTTTTTGCTCCAAATCTATGATACACAGTCCTCTGAGCCTCTTTGTAAAGTAGAGAACAATGCTTACAAAACCTACCTCACATGGTTAGTGTGAAGAAATTGCTTTATAAATCTTAAAACACTAAGGAAATGTGAGCAGTTGGGGGCAATAGGAGAAGATATTTCTACTTTCCCACCATTTATAGGTCTAATTAATTTATGTGAGTTCTGACACATGCCCTTCCCCCTCTCTCCACCAAATCATTATCTTCAAAACTGTTCAAGTTCGACATCCTGTATTAAGATAGACTAAAACCACCCAGCTCTCATCATTTGTCACCCTAGCAGCCATGCCCTGGCCATTCGACTCCTCCCATCATCCTCCTCTCTTCCCCTCCTCAACCTTGATTCTCTCCAAAGATCTGAGTAAACTGTCTGCTCCTATCATTCTCTTTAATTGGCTACGATCATTTCACGCTATGTTTCTGATGCTTGTATTTACAAGCATGGCGCCAGATACTCAAAATGTCCTGCCCCATCTCCCCCCATCAAACTATCTCTGAGTACAGGAGTCACCACCATTTTCTCGCCTGTTGGACTTGGGGCACACAATCCTTTACTCGGTGGTCACCCACATGGGGTGTTTGAGTAACCAGGGGCTTATCCTCATTATTACTATCAACAGTAATCATGAAAATGACTGAGCCTCCGCCCATTTCTGTACCAATATTCAACACCAAGGACTTAAGAAAAAAGATGGGTGGAACAGAACTTAATGGTGTTCATCTTTAGAGTGTGTGAGGAATATGGGTAGGAAAGGGATGCCTATGATGATAGGTGAACAGCTGTGTCCTGGAAGCTGTGACTGGATAGAACCATGTAATTTCATTAACGGGCTTTGTGGGGCAGATCCAATGCTGATGCTAGGCATTGTGGGAAAACTTGCCTCTTGGAATGGAGGTTGTTGATTGGAGACTCAAGGCAGAGGGACTGAATGTATAGAAGGAAGAACTGAAAACTTTGAACCTTAGCAATGTGTTAAGACTAAGTTGCAGCTCCCTTGGGTTAATATGGTAAGGGGATTGAGCTGTGTTTTGGATCTTCCTCCCTCCCCA
>CM053626.1:52213845-52251378 GCA_028646595.1 Phalanger gymnotis | reverse complement strand
GTGTTTTGGATCTTCCTCCCTCCCCACAAATGTGGGAATACCAGGGTGGAGACGCCATGATAAGCAGCCTGATCAGATTTGATAATACATGGCATGTCTTTATATTGAGTTTCTGAGCTCCCTGTAGTTGTGCCAAAGAAGAGCTTTTGTCGGGGGCGGGGGGGGGAGCAACAACATGGCGGTGAGGGGCAACAATGACCATACAGGATAATTCTGTATTAGTGGTACATGTGAAGCAGCAATCACATAGGGTGGCCATGGAAGTCACCAAGAGAGATGAGAGTTGGCACCATGGAAGTGGATGAGACCTCCAGGTTCAGGGAAAAAAAAAGACTAAGGTCTGAGCCTTGCAAAATGCAGTTAGAAAAAGGAAGGAAGAAAAAGCCAAAAGAAAGAAGGGGTTTTTGGATAGGGAAGGGGAAAACTGGGAGAGTTCAGCATTGGAAAGGCAAGGACAGGGAGAGAGTTTCAAAAAGGAAGAGGCTGTCAACAGTGTTCAAAGCTACAGGGAGGATGAGGATTGGATTTAGAGGTTTGCTTTAGACAGAAATAAAGGACTACCTCCCCCCTCTACCAACCCACAAGAACGGAAAAGATTCAAATGCAAAAAATGGGGACTAGGAAAGGGGGAAGTGGTTGTGAGAACTGGGCCCCCATTTTGGTAGCCACACACTACCAAAAACCAGGCCCCTCCAGACCACTCTACTTCCTTCTCACAAGGAGGCAATGGGTAGACTCAGGTCAAATCCAAGAGTGTTCCTTTGGAGTGGGGCTGGAGACTCTGTGCCAGAAGGATTACTCAGGTGGGGAATTATCAAGTCTCCAGCAGATGTCTGAGTTGGACGAGGCTCAGCAGTGCGCTCCTCCTCATCATTCTTCCCCCCACTATTTCCAATTCCCCCTCCAGTTGTGCTTTTCCTGGATAGTGATACAGTAGGGACCTCACTTGGAGAGGAAGTGAGGTAGGGAACAGAGACCATGGAGAGCTGAGCCCCTCAGAGAAGGACGAGGAAATGAGAAGAGAAAAAGAAAGAGGAGCAGGAGAAGAGGAATGGGAGGGAGGGCAGAGGAATGGAGAGAACACAGTACCTCTCAAAGGTCCCATAAACAGCACTGTACGAGGTGAGACTATATTGCAAGGTCATGAATGGGACTTGTTTTTTAACCAACATAGATACAAGTAAATCCTGTCCTTCAAAATAATCCCCTTCCGGACAGACAATACAGCATCGGCCTTATTCCTAACACACTGCCACTGCTCCCAACATAGTTGGAGCAATCAGAATTGCTGGCACGGCCTTTGAAGCCCATTTACAAGCCACACAAGAGAAATCGGTATCCTTTCTGGAAAGTCACGCCTTGTTTTTTCACCAAAACAGCATTGCCCAGCATGACCGGTTACCTTGTTCTCAAATTTGGCTCCAAATGACTTGTAGCTGTTTCCAAACATCGAATCCACACACCCCACTCCCCCAAAGGGTAAGGATTTGCCATGCCTGAGCCTATTCAAAAGAATGTGCTGCAGGCTCTAAAAGCAGTTCCCCCAGCAGCTCCTGATCCTGGGCAGCAGAGATGCCAAAAGTCATTCAGAGCCAAGTTGGGTGAATAAGGTAGGAGTTCTGGGTAGGTAACGCCACGTTCATGAAAACATGTCAGAACTCCTACAGTGAGTGAATGTTGCTGCTTTCAAAGGAGTCCCCTTCCCAGGCTATAGATTAGGACATTCCCCTCCCCTCTTCAAGGCCTCAGTCTGTCCATCTGTAAAGTGGAAAGAATCCTAATTTGCTCTCGAAGGGACGGAGAGGGATGTGAGCAGAGAGTATTAATCAATGGCACTAAGGAGGTTCGAGTTTTCATATTAAAATCTGATCTCACTGTCTAGGGAGGAGAGACAACATCAGAGCCTGCTCTCAAAAAGGAAAGAAAGGGGAAGGGAGGAGAGGGGAGGGGAGGGGAAGAGAGGGGAGGAGAGGAGGAGAGAAGGGAGGAGAGGGGAAAGGAGAAGCTTCTTCCTAACAATTGGGGCCTCCGTTCACTTTAAAACAGAGATATCTGTTTTTAAAGTGAACGGAGGCCCCAGTTGTTGAGAAGAATCAGAAGCTCAGCCCTAAAAAGCTGGTAAACCTGCTTTCCAGCAAAGAAGCAACACTGCCCCAGAACCTGCTCAATTGCTCCAGTCCATGCCAGGCATTTTGGCTGAAGGCCCCCAGATTGCAGGGCAGGGAGGTCACCTGGAGTGTCCCCCAGGGCCACCCACTAGATAGAACACTAAGCCGCAGATATCTCTATGGCTCAAGCTCATCCTTAGCTTACAAAGGAGAAGGCAACGAGATGGCCTGAAAACCCACAATTAGCTATCTGACTTTGGGCAAGGAATGAGTGAATGAATGAGCATTTATTAAGCACTTTCTGTATGCAGAGCACTGGGCACTTCTCCAGATCTGTTTCCTCAACCATAAATGAAGGGATTAGCCTAGGTAATTCTTAAAGTCCCATCCAGATCTGACATTGGACTATGACTCCTTGATTCCCACATAGAGGCATCTACCTCCCATCCCACCTACCCCCCCATGCCTGGAATGTACTCCCTCCTCACCTCTGTACTAAGTAATCCCTCTCTTTCTGTAAGATGCAGCTTAAGAACTATCTTCTACACAAATCCTTTACTGATCTCCCCAATTGTTAGTGGCTTCCTTCCTTACCTTTCCTTAACAAACATTTATTCTATATTTATTTATTTGTGTACATTTTGTTGTGGTTCAGTCATTTTGCCAACTCTTTGTGACCCTATTTGGGGTTTTCTTTGGGCAAAGATACTGGAGTAGTTTGCCATTTCCTTCTCCAGCTCATTTTACAGATGAGAAAAATGAGGCAGAATGAAGTGACTTGCCCAAGGTCACACAGCTAGTAAGTGTCTGAGGCCAGATTTGAACTCAGGAAGCTGAGTCTTCCTGATTCCAAGCCCAGTGATCTATCCACTGTGCCGCCTAGCTGTCTCTCCCTAAAGAATGTAAACTCTTTGGAGCCAAGGATTTCTCACTTTTTTTTAATCTTTGTATTTGCAACTTGTCATTAGGCCTAGAACTCTGTAGATCTTATAAAATACTCATTAATTGAGCCCTCATTGCTATTAGGACTTACATAGGCCCTCCAGGAATTATTTTGACCATCACTCTGCCCCCACACTTGGGACAGCCCTCGCCTAGGCAGCTTGGAGGAAAGAAAGGCTCTCCTCTCCATCATGATGGCCCAGACTCCTGTCTCAGTATCTCAGACACTTTATCACCCCAGAAGTCTTTTCTTCAAAACCCTTCTTACTCTGTCCTGCAGAGATGATGGAGTTTATTCACTCCTTTGGTATAATCTCTCTTCTGAAGCTTTGAGACTAAGGTCCCATAATCTAACAGAAAGAGTCAAGGACAAGGTTCTAGTCCTAGTTTGGCCACTAACTGCTATGAAGCTTGGATAAGACGCTTTCCCTTCAGGACACCTCCAGTGGGATAGCTCCTGACTTAACCTATGTTAAATTAAAGCATCTTTCTTCTGCCTCGAGATGATCCAGGCTCCTCATCTGATTTGAGGAAATGAATCTGGATGATCTTAGCATCTACGAGAGCGCAGCATTTGGAATCAGAGGACTTGGGGTCCAACCCAGCCCTTCCACCTACTGCCTATGGGACATCGGGCAAGTAAGTCACTTGAGCTTTCTAGGCCTCGGTTTCTTCATTTGTAAAATGAGGAAGTTGAACTAGATGTCTCATAAGGTCTCCTGTACTTCTCAATCTATGATCCAATAATCCTCTGAGTTCTAGACCCTCCCCATCCAGCTCTGACAACCTATGGCTCTCCCTAAGAGACGATGCCTTAACTCAGAAGATGCCGCTGTCCCTCTCTCGTCCCAGCTAGCCTTCTCCCACCTAGATGACTCAAGTGCAGAAACTCAGGTCCACAAGAGAGAGAGGCTTCAGGCTCCCTACTGCGGATGAAGGTGAATTCTGAGAAGGCCTCCATGGAGCCCCTGGGGTGGGGAATGGGATAAAAACAGTGACTTACAGGAAGCCTTTAAATACATGCCAGGCAGCAGAAGCTCTGTGCACAGAAACAGGACGATTAACTGGCTGATTTATTTTCAGCGAGATACCGAAACCCAATCCCAAAAGTGGCCTGACACCCAGCAGACGGACTGTAGGCACCAACCACCTTGGAGGACAGACAAGCCCTGAATCTGTGCAGGATTAACAAATCCTACTGCCTTCTAGACCTACCCATCTAAGGCTCAGGGCCAAGAGACCCGAGGGTGATGGTGGGGAGAGGAGAGATGGAGGAAGGCAAAGGAAGGAGGGGAGATCAATGAAGGATGTCCAAAATGTTCCCCTTTCCCTAAAGTTAGCCCTTCCCCAGAGTCCAAGAAAGAGAGAAGTAGAATCAGGCAGTGGGGGCCTCAGGAAAGAGAGGGCCAGGATCGGGCCAGCTTTATTTCAATTTTAGTCCAAACTCTTAATCCAAACTGAGGCTGCCTCCTTTCAAACTCAAGGCTGATGAGCTCAGATCCCCTGTATGTGGTTGGCTGCAATGCAAAGGGATAAACCTTTGGTCTCAAAGTCAGAACCACTGGGTTCTCTGATATGCTGGGGTTCCATGCCCTCATATGGCCATGACCAAATCATTGTATATCTCTTAAGTGTCTAGGCCTCTAGCATCCCCTTCCTGGAGAAAGAGGCACGGGCCTGTTAGAGGGGAAAATGACAGGCTGAATGAGCTAATGCACTGTCCTATTACAGTCAGTGGTCAGTTGGTCGATCACCAATGAGGCCTCACTTCTTCCTTTGGATGGAAACCTTCTACTTCTGCTGCTCTCTTTGTGAAGTGAGAGGTCATGGATAGAGAGAGGGCTGATGCCCAAGGCTCAGGCCCTGAGCTCAGGACCTGTTCCTCCCTCTGGCTCTGCATAGGAGCTGAAGGGTAGAGACATCTCTCATACAGGACTTTGCTAGGGAGCTCCTGAGACCCTTGAGAACCTGCCTGACATCTGATTTTAATTTCCTAGCCCAGCCACTCTGACCTGCTTTTACATCTTGTGAATTGTTTTTAACTGCCTTTATGTGGGGGTAGATGAATATGTTTTTATTAAATGAATGGTTTCTTTCAATCCTCAGGCTTTGAGTTGCACCAACCAAGGCAACGTCACCTCCTAAATTCACAGCAGATCCTGAGGGCCTTTGGTGCAATGAAAAGACCACCAGATAAAACCATGGAATCCTCGGACCTCTCATGAATCCTGGCTCTGTTGCTTGATTACCTTTAGGATTGAACAAATCACTTAGTCTCTGTGGGCTTCAGTTTACTCATCTATTAAATTAAGGGACTGGACTAAGTGACCTCTTAACTCTAGGTCTATGACCCTACAGAATCTTCCCCATCATCATCAGGTTGTCAAGTCTTCAACGCTGACCAGGAAGTCTTCATCTTCCCATTACTTACCATCACACGACAGTACCCCTGATACTTAAAAAACTACACACACACGCACACACACACACACACACACTGCCCAGCAGCATGTAGCCTGATAAAAGTATGTAAAGAAAGGGTAGGTATCAGGGTCATCTGACCCAGAGCACTGGTAAGTAAAACCAAAGAAAGAGGATCGAGTTCTATGCCATATCTCTGCTAGCTTCAGACTCACCTTAGATAAAGAGGGAAAGATTTTCCATGCTACATCACTTATTACAAGTTACTGACACATTAGTAAGGTGCAAAAAACAAAACAAAACAAAAACACAGGTTTAAGAAGAAACAATCTATGGGTGAACAAGCATTTGAACCAAGATCACAGAGTCACAGAATTTAGAGCCAGAAGAAGCTTAGTTAAAGACCACTAGTTTGATCCCCTCATTTTAACAGATGAAGAAACTGATTTGTTCCAAAGTTGGTTATTGCCAGAACCATAACTAAAGAAAGTTCAGGCCTCCTGACTCCCCGGTCTAATACTCTTTTGACTACACTTTGACAATGTCTGAAAAAAAATCTCTTCCCTCTATCAAGAAAGAAACGTGGTATAGAACAAGAATTCTTAACCTTTGGGGTATCATGAACCCCTTTGGCACAAACCTATGGACCCTTTCACAGAATAATGCTTTTCAATGCATAAAATAAAATGCCTAGGATTGCAAAGGAAAATAAGAATGTAGAAATACAGTTATCAATTTTAAGAAAACAAGTTCATAAATGTGTTTTGCATGACTTCACATGTACAGTGGGTATCATGTTGCTTGCTTTCTCAATGGATGAGGGAGTGGCTGGAGGGAACTCAAAATTTTTAAAATGAACATTTTTTAAAATAAAAACATTTTTAAATAAAAATACAAACTAGTTCACAGACCCCAGGTTAAAAACCTCTGGCTATAGAAGGAAGCAAGCATGGAGCCATGGAAAGGATACTGAACTTAAGAGTCAAAAAAAACTTAGATTCTTAGCTCTATGACATCTAGATGGGAGACCTAACCCCCAAAAAAGTCCTTTATTTTCCAGAGCCTCTATTTTCTTAATCATTAAAGTAGAGGAATTAGCTCGATCTGAGATCTTAAATGATCTCTCAGGTCTGTTCCAGCTCTAACATTCAATGTGATTCATTAATACTCCAGGCTCTGGCTTACCCCATGCTGTCGCTATGATATCCCCCAGTCACTGGAAACTGAAGAGAAGTGAGGAATGCTCTAAAGGTAGAGAGGTTGCCTCTAATAAATTGAGAGGACAGAGGAGAGATGCACAGAGAGAGGAGAGGAAGGAGACAAGAGAGAAAGGCTTCAGTAGCCTAAGCTAGGAGCTCTGATTCCCTGAGAGGAAGTAGTCTGAAAGAAATTCAAGGAAGTGCTCTGAACGTGGGGAGTATGGAGACAAGGATGGTTCATAAGAGAACATAGCTTCTCTTGAGCCAGGAGAGTATGCCAAACACCTAGTCCGTGACTATCCTCTTGTGTCTATGGGGAGACCATGTTCTCTAGCTATGTAACTCAATGCCCTGAGAGGCTTTCAAAAATGTATCATTTTTAAATAAGGCTGAGAGCCCTGGCTTAGACAGACTGCCAACTTGCCCTGACTCCAAGGCTAGATCCTCCCTTTCATATCTCTCAGAACAAACTCAGACCTGTCTCACGGGGATTGGAAAGGGGACATGGATTCTTCCTGGAGAGACAAAGATGGCATGTCCTGGCTACTGGTGTAGACACTTGGAGGGCAGGAGATTTGAGACAAATTTAGTAACTACTCTGCCCCTTTGGTTTCTCTAGTGATTTAAGCTCTTGGTGAGTAAGGTCTTAGAAGTATATATAGTAGTTCTAATTTAGTAATTAACCCTTCCAGGAGGCTCACTGAAAGAAATTACCAGACAGACCATAGAATGTTGGAGCTGAAAGGGACTTAGGGTTTATCTAGTCCAAACAGAGGCATACACAGAACATTTCATTAGGACGTACACTCAGAGAATTCTATTTTTTAAGGCGAACATTGATTGAATAATTATAAAAGCCATTTATTCATCAAAGAAACTAGAACTTAACTAAATATTTATTAAACTTTAAAAATACAAAAAAAATGAGACTTACAACACCAATTTTGAGGAGACATTGGGGATGACCAGGCACACTCTATGCAAACACCTGAGCATCAAAACCTACCATTTTAGAGATAAGAAATCTGAGGCCCAAGAAAGTGAAATTATTTGCTCAAGTTAAGAAGAGGGGTGTCAGTTCAGTATTTTCTTTCTCTCCAGAAAATTCTTCTATATGCTTAAAATTATAGATTCCTTGGGCCATCATCATAGACATTCCCCTAACTTGGTGCAAAAAGCACTGCATTTGGAGTGAGAGAACCAACAAGGTCCTTTTCCTAACCTATAAGGTCCCTTTCCCCTCTAAATTCTATGATTCTATGATCCAGGCAAGATGTCTCTTCCCTTTGCTCAGACCAATGGGATGAGGAGGAATGGAGAATATCTCAATAGAGCTGAAGGATCTCAGAGAAGCGGTTTCTCTACTCTCCCAGACTCTGATGGAATTGAAATTGTTTCTAACATGTGATCCAAGCCCTACCTGAGGCTCTTGGAAACAGCTCCCTTCCCTCTAGTCCTGTTTCCAATGGGAATTAGAGGAAAAGTTCGTGAGCGGTGGGCAAAAAGGGGATCACAAAAGGTCCAGAGCTCAGACTAGTGAGGTCACTAATTCATTCGACAAATATTTATTAAGCACCTTCTGTGTCCAAAACACTGTACTAGATGCCGGAGCCAATACAGAGTTTAGCTAAGACACAATGCCTATTCTCATAAGGCTTATGTCTGCTCTATCTCCCTACTTCCAAAGAGGTTTTAAGATTTTGTTTAGCATTCTTTTGCCTGGCCTTTTCTCAGTTTTCCCTGAGCACTCTTTTCTAGAACCCTGCAGTTCCTCAGCATCCTATTCCTATCCCCTGATCTTCATCCTCTGTCTTAATTCACCCTACATCCTTTTAAAATAACTCCGGCATCCAGGGACATGTCAGGAAAAGTGTTGAGGATAACGGTCTTCCTAGGAGCAGGTACTGCTTCCAAGAAAGTTTCCCCCCCGCCCCAGAACCCTCACATAGAATTTGGAGACATCTCCATTCTGCAGAGATCAGGAAATAAGCTCCGCCTCCTCCTCCCACCCCACTCCACCCCCACCTCCCTCCCCAAATGGGGAGCTGAGATCCAGGCATGAAGCTTCAGAGCTCAAGCCAAACTGCTAATGGAGGTTCTGGAAGCTGAGGAGCCGGGTGTCAGCCAGAGCAGAGCCCTGGCAAGCTGCAGATCAAGAAAGAAAAATCGAGAAGGGAGAAGAATGGGAGACGGAGTGTGAGAGAGGTAAAGGGGGCAGGACAGGATGCCAGCTGAGATGCTTTGTCATTCTTGATGCTGGAAACTTCTCCACCTGCCCACCAACACCTCCCCTGAGGCATGCAGGCACCATAGCCAAAGTACTAGGAAGTCAGAGGTGCTTCAGGCTGGTAAAACCTTCCTGGGCCATTTTGTCTAGGACTCTGTCCCTAAACTATACCACACCAAAAGTCAATCCTTCGAGACACAGGTCTCACCTTATCATTAGGGACAAGACTGCACCTCTTCTCATCGTCAGCTATCCCAATGCTTTAAACTCCTCCTAGTCTGAAAGTTCCCAAGTTGTAAATAAATTCTGCATTCATTTCCCTCCATATAAGCCTGGTAGCAGTAGTGAATAGCTGGTCACCACTCTCTGACATTTAAGCATTTTCATTCACTCCTGCCCTCAACCTTCTGTTCTCCAAAAGAAGTCATCAACATTCCCTTCCCCTTCCTTCTGAAGTACTATTCCCTGGACTTACTGAAGTGGAGCAGGTTGCCATGTAAGGTAGGGAGCTCACTGTTCCTGAAAGTATACACGCAGAAACTAAGTGACCCCGTAAGGGATATTATATTACATATTCCTATATGAGGCAGGACGTTGAACTAGCAGTTAGGTGGCATTATGGATAGAGCAGGAATCAGGAAAACCTGTGTTCAAATCTAACCTCAGACACTTACTAGCTATGTGACCTTGGACAGGTTAATTAACCTTGCCTGCCTTAGTTTTCTCAATTGTAAAATGAGGATAAAAACAGCACCCACATCCCAGGGTTGTTGTGAGAAGCAAATGAGATAATATTTGTAAAGTCCTTAGCAAAGCACCAGGCATATGGTTGAGTCATTTTTCAGACTCTCTGTGACACCATTTGGAGTTTTCTTGCCACTAGAGTGGTTTGCCATTTCCTTCTCCAGCTCATTTTACAGATGAGGAAACTGAAGTAAACAGGGTTCAATGATTTGCCCAAGGTCACACAGCTAGTAAGTGTCTGAAGCCAGATTTGAACTCACAAAGAGGAGTCTCTTCCTGACTCCAGGCCCAGCACTCTATCCACGGCTGCCAACTAGCTGCCCCTCCTCCCCTGAGGTCCCTTCCAATGCTAAGCTTCCATAATTCTAAGATCTGTACCAGGACTAATTGACTCATTTGGCACATGATGCAAATTTATCACAGACATGGGTTAGTAACTGTTGTCACTGTCCTCCTCTAAGCAATAGCCTAAGGAGGAAGTAATAACATCTTAGGCTCATTTGGGATGATATCACCACTTGCTAGCTCCAAACTATCAGATAAGGATGGCTTTCCCCTTATTTTCCCCTTGTAATCACAAGGCTTACAAGATGCTAAGTCCAATTGGACTTACCAGTCTAAGTCGACTAGGGACTAGGTATCATTTCATCATCACCTTTGGCTGGTGTACAATGTGCACATGACATACTTTTCAGTTGGATCTGCATTATTTCAACTTTCTTTGTCACTTTCTTAGGTCTATATAATCAACAAAACAATAAACAAACCCTATTTGTACCTTTTGCCGATTTCCAAGGTGTTCATGCTCACACGAAAAAATTAACAATTGGCTCTTGGGACCCAATTCCATCCATTCTGTTCCCTTGCCCTGCCTTTATCAACATCAGAGGGCTTCAGGAAAAGCACTAGCTTTAGAGACAGAAAGCTAGATTTCTAATATATCTGCTCTTTGCTATCCATGTGACCTTGAACAAATAAATACACTTCATCTTTCTGAGGCATCTTTATCTGTTCTCCATCTTTATCTGGTCTCCAAACTTTTTTATATCTACTACTCTATCAATAAAAAATTTTAAGCCTGTGTATATTTATTTATTTATTAAAAATATACTACTATAATTATATATATATTTTACTATATATCATACAGTATATAAAATATATGCTACTATAGCATAAAGTATGTTTAAATAATTATGTATATTATAAAACATAACATACATAAATATAAAACATTATGCATTGTTTTTTTAAAAATTAAGATAAAGATGAAATAAAATGTGATCCTAGAAATAGGGAGCCACTGGCATTTATTGAGCAGCAGAATGCCAGGATGAGACCACAGATTTAGAGAAATCTCTTTGGCAGCTCTGTAGAGCAGTGGGGTTAAGCTCAAATAGAAATAAAGGTCATTAAACCCTACATAAGGTTCCTTATGAAAGCATTTTGACTTAGAAAACCACACAGTAACATTATCTATATTCTATTGTATTTATATTTACTTTGCTAAATATTTCCCAATCACATTTTAATCTGGTTCTTGCCACTCTCCTGAGTGTTGAGGGCTGCTGCATGCAGCTGCCATGCTTAGTCTCCTCAGTCCAGATGAGAAGCAATAAAGGTCTGTGAACTAGGGTGCTGTCCATGCATAGAGAGATGGGAACGAATGTGAGAGATGTGGATGTGGAACCGATAAGATTCTGGGCACTAGTGGGATACGTGAATGTGGATCAGGGGAAAGCGATGAGTCAAAAATGCCATGACCATTGTGAGAACCTGAGTAAGCAGAAGGGAATAGTGAGGGAGAAGTATAGAAGTATAGAAGATGGGTGAGCTTGCAGAGAAAGAGAATATAGTGCTATCTGCCATCCAGATCACCATCCAGCCATGCCCTCTCTGCCCATAGGACTCACTATGGATACCACTCAAAATGAAAAGGAGAGAACCAGGGATCTCGGATAACAGATAACAATAACAGACCACTGCCACCATGTTCAGAGTCTGCTCTCTGAGGGTACCTATGGCAGCCATGAGATGATCCAAAGATTAGGGGGTGGGGGCAGTTTTCCCAGCATCACCTATGTAGCTGCTGTGGGGGGGTTAGTTTAGGTTATAATTTCCCTGAAGGGCTGATAAGTGGAGGTGATGATTGTGGGGGAGAGAAACTCTGCCCCCATTGGCTCTAGCAGCATGGATGGGATGCATCCTGTCTTCCCACTCACTGATTGGCTGATCACATACATACATGACTTCTTCTGAGGTGATATCATAGGACCCCTACTTTGGAGACCACTCTTCAAATGAACAATTTCTAAGGCAGGGGTTCTTATGCCACAATCTGGTCCCGTGGATAGCTTTCCACAATTCTGTAAACTTAGATGGTGGCGGGGGAGGGAAATCATATCTTCATTTTCACTAATCCCTAATTGAAATATATCACTTTATTCAATTATGAATATACATGTGTATATGTGTATACATGTGTATGTATATATATACATATACAATATATATACACAGGCATATGTGTATATGTATGTGTATGAATAAAATTCTGAGAAAGGGTCTATATTATTATTATTAACCTGCCAAAGGGTCTATGACAAAATAAAAGAAGTTAAGAAGGTCTGATCTGAGGGTCCTTCCAGCTTTGAATTCTCCAGATCCTATGATCCCACCTGTAAAACCTTGGACAAGTAAGTCCCTTATCCTCCCCAGGATGAACTTCTTCCATCTGTAAAATGGGAAGAGATATTGGATCAGACCAGGATCCTAAGGTCTCTTCCAACTCTAAATCCTATGAAATGTGGGCAAAGAACATCTCCAGACGAGGGGAATATGGGCCTGTACCACTGGGACCTGAGACAGAGAGAATCCCAGCTGAGATTCAAGAGACCCAGATTCTAATCTCACCTCTGCTACTCGTTGTATAAACTTGGACCAGTCGCCTCTCCAGGCTTGTTTGCTTATCGTTAAAATAAGATGAACGTGGTTTCTAAGGCCCCTTCCAGCTCCAAAGGTCTCTGCTTTTATAATTCCTTGTGAGGCATTTTAGGAAAGGATTAGCAAATGAACACGAACTTGGAAGATTTCCAATAGAATTCAGAAGTCTTCGTTTTGAGAAGGGAAGGTGGGGTTGGAGGAGGAGACCTCATAGCCCCTCCCCTCAGGGGTGAAGGGTCTCAGAGTCATTTCAGAAGCCAGTTTCCAAAGAGGCCTTAAATAGCCTGGAGATGAATATCTGGTTAATGTTCATTTCGAGTGTTTTTGGCTCCCAGCCTTTCTCACTGCCCTACCCACCTCCCTCTTCTCTCAGTGGCAGCCTGAGTCACTGCAGCAAGCTCCAGAGGAACTCACTCCCCCTCCCTTCTCCTCCCTTCTCCATCAGGATTTAAATAGAGGAGGTGGGCTGTTTCTAGAAATGACGCTCATTCTGATCAGGGGCACATGATCCCAATCTAAATCTTGACTCACCCATTCCACTGACCTTCCTTATGGAAAAATGGAAAAAAAAATTTCCTGCCTGCCTATGGGGTTGAGGGGACGAAGCAACATGCCTCCCAGTCAGAATAAATTGGCGTTAAAGGACTTGCTAGCTTTCTTCGATTTTTTGCCAGATGAGTGATTTCACTGGTATAGACAACATAGTCAAACTCAAATAGAAAAGGGGCCCATTAAAGCATACATAAGGATTCCTGCTCAAGCATATCTACTTAGAAAATCACATCTTAACATTATCTATGTTCTGTTGTATTTTTAATTTTTTAATAAATATTTCCCAATTACATTTTAATATGGTTGGGGCAGCCCTCTCACCACCATGTGTCTACCACCTGTAGAATAGAGAACTCCAGATGAGGAAATAGCCCTCTATCAATAGAGATCAATACCTACAACTTTGTAGAGAGCTGCCTAGGGCACTGAGACCATTAAGTGACTTTCTGGCCACCATAACATCCAAAATTTCTGCTATGAATCTCCTCTGAGCAGAAGCCAGCCTTAGATGGGAAAAGTATGCACCATAGGGCATAGCTGTCAAGCCTACTCATGTAACCTTGTTTGCTACTTGTATAACTTCATCTCTCATCTCTCAAGTGAGAGAGGTTGGGCCTTCCAGCTCAGGTCAGTATGGGAAGGCAGAACCTGATCTCGGATCAGCCCTGCCTTCTTTTCCTTGATTGCCACAGAGAAGGATCAAAGCAGACGTTTCTCCCTTACTTTATGGTATACCAAAACTAAGTACCTATGACCAGGCTCTAGTTTCATTCAACCTTCCTTTCCTTCTCTCTGAAAGTTAAACTGCTCTACCCCTAATCCCTGACCCATCCTGCCCTTCCCCTCCTTCTCTTCCATGTCAACCTTACTCTTATCCCATACAGATGGAAATTCAGCCTTAGGAAAAGAAGAAGAAATTGCCCAACACTAAGAAAGATGGAGTTGACATGAGAATACAGGCATCTTCACCTCCTGGGATCCTCAGAGAGTTCAGCAATCAAGGGGATGAATTTTACCCCAGGATTCTAGACTTAAGGGTGGGGGCAGAGGGGACTGAAGGTGAAACAGTGGTCTCTGATAATTTCCTCTAGCCAGGCATAGATGCAGCAAGGTGTGGTGAATAGAATGCTAAACCTGGAACCAGAAAGACCTGAATCTGAATGCTATCTCTGATGCCTACTAGTTTCATGATTCTGGGCAAAACATTTAATGTTTTTTTCTAAGTCTCAGTTTCCTTGTCTTAAAAAAAATGGTGCTGGACTTATTGGTCTCTAAGATATTTTTTCCAGCTCTAAATCTATGATCCTGTGAGTAATGGGGATTGGAACAGTGGTCACTACTTTTGACCATTGCCCCCCCGCCCCCCACCACCTGTCCCAGGGAGTAACCTCGGGCCTCTTATTTTTCCTACCCCTGCCAGGAATTCAGAGCCTTTCAAAACCAGGCCAGTTTTCCATGCCCTAAATGGAGGGTAGACAGTATAATAAAGAGGAGGGTGTATGTCTCCTCTGATGGAGTTGCAGAGTTTTACAAGCCTCCATCCACCATCCAGGCCAGCCCCACCCTGTGCCTAACCAGGAAAGAGGAGAGATGAGATACCCTCCCCACCCTACTGTCCAATTAGATGCCTGACTCCTCTGTCCCCTCTTCCAGGCGCCTTGGGCAAGAAGCCAGGTTCTATATCGCTACACAGGAGACTCTCTGTCCCTTTCTGGACATGATGACCTTTACAGTAGCCAAAGGGCTCCATCTGTTCCCTTCTCCCTTCCCTCTTCCCCATCCTCAGATGTTAGGAGCAAGAGGGGGGAGCCAGTGTGTGTGAAGTGGGTCAGAGGATTCTAGCTGAACTCCCACCCATCTTTTCTCCACTCTCTTGGTCTCTTGGTTTTCCTCTTAGACCTCTCAACACCTCTTTCTCATCGTCACAGCTATCTCTCTTCTCTCCTTCCTCACAGCCCACCTGACCTTTCTGCTTATTCCCTGATTTTTTCTGCTCCTCATTCCAGTCTTCTCCATTATTTTCCTTCCCCTATCCTCAATCCTCATCCCTCTTGTCTCCCTGGTTTCAGGGAATCCAAGTGAAGATATGTCCCGAGAGCCAAGGGCAAAGCTGCTATCAGCTGTATCTATCTAAAGAGTCCCTGAAAATAAGCAGAGACCCTGAGAGGTAGTCCCCATTCAGAAGAAAAAAAATAGGTGTGGAACCAGTAGAAAGAATCTGAGGGTCAGAGTGAACTCTGGGTTCCCCATGCTCATCTGCTCTAAGTAGATGTGTTTCCTTGCAACAAGCCTAGCTCTGACTGATGGAAAATTCCATCCGTTGCAAAAACAAATCCAATCATTCTCCCAAGAAGAGGGCCCTTCGAACACTTGAATATAACAATCATGACCCTCCCAAGCCAGCTATTTTCCAGTCTAAATATCCCCAATTTCTTTTAATCTGAAAGTTTATCAATACTTTTCTTAAAATGTGAAACCCAGCTATGGTTTGGTCAGGGCCAAAGAGAGCGGAACTGCTGCATTCCTGGATAATATGCCTACGAACACATTACCTTTTTTGGTTGAGTCACATAGGGCTAGACTGCTCACACCCCTAAATTGTTTTCACACAAATTACTATCTAGTCTTGATGCCCCCATCTTTTACTTATTCAGGGTTTTTTTTTTAATCCAAGCATGAGACTTTATACTTATCCATATTAAATTTCATCTCATCAGATTTGTCCCAATGTTCAAGTCTGTGAAGATCCTTTGGGATCCTGATTCTATCATCCTATATGTTCATTGTCTCTCCTAACCTTGGGTCATCAGCAAATTTGATAATCATTTACACTGATAAAAAATGTCTCAGATATCCCAGGGCTAAGAACAGATGTCTGGGGACCTCACCACATAAGTACTCTTCAACCTGACATTGAGTCATCAGTGACTCACTGGGTCAGGCCATTCAAGCAGGTGAATCTGCTAACTGTACTATGGTCTAGCCCGCATTTCACTCCATCTCTTTCACACAAGTGTATTAGAATCTTTGTCAATGCTTTTTTATTTTTTCCAAAAAAAAATTTAAATAAACTAACTTCATCTCATTCTTCTGATTCGCTGTTCTAGTGACTGTCAAAAAAGAAAATCACGTTAGCCTGACAGGCTCTATTCCAGAGGAAACCATGCTCTGACCACTGCTTCCTTTTCCAGATATCCAATAGCCATCCCTTTAATAATAATGGAATTTTATCAAAATCAAATGCATTGGCCTATAAATTTTCAGATTTGTCTTTGTTCCTTTTTCTAAAAAAAAAAACTGAGACAATATCTGCCTTTCTCCAATTCTGTAGAACCAATTCTATTCTCCATGGCTTTTCAAAGATCACATTGACAATAGCCCAGCAATCACACTGTTCACTTTTTTCCACATATAGTTCATTTTTTCTAGTGACTTGAAAACAAGGGTGGCCATAACTTATATTTATTTTATATTATATTGTATTATATTATATTATATCATATCATATCATATTTTTAGATATTATATTATACTTATGCTGAGTTTCAATTCTCCATTAGTTGCTTCTTTTTTTACTTTCCAATCCCAAAGATTTATTCTCCTTGACAAACAAGACCAAAACACAAAAGCAATAGAGTCAAGAAGCTACGTCCTCCAATTTCAAATCTAGCACTTAACAATAACAATAGCTAACATTTACATAGCATGTTAATGTTGGCAAAGAGATTTACATATTATTTTGCTTGATCCTCCCAACAACCTTGCAAGGTGGGAGTCATAATTAGTCCTATTTTACAGATGAGTAAACTGAGGCTTCTAGTGGTTCAATGACTTACCTAAGGTCACATTGGTAAGTTAGTGTCTAAATAGAATTTGAACTGAGAGCATCCTGATTCTAAGTGTAGCCTCGTATCCAGCTAGCTACCTAGGCTCCTATTGTTTCATGGACCATGATAGTGAGGAAAGAGGGGGACCAGTATCAGATACAGGTACTAAATGCATATTTTGAGACTCACCAAATATTGTGGAAGAGGCACAAACTTTTCTACATGGATTTGCAAATCTGGTGCTCAAAATCTATAAATAATTATATAATCTAGATAACTTGTGTTGTCTAAATAACCCCAGTATTATTTTCCTCCGGCTTAGACTACATCACAAACCTCCCGCTTCAACAGACTTGACCCTTGGAAAGGAGGCAGAGAAGCAGCCCCAGTGCCCCTACCTTCCATGCTGTCTTCTCGGTGCATGTTGAAATTGTCATAGGAGTCCCAGCGGATGAGAGGGTCAGAGGTGTTATAGTCCACGGACACACTTGGCCCATTCTCCAGATGTTCCATTCCTGGGTGATTGTAGGAAAGGGACATAAAACAAGATTAACATTTGGAATAAAAGAGGAAATCACAGTATTCCCCTAAGGAAGGTCTCTAAGCAATTTCACATTATCTTGAGGCCACAAAGAAGGAAAATAAGGCACAAAATGAGTCAGGGGTCCATCCTAGGGTCAATGGCCAGACTGATCATGAAACTCTGGAGTCTAGGCCCTTAATGGTATTGATGAGGCTCACACCCAAGTCACATGATGGAGCCCTGGAAGATGGAGCCCTGAGAAGTTTGTGGGTAATCCTCTAGCCTTCTGAGTTATTCCAACTCCTCTTCTAAAACAATCATGAAAATACCAGAACATTATAATCGTCTCCCACTGGCATTAGGGGAAAGGGGTTTAGGAAGATTCATGCTATAACTGACTGGGGTCAAAGACTGAGGGAAAAAAATGATGAGCCTTGTATGCAGAAAGTTCTCAAGAAATGCTAAATTAAACTGACCTATGGACTAGAGGCCAGCCTGGAGCAGAGGTTTTCAACCTTTGGCAGTGTGGGGAAACCTATAGACCTCTTCTAAGAATGTTTTAAAGTGCTAAAATAAAATGCATAAGATTATAAAAGGAAACCAGTTACACTGAAATACAGTAATCAAATTTTAAAAAAAAACAACTTTGCGGACTCCACATTAAGAACCCCTAATAGAATTAGAGAAGTGTGAATGCTCTTGGGTTCTCTAAAGGTCATCCCACTCATCTCCTCCCTCATTAAGATATTCTCTCTCTGAGCCAGACCAACAGGAGGCCCCCCCCAGTCTACAAAGGAAGACAACTGAATCTCAGTCATGCCTACTAGAGCTCAATCACCTTTGATGTCCTTCAAGTTATCCTAAATCCTTCCTTCAGCCTGCAATCATCTCCTCATTTTCTTTCCTGAGCTGAGAATATCAGGTCTTCATCCTCTGCCAAGCAAGACTATTAAAGGCTGTTGTTTAATCAGGCTTCTCATCTTTAAGTTGAACTATTCAAGTTCCTTTATTCTCTTCTCATAAACATTATTCATCTGTCCTTCCACCATCTTCATGCCTTTCCTCTGGCCTCTATCTACAGCCTTCTTTATCTGTGGAGCCTAGAGATGGACACAGGACTCTGACCAAGGCTGATCACGACAGGAAAATAACCTAATGGTTCCTATACTATCTGACTACTCCAATGCCATACTCATGGAACAGGGGAAAGCGGCCAGGAGGAGGAGTAAGGAATCTTGGGTTGATGTCTTAACTCTGCCACTAATTACATCTCTGGGTCTCAGTTTCTTCATATGTCAGTCAATAAACATTTAAGTACCTACTATGTGCCCAACTCTTTGAGACAAGGGAGTTGACTTAGATGATCTCTAAGGCTCTTTCCAGATTTAACTATCTATGAAATCTATCTTATCCCCTTTTGTATTATTTTTTCTGCCACAGTTTGGTCATTGATTCTCATTCAGTATAGCTGGCATCCACTCTGATGCTCAAATATTTATCTGCTGTTCTAATTTTTTTAACATAGATATCTTGCATTGGGTTATAGGGAAGGATTAGGGAGCAGGCTAGTGGAGGCATAGGTATGGTGGAAAATAAAAGGAGATTATACCTTGAATTTTCTCAGGGCCATAAGAAAATACAAACTCTACTTTGCCATACTCTGGAAACCGATCATCTGGAAAAAAAGAGAAAGAAAGGAAGCCTTCCATCAGCTCCCAGAAAATGTTCTGAGAATTCTTAGCCCCTGACTTCAGCACAAACATATCTTGCTCAGCACACAAAGGCATCTTGCACATATGTGGTCCAGAACAAAATGATGGGGATTATCCAGGGGCGTGCTGGTAAATATTTAGCAACTGACTCCAGAAAAAAAGAATGAACCCCCCACATACTTTTAAGTTTAATCTGTGTTATTCATATTTTCTCTGTCACCTTCTTAAGACTTAACAATCAACACACTAAATCAAGTCCTGATTTATTAGCATTTGTTGCTTTCTGAGGTATACATGGTCATGGTGAAATTTTAACAATAAGTTCTTGACTTTTACTCCAGCACACCCCTGGGATCACTCCCCTTCCTAAGATCTGAATCGTGAACCTCTCCACCATCCTCCCCAGCTCTCCTCCCTGCTCTCCCTGGCACTAGCCCCATTCAGCTAAGGATTTCATTCCAGGTACTAAAGGGATAGGCATGGGGAGAATGGAAGAAGGGGGAGGCAGGGGATTGAAATAGTGAATGGGGATCCAATGTCTTCGGCCAGAAAGCGAGAAGTCCCAAAGGGGGAGAGAAAAGGAGGGTAATGGAGAAAAGACACAATAGGAGAGGAGGAATGGGGCGAATTGGGAAAGCGCAGCAAGAGATCCACTTGATAGGAAAGGAATGAGCCTCATCTCAAACTGGCTTCCCTTCCCCCTCCCTGCCCCACTCCCAAGAGCCCCACCTTTGAAGGCATCATCAAGGTCTTCCTTCCCAAAGACGACCCCCAGGTCGTGGATGGCGCAGGTGTGGAACTGAACTCGGAATATGACATCCCGGGCTGGGCTTCGAAACTTTTTGTGGTAACATTTCAGCTGGGCCAAAGACACGAAGGAGACACTGGTCAGGCTCACTGAAACATCAAGACCACCTTGGGGGAAGGGGAATCAGACAGAACCCCAGGCTAATGCCCACGGTTTCCAGAACTCATCTCCAGTGTCAGGAAGCAAAATGTCGCCACCACCAGACAAAAAATCTCTTAGAGATTATTTTGTCAGCCAACAAAGTAAAAGAAAAAAGTCCCATCCTAAGAGGCTTCAGCACAACTGAGAGTGGGTTTAAATTGTAGCACAATGAAAATTAATTCTTTAATTATTATAGAAACTATACAGTGATACAGCAGAAAAATTGCTGGATTTGGAGCTGGAGGCCTCAGTTTCCTAGGCTGCAAAATTAGAGAATTGGACTAAGTGGCATCTAAGGTCCTTTCTACATCTTTATCTAAGATTCCATGACCTTCTGGGGAAAATGCTAAGTGAAAGGGTGACAAGGAGGGATGCCGTCCCACACGATCAGAGGACGTAAAGCTAGAAGCTATATTCTCTCCAGACAAGAAACAAATATGCTAACTTTACATTTATAGAATATCTAACCTTTTCCAAAGCACTTTCACACACATTTCATTTGAGCTCTACAGCAATCCAGTAAACTAAGTGGGGCAGTTGTAATCCCCATTATACAAAGGCTAAGGCAGGTTAAGTGACTTGCCCAGGGTTATCCATACAATCCCAACAATCATTTTTTTTCTTTTTCAGTGGTACCTGTCATTTCTTTCTCTAAGGGGTTTCCAATAAGAAATTATCTCTAATTAATGCAAAAAGTTGGAGACTAAGAAAAGTGCCTGGACACCAAGAGGCTAGGTGACTTGTTTAGGACTACAAAGACCAGATGTATCAGAGGTAGGACTTGAACCCAGGTCTTTATAGATGCCAAAGCCAACTCTCCAGCCACCAGGCCATGCTGCCTCTCAATAGGCATTTATTCTGGTAAGGAGTGTAGTCTCAACTATTGCCTGGATCTCTTGATTCCTCATTCAGGCTTCTTTCTACTTTACTGCCCTGCCTCTGGTCAGGAGAAAGGGACAGCACCTACAGGGAAAAGATGGGAAGTGTGATGTCAGCAGGGCCCTGCCCACCTATGGAGTCTGTGGTTCTCATTGGTTGGTGCTGTGCTCCATCTCCTCTGAGGAGGGAGGAGTAGGAGTAGCCGCAGCAGGAGCAAGAGGACAAGAAGGACAGAGGGATTATCACCAAAAAGGAAACGGTCCTTACCAAGATGTCTCCCTTCAGAAGCAATCCAGGCTCAATGGTGATACAGATGCTGGTCTGGCTGTCTCCTTGGACATTGCTGTGGAGGGAGATGGAGAGAAAGATGAAGAGAGAGAGATGGAGAGAAACATGGGGAGAGACAAAGATGGAGAGAGAAAAAAAGAGGAAAATGGAGAAAGATGGAAAGAGGTGGAGAGAGAGATGGAAAGAGAGAGATGAAGAGAATGATGGAGATGGAGAGAGAGAGAGCAAGAGAGATGGACAGAGAAATGGGAAGAGAGAGATGGATAGAGAGAGATGGAGATGGAGAGAAAGAAAGAGAAATGGAGAGAAGGATGGAAAGAGAGGTGGAGAAAGAGATGAAGAGAGATAGAAAGAATGATGGAGAAAGAGAAAAATAGACATGGAGACATGGAGAGGGAGAGAAAAGGTGATGGGAGAGAGATGGGAAAGAGAAATGGAGAGAGAGATGGAGAGAAAGAGAAATGGAGAGAGGGATGGAAAGAGAGAGGTGGAGAGAGAGATGGAAAGAAACATGGGGAGAGACAGAGATGGAGAGAGAAAAAAGAAGATGGAGAGAGACGGAAAGAGGTGGAGGAATGGCAAGAGAGGGATGGAGATGGTGAGAAAGAAAGAGAAATGGAGAGAGGGTGGAAAGAGAGAGGTGGAGAAAGAGATGAAGAGAGATAGAAAGAATGATGGAGAAAGAGAAAAATAGACATGGAGACATGGAGAGGGAGAGAAAAGGTGATGGAAAGAGAAATGGAGAGAGATGGAAATGGAGAGAGAGATGGAGAGAAAGAGAAATGGAGAGAGGGATGGAAAGAGAGAGGTGGAGAGAGAGATGGAAAGAAACATGGGGAGAGACAGAGATGGAGAGAGAAAAAAGAAGATGGAGAGAGATGGAAAGAGGTGGAGAGAGATAGAGAGAGGTAGAGAGAGATGGAGAGATAAAGAGAGAGATGGAGAGACATGAAAAGAAACATGGGGAGAGACAGAGATGAGGAGAGAAAAAAAGAAGATGGAGAGAGATGGAAATAGGTGGAGGAATGGCAAGAGAGGGATGGAGATGGAGAGAAAGAAAGAGAAATGGAGAGAGGGTGGAAAGAGAGAGGTGGAGAAAGAGATGAAGAGAGACAGAAAGAATGATGGAGAGAGATGGAAAGAGAGAAAAATAGACATGGAGAGAGAGAAAAGGAGATAGAAAGAGAAATTGAGAGAGATGGAAATGGAGGGAGAGAGAGAGAGAGAGAGAGAGAGAGAGAGAGAGAGAGAAATGGAAAAAGGGATGGAAAGAGGTGGAGAGAGATGGAGAGGGAGGGAGAGAGAGAAAGAGAGATGGACAGACAGAGAAATGGAAAGAGAGAGATGGATAGAGAGAAAGAGATGGAGAGAGAGGGGGTGGAGTGAGGGAGGGAGAGAGAAATTTAGGACAAAAACAAAGACTTTTCACCTCCTTTTCCCACAACACAAAATTTCTCAGAAGATCACACGGATTTTAATCTACAATACTGATGTTCCCTCAAACCAGATGGGTGAGAAAGAAGAATACGGATCCATGTGTAAAGTACACTGTCCTTTTTATGTCTTTGTAATGTGCAGCACTTTAGTGATGAAAAGGTATAGCTTCTTGTCCCTTCCTAGTAGTGGCAGGGGAAGCCTAAGACATTCATCTCCATGGAGAAGAGATACATACTAGATTCCAGAAGTGTAGACAGGTTGCATGGCCTGGTAAATCCTGAGGAAGGGTCGACAGCCTGAAAGAAGCAACAAAAAAAATAGGTAAGGATGTTTTACAGATAGAAGGAACAGAGAAGTTATGGGAAAGTAAACAAAAAAGAAGAAATAGAAGAAGAGAAAAGGCTTAAGTAGGAAAGAGGGAAGAATGAGGAGGGAAGGAAAGAGACTGAAAAAAGGAAGGAAAGAAGGTAGGAAAGAGGAAGCAGGGGAAAGTGAGGCAATGGGAAAGGTGGAGAGATTGAAACCTAAACGATCGGCCACTGACCTCCTTTGGATTCAAAGTTGGGGATGCCGTGCATGATGACGTGGTGTAGGAACAAAGGTTTATTGTTCATTTTGATGGAACCGGACAGCAGCCCACTGAAGTAATGGACGTACCTGCAAAGGGAAGACATCAGACCTTCAGCACGGTCTTTCCTGGAAGAATTACTCAGGCGACAGCTCAACCTATGCCCCCTCACTCCTCAAACATGCTAGAAATAGGACAAGAGTGATTTTGCTATGATTATGGATTATGGGATTAGTCACTAGAGGTGAGGTTAAAGAAATTGCGACCACCATAGCTAAGTATTCTTGTACCTGAGGGGCAGGGGAGTGGCAGTACAAAGGACAGGATGACAAAGGACAGCATCACCCAGAGAGTCCAGACCTCACCTTCTCTGGGACTAGAGGCAGGAAGACCTCACAGGAAGGGAATATGATGGCAAAGGGGAACAGTTACACAGAGGCAATCAGACTTTATGGTGCTGTAATCCATCAGAAGATAGGCTCAGCATAGAGGTAGTAGTGGTTGCCCTAGAGAAGAAGTACAGCCCTCATCCTCCACCCTACCCCCTAGGATATCAGCAACCTGAGGCAAAGTTCCAGTTACCCAAGCCTAGTTATGTCTCCAGGTAAGAAGATGATTCTACCTGAAGAGCAAAAGATAGAGGGGTGAAGTGTTTGATGGAAAGCTTTAAATCTCTGATGGCTGATAACGCTCCATTCCATACGTGCATGCGTGCACACACACACACACACTGCAACATAAGAAAACGGGGCTTAGAATGAGTCACTGAATAGAACTTCCTGACTTTCAGGGTTACAGCAGGGGTTAGCAAGGGAGGATGTGGCTTCTCTTTCCCTAGAGAGCTTTAAGAACTGGGAGACCTTTGACTATCTGGCCTAAAACAAGAATTCCACAGTCCAGAGATAGGGATAGCACCAAGAAGACCATAGGATCACAAGGTCAGTCATTAACCCATCCTCAAACACTATACTCACAAAGACCTCTAGTGCCCCCTGGTGGTCCATCCTGAAATACTTTTTCTATGTTACCATTTACTATTCGGTTCAAATTAACAAGTTTACAGAAAGCCTTCTATATACTAGCCTGGGGTACAAGGATAAGGAATGACACAATCTGTCCCTCAAAAACTTGCACTCCCAAATGTACCGTATAATGCACATTGGAAACTGATTTAAGCTTATGGGAGAGGTCTTTCAGGAAGGGAGGGAGGGATCACTTAGAGCTGGAGCTAAGCAGCACAGAGAAACCTGTCAGTCCCAGATCTTCTGTCTACTAGCCGTGTAACCTTGGGGAAAACACTTGACCTTCATGTGCCTTACTTCCCTCATCTGTAAAAAGAAAGCATTAAACTGAGTGATTTTCAAGGTCCCTCAAACTAGCTAGAAGAAGCTAGAGTCAGGCTGGGAATCGGGAAGACTCATCCTCCTGAAGTCAAAACCAGCCTCGGATACTTACTAGCTGTGTGACCCTGCACAAGTCACTTAACCCTGTTTGCCTCATTTCCTCATCTGTAAAATGAGCCGGAGAGGGAAACAGCAAAACACTTCATGATCTTTCCCAAGAAAACCCCAAATGGAGTGATGGAGAGCAGGACACAGCTGAGCAACAACTGAACCATAGTTCTGCCTCTAGAACCTATGATCCTAGATAGGGTAGAGAGAAACCATTTTAAACACCGAGGATAGAGCAGCTTGTACAAAAGCATGGAAACAGAAAAGGGCAGGAAGAGATCAGGGAACAGCCAGTATTCCAGCTGGGCTTGAACATAAGAACGAGCAAGACAGTGGTGGTCCAACATAAGGCCAGAAAGTTAGGCTAGGGGGCACACTGTGAAGGATCTTGAATGTATTCTGGAGAAAGGTTACAATTTCATAAAAACTTTAAAAAATTTGTTTTTACAGAGGTCACAACTACAACCAGCATGGTGTAACTGAAAAAGAACTAACTATGGAGCCAGAGAAACTGGGTTCATATCAGGCCCCAGACACTTAGTGTCTATATTGGTAAAAATGTCTGTATTAAAAAAGGCAGGCCTCAGCTGTTATGGAAAGTGTGGCATCAGTAAAAGTATTTTGCAATTTCCCAAAGCAATTCAGATCTCTTTCCTCTCCTTTTCAACCCTGGGCCAAGCTCACTGTCCATCTGTTTTGTCTTTCCCCAATATATACACTGTTGAAAGCCCTATGGGTTGTCCATTTAGATGCATATTGAAATATGGGCAGTAGACATTCTTTATCCAGTTGGTCTTTCCTATGTGGGCAGACAGGCCAAGCTCCTTTAACTGATTACAGATCTTTTCCAGGAGGTTCTGCAAAGTCTTGAGGCTTGATGTAACACAACGTCACCTTCAAACATGACCATCTAGAGGATCTCATCATCTATGTGGAATCCCTGATCGACCTGCTTTGCCCTGAATCTCCTCCATCACAGCAATCTATATCTTTGGTGAGCATACATCCCCTGTTTTGTCTTACCTGATGCTCATCAGAGCTACTGAACAGAGTTATTTCTGTTGTAGCATCTTCCAAGGAATCCGGAATGGTCTTGAAGTAAAGATGAGGGACATCTTGATGTAAAAGAGACTATGAGGCACCATTTTGTTCTGAGTTTAATCCCTTTTTGATAACCAAAAAAAAACATTAAGCACAACGAGATCTTCTACTCTCTACATCTTTTAATCAAGTGTGAGATAGTAAGGATAGAGTCTATTTTTGGATAGCTCTTGCCTATTATCTTCATAAAAGATACCCTTGCTTTATGTATAGCTGACCCTCATAAAGACTTTGTATAGATAGAAGGGTAGGCGTATAGGTGAGTAGTTAAACTTATTAACAAGGCTGAGATTTTTTTCACATCTTTGACATCTTCCCCTCCTTAAGATCCCTTGTCCATCAAAGCCCTCACAATTGTATCACCTCCAGGATAGATCTCCTTTATATGTACTTAATCCGATCCAGATGTTTCTCCCATATTTGTTGCTTTAGGGTGATTTCTACCTCCTCTGTAAGCATTTCAAAGAATGTGATGTTAGGGTCCAAGTATGGTGGTCCCACTGTCTTTGATGGAATAAACAGTTTGTTGAAATGGTTTTTGTAAGTCTTTCCCATTTTTCTTCTGTTTGTAGTCCTTTTTAATTTCATCTTCGAATGCTCTTGGGATAACTTTGCTTAGCTAAACTTATCTTGCCAAGTTTTCTTCAAAGTAGTCTTATCCTCTGCTGTGTCTCTCTGTTTTATAAAATGATACTGTTTGTAAGTATATATCATCCTTCTTCATAAGAGTTCTACCGACAAGTTTACATTTTAGCCCAATGTTGCCTTTGGCAGACATCTCTCTCCATTTGGCAAGTAAGTTAAATGTTTGATGACTAAGGTGTTTGCTGGGCTCTTTTGGTCTCTTTCTTGTAGCAGTTAATTTAACTTCTGGATAAAGTTATCAGTGTCAACGTTAGTTTCAATATCATTGTTGTATCTGACATCCTTTCCCATTTTTTATTTTTAATAGTTTGTTCAAATAATTGAGGGTTAAACTTTCTAAATTATATGACGCATCTTTTTCTCATTATTACTCTTTCTTCTTGTTTATTATAAATTCTAATCTTAGCTCTGAAGACCTGTTGGTCTGACTGTGAACAGACAGCCAACTCTGGGATAACTCCCACATCAATAACAAGTTTTCCCTGTCCATTAAAATGGAATCAAGTTCATACCTTGTGATGTTATTTGCTGCTTACCATGACCAGTGTCTTCCAATCCTTTTTTTAGAAAAGTATTGATGAGAGAAAGGTATGAGGTTTCTGATCAACCCAAAGTCTTTGGCCTCTGCCATTTCTTTCTCCAGAACCATACTTTCCCATATATTTCTCCCCATCTTCACATTTTCCCACCTTTGCACTGAAGGCACCAAGTATCAGAATGCATGCTGATTTGATTTGAAGGGTCTTATCCAGTTCTTCATAGAAGTTCTCTACCAGAGGACCAATGGTGCGTAAACTTCCCTGCTAGGACTTCTCTTCTCCAAACTGAATATTCCTAGTGCCTTCAGTGTAATTTAAAATCTTTCTTCAACATCTTTTTAGGTGATTGGGAAGATGAGCATCGCCTCCAACCTCTGCCTAGGTGGAAGAGGGAAACTGAGGCTAAAAGACCAATGACTTCCCATAGGCGTATATAAGCAAGTCCACACAAAATTGGGAGGAATGGGGGGAGAAGGCAAGAAGAGAAGTCTAAAAGCCACGCACCCCAGTGTATCATTCTAGGACAATATTTCTGCAATGCTCTGCCCATTACTGATCATCCTCTTCTTATTTTTTTCTAGCAGTCAGAGATCCTTTAGGTGAACATGACCAGGACTCTTCCTGGTGTGGTGATGTGGCTGCAGTGCTTCACCCTCATTGGGTAATTAATAAATATTTATTGAATGAATAAATGGGAAGTCTACCAAGTGAGTGGCATCAGAATTTGTGACCTAGAGCATTACTCTTCCTCTGTTCACAGGCTACTTGACTAGACGGGTTCAGGGACTCAGATACACAGAGAAGTGACACCTGGTCCATTAACTGGGTGTGGCTGCCTTTGGCTACTGAGCCAGGGTAATCTGATGGGCACCAGACTGCCCTTTTCAGGTTCCTTTCTCTGCCCTTCGCCCACCCAGCTGACAGGAAACCCAGAGTGGCTGGATCCCTATCAGGACCCCAGATCATGCCAACAGGATGTATGTGTGTACAAGGGGACAATGAGCCCTGGGGCGACAGACAGGGTAGCTGTGGGCAAAGGCCCTCCTTGGCCAACACTTCTCTCCTTATCCACAGTAGAACCACTGAACTGGAGACCTTGTAGAGTTAGAAAGAAGGACGGAAAGTAAAATACATAATAAGTAGAAAAAGGCACATTTTTATCTTCAACCGTAAGTACACACATAAGCAGATACAGACACACATAAAGGTGTGTGTGAATAAGAAGACACTTAGCACACAAATAACAAAGGCTTATATTTATACAGTGTTTCCCAGTTCCAAAGCACTTGATAGATATTATTTCATCAAGTCTTCACAACAACCTTGTGACATAAGTAATGTAAGGTCCTCATTTTACAGATGAGGAAATTGAGGGTCAGAGAATTACAGATAGTAGTTATATAGTGCTTTAAGGTTTTTGAAATGCTTTACAAAGTGTTTGGTCCTCAGGAGCTGGTGCTATTATTATCTTCATTTTACAATTGAGAAAATTGAGGCAAATAGCAACTAAGTGACTTGCCCAGGGTCACCCAGCTAATGAGTATCTGAGGTCAGATTTGAACTTAGGTCTCCTTGATTCCAGGCCCAATGCTCTATCCACTGCACCACCTAGATAACTAAAAAAAAAAAATTAAGACTTGCCCAAAGAAAATCACACTGCTAGCAACTAGATCAAGCCAGACTCAGAATGCTCCTCACACTCCACCACCAAGTATATGCTACATGTGATCTCTACAGAGGAATCCCCTGGATGTATGATGGAGATGCTTCAGTGGGATCTGATTTTTACCCACAATACCTCCAAACCACATCGTAACCCAACATCCTGCTTATTGCTGTGTCCCTCCGATCCAAGAGGGACACCACCGACAGAGAGGACTGCATCTAGGCCCATAAGGATAAAAAAGAAAAGACCAGAGCACCTATCTAGCCCCTCCTCACTGAGCAATGTCAAGACTGCTCTTTGATCTGCAGCTGCTATCTTGGTGGCTTTTGGCCAGAGCCTCTGCTCAAAATAAGAACTTCCCTGTTCCCAGCCCTCATCCCTACCCCAACAAAGGAATTTGTCTACTACTGCCTTTATTCCTTCCTGGCTATCCCCACATGGGCCATGTTGGGAAGGGATGATCCTGAAACGACTTCATTAGTCCTGCCTACTAGTTCAGTTCTCTACTTTAGTCCACCATTCTGAAGAAGCTTAGGTATCTCCTCACCACCTGTTCTTAGTGCCCAACCAACCCAGCAGAGATCAGTTAATTTATATTGTGTTGTAAGATTTTCAAAGAGCTTTGCATATATTACCTCTGTAATAATACAGGTGCAATACAGGCATTACTATTCTCATTGTATAGATAATGAAACTGAGATCCAGAAAAATTAAGTGAGTCACTTGAGATGGCTCGTGTCGGAGGTAGGATTCAAGTTTGAAACTACTGGAATCCAAATGCGGTGTTCTTTCCATTAAAATGCATTGTCTTTTCTTTTTCTAGATAGGAAGGCTGAGTTAATAGGTTAAGCTCAAGGATTTCTGGCCAGAAGTTCTGCCTTGCCATTTAATGTTCAGCAGTTATGGAGTGAAGAGAGGGCAGAACGTAAACAAACTCTGAAAGATTTAAGGATTCTGATCAATGATCAGCCGTAATTCCAGAGAACCAGCGGTGAACCTCGCTATCCACCTCCTGACAGAGAGGAAAAGGAATCAACATGCAGTCTGAGACATCCATTTTTGGCCAATGGAGGAATGTGTTTTGCTTGACTATGCATATTTATTAAGAAGTTTTGGGGTTTTTTTTCACTCAATAGAGGAAGAGGAGATAAAAGGGAGAGAAAATAAATGCTGGTTAATTTTTTAAAATAATGTATAACTTAAAAATAAAGTTGAGCAGTATTTTGAGGTCATGCCAATGAACTTGATGGAGAAGTCAGGTCTATAATGAGTCCAGTGGAACCCACAAACATATCGGAGGTTGGACACAAACACTGTTCACTGTTCCGTATGGCAACGTGGCATAGTGAGCAGAGTTCTGGCATTAAGTCAGGAAGACTTTGACTTAAATTCCACTTCCGCCACTTACTAACAACATAGCTACAAGCAAGTCAGTTCATCTCAGTTTCCTCATCTATAAAATGGGGATTCCAAGTCCAATACCTTATAATATCTGTCTAACAGGTTTGTTATAAGGCTTAAATGAAACAATGCATGTGAAATCCTTAAAGTGTTAGAAAAATGCACTTTTGTTCCATCCCATCCTGTCCTGTCCTATCCCATCCAATCCCATCCTATCCTATTCTGTCTTTAGCTTTTAGCCCCACTGTTGCCATGCTCTAAATATGCCATTTTCCCAGAAGGCAAGCTGATCTTATCTCCAGCATCCTGAGCCTCTTAGCGGATGAGAGCATCATTAGACAGTGAGCCCCTTACCGAGAAGACTACATCTGGATGGCTTCCGGATCTATATTATCCAAAACACTTTCTGACCTCTACAGTGTGGGCTAAGCCATGGTCTCTGTCTTCTTGCCCTAGGCTCATCCTTCACACATAAAGAACAGTATATTCCCATTCCACGCGCACTCATCACTTCTGAAGGATGGACCAAGGTCAACTGCATTTCTTCCTGCATGTGTATCTTGAGACACAAAAATTAGAACTCTTATCTTTAAGACTGTTATTTTCCCCCAAGTCTGACCTTCTTTCTAGCAAGACTGAGGTCTCCAGAGCTATGCTCACTCTCATCAATAACATGTGGACACTAATATGCCTTCTCTCCGTGTTCCTGAGCACGTTCCTCTCCAGGAGCAATGATGTAGTGTGATGTAGGAGACAATCCTGGACTTAGAGCAGTCTGGTGACCTGAGTTTGAATCTTGGTTCTTCTGCTGCTTATTAGTTATGTGACCTTGGACAAGTCACATGCCTTCTCTGAGCCTCCTGTCTCCTTCAGGGGGCTGTTGGGAGGATCAAATGTGATACTTTTGAAATTATGAATTATAAATCCCTCCCTGATGCTAATATCTTCCCTCTATTCTTTATCTCCAACTTGTCCTGTATATAGCTAGTTTGGGCATAGTTGTTTGCAGGCTTTCTCCTTTATTAGACTGAGCTCCTAGATAGTAAGGGTTGTTTTTTTTTTGCTTTTCCTTGTATCTTCAGTGATTAGCACAGTGCTTGGCACATAGTGGGGATTTAATAAATGCCTACTGACTGACTGTGTGAATATGGGTTTAGAATATTGCATATCACCTCAGACTAAGTCGATGGGTTGGTTATGGGTTTCAATGTCCTACTTTGTTTTCCCCCTTTCTATATGTTTTTTGTTACAAGATATGGTTCTCTGGGTAATGTAGTAGAGAAGGAAATGCTTAGAAACAAAGGAGATCATTTAAAAAAAGATATCCAAAAAGTTTTTTTAAATTATAAAATACTAAATAAGTTTTAAGTATCTTTGGTTTTTTATTAATACACAGTCTCTAAAAGGAATTAAAACAGGAGGTCACCCAAAGGGGAATGGAGAGACCCATGGTGAGTATGAATAAAGGGGTAGCACGTTATTAACAAAGAACAGGGCACCAAAAGCATCTAATAATTTTTGTGTCCATGACAGGTGGCCCAAGACAAAGCGTCATTGAGGGGAAGAGAAGTTGGCCTGAGTATAGACACAGGCTAACAGGAGGAAGGATATCATAAGGCTGTTCCTGAAGGGAAAGTGTACAAAGTCCAGCTAGGTTTCACCAAGAGTAGGGCTACAGAGGGGGAAGCAGGGATATGGTAGAGGGGCAAGGAAGCTCCTAGACACTCCTACTTGAATTATTTTTGTTAATTAAGTGCTGATCTCAGTTGCTCTAGGTTGTTGTCATTGTCTTCTGAATTTTAGAACTTTGGATCAAAGTTCTGGTCACTCCACCCTAGTTAGAGCTACATCAATCACACAGAGGTGTCCAACTCGCCTGCTAGTGGGCCCCAAGCAAGCTGCCAAATTCACGAGTGCACTAGAACCAGGTTAAAATACAGCTGGGAAATGTTAAACAAAATAAATAAAAATGGCAATATCTATAATGCTAATTTGTGGTTTTCTAAGTCAATAGAAGGCCAGCAGGAATCAATTTCTATTGAGTTTGATGCCACTGAGATAACAGACAGACAACTACGTGCTGTATTGATAATAGCCAGTTAATAGCTAGGATTTATCAAGTTTTTATATTTATATATAAAATATACATATTATATGTTTGTATAGTTTTTAAGGTTTGCAAAGCATTTTTAAAATCTTATCTCATTTCATCCTCACAATGACCTGGGAGGTAGATACTATTACTATCTCGATTTTACAGATGTGGAAACTGAGGCAAGCAGAGGTTAAGTGACTTGCAGAGGTTAAGGCCATTCCAGGTAGTAAGTGCCTAAGGCAGGATATGAACTCAGTTCTTTCCGACTCTACGCCCAACGCTCCAGCCATAGCGCCACCCAGCTGTCAGGAGATAGGAGAGCAGTTGGTACAGGGGGAAAAGTATTGGTTTTAATGCCAGAGGACCCATATTTGAATCTCTGTTCTGCCACTTATTTATTTGTAAAATGATGGGATTTGGGCCTCCAATGTCCTTTCTGCTTCTAAATCTATGGTCCTGTGTCTAGGCCTGTGAGTCATAGTTTGCTGACCCTCCCCCCCAATCTAGAGGAATGCCCCCTGCCCCAAGAACTGTCAGGACTTCTTGTGGGGGATTTATAGGCAGAAATCACAGACGGACTGCCATGTATGCCATCAGAGGGAGTGCCCACATGGATGAGATCATCCATAGAGCTATTGCAGTAGGGAAGAATCATTATCATATGAGCACCGGCCCCTTCAGAGACCACAGGCTGAAGCCCAAACATGGAGGCTTGGCACATACATACACATACACACATACATACATGTGCATGGCAGTCCACTCTGCCCCACACCACTGGGCAGTGGAGCCCATACATATACATGCAAACACATGTGAACTCAAAACCAACCTCTTCTGGGATGGCTGCCCCACAGGAACCACTTTGTCCTCATAGAATCTCTTCATGGCAAATCGATCCAGGGCTTGGTCTGCACTGTAGGGAGAAGCCAAGAAATAACAGGAGAGAATTGTAGAGACTGAAGCCTAGAACACCAGGGCTACAGAGGCCTTAGGGATCCACCAAGGGTCTAATCCCTTCATTTGACAGATGAGAGAACAGGCCCAAGGTCACATAGGTTATCTTCTAATGCAGCTCGTGCCGCTATCTCACATGATGATCTCTGGTTAGCAGGCTCTCATAGAGAGTATCTTGTCCTGCCTCCATGTAAGAGCGGCCCCTACCTCGGGCAAAAGATGGCATCTCCCTGTGCAAAGAGATCTTTAGGGGAGAAGATTCTCCAGCCTTGCTGAGAGATCCTGATAGTGTCTCAAGAAATACAAAGCTGCTCCAGAAGCCAGGGTTTGGTCAAGTTTATTGGGAACCATAAAATTAGAATTCCAGGGCAGGCAGGTTATCCAGAGGTCATCATGCCCATCCCTCTGCTTCCAAGTAAGAATGGAAGTGCCCAAAAAAGTACCACAATTTATCCATTGGCATTTTATTTGCCATTTACCTGAATAGAAAAAGAGGGGACAGGTAGGATGATCTTTCTCTGGAGGACCCACTTGACCTTAAGTTCTGTCTTTATGGGTTTCTTTCCACGACCACCCCCACAACCCTCTGTCCTGCCACCCCACCTTCAGTAAGGAAGGTTACCCATGAACTCCAGATGTGTGGAGATCAGAAATTAGGACAACCTTCCCAAGGCCATTCCACAACAGGTCTCTTCTTTAGATTGAAGATCGTTAGTCACTGCCTAGGTCACCTTCCTCCCTTTCCCCTTCCTCCTGTGGGCTTAACTTCACCATTATCTCCAACCCCATTGCTGCTCCTACAAGGAGTCTCCTCATCCCCACCTGTGCTCCCTAAAGGCCTCTAAAAGACCCTCCCAATCTAAAACTAAATGACTCTCAGGCCCCACACATCCAAATCTTCCTTTCCCTGCCTTTTTCTTTATCTCTCCTTTTCTACGTCGTCATTATCAGGTGGGTCCCAGGGGAAGAAAGTGCCTTTGTCTCCTGCTTTCTCAGTTTATGGGATAAATAGCCTGGGGTCCCTCTTACCTGGCAGAAATATTGCTGTAGTGCATGTAAGCAGCGATGACAACCCCAGTCCTGCCTCGGTTTCCCTGAAAGAGTCCAAACCACAAAGGCATTCATTCTCAAGGCCAGAAACACCTCAGTTTAACCCAGTTGGGAATTTCTACGTTAGCTCTGCTAGTACGGCTTGATAAGTTCAGGGCTCCTGAGGATAATAATGAGGGAGCCTTTGTGGTGCGGGGTTTGGGTGGGCTGAAAAGAGAGAAAGAGCTGAAATGGGAAGGGGGCTAAAAGCCCTTCAGACCTTAAACAAATACCAGGCAATTAATGAACCACAATTTTTGAGCCACCCATGCAGATACACTGGGTGCCAGCCTGGCATTCTCTCGTGGGTAGGGCACACACATGGGCATCACCAGAGAGGGAAACACAGATACAGGCTCGGACATACCACACAGGCACAGGCAGACAGAAACACGGACATACAAAAACAGAAGAGCGCCCAGACACAGACAGACACAAGAGTAGCCCCTCGCCCAAGCCCAGACCCAAGTATACACCAAGATGCAGGAGCCCACTGACAACAGAGACAGGCACACATAGGCACAAGTGGACGTGCACAAGCCCAGGGGGCTCGGACCTTGTTGTGCAGGACCACAACATTGTGGGGGTTGGCATTGAGCCACGTGTCCATGGCCTTACAAACGCTGCAGATCTTCTCCAGGGCAGGAGTGTGTAAGTCAGGCCAACCAAAGTCCAGCACCTATACGCAGAAGAAAAGAAAAATTAGGCAATGAGGCCGCGAGGGAAAGTCAAGACTGATGGGAGAAACTCACCTTCTATGTTTCACCAAAATCATTCAGTAGCTGATATCAGTAATGCATCTCTACTATATCTGTCTACCCAGATTTTTTATTGTACTATGAGGAAAGGAGGGAGGGAGGGAGGAGGAAGGGAGGAAGGAAGAGAGGAAAGAAAGAAGAAAAGGAGGAAGAGAAGAGGGAAGAGAAGAAGAAAAGGGAGGGAGGGGAGGAGGAAGGGGAGAGAAAGGAAGAGAGGAAGAAGAAAAGAGAGAGGGAAGGAAGGAGGAAGGGAGAGAAGGAACAGAGGAGGGGAGGGAGGGAGAGAGAGAGGGAGGAAGGAAGGCAGGAAGGCAGGAAGGCAGGAAGGCAGGAAGGCAGGAAGGCAGGAAGGCAGGAAGGAAGGCAGGAAGGAAGGCAGGAAGGAAGGCAGGAAGGAAGGAAGGAAGGAAGGAAGGAAGGAAGGAAGGAAGGAAGGAAGGAAGGAAGGAAGGGAGGGAGGGAGAGAGAGAAAGAGAGAGGGAGGGAAAGAAAGAAGGAGGGAGGGAAGCCTCCCTGGAATAGAGGAATAGAAAGAAGGAAGGGAGAATTCACCACCCAAGACCTCATTTTTCTCATCTGTTAAATGAAGAGGTTGCTCCAGATAATTTTCTTCATCCTTTTCAGTTCTAATAGCATTGTGTAGGTAGAAAGACACTTGGATTTCATGTCAAAAGACCTGGGTTCAAATCCTGCCTCTGAAACTTACTGCAAGTGTGATCTTGGCTAATAACCTTCTCACACTAGAAAGTTTTCTCATCTGTGAAATGAGGAGTTAAACTAAATGATCTTTAAGGTTTCTGCCAGCTCTAAATCTGTGGTTCTACAGAAGCCTATAGGAAGAATTTTCAGACTATGAAAAGCAAGATCTAGAAGAAAGTGCCTAAAGAAGCTTGAATCCCAACTTCCTCATTCCCTAAAAGTTTCCACCAGTCTCACAGATGACTGGCCAGCCTTCTCCCTTCTCCACACCTCAGTATTCCCATGTAAGACCCTTTTATTGGATCTCCAATTCCAGGAATCCACTGCCACCCCATACATGCTCAGTGCCTGGAGGGTTTGCTTGTCAGCCCACCCTGAGATCCAATTAGATGAAGAAGAGAAGGCATGGTCAAGGCACCCACCACTGAATGGGATCTGAGAGGATTGATCCCTCTGCAGATTGCTTCCTAAGGCTCACCAAGGTGCCAGGAGCTGGTGCTTAACCCCAGCATTAGCGACTTCCTGAGAAAGCCAAGGAACAGCCTCTGCCAGTCTTCCGGAACCAGGACAGGTGAGTCAGGCAGATCAGTTCCCTGGGCTGAAGGGTAAGAGAGGCCAGAACTCCTGAAACTAGCTAGAGCCTTGGAGAACAATGGTCATGGTCAAAGCAACAGGAAACCCAAGCTGGTACCTGTAGCAGGGCACAACTATTGTACAACTTCCTGAAGTCTAACCAAAATCCTACCTCCTGCAGCATAAGGCTTCTTGTTTGGTCTTTGAATATAAGCTCTGGAAACCCATAATGAGGCCTTAAAATAACCAGGAGAAGGAACATCTGGGCTCCTTCTGTCTTGCACTAAAGGTGGAGGGGGAAAGAGGGATGACTTGGTGATTTACTTGTGGCACTAAGATCTTGGATGCCTGAGTCTCGTCGTCCATTTTTCCCACTTATCTATGGTGCCCTCTCCTGGCACATATTTAGGCCTCAGTTCATATCTGAACATAGGGGCAGAAGGTGCCCATCCCCCCAGGTTCTGTTCCCTTCTTCCTGACTCAAATTCTCCACACTCTGGCCTTTCTCACCTTGGCACTCCAACCCCCTTCACCCCCAGCCTCAAAGGAGACAAAAATAAAGTGGGTGTAAAGACTTCCAGATGGTCTCCTCTGCTGACTGCCTCCGAAGAAACGAGCAGAGCTGAGCACAGCTAGTATGCTCACCTCCTAACAGCACAGGGCTGGGGCTCACCTTGGAGTGGAGCTTTGTGATGTCATGTCTCCGCTCAGACAGGTTGAAAAGCTGCAGGAAGAACGAGGAACAGAGGGTGAGGAGGGAAAGGAACGTGCCTGGAGAGGGAGAGCCAGAGGAAAGCACCAGCTCTTTTGCTGGCCCCCAGTCTGATTGCCTTCAGTGACACCTTTCCTGTTCCATAATACCAGCCCTTCCCTGACCCTGCTAGGGAAAAGAGACATAGGCACAGGGCCCAGAAATGTGTAACTGCCGGGATCCATCATACTAGAGCTGTCTCTCTCTCTCTCTCTCTCTCTCTCTCTCTCTCTCTCTCTCTCTCTCTCTCTCTCTCTCTTCCTCCCCCCCGTCTCTATCTCTCTTCTCTCTGCCTCTCTTCTCTGTCTCTCCATCTCTGTCTCTGTGTCTCTCAGTTTCTCTCTCTGCCTCTGTCTGTCTCCCTGTCTGTCTCTGTCTCCATCTCTCTGTCTCTCTCTATCTCTCTCTGTCTTCCTTTGTCTCTGTCTTTCTGTTTCTCTGTCTCTGTCTCTCTGTCTCTGTCTCTCTCTTTCTGTCTCTGTCTCTCTC
>CM053626.1:52136505-52213745 GCA_028646595.1 Phalanger gymnotis | reverse complement strand
CTCTCTTTCTGTCTCTGTCTCTCTCTCTCTGTGTCTCTCTCTCTCTTTCTCTCTCTCCTCCTTCTATCTCTCCATCTCTATCTGTTTCTCCTCTCTCTCTGTCTCTCTCTGTCTCTGTGTGTGTGTCTCTCTATCGCGCGCGCACACACACACACACACGCACGCACGCACACACACACATACACACACCTCTTGTATGGACTGCATTCAAGCACAGAGACACACATTAAGTAAGGAGAGTACCATGCACGTAAACTTGACTTCCAAGACATGCTCGCTTTCACACCTTGGTATAACCACGATTCTTCAGCACCTAACCACACCTACAAAAAGCCCCACGCAGACTCTAATTGTTAGGCAGAACTTCATTAAACTGAGCTGAAATCTGCCTTTTTTTTTGAAATTTACAAACATTGGTCCTTCTCTCTGGAGCCACAAAGAATAAGTCTTATGGGAGTAATTCACATCTATAGAAGATGTTTTCCTCACAACTGCACTGCGGGCTCAGTACAACAAGTGTTTTTATCCCTGTGCTATAGATGAGGAAACCAAAGCTTGCCCCAGACCCACAGCTAGAACTAGGACTCAAACCTAGGTCTCCTGACTCTAAAATTCATTGCTCTTTCCACTCAACCACACTTCCTCGTTAAAGTTCATCATTCATCCTCGAAGCCAGCAATCAGGTCCTGTTCCCAGCCCTCCAAGCCTTCTCCCAGCTAAATCTCCCCAGTTCACTCAAATGACCATTCACAGTTCACCACTCTTGTCCCCATCCTCCAGACTGGCTCTTAATAATTGATTCTAAACTTTGGGGAGTTAACAAGGTAGCTGATGTCAATCTCAGGAGTTATATGATAGAAGGCAGAAGCAACAAGCAGGCAGAGAAGGTGCCGGCTTTAGAGAGAGTCAAAATTAAAATCAGGCAGAATCCAATGGACAAATAAAGGTGTGGACGAGATCGCCTTCCCCTCACCAGGTAATTGCCCCCGTGCTTGGACTTGAGCATTTGGGCCACCTCTCGGATGTTGTTTCGGAAGTTCTCCTCATCGGTGGTGCTGGGGAAAGAGACGGAAATGATCCTCTCCGTCACGTACACTAAATCCAATTCACAGCTGTCCTCCATGGTCTGGCTGACGCTCATATTCCTGAGAAGACGAGGAAGGGAGGGGGGAAGGCAAAGGTCAAAGCTCAATGCCCAACAGACCCAAACACCTTTCAGCTACAATATGTATCTCCTCCCCACTTTGGTCAAACACCTCAAGAACGTTACAGGCCCAGGTGGACATGCCAAGACAGGGCCCTACCTAGAGTTCTTCCAGACTCAACTAACATTATGCGACACAGCAGAGCTTGGGGGAGGGAAGATATTGTGGGGAGAGGGTCAGAGACTGGAGGGGACCTGGAATGGGAGAGAAATTAGATGGTTTGGTAGAAAGAGACAAGGCCTGGAACAGGAGAGGTAGAAGGGCTGGAGGGGACAGTGAGAGAGAGGGCTAGGATGTGGCAGTAAGGACACAAGGAGAAAGACAAGAACTAAACAGATTTCTGCACAACAGGCAAATTTTAGCTTGTCATCAGCTCCTTGGTCCTGGCTTCTACCCCCTGGGAGCTCCTGAGGTCAATGGCAGGGCTAGAATTGGCCAGGTTTAGAGTATTTTCTCTCTCTCTCCCTTTCTCTCCCCCACCCCCTCTCTCTCTCCCGCTCTCTCTCCCTCTCCCTCTCTCTCTCTCTCTCTCTCTCTCTCCCTCCCTCTCTCTCTCTCTCTCTCTCTCTCTCTCTCTCTCTCTCTCTCTCTCTCTCTCTCCCTCTCTCTCTCTCTCTCCCTCTCTCTCTCTCTCTCCCTCTCTCTCTCTCAAGGCACTGAGATCAGCCCTCTTTGCTGTCCAAGAGAAGGCCGAGGGAGCTTGGCTGGGGCATGCCAGGTTAGATAAGGAAAGAACTCAAAAGTGTTGGAGAGGGGCTGTAGGAGCTCCAGGTAACTCTTGAAATTTAGCTTCCTGTGACCCTCTCCCCGCCCCCCAGGTACCCACCCACACTGCCTGCAATGGAGGAGAGTCCTTTTCATGGAGGGATGAGCGACACCCCTCACCTGGGCCCCAGGTGAGCCAGACCACAGCTTACATTCCACCTCTCCTCTCGGCAGCCTCCAGCCCATTGTTTTTGCATGCCCCTGCCCCTCTCACCTCGCTGAGGCTGCTTCTTGGCAGCCAGATGCCTTATTCCTAAGGACAGTAAGAATGAGAAGGAGCTGAGTCTGAGCCCATTGGAAGCAGGAGGGAGGAAAGGGGCCTCTCACATGGCAGACAGCCACAGCACCTCTGTACTACCAGATAAGAGGGTAGCTGGCCTGGGAGGTTTAGCCCTCAACCACCAATGGCAGTGCCCAGAGTCAGGGGCAGTGAAGCTGGGAGGTCACATTCTGCATCATGAGGTTCCTCCCCTTCCTCCTCTTGAGTTAGGGCTGAGAGATTCCATTAGAGAGTAAAGGGAAAGTACAAACAGAGGGGAGAGTGCTGGCATGATAACTAGGGCTCCTGCGTATAATTCCAAGTTCCAACCCCTTTTTACCCCCAGATTCCAACCCAGCCCACTCCCACCTCCTGCTTGAGTCTCAATCACCCAGAGTTTCATTTCTCCATCTATGAAATGTCACAACACTATAGAAATAGCAATGTTCACACTCAGGCTCCCTGCCCTCAGCAAGATACAGGTGAGCACCCACCAAGCAGGTGGAAGAATAGAAGAGTTTTCAGCCTTTGTGAGGCTCCTAAAAGTTCCAGGATGTGCTACTGCTCTGATAATCAATCGTCCAACCAATGAAGTATTTAAGCACCTACTGTATGTGAGGCACTGGCCTAGGTACCAGAGATACAAAAAGAAGGAAACAAATGGTCCCTGGTCTCCTGGAGCTTACATTCTATGCCTCTAAAGCCTCTGGCCCATGTCCAACTGAGCAGAGCTCTCCAGCTGGAACTTGGGAATTAAGGAGAGAAGTCTTTCCCTGGGACAAAAATAGAGTCAGAGAGGGTGTGAGAAAGGGGCTGTTGTAGAGAGACCCCAAGGAGTACAGTTTGGGTATTCTTCAACTTTCATCTCTGTTCTTGGCCCTTTCAAGAGCATTCCCTGAAGGTTAAGGTAAACTGTCACCAAAATTCTTGATTCCCTCTAATCATCACCATCATCATCATCACCACCACCACCATCATTATCACCACCATCATCATCATCATCACCACCATCATCACCATCATCATCACCACCATCATCACCATCATCATCATCACCACCACCACCATCATCACCACCATCGTCATCACTACCACCACCATCGTTATCACCACCATCATCATCATCATCACCACCATCATCATCATCATCACCACCATCATCATTATGACCACCACCACCATCATTATCACCACCACCACCATCATCATCACCACCACCATCATCATCATCATCACCACCATCATTATCACCACCACCACCATCATCATCACTACCACCACCATCATTATCACCACCACCACCACCATCATCATCATCACCATCATCATCATCACCATCATCATCATCATCACCACCATCATCATTAGTTATACATTGATTTAAAGTTTACAAAGACTTTACTTCTATTTTCTTATTTGATCCTCACAGCAACTCTGTGAGGTAGTTGCTCTTATTATCTTCCTTTCAAAGATCTAAAAACAGAAGCCGAGAGAGAAGAAGTAATTTGCCAATGATCACACAGCTAGGAAGTATCTCAGGAGGGATACGAATCCACATTCTGCTGGTTCTTGAGCCCACCAATCTAACCATTGTGGAACATTGCCTCCTTGTTATGCCTTCTCCATTAAGACCTATCTCTTCCTAACCCAGGGATGGTTTTGTAGATCCTGTTGCTTAAATCAGGTACCAGAAGACCTGTTGTGGGTCTCCTGGAGCAAGGTTCAAAAAGCATGCTTAAAGATCAAAGAATACCAATTCATTAATTTCCTCCTTCTAGTCGACAATGACTTAGATGTGCCATGATTTTCCAAGTAATGCTTTTCCAACCCACCTGAAACTGACTCTCTCAGCTCTGAAGAGGGCATCTGGGAAGTGAATGCAGTAGATTAGCAGAAAGCTCTCCTCTTTCTGCCCATGAGGAAAGGGGAGGGGAGAGGAAGGGGCACAAAGGCGGATGGTAGATGACTGCCCTTGGAGAACTGGTTTGTATACAGCAGACACTCACTGGACCTGCCCCCCAAACCTCAGGCACTCTTCCAGGTAAGATGATGAGATACCTGGATAACTCAGGTAGAATTTTTTTGTCTCGCAATGTTCTTGGCACCTCCCAGGTTTTGCCAGAAGGAAAAGGATGAGATACGGTTAGATTTTGAGACAGCTAGATGGAGTGTTGACTTCATAACTTGGAGTCATGAAGACCTAAATTCAAATCCTGCCTCAGATACTTACTGTGTAATACTCAGTAAGTTCTCTCTGCTTCAGTTCCCTCATCTGTAAAATGGAGATAACAGCACCTACCTAATAGGGTTGTTCTGAGAATCAAACGATCAAATGAGATAACATTGCAAATGTTAAAGCACTATATGAATGCTAATTACTCTAAGCTCTTTCACTTGACTGTAAAATCTTTGAGTACAGAGATCTAGAAAGTCACTTATTTATCCTTGTATTTCCCCCACCCCACAGAGGTCTTGACAAATAAATGAATGAATGAATATGGCCCCAGGAAGTCCATGGAGAGTTCAAAGAGGTTTGTTGATTTCGGGTGGAAAGCAAGAAGTCCTGGGGTCAATCCATAGCTTACTATGAGTCCCCATGAGTCAAGTCCCCACCCTTCTCCAGGACTCCCCTTTCAAACAAGGCTAAGAACTGGCTCATTCTGTCATTGCTTTCATACCCAGGAGTGTCCTAGTATCAGCAGTATTGATATAAAGGGGACAAACTGATGAGAGCCATGGACAGTGAAGCTGATAGCCAAGATATATAGGAGCAGAAAAAGGAGAACAAGCTTAATGAACCTAACAGAAAAAGACAAGGGATCTTGTCTATCCCTCTGTCCAGCCATCTGAGCTTCTCTCTTACGATTAAGGTTCTCCAAAGACATAGAGGTCGTACATAGCCTCTCAAGGTGGATCCCCATCCTGGCAGCAGAAAAACCTGGATGACAGAGGGTTCTTTTTGGACACCTCAATTAAATCCCTTTCATTGATCATTTTCAGGCAATTATCATCATTCCATCCTTGGTCTCATGGCCTCTGTGTAATAGGAGGTTGAGCCTTAGAATCAAGACATAAGTGACGAGTCCGTGGCCCCAGCCTCAACCACCCTCCCACAAAACTCCTTTCCCAGTATTCCTGGGATCAGCATACCTGACAGCCTGGGGCCGGAGCTGGGGGCTCTTGGTGATTTTAGTGGAACCCTAGAAAACAAGAAAGAAAAGCAAAACCAAGTTATCCAGCTGACCATAAGGGAAGACCAAGGGCTGATGATGGAATCTGGCCTAGCTTTCAGATGGCCCAGAAATACACCATGCCCAATGCTAAGATGCCACTGTCTAGCAGTCAGGGCATTGCATTTGCAGTAAGAAGACCTGGGGACAAATACTGGCTCTTTTGACACTTAGTAGTTATAGAATTTGGAGTAAATGGCTTCTCTGTGACTCGGTTTCCCCATCTGTAAAATGAAGCAGTTAGACTAAATGGTTGTGCAGAGGGAAAGAATGCTGGGTCTGGAATTAGAGGTACTTAGTTCAAATTCTGTCTCAGGCTTCAAGTATCCACATAACCTTGGGCAAGTCACATACCCCCTATGCCTCAATTTCCTATATCTGTCAAGTAGACACTGGACTAAATGCCATCTGAAGTCCCCTCCAGCTCTAGGTCAAATCTCTCTTCCATGTGGCAGTCTTACTATGCCAATAATCATATGACATGCAATGAAGGCCCTTCAACATCCTTCCTGCCCTGTTCCCAATGCTCTCCAACTTACCAATGTCCTCCCCAAACTATGGTAGCCAAATTCAAGTACACCGCTACAGATGTAGCCTCACCAAGGCAAAGCACGCAAGGCACGACCATCCCCTCATCTAAGGTCATCTTTTTTGGTTTCTACCTTACACATACTAACTCAAATTAAGCTTACAATCCCCTAGAACTTTTTCAGACAAAGGTCTATCTAAACTATGCCCCTCCCACCTGTTCCACACTTGTGAAGTCAATTTTTTTTTTGAATCAATGTATAAGACTTTACATTTACACAATGAATCTCGGTGGTATGATGGATAGAGTGTTGGGCCTCGAGTCAGGAAGATCTGAGTTCAAATCTTGCCTTAGCTACTTACTAAGTAAGCTGTGTAACTCTAGGCAAGTCACTTAACTTCTCTCTGCCTCAGTTCTCTCAACTATAAAATGTGGATAATAGTAACAACGCCTACCTTTCTGGCATCAACTTAAATAGTATTTGTAAAGCACCTCACATAACATACATATAGTAAATGCTATATATGGAGCCTTTCAAGTCCTCTTTGGATCCTGACACTGTCATCCACAGTGTCTCCCTTCCAGCCTCAAGTCAAACATAAATTTGATAAACATGTCACCTGTGCTTTTATCAAAATTACTGGTAAAAGGGTCCGGTACAGACTCTGCTGCCACACCACTAGAGATTTCCCTCAAAGTCGGCATTTGAGCATTAAAAACTAATCTTTGAGTTCAGTCATTCAACCCGCTCTGAATATATATAGTTGCATTAAAGCCTAGCTCACATTTCTCTAGAAATTTCCAGGACAACAGTACAGTGCTGTCTGATAGTAAAATGGGCCACTGTGAGAGGCAATGAGCTCCCTGTCACTGTACATACGTGTGTGTGTATGTGTGTGTGTGTGTGTGTGTGTGTGTGTGTGTGTGTGTGTGTGTGTGTAAGGAGAGGCTGGATGGCTGCCTGTTGAGGAACAATGAATCATAAATTTAGAGCTGGAAGGGACTTAGATATTTCACATGTGGGGAAACTGAGGCTCATAAAAACAAGCTTTCATTCCATTAAGCCTGTAACCCTAAAAAGCATACAGACGGATATATAATATGTGAACCCTAAAAAGCATACACATGGATATATATGTGAACCCTAAAAAGCATACAGATTGATATATAATACGTGAACCCTAAAAAGCGTACAGATGGATATATAATATGTGAACCCTAAAAAGCATATACATGGATATATAATATGTGAACCCTAAAAAGCATGCACATGGATATATAATATGTGAACCCTAAAAAGCATACACATGGATGCATAAGATGTGAACCAGCAGCAAGGGGTGGTTCTATAAGATTCCCAAAATGTCTCCTTATCTGCTGCCTGTCCCTCTCAAATACTTCCTCTTCCTCCCTCACTCCTGCCTGCACTCAATTCCAGAACCATCTTTGGGTGCTAATTTTGGGGAGCCTAGCCTAAGTTAAGGTCCTCAGCCCACCTGTGCCCAAATATCCTGGATCATGAAATATGATTAACAGGGCAAACGACCAATCACTCAATGCACTTTTACTTAGCTCCTGCTATGGGCCAAGTACAAAGACAAAGATGAGAGCCCCAGCCCCTAAGAAACATATATTCTATAATAGCTACCCAGAGTAATTATTCCCCTTTCAACTCTGGGAGAAAGCCCGACCCCTGAAAGCCCTCACACCCCTGTGACATTCCATGGACCACTGCAGAATCAGAGCTCACAAAATCCCCAGTCCAAGAGACTCAGTTCCCAACTTAAGGTTGGCATCCTCTCCAACAGTGAGCACTGAGGTGCATGGCCCACACACTCCTTTCCCAACACAGATTCCCCAAAGGCGTCTGCTCTCATTTATGTATTCATATTAGTCTGAGGGTTTCTCTGCAGCCCAGCTTTCCCAGACCACCAAATCCCAGCCGCCTTTAGCATGAGGCAATTTCAATTTGGTAAAAGAATTCTCTTAGGATCAAAAGTCCCCAGAGCCTCCTACATGAGATCAGGTCAGCCAAACTGAGTTTAAAGGGGCCTCAATACCTTACAACAGCAAAGATTACAGGAAATGAGGCAGAAAGTTAGTTCAACATAAGGAAGACCGTCATGACCAAGAGTCTTTGCGAACACATAATTTGCACAAATGGTGGGTGAGGAGAAGTCATGGAGATTTTTCTCTAGCACTTTATAGAAACGGGGTTGCTGGGGCAGCTAAGTGGCGTGGTGAGTAGAGCACTGGCCCTGGAGTCAGGAGGACCTGAGTTCAAATTTGACCTCAGACACAAGCTGTGTGACCTTGGGCAAGGCTCTCAACCCCAATTGCCTTGCCTTCCCCCTTCCAAAAAAAAAAAAAAGGGCTTGCTACTTAACAGTTCTGAGTTCAAATGTACCTAAAGCCAGAGGCTCCCTGCCCAAGATTATAACCTTAGAGTTTTAAGATGCCAAATATTCTCCAAATGTGAATAAAAAGCATAATTATAACATATAACAAATAACAAAAAACATAATAATAACTCATTTCAACAATGTGTCAGGATTTACTGTAAGGTAGGTGGTGCTAATAGCAATAGCTCCTTCTTACAGATGAATATGTAAATTTGACAAACATGTCACCTATGCCTTTATCAAAATTACTGGTAAAAGGGTCCAGTATAGATTCTGTTGCCACCCCACTGAGTCAGGAGGAGGTGCCTAAGGTCACAGAACTCGTAAGTTCTCAAGGACTCAAACCCATGACTCCTCTGTACTAAACTAACAGGTGGGAGGCAAAGGAATGAAGGTCTATAAAGCTTTGTAACCTCAGTGCTTTCTCCCCAAGGCCACAACTCACACTCATTCAAAGGGACCTCAATAATACTACCTGTGGCATTAAGATTCCCAGCCCACAATAAAGTAATTGTGGATGGATACAGATCCCATCATAAGAAGGAATAAGCATTTATGAGGTGCCTACTGTGTGCCAGGTGAGGTACTAAGCACTTTACAAATATTATTTCATTTGATTTTCACAATGACCCCAGGAGTTAAGATTATCAGTTGGAAGGTGCTATTATTATCCCCATTTTGCAGTTGAGAATACTGAGGCAGGCAGAGGCTAAATTACTTGCCCAAGGTCACAAAACTACTAAATGTCTGAGACCAGATTTGAACTCAGATGCCCCTAACTCCTGGGGTAACTAGGTGGTGCAGTGCATAGAGTACTGGGTCTGGAGTCAGGAAGATTCTTCCCCAGTTCAAAACTGACTTCAGACACTTCCTAGCTATGTGACTCTGGTCAAGTCACTTCACCCTGTTTCCCTCAGTTTCTTCACCTGTAAAATGAGCTAGAGAAGGAAAATGGCAAACCACAGCTTGATTCCTTCAAAGCTAGCAGCTGTTCCATGACCCACTGGTGTCTGATCCTCCATCTCAATACAAACATCCCTTGGTTCCTTACTCTGTTTTAGGAATCTTCTTCCAGGGCATGCCATTCATATTTTCTCTACCTCTAAGTCTGGGTATTCTTCACCTGACAATCGATAGCCAGATCGGTCCTTTCTAGACCCACACTCAAGATGCTGCCCTTGTCCTTTCCCTTCAGCTGGTCAAAGCTTCTGATGTCTAACCCTATCCTGGGCCCTGTCCCTCCTCAGCTACATGTACCATCTCTTACTCCTGAGCAGGCCCACCCACCTCCAGTTTCTCAGAGGAACGTGTTTAAGGACCAGAATCCTATTGAGGGAACCCCAACTTTGGCTCCTCTTCTCCTCGCAAAGCAAATAGAAATTGGTGGAGACAAATCCCCAAAGCCTTTTCCCACTTTCAATATAAACATACCTACTTCCAAAGCACTCCCTTAATCCTCCTTCATACACGATCCAACGAGGCAAAAGAAGGAAACTCTCCAATGTTTAAAGGGGAAATTGAGGCACAGAGAGGGATAAAGGGACTTACCCCAATCACCTAAGAAGTTGATGACAGTCAGGTTTCCATTCCTGGCCAGCATACCTAGGGCCCTCCCCAGAGAGCCTGCTTAAGAAATGGGCTGCCCCCACCTCAGCTGAGACGCTCACTCAGTGTCTCTGGAGAACAGAGACTCTCCTTTCCAGGACTCCAGCCCTCAGGAAGGAGGGTGGGGAGGGAGCTAAAAGGGCTGTTGCCTCCAGGACCTTGTTGGCACCAGAGAAAGTGCAGCAGCAGCAGCGGCGGCCTCAGCAGGAGGAGGAGGAGGAGGAAACAGCCAAGCTGAGCTGTCAGAATGGAAAGTTTCTTTGTATACACAACCTCTCTGGTCTTGAGGATTGGGACTTGCATGGGGCCAGCCAGGAGGAGGGACGAGGGAGGGTTTGGGTTGGGTTTCCAAGCCCCAAACCAAAGCAAGAGTTTCCAAAACCACCATCACCCCCTTACTGCCCCCACCCCCAGCATCTCCCTGTCCCTCCCACTCATTCAGGGGAACACAGAAACCCAGCACCTCATCCATCTCCTTCTTTGTGGTCCCTGATGAGGAACTACTGAAACTTCCCATGCCCCCAGCTGGGCATGGGGCCTCTGGGGCTGTCCCCGATCCACAGAGCAAAGTGGTTTTTATCTGTTGCTGATCCGAAGCCACTTCTGGGCTGAGCCGCAGCAGATGCTTTGAACAGCTGTTGACCGTGGCTGTGGCTGTGGCCACAGGGGTGGACAGAGTCCCAGATAATGGGTACCAGGACTGGTGCATTAGAAGAAGACAGTATAATGAATGGGAAGGAGAGGGGGATGGGAGGCAGTGATGAGAAGGGGAGGAATGGGCTGCTGAAGGAGCAAGGGTGAGGGTTAGGCAGGAGACCTGGCTCCTGTTTTCTTCACCTCCCTCTTCCGGACATTACAACACACCACATTCCTCAGACTCCCCACCCCAAAAAAGAAAAAAAAATCCAAGCAAGATAAATAAAAACCTGGCCCAAACAGAGTCGGGGCCAAGTGACCTCCAGGGGTGATAAGACTGCAGCCAAAATCCTTTTGATAGGTTGAGGACCCTGAGGAGGCTGCAATGGTGGGGGGGAGGTGCAGAGGGGAGGGAGAGAGAAAGGAGAGAGGGGGCAACAGTGGGGGAGGAGGAGGGAGGGAGGGAGAGAAACTGCTCAACCAGGAGCCCAGGACGGTGATCCAAGTCACCCAGAGAAGGCAGGCAGACAGACACACAGACAGATGGATCCCTGATGAATCACTGGGCTGCCCTCTCACTGTCTAAACTTCCTGTTTTCTGCAGTTCCCACCATGTGACGGGTGTTGGCAAAGAGCCAGACTGTGTGGGTATTGTGTACATTCGTGGGGTAAACAAATATATGCTGGGGTGCATACACATACATGGGCATGAACAAACCTACTGCTGGAAGCCTGTGAGTTAGAATTACTATAAAGGCAGCCATCCCTCTGGCTCATATAGAGGAATTTTGTATTAAAGGATGGGGTGGGTGGGGCTCCAGAAATGATGATGGAGTTTATATGTGGAACTGCACACAGAGGGATGAAGCTGGCGTCTAAGAGTCAATCAATTCACAAGCATTTATTAAGCACTTACTATGTGCTGGGCTAGGAAAAAAAAAGACAAAAATGAAACAGCCCCTGCCTTCAAGAAATTTCCATTCTATTGGGAGGAAACAACACATACACATATAAGCAGATAAAAATATATAAAAAGCAGACACAAGGTCATTTCAGCAGAAGAAGGGTTGGCAGCTAGCTGCATAAAGAAAGGCTTTGTTATAGAAGGTGGGGGTCAGGAGGAAGGGAGTCTGAGGCAAAAGCATGGAGAAAGGAAATGCAATGTTGTGTGTAAGGAATGGCAAGGTCAAGCTGGATGGACAAAGGGGAATAATATGTGGTAAGTCTAGAAAGGACCTCAAAACAATTAATGCCCTATTGAATTCTAGCACTCATCATCTCTAAAACATCCCTGCTCCCACACAGCCATGAGTACGCCACAGAATCAATGGTACTTGGGGCTGAAAAAAATAATAATAGTAACTAATATTTATATAGTGCCTATAATGTGCCAAGCACTGTGCCAAGCACTGTGCCAAGCAGCTTAAATATATAATGTCATTTGAAGCATACAGGCATGAGCTCAAACGAAAGCCACGGCCTTTGGGGCTGCAGTTGTTGCCCTTCAGCCCGGACCCAAGATGGCATCGGCCACTGGCTTCATCCAGTGGCTCCGGAATTCGGCCTCTGGGCGTGATCTCCAAGCTAAGTTGCAGTTACATGACCAGGAGATCGCTAAGAGAACTCGGCCACCTCCTAAGCTGCCAGTGGGTCCTAGCCGTAAGTTTTCAAATGAAAACCATGCACTTACGCCAATGGACTTTCAAAATGGCAGGCGGATTTACAGAAGATGCCAAGGGAGTGACTACGCTAACCTATACATTCCTATATTCAGGCATGTTTGTGGAAAAGCACCCAAGAGCATCTCGTGCGGCTAAATACAAACATATGCAAGAACTCATGCTCACAGATGGGTTAATCCATATGTAAAATGGGAAAGACAACGCTGACCTGTTCCTCCACCTAGTCAAATCAGGATCCCACTGAAGAACAGGGGCATAGCAAATATACTCCATTATCCTTTAAAAATACCATTCAATCCATTGCTCACAAGTTTTCTATTTTTCTTTGAAGATTTTGAAACGCTTTGTTGGCATGATTTTATTCTCAAGATCATAGGATTTTAGACCAAGAAAAGGCCTTAATGGTCATAGGATCACAAATTCAAAGCTGGAAAAACTGTTAGAGGCCTTTAAGTCGAGCCTTTTCTTTTTATATATCAAAAAAAAAACTAAGGCCAAAGATGTTAAGTGACTTGTCTACAGTCACACAGTTAGTGTTTGAGATAGGATTCAAACCCTGGTCTTTCTAAGTTAAGTCCAGAATCTATCCACCGACTGCACCATGCTTTCCTCTAGCCTTCCTCCCACAGACAGGAGGAAGCTGAAGCCACAGACATCATGACAGCCCCAAGATTATACATGTAGTAAGAACCAGTATCAGGATTTGAACCCAGGTCCTCCTAATTTCAGCAAAAATCTAGCGTTCTTTCTACTACAATACACTGCCACCTTGAAATTCCTCATAAGTCATGGAACACAGGTTCCTCTCTTATTAGGATGCTCCTGGGATCATCCCTTCCATTAGCAAATCTCTAGACAGAATAGACCTTTCCTAATTACACAGATAAATTACGTTCTCTCCTGTGCTAAGAGTTCTCCAAGGAAAAAGACTCTGGTATCATCCTAAAACACCCCCTATCTCACACCTCGAACTAGCAGGAAATTCTCATTCATCAACATCATATCTCCATCCCTCCCTCAACATTTCCAAGCAATTCCTCTTCAGCTCTCTCTTTACTGTGCTTGGAAAAAACCGACACTTTCTTTCCATAGGATAATTCTTTGGGGACTTAGGGTCATAGCATCCCTGGATCGAGAGATTAAAGGATTCTGAGAGATCATCTTGTCATCTTACAGATGAGGAAAGTGAGGCCCAGAGGGATAGAATTACTAGTCCAGGGTCACAGAGTTAGGGAACAGTAGATAAAATTCTAAGCTTGATCCTCTCACCATAGGCCTAGGATTCTTCCTACCCAGGAACACTATAACTTATCCTTGAGTAGTTTTCTTCCCTTTCCCAGTAGAAGCATAGCAGTAGGAGCAAAGGAATTAATGGGAACATGACAAGGCAATGACAAATCTGGGAATGGAATCAGGAATCCCATTTCCTGCCCAAGTACCTTCATGAGATGAGGAAAACAGAACAGCTGGAAAGGAAAGGCAGTATCCTGCAAAGACACCAGACCCTGGAGTCACCTAGGTTCAAACCCCACCTTTGACACTATCGGAATGCCAACAACCTTGGCCAAGTTATTTAAACTCCTTAGGCCTCAGTTTTCTCATCTGTAAAGTGGGGGAAGCAGAAATTGGGCTAGAAAGCCTTTGGGGTGCCCGTCTAGCTCTAGAGCTATGAGTCTATTAAGCATTAGAGGAGTTATCTCCAGAGATTGAGCCACAAAGAAGGGCCCAAGCAAGACAAGGGTGCAGAAGGTAACATCTGAGGCTCCCAAATTAGGTCATTAAAAGAGGGCTAAGAAATTAAGGATTCTGCAACCCTGTCTCCATTTCTGTGCCTCATCTGTAAGGCAGTGGCCTCCCCTCCCTCTCCCCACATCCATCCCCCCTCAAGCCACGCCTTTTCCTCGCTCCTTCCTCTCCACTAACTTGGATTTTTCCAAAACAAACTGCGACACAGCATAGCATCCTCGAAATCCATTCCACACTGACTCTGTTGGAGGAAGACAATTTTCTGGCCTCTGTGTTTCTGAGGGTGTCACCCAGAGATAAGAACACAATCCAATTGACAGACTTGGCCTCAGGGAGAAGGCAAGGTTATCCCTTTCCCTGGGACGAGAAAAGCCTCAACCCCCCCACCCCACCCCAAACCACTGGAGGCATCCTAAAGGCAGGGAGACAAACAAGATAACTTCTAAATGGCTCCACTAACATTAGCAAGAAAGGGTATAATTTGATAGCCGTGCAATCCACAAATGAGATACATTTCGAAGAGTCAGAGAACGTGTGTTAGAATCCCAACTCTATCATTTACTATTAATTTCCTAATTAATTTTTCTTACTATCTAATTTCATTTAATTTATTTTGGTCGTAGTTTCTTCATCTGTAAAATGAGGGGGTTCACAGATCAGAGATCAGAGATATGGTGTTGGAAGAGACCTCAGAGATAAACAGGGATAACTTCTAAGAACTTTTCCATCTGTAAAGCAATATGCCACTGCTCACTTATCTTACCCCTTCATGGATTGTCTTGGCTAAAAGGTAATCTTGTCCTTCCCCCTGACTTTGGGCAAAATGCTTTTCTCCCCCTTCTGCAGCCAAGTTTTCATTTCAAAAAAAAAAAAACCTCCAAAGAAGGATGCAACATAACCTCCCTCCAATTCCTCTACTAGGTCACTCATTCCAGGTTCACAAGCCCTAGACGTCAGGAAGTTCTTCCTAACATCTAACTGTGCTTTTTCCCCGTTTCCAACTCAGTGAAATAACATGGCTAAATTAAGAAACAAAAAAAATAGAATATAATTGATGGATTGTGAGCCATCAGTACCTAAGCATCAGGGAAAAGATCTGGCTTATATAAAAGCTTACAGGTGCCAAAGTCAGACCCAAAGTGATAGAGAACTAATTCCCAGTAGACTTTGCTGGTAAGTCCAGAGAATAGATCTTGTGGGGCTAAGGAGAACTGTTTGGATCAGAGAATATTAGTACCACATAGAAGTTACCTTAAGAACCAGAGGGAGGCTCTAATCCCCCAAACCTCCTTCCATAAACCCCACAAAATCACACCTCCTATTCCCAATGCTGCTTTCAATGGGCATCTTTGAACCCTAAGTTCAACCAGCCCCAGGAAGCAGGGGTTACCTTAGCCAGAGTCTTCTTCACCCACTTCAGCAGCATGCATGATACCCCAAGCCTGAGCCTGGATCCAGTTTGTTTGTAATGAATGCTTCTTCCTTCATGGAATTAAGAACTGGTCTCCAGGGCCTCCCCAAAGCCCCACAGGGAGAAGCAAAACATGAAGCAAAGCTTGAGCTGCCTCTACATCCTCCAGCCCCCACCTTTAGCCCTCCTCCCAGCAAGTCAGGCATCTGTCAGATGATAGAGCCTCGTGCCATTAACGATTCCCCCTGTACCAACTGCCAAAACCACTCCCTGATTCTCTGGGGATGGGGAGGGGTGGTGGTGGTGGAGAGACAAGAAGAAAGACAGGTTATTGCAAGAGAGAGCCCATCTCCGGGGTTCTGTCCCTCCAGGGTGAAGAAAAGACAGTCTCTGTCCCTCAGCAAGGCCCAAGACAATCCGACTCTACCTGTTCTCTAGGTCTATTTTTCTTTAAAGGTTTCCAATGATCACCAAAAAATCCAAAGCAGATTTAGAAGGACCTTAAGAAGCCATAAGCCTCCACGGGACCCATTGAATGACTATCCCGTCCCCATATATCATAAGACAGAGATTGCTGCCACCTTCCCCTTCCCCACAAAGACAGACTCTACCACTTCCTTTGGTGACCCACCCCTGTATCTTATGACCCTAAGAGTCAGGAAATTCTTCCTTATCTAGACTCAAGTCCCTTCTGCTGCCATATAGGCCCATTTCCTTTCAGAATTGCCTCTATGTAAGTGAAGAGGAGCTCATTATTTCTAGATGGTACTCCTTCCTTTCCCCCCTACCCTGGGGTTAGAAGCAGAGGTGAGATGAACCAATGAGTAAGGCTTACAAGGGTGGATTCTGGACACCGAGGCTCCATTTTCCTCATTTGGCTAGAGGATAAACTAAAGTGTCTGTGCTCTCACCTCACAGGGAAACAGTACAGTTTGTAAATAGAGGATCAGAGGATTTTGAGCTAGAAACGCGCATCCTATAACCCATGCCTTCTGGACAGGTAAAGAGTGAGTCCCTTTTAAAATCAAACACAACAGATCTGGGCTTGAGAGCTGCCTTTGCCTCCCATTCTCCCCATTCTGGTATTCCATTTGCCATTGGATCTTGCCTCCAACCAATCTCAGCCAACATTGCTCTCATCCTTGAAGTCCATCCTCAAAACTTACTTCTTGCTCGAGGCTCTTGGGTGTGCTTCCCCCTCGGAAGGCTCCTTCCCCCTGTGGAAGAAAAGAGAACAGGAAGTCAGAGAAAAAAAAAAATGAAGGGAAATCAAACTTTTGTTTGCTGATCTGTGATGATCACAGAACCAACTACTGCCCTTCAGAAACCTGGCTAGACTTTTAGTGGTCATAGTAATAAGAGCTAACAGTTACATAGTTGCTAACATTTATCTCGCCCTTTGAAGTTTACAAAGCTGTTTACATGGGTTATCTCATGTAGTTCTCCCAACTGATCTGTGAATGAGGGGCTACTGTTATACCCATTTTACAGATGAGTAAATTAAGGCAAAATGAGATTAAGTGACTTGCACAGGGTCACATTGCTAATAAGTGCTTAAGGTAGGACTCAAACTCAAGTCTTCCCGACTCCATGGCCGGTACTCTAGCTACCTAACTACCTGCCTCTCTCGCCACTCCAGACAGATGGGAGACCCTCCTGGGTCTCCCTAGGAAAGATGCTTTCTGTCATCAATTTCAGTCTTCATCCACAGTCCTTTAACATCAAGAAATGTCTCCTGCTACCTCCCTCAATCCTTCTTGCTGCAGCATCAGCCAGTTTCTTTCCTTCCTTTTTTGGTACAGCACTGAGGAGATGTCTCATTACTAAGTATAAAATGTTTTGAAAAGATCTACTGGCTTTCTCACCCTCTGCATATTTCATAAAGAAAGCTTCTGATTAACCACTTGCTTGCAGCATGATGCTCCCCACAGGACCTCCATCTCCCTGCCCCCGCCCCATCTCTTAACCTGACTCTCTCTCCTGCTACACATTTCTGACTTTACTTGGAATGGTCAGATGCCCAACACCAAACATCACCCACATCATGGCTACATTCCCCCAAGTCCCCAAGGAACCCAGGCCAAAGATGCTCTAAAGATATACTGCAACCCAAACACACCTACTCAGACACACGATTTGGCTCAGTGAATTCTCGCTACCCAGAATTCCCTCCCCAATTTCTCCCAGCCGGCACTGCCATCACTCACCGTATCTACTACATTCTTCAGTGCACTCTCAGTCTTAATGGGCTGTGGACGAGGACAGAGAAAAAAGACAGCATGAGCTCTGCAAGCAAACGTTCTCTACGTGTATTCTTTCACCAGAAACCATGTCGGACTGAGTACGTCATCATCATCATCATCCTTAGCACCTTAAGGTTTGCAGAGTGCTTTCTAAATATTATTTCTTTGGCTCCTCACAACACCCTGGGAGGTGGGTGCTACTGGATCCTCCATTTTACAGATGAAAAAACAAGCAGACAGAGCTGAAGTGACTTAGCCATTGCCACACAGTTAGTAAGTGACTAGGTTGAGATTTTAGCTAAGTTCCTCCTGACTTCAGATGCAGCATTAACAGGGCAGACCCAGGTTTCCCAGGAGGGCCTCAGAGAAGCTCAAGTTATTTACAAGGAAGGGAAGCTGAGCTCGGGGACGAAAAGATAAATCTTGGTCAGGTCAGACTCACCTCTTATACTTAAAGTCCAGGATTCCCAGAGATAAAAGTGATCAACCAGCCTCTAAACTCAGCCAGTCAGTCAATAAACATTTATGCCAGGCACTATACTGAGCATTCAAGATCTGGCTGGGGCCACCTCTCCAATCTTAACTCCTAACACCCTCAACTCCAGCCAGACCAGGCTTCCTCATGCCTCAGAGCAGAGGTCCATTCCCCCTCATCTCGTCCTCTGTGCAAGACTCACTCACCAGCACAACAGTTTTCTGAGGGAGTCGAATAAAATGATCTCCAAGCTCCCTTCCAGCTCTAAATCTGTGATCCTTTGAGTTTTTTTAATCCCATCTGTCATTGTGCTTCTTAGTTAACGGTCCTTCCCCTAATTCCACATGGACAGAGTTCCTTCCTGTTTTAAGAGTCTAAAGAAAGAGACTTCCACCACATCCCTGGATAGGGAATAGAACGATTCTATTCTGGGACAACAAGTTTCCAATTCCTGGTCTACCTTCCAACTCATGTGGAGACCACTGGCCAATCTCCTTGGGCCTCAGCTAACCACCCTGTATAAAGGGAAGGAGGAAGTTTGCCTCTCTGGCCACTCTCCCTCTCAAGGGTTAGGGGAAACTAATTTGATCTAAAAAGTAGTTTGGACTTTTTGCAAGAAACCGGAAAATCAGAACTCAAGTATGAGGTCAGGAGAGCACCTCGCTCAGGGCAGAAGAATCTCTCCCTCTCCTCCCATTTCTATCTACCCCTTTCCTCCATCTATCCCTTCCTCCAACCTGCTGGGGATTAAGGGGAGAGAATTTCTGCCTGGAGGCAGACAAACAGATGTGAGAACCTCCAGAAGGTTCTCTCCTCTTCATTAGTACTTAGGACCAGTAGCAGGGCCCCAGGTAGGCAGAGGAAAATCTGTATGGGAACGAATCCTGGGTTTGGATTCAAGGTTTGCCACCTCCCGCTACGTGACCTGAGGCAAGAAACAACCTCGCTGTGCTTCAGCAAACTAACCTGTAAATTAGAGATGTTGAACTGGATCTTTAGGGTCTATCATCAGACTACACCCAGATACCCTCTTAGATCTCTTCCATTTTAAAATCCTGTTATCTCATGAAATATAATTGCTCCTTCTGCAAATAGCCCAGACAAGTTCTAGTCCTATCTCCTGGGGGAAGAGAGGAGAAAATCAAGCACCAAGATTTCTCCCTGGGTCACTTCAGGCTTTCTTGAGTAGTCTCTGCCCCAAGAGAGTCAAGTCACCCAGGGAAGTAAGTGCCGGCAAAGCTGGCACACATCAGACAACAACAAGCCCATGCTCTAAGGAGCTCACTAGAAGACAACTCATCAAACCTGCTTTCCACTAAAGCATTTTCAAGTTTAGCGCTTTCCTTACAATAGCCCTGTGAGGCAGGTGATGTTACTATTGTCTCTCCTTTAGACTTAGAGAGAGGAGGGCAGTTAGGTGGCACAATGGATCCACTGGCCCAGGAGTCAGGCTAGACCTGAGTTCAAATATAGCCTCAGACACTTACTGGCTGGGTGATCCTGGGCAAGTCATTTAACCCTGTTTGCCTCAGTTTCCTCATCTATAAAGTGATCTGGAGAAGGAAATAGTAAAATGCTCCAGTATCCCTGCCAAGAAAACCCCCAATGGGGTCACAGAGAGTTGAAACAACTCAACAACAACAACAACACAGAGGGGAGCAATCCAAAGAGGAGTGAGAACTTGAACAAGGTCACAATACTATTAAGTGGTACGAGGACATCTTTTTTGGGAGGGGAGCAGAGTAAAGTGACTTGCCCAGGGTCATACAGCTAGCAAGTGTCTGAGGCTAAATTAGAACTCAGGTCCCTCCTGACTCCAGGACCCAGTACTCTATCCACTGAGCTACCTAACTGCCCCTCAGGGGCACGGTCCAAGAGATTTGATCTTCCCACTGGGGAACACTGTCTCTCAACCCTAAAGAGCTACCAAATGACTCCCTCTCAAGGAATAAAAACAGAGATAAGTTTTCAATTATGTTTTCCAAATCCTCTTAACGCTTCAGTTTCCTCCAAACACGTATCCTTGCTGCATATCTAAATTGTAGTCACTCTTCAGACCTCAAAGTTCCCCAGGAACTGTTCTCCTGACAGCTCTAGCCCGCACTTAACTCTCCCTTAACGCAGGTAACTTTCATGCTCATTCTGGTATTTAGTCTTGCATTGCAATTTGGCTCTGTGTGTGTGTGCATGTGTCTAGTCTTTCCCAATTATGTTCTAAGCCCTATAGAGCAGGGATTCTGCTATCCCCCATAACTCCTAGCTTAGTCCTGCATGTATGGTAAGAATGGAAGAGAATTAATCAAACCAGAAGTAAAAGCCTGAACTATGTCCTCATCCAGATTCCTTGAGGGTTTTGAGAACCCAGCTGGGTCAAGGATATGGCCCTTCTAGTCTTGTAGAGCCAATACTGCCTTCAAGCAGTCTACGAGCATTTATTAAGCACTGCTATGTGCCGGGTACTATACTAAGCACTAGAGATACAAAGAAGAGGCAAAAGACAGTCCCTGCCCCCAGGAAGCTCACAGCAAGGAGATGACTGTGTACAAACGAGCTAGATGCAGGATAAACTGGAGATAATCAATTGGCAGAAAGAAGGCACTAGCTGAAATTAAAGGGGGTCAGGAAAGGCTGCTTGCAGAAAGTGGAATTTTGGTGGAGACAAAGTAAGTCAGGGAAGTGAGGAGTCACAGATGAAGGGAAGAGTTCCAGGAACGAGAGGCAGCAAGTGAAATGCCAGGAATCAGAGATGGGCAACTGGAGAAAGGAATAGCTCACCAAAGGTAGGAAGGGACCAGGTTATGGGGGCTTTAAAAGCTAAACAAGGGGTTTTACACTTGATCTTGGAGGCAATGGGGGAGCCCTGGAGTTTATTAGATGAGGTCAGACCTGTACTTCAGCAGATCAGCCAGGAATTCTGTCTCCTTGTCCCGTCTCTATGGTTGGGGGCTCCTCACTGACCTGGTCCCCACCACTCCACATCCCTCACCCTCAGGGTCACTCAAGATGCCCCAAGGCTAGCCGTTCCTCCCCGAGAGCTAGCTGTCGCTCCCCCACACCTTTGCCCCGCCCTCCCAGCCTCACCCTGAGGCTGGCACGCTCCCCGATCAGGGAGTCAATGTCAATATTAGAAACCACAAGACTCAGCGGGGCCACAGAAACTATTCTCTGCCTGCCAGCAATCATCTGAACACCATCCCCTCTACCACCCCCACAAAAGCCCCCCCTCAACTTCCTTTGGTGCCAACTGGATGCCAGCCACAAGTTGAGGCTTGCCAGCGTTGTTCAAGATGCTTTATACTCACTAAGTTGAGATGTTTTGGGGACTAAAAAAAATATCCCCAAACCCACCCAACCTAAACACAGAGTTTTCTTCCAATGTTTGTAAACACAGCTCAGTGTATGCCTGCTGGGCTCACTTCCCCTCCATTCTTTTTCCACGACTGCCCTCACTCTTACCACCACCAAATCTCTTGGGCTTTGAATCCTATTTCTCAGTTTCCCTCCTTCTCTATTTGTATAGCCTTGACTGACGCCGGACCCTGGGGCTCTCAACTTCTCCTGGATATTCAAGGATGAGATTGGTAAGAGAGGAGGACAGACTCCCCACAGATTAGCCCCTCACCAGGAAGGCATTAAGTCTGGAGTGGCCCCAGCCAAAACCTCTGCAGACCAATCCCATCTTCACTGGAGATCTTTTGGCAGAGGTCTCCTTACACTTTGACTACCGATCTGTCAATCAACAAACATTTAGAAAGCACACACTAGGTACCAGGCTCAAAATACAGAAACCAATAGTCCCCTGCCCTCAAAGTGATTACATTGTATCAGGAGAGACAGTGGTACACATGTAGATATAGACTAAGTACATGGTAGCTTAGGGAGGCTGGACACAAGCAGAAGGGGGGAGGGGAGAAATCAAGAGAGGTTTCATTTAGAGGTGGTGCTTGAGGTGGACATTGAAAGAAAGAAGGGATCGTATGAGGAGAAAGAAAGGAAGAAGAACAGTCAAGGCAACAGCATGGCAGTTAAAGGGTATAGGAAGGCTTTTTTACCCTAGGTAAGGAGCAGCAAGAAGGTCAATCCGGCTGGAGGAGGGTATAGGAAGGCTTTTTAATCCCTCCCTCTTTTCCCCTTACCTTCTTATATCTCATTTTTAATTAACTAGTTCTGTACCTCAACGTCTTTCATTCACCTGTCTGTGGAGTGTCTTTGTGGTCTAGGATCACCTACAGATTTCTGCACCCGGACCTGGGAGCAAAAAATACCCAGTTATGAACCTGAGTGCTATTTCATCCCTTTGAAAACTCAGTAGAATAGATGAAAAGGACCCTAGTTTGACACCCTCGTTTTACAGATGAAGAAACCAAGTCTCAGAAAGACAAAAGGACTTTTGCCTGGGGTCGAACAGCTAGTTAATGGTTACTGATTTAGACTAGAACTCAGGTCTCCTGACACCCACTCCTGTGCACTTTCCACTGCCCCACAGCTGTCTCTCATCCAGCCCCGGCCAGCCCAGCCAGGCCAGGCTCTGGCTTGGCTGTAGATTATATTATCTGGTTGTTTACTTCCTTTCCCCCTGTTGCTAAAAAGCATGTGAAACGAGACAGAGCCAGAGCAGTGACCCTGACCACCTCACTGCCGCCCACCCCCAGTCACACTGCCCTGTCCTGGGGGCAGGAGACATTCCCCACTCTTAAGGTCAAAGTCTCGGTCTCATGGGATCCTGCTACTTTCTTTCCCAAGATGAGTGGAGCTGAGTCATCGGTTCTTCTAGATATCTTCGCTATGCTCCTGCCTCCATGTTTCTAATCCATCTCAACCAGACAAGGGAACTTATCATGGCATCCCACTTTCCAAAGACACTTCCTAGCATCTGCTCTAAATCCCTCTCATTCCAGTTCTGGCCTCAGTGAAGATGGTCCCCTTCCTCTTTGGAACAACCTTTCAGGATACCAGAGACTATATTTGAGCCCTGCCTGTCAAGCCCACTTCAATCTTGCAACAAGTACCATCAGGAGAGCAGAGAAGATTGGGGTTAGACATAAGGAAGCACTTCCTGAAGTTGATGTCCTGGGGCCATAAGGGTGCTTTTGGGGTGCTGGTCTTCTTTCCTGGAGACTTAATAATAGCTGGCTTTTAATAGTGCTTTGACGATCTGCAAAACACCTTGTAAATATTATCTCACAATGACTCTGAAAAGTGCATGCTCTTATATTCTCATTTTACAGATGAAGAAACTGAGGCAGACAAAGCCTAAGTGACTGAGACTGAATGTGAACTCAAGTCTTCCTGAATGTAGGTCCAATAATGTTCTATCTTCCCTCTTATATCTTTAGTCTTCCCACAGCACCACACCCCCCCCAAAAAAATCTGTTTGGCCTAGAAGAGGGCCCAACATTTAGACAAAGCGATGACAGAAATGGCTTACTGGAAGGCCCTCCAGTTCTCAAAATCACAATGTAGGAAAGATTTGAGTAGCATAACGGGAGGGTGGGCTGGGAAAAAATGCATCTGTGGGTTGATAAGTGTTTTGAACGAAGAGAGAAAGCAAAGGGCCACATAGCCATGGAGGAGAGGCTCCTGGGGAATGATCCCAGAGCTTGGGGGCTACAGAATGCTCTCAGACTCCTGAAGAACATTCCGTCCAGAAATTCCTCACACCCTCCTTCCCTCCTTCCCTGTTCCAAAAGTGCTCCCTCCCCACACTGCCCCCTGGGAGCACCGGAATTCAGGCCAGGACAGCCTGCCAAGAGAACCCAACCCAAGTATGTGACATCACAGGGCCACCACAGTAATGAACTGTGAAGTCAATGGCCTCTCTAGCCAATCAGGAGGCTGAAGAAAGTGGGACAGGAGCCTATAAGGCGGGATGGGGAGTGGAAGGTCTTATGAAAGCTTTATAATAGTTTTCCTAAACTCTACCGGTCACATCTCATGTAAATGTAACTTTGGGCAAAGACAATCAATCCAATTAGATAAATTTTGAGCGCCTCATTTGTGTTTCTAGATTGTGCAAGGGGCACTAGAGATAAAAAATTTAAAACAGTCCCTGCCCTCAGAGGAGCAGGCGTTCTACCGGGGATGGGGGAGGTTGGGGGAGTGGGATGTGACACACGCACAGAAGTAAAGACAAGATAATTAGAAGAGGAGAAAGAACACTGGTGGCTAAGAGGAGGAAGAATGACTCCCCTTGGAAAGCAGCTCATAATGTAGTCTTGAAGAGGGGAAGATAAGAGTGCTAAGGCAGGAAGAGAAAGGAGTGTATTCTAAGCATGGTGAGAGAGAAGATGGAATGCCAAGTTTGGGGAACAGCAAGTAAACTTGTTACTGAAACACAGGAAGCATAAAAGAAAGCAATGAGAAATAAGTCTGGAAGGGTAGGCTGCAGCCAGATTGTGAAGGGCTTTAAAGACCAGACTGAAGAGTTTGTGTTTTATCCTACTGGCATAGGGAGCCACAGAGATTTCTTGAGCAGGAGAATAATGTGGTTAGACCCATGCTTTCTTTAAACAGTTGGGTGGAGAATGCACTGGATCGGGGGAAAAGTCTAGAAAGAGTAAGCCTACTTGGGAGGTTACTTCAATAGTCCAAAAGAGTCAATAAGGGCCAGAACTAGCTATGTAAGCAGATGAAGAGGGGTGAAAATGAGAGCTGTTCTGTAGGGAGGACTGACAAGTGCTGGATACAGAGGGTTAGGGAGACTGAAGAGTCTCTCTAGGATGACAGCCCGGATGTGAGCCTGCAGAACTGGAAGGATGGCGGCAATGCCCTCAGCAGAAAGAGGGAACGTTTGGAAAAGTCATTGGAAAGATGGAGAACAAAGTTTGAGGACATGGGAGGTGGTCACTAGCTTGGGCTAGAGGGAAACTGGAGGAGCTGGTCAAGGGCCACATTTGGGGAGGGGACAATGGCTAAGGGACCTAAAGAAGAAGGGCAGGGAAGGGGGGGGGGGACATTCTGGTTTTATAGACATATATGTATGTATGCATGTTATGTATGTATACACACATATAGGCACACATATGCACATGTATACATATATACACATATGTGTATATATTATATAGCATATATGTATATATGTGTGCATGTATCAATTGCACGCACACACATACACACACATGCACACACACACACACACACCATCCTGGATTATTCAGTCAGGGTTTGAATAGAGGATCTGCTAGGGGTTAAGCTGAAACTCTCAATTCCATTTCCTCCCAGGCACATCTTCTCTCAGCCCCACTGGATGCTACCTTAGAGGAAAAAAAAGTCCTGTTAAGCTCCCAGGAAATAAGGAAAGAGTTTTGGCAAATACGGCGATCTCTACTAAGTCTTCCACTTGTTAGCTTTAAAGTGGAAAGAGAAATGGATTTGCAATTAGAAGAACTTGGTTCTCCCCACCATTAGACTGTGAGCCCCTTGAGGACGTGGACTATCTTGCCTCTTTTTCTATCCCCAGAACTTAATACAATGTTTGGTGCAGAGTAGGTGCTTAATAAAACATCTATTAACTGACTGAATTAAAACCAGTACTTTTTAACCTTATCACCTTGGACAACTTCTGTCATCACTATGGGCCTCAGTTTCCTCATCTGTAAAATTGGGGAATTAGACTAAATACTCTCTAAGGTCTCTTCTGGTTCAAAACGTATGATCCTAAGGGATCTAGTACCCAATTCCTGCCGGAATTCTGGAGCTATGTGCCCCAGAACACAAGATGTGAGAGCTAGGAGGGACCTTGAGGGATCATCTAATCCAACCTCCTGATTTTTACAGATAAAGATAAGGAGGCCCGAAGATGTCACAGAGAGAGAGAGAGAGAGAGAGAGAGAGAGAGAGAGAGAGAGAGAGAGAGAGAGAGAGAGAGAGAAAAGAAGAAGAAGAAGAAGAAGAAGAAGAAGAAGAAGAAGAAGAAGAAGAAGAAGAAGGAGGAGGAGGAGGAGGAGGAGGAGGAGGAGGAGGAGGAGGAGAAGGAGGAGGAGGAGGAGGAGGAGGAGAAGGAGAAGGAGGAGGAGGAGGAGGAGGAGGAGGAGGAGGAGGAGAAGGAGAAGGAGGAGGAGAACCACAACCTCCGCCAGATTCTTTTCCCTTCAACTTCTCCCAATCACCTTTCACATACACCAGCCTATGCTGGCTCTCTCTGGCAGGGTTCTGCCCACTGGCCCTGTTCCAGGCTGGGTTATTCCAGTCACTTTCTTTCTGTAATCCCTACTATAAACTGTTCTTTCTCCCCGTAAGTCCTCTTGATTCTTCCTTCAAAATGCTTCTAGGTAAGACCACTTAATCACCAAAAGAAAAGAAGACAAAGGATATGAATAAGTAATTTTCAGAAGAAGAATCAGGAACAATTAACAGCCAAGTGAAAGAAAGAATGCTCCAAATTACTAATAAGAAGAAAAATGAAAATCAATGCAAAACTCTCCTGGGGTTTCACCTCATACCCAACAAACTGGAGGCAAAAGACAAGTTAATGCTGGATGGGTTGTAGAAAGACAGGGATACTAATGCATCATTGGTGTAGTTGTGAATTGGTACAATAATTTAGGAAAGTGACTTTGGAATTTAAATTACGCAAATAAAGGGATTAATGTGTCCATACCCTCTGACCCAGAGATTCCACTGGGCAAGTATACCCCAAAAGGGAGAGGTGGAAGGGAGGGATCAGTGGCAAAAAAGAAGGCTACACATTCACCAAAATATTTAGACAATTTCTTTTTTGTTGTAGCAAAGAACGGTAAATAAAATTGTTGCCCATTAATTGGGGGCTGCCTAATCAAATTTTGGTACATCACCATAATGGAATCCTATCCTGCTGTAAGAGATGACAAACACAATGTAACCAGAGAATTTATATAAACGATGCGAATAAAAGTAAGCAGAGCCAGGAAAATAATATATACACAACATAATAATATATGCCACAACAATTTAGGTAGAGAAAGCGACAACCACAAAGCAACAGAAAGTAGATACTGCCAAATCGTCAAGCCCAACTGGCTCCTAGGAACAGATATGAGGAGATACTTCTCTCACTCTTTAGCAGAGGCAGGGTCTGTGGATTTAGAATATTGGCATGTATCCGATTTTTTTTCTAATGTGTTGATGAATCTTATTGAATATTTTCCTCTTCTTTTAAAAAATTCTTTGATATTAAAGATGGCTTTCTAGAGAGAGGCATGGAGAAAGAGGTATATGGGGGGAAAGGTCAGCGATATAAAAACAAAAGATATCAAAAAATATCTATTTTTATAAATGCCTCTTGGATTAGGCCTTTCTATTCTTATTGCTGACACCCTAGTCTAGTTGCCTTGCAAATAGCCTCTTCTAATCTCTTCACCTTCCAATCCATCCTGCCTACCAACACCTGCTAGATTTTTTTAAAAAAGATTTGGTCTCCTCATCTCGCCCAGGCTGAGAGTACAACAGCCACTCACAGAGCCAGTTCCACTGATAATCAGCACAAGAGCTTTGACCTACTCCATTTTCCCAAGCTGGGCTGGTTTGGCCCTCCTGGTATCTTCCCCACTCCCTTCCTAACAGTTCACCATATTGGTGCCAGCCTAAGTGCAGATGCCAGATTGGCTTAATTCTGCATTCAGAATTCCCCAACTCAAGAGATGCTTCATCCTCATCCTTACTTTCCTGGTAACATAGATCACAAGCATATGCCACTGATACCCAACCAGCTACTTCTTCTTAAAAGAACCTTCCTAAATGACTTCTATCACTTCACACTCTTACTCAAGAATCTATCATTACTCCCTATTATCTAATGAATTAAGCCCAAAATCCTATTAATATCATTGGAAGAATGGTGTGCAGGACATAGATGTGAGTAGATGATACCTTCCAATGTGAGTAGGGGGAGAGAATGCCACCAGGATATTTAGGAGAGTAGATAATAGGGAGGGGGCTGATGAAAGCTCTTTGAGGGCAGGGACTGATTCATTTCTGCCTTGTATCCACAGTGCCTAGAATAGTGTCTTATACAAAGAAGGCACTTAATAAATGCTCATAAGGTTGAATTTAGTTGGTATACGGTAGATAAGATTGGAATGAATGGAATTGAGTTGAGCTGAGTTGAAGTGAACTGAATTAAAATGATCTGAACTGAACTGATGTATTTTGAACTGAACTAGCCTATCTCTAGCAATGGGGAAAAACATGATAAAAGAATGCAATGTGAGTAAAAAGACAGAGACTGAGGGTGGGCAAATGCCAAGCAGCTGTCTGTGGGCTTTGGTCTTCAGTCCTGCAGGGTGTTGACCCTCTCTGTAAGAACGTGTTCACAGGTATGTTCTGTGTCAGAGCTGAGCACCCCCACACAGTGTGCATAGGAGTAAACAATGATAAACAAAGCTGTGGTCATATCTGACTACCTATCTTACTGGTATGCGCTAAGCTCGTTCCCAGTGTTCCAGTCTCAGAGAAGAATGTATGGCACAGGCACTGGGCACCAAGCATATAACAAAAATGCCAGCCTCTTTACCACTATCAGATTCCCCTAAAAACTACGACAGAAGTCCTACCTCCTCAGCTATGAATTGGGAAGCGGGAAGGTAAGACGCATTTACTCATATAGCACCTACTATGGGCCAGGCACTGTGCTAGGCACTTTACAAATATTATCTCAATTGATCCTCACAGCAACCCTAGGTGCTATTATCATCCCTATTTTACAGATGGGGAAACTGAGGCAAATAGGTATTAAATGATTTGGTCACACAGTTAAGTGTCCAAGGCCGGATTTAAATTGAAGTCTTCCTGACTCTGACATTGGGAACAAGCAGTACTGAAGACTGCTTTCTTTCCTCCGTCTCAACATTCCACGGTCCCCCAACCCCTATACATTCTTTACACCAGACACTGCTGGTTTTCAAGGTTGTTATCTGTGCAAACTGATTTCCCAACTACTCAAAAATGTAACCTTTGTTCCATCAGGCCAGCCTCTGCACTGTCCCCTCCACCACCCTAGCCGTGGACCTTCCCAGAGGCAAAGGGACCTACGCATGGATGGAGTGCTGGATTTGGATTGGAGAAGATGGGTTCAGAGCCTACTTCAGTCACTAAGGGTTCAGAGCCTACTTCAGTCACTAACCAGCCGTGTGACTCTGGACAAGTCACTTGACTTTCTCAATCTCAGTGTCTTCATCTATAAAACGGAGATGATGAAGCACCCACTTCCCAGGGTGGTTGTGAGGGTCAAATAAGAGAATATATATACATATATATGTATATATACACACGTATAATTATTCACAAATTTTAAAGTATGACTTGGATGTCTGTGGTCATTACTGTTGTTGTTGCTACCTGACAGCCCTTTCTCCTGGTGCTTCCCTCACCTCAAATGTTTCCTCCCCTTCCACTGCTTATATAAACCCTACTCATTCATTGGCATATGTCCATCACGAAGCGTTCTTCAACTAATCAGGCCCACACTGATCTCTTCCACGGCACTTCCAGTACTATAGGACCATGGGTAAATCACTTAAACTCTCAGTCTTTTTTTTTCATCTGGAAAATGAGGGTAAAAAATACTTGTACTCCCTACCTCCCAAAATTATTTGGAGGAAAGCTATTTGCGAATTCTAATACAGTATGCAAAAGTCAATTTTTACATAAATAAAAGCTATTTTTCCTAATTTTCTCCTCTTTTTATATTTTTCCCTAATTTTTTAACATGCTCTGCTTTAACCTTTGGCCATCTCATCTTCTTCCATCACTTTGAGTATCACCTTTATGCAAATGATCCCCAAATCTATATATGAAGCTTCAGTATCTCTCCTGAGCTCCAGCCCCATATCTCTAAATGCCTGCTGAGCACACTGGGCACCTGTATGTCCCACTGGCACCACAAATTCAATATGTCCAAAACTGAATTCATTACCTTTCCCCCTAACCTTGACCCTTCTCCCACCTTCCCATTTTTTTTTGAGGATACCATCCTCAGTCACTCAGGTTCACTCTCTTGGAATCATCATTAGCTCTTTGTTTTCCTGCATCCCGCATGTCTAATAAGTTTATATATCCTGTTGATTTTATTTTTTAATTATCATTTGCTCTCATCATTTTCCTCCTCTCCACTTAACACTGCTACCATCCCAACTCAGGTGTTCATCACCTCTTCACCCGGTCTAGTATAATAGCCTCTTCATTGGTCACCCTGCCTCCAATCTCTCACTTCTCTAATCCATCCTTCAGACAACAACCAAAATAATCTTCCTACACATCATCCTCTTAATCAAAAGTCTGCAGTGGCTCCCCATTTCCTATAGCATTAAACACAAACTTCTCGGCCTGTCATTTAAAGCTCACCACAATCTGGCTGGAGTCTTTTTTTCTTCCCCTTCCCTTTGGACACTCTACACTCAAACCAAACTGAACTATTTGATATTCCTGAAATAAGGTTATCTTCTGCTTTCCTATCTTTGTGCATTTGCAGAGGCTAGCCTACTTGAAGATCACTCCATCAACATCTCTATTGTTTGAAATTCTCCTCTTTCTTCAAAGATTAGCTTAGATCTTACCTTCTCCATGAAGTTTTCCATTATATAGCCAACTAAAAAAAAAAAGATGGCTCCCTCCTCTAACTCTCCTATGCCACTTTGTCTAGATATCTTGTCTGTCTCCACCACTCCCAACTTTGTGTTTTACTCACTTGTTTTCATACAGGGCTTTATCTCCTTACCCATCCCTCCACCTCCATTAATAAGCTCTTTGAGGTGATGGATTGTGTTATTTTCATGTATCCCTAGTGCCTACTACTGTGCCTTCCACTTAAAAATGTAGGCTCTTTAAAGGCAGAGACTATTTTTGTATTTAGATCCCCAGCACCAAGTAGATGCTTAATACATGCTTGCTCATTGATTCATTTACAACATATTTCCTAAAAATATGACACCAAGAACCATTCTTCAAAAATCTATTATAAAGTCTGTGTGATTATTGTATACCTATTATGTCTCTAGCACCCCCTGCCTCATATTTGGAAAAAAAAAGTTATTCTCACCCTCGGGCAATCAGTTAGTAAACCTTTATTAAGCATCTATTATGTATCAGCCACTGTACTGGGCACTTTCTCCATGCTCTAGTACACTGTTTTTCTGAGTTGCCCTGGCTGAAAAAATAATTCACCATGTGGTTGGCCAAGCCTGTCAAGATGAGCATTTCCAAGTTAAGCTAGGCTGGTCCTCATATGACAAAGACTTTTAATAAACAATCTGTTCCTGGGCCCAATATGTGAGGCCTTCCCAGTTTGGTAGACCTGTGAGACCTTCCATTTTTCTGAAAGAGCTTCCTAAAATAAAATGTGACCACCATGACACAGTGAAGTGTCAGAGAAGGACCTCCGTGGAATACTGTGGCTGACCAGAACTGAGTGAAGTAGGGCTGTTCCCATCTGTGGTCTGCATATTACATGCATATTAATGAAGTCTAAATTTGCATTAAGACATTTCTATGATGCCATTGCTTGGATTGAGCTTATTACCAGTGAAAGCTCCTAAGATTTTTTCTTATGAATTGTCAAACCAAGCTGCCTGTATCTTTTACTTTGTGCCACTGACTTGTTTTGTCAAAACTAAAGATGTAACATTTGCACACAATTAAATTTCACCTTGTTAGTTTTAGCCTATCACTCAAGCTTGTCTAGATCAGTTTTAGTCTTGATTCTACCCCACCTGTTTTATGATCTGCAAATTTAATACACGTCTTCTAATAATTCATCCCTAAAATGTATATATTAAGTGCCTACTATGGATGGGACAATGAGGGTTGAGGGGGAAGAATCGGTACCAAGGTGAACATGGCACTATCCCTGCTTTCAAAAATTTCATAATCTAGGAAGGACAGTAAGACACAAATTCAAATAACAAGACAGAATCCTGTAAGTGCTATAGAGGGCCAAGAAAGAATTATGGGAGCACATAGAAGGACAAAAATGGGAAGAGGACAGAAAGCTTCCTGGAAGAAGTGGAGTCCCAGTTGGGTCTTAATACATGAGTATGAATAAAAAAGGTAGAGTTTGAACAAAAGGACATTACAAGGAGAGGCTACAATAGCATAAAAGTGGGAAAGCCCAGAATTTGGGAGGAACCAAGTTGTCCAGTTTGGCTGCAGCATAGGATGTGTACAGGGGGAAAGGTTAAAAATAATCCAGGAAGAGTAACTTGGTGACAAATGATGGAGGGCCTTGAATGATGGGCTGAGTTTGGACTTTATTCCTTGTTTTCATTTTGATGGTAAGCCACAGGAGATTTTTGAATGGAACAATAATATGACAAGATCCTTTCTTTTTTCTTTCTTCTTTTCCTTCTTTCCTTCTTTCCTCCTTTCCTGCTTTCTTTCTCCTTCCTTCCTTCTTTCCCTCCTCCCTTCCTTTCTTCTTAAGAAGATCCCTCAAGCAGTACTGCACAGGGTGAGTTGAAGAGACCAGTTAGGAAAATGCTGTCATGGTCCAGATAAGAGATGATCAGATCTGAACTAGACTGGTTACAGTAGCCATGGAGGGGTTGGCTGGATGAGACATTACAGAAATAGAATTAAAAAGACTTCCTGAGCAAGTCACAGATGATCTGGACACAAGATTCCTTCCAGCTCTAATAATCTATGAGTCAATAAGCTTGCTGCCCTGCTTATCGGTCTGTCTTGCTTAAAGAAGGCAGTAACCACAAGGGGCTAGCTGACTGACATAACCACCATGGCAGAGGGTTCTCCCAAAATCTCCAGGCCATACACACAGCCACTAATCTTGGCCCAACCTATACTTTCCACTGCCCCCAGCTCTTCTTCTTCCACTGTTCCCATCTCCAAGAACAAAAGCATAAGCACATGAAAATATACTCAGTCCCACCTGAACGCAAAGGGCCAAAATGGTAGCCTGGCTAATGAAAAGCAATACATATCCAGTTTTAAAACGCCTGATTTAAGGCAGCCTGGATTAATGGAAAGAGCAACAGGAGCCAGGAGGCCTGGGACAGGAAAGGACTTGAGGCTATAATCCAAGGCTTATTTAATTAAGGTCTCCCAGAAATCAGGTAGGACCAGGAAACCAACCCAGATTCTCATACTTCAGATTCATTCTCTTTCAGTTTCCCTATCTGTAAAATAAATTAAACTGGATAAATTTCTAAGCTCTCTTCCAGCTCTAACATCCCATACTATATTATTACACTTCTTAGGCCTGTGGCCTTACTTCATCTGGCTTTGGTCACATGGCCACAGACAGAATTGGGTTTTTCAGGCACAACAGGCTCCCAGAGCAGAGATTCCTATCTCCAGGTCAGAAGCTGGAAGCTGTTCAGGAGAGATCTGGTGGCCAGATGACCTTGGTCACCAACCTTTCTGGATTAACATACACAAACACAAACACAAACTCCTTTCCCAGAAGCCCTTGTTAACTGAGTTTTTCAAAAGGCTGAGAAAGGCCACATTGGCTCTTCCCAACGACCTGGTCAGTCCTGCAGTGAACAAACCCTCTCTTTTCTCTGGTCACTCTTGCTGGTCCCTGAAAGGAGGAAGGTGACCATGAGACCCTCCCTTCTCCAGGACTCCGTTGATCCCTGCTGAGTAAGAAGTTGAAGATTAAACCACTTTGCCCAGGCTGGCCTGCAGCTTGGGTTCAGGGTGGAAAATGTGCCTAGCTGGAAAGACCCAAGAGGAACACTGAGAACTGGGCCAGAGAAAGAGGATTCTCCCTTTCTCTATCCAACCCTGGAACCCAGAGGGTAAAAGAAGTAAGAGGCAGGAGGGTTAGGGATGACAAGATCATAGATTCAGAAACACAGAGGACCTTAGAGATTCAGCTAGTAAAATCCCCTTGTTTCATAGATAAGAGAGTGGGACCAGATTATCTACAGTCAGATGACTAGTGGGAGACAAAACCAGAATTCAAACCCAGATTCTCTACTTCTCAAATCTAATGTCCCCAGAAGCAGTGACCAGAAATACTGGCTTTGCCAGACATTTCTATAAATAGAGTTGATGGAAGTGACTAAGTAAGAAAGTGGATACCGTATGGAACGAGGGAGACTTGAGTTCAAATCCTGTCTCTGATACTTCCCAGCTGAGTGACCTTGAACAAATCACTTAACCTTCTCTATGTCTCAGTTTCTTCATCTGTAAAGTGGGGATAATAGCACTTACCTCCATCAAATGAGTTAACATATATAAATGTATTTTGTAAACTTTAAAATGCTCTATAGATACTTTTTGTTATAATTATTATTATTAGAGACAGAGGCAGAGTCAGAAGGGCAATTTAAAAGGATGAGAAAAGATAATCCCCAAAACTTTCCTCTCTCTCTCTCTCTCTCTTTCTTTCTCTCTCTCTCTCTCTCTCTCTCTCTCTCTCTCTCATCTGTGCAAAGTCCTAGTCTTGCCTAAGAAAAAGCAGGTGTTGAGCATCTTCTCAGAGATACCAACTCTTTCTCTACCTTCTCTCCATCTTTCTCCATCCTTCTCTCCTTAGTTTGATGTCAGAGCTTCTGGTGGCCCACACGTGCCTTAATGAAATGCCCCAAACCCTTGACTACCCTAGAGAGGTGAAATCTCTGGAACTGTGACCTTGTCGATCCTCTCCCCTCCCCTAGAAATATGGCCGGCCCTGGCAAATGTCATTACAAGAGGACAGAGGCAGCTGACCTGAATAGCTCGTGAAGACGAGGTCATTAGTCATGAATAGCCCACCTCAGAGTGCCTGTATCTGACCTCCAAAAAGGTCCATGTAGAGCTTGCCCTTCAGTAGGATCTTCATGGAGAATCAGACCTCCACACACACATCCTTGCCCTCCCTCTATCCTTCTCTATCCCTAACCTCAATCCCTCCAGCCGCCATTACAGCTCATTCCCCCAATCCTCCTCTTCCCAGAAACAAAGGCTCAGTAGTGAGGGAGCTTAGACTTTACTACAACCCAAGCATTCAGCCTCTAGCTGGCACTCCTTTGGAACCTTGGACCACCCAGTGTTCCCTTGGGTTAGGCAAGGACATTCCATTCTTTAGGGGAGGGGGGAAAGAGAGAAGAGGTGGCTCCACTGGAGTCACAGGAGGTTGGACTATATCTTTCTTTCCTCTCTCTCTCCACTGTCTTACCTCCTCCCACCCCTCTTCCAAAATATCCCCCTAACATCCTTCTTGGCAGCCCAATTAGTCCACTCCAGCTTGGGTCAGACCTTCAACTCAACCCCATAGTTAATGCTGCCCTCTGATGCTGTTATATGACCAGCTCCATAAGGGGGCTTGGCTGTGCCCAAACCCCGCTGTGTGTGATGAATGCTTTACATCTGGAGGGCACATCTGGGTGGAGATATAGCCCTTCGGAGAAAAGTTGAGGGTGGGGAGGGGGAGAGGAGGAGCAGAGGGGAGTGTTACTGAAACAGACAAGCAAATATGAAGATAATTAAACCTCTAGGGCTTCAGAGCCCCAAACAAAACAACAAACCAGTGAAGGAAAATTCAGATTCTGAAAGCAACTTTGCCACAGGCCCAGGAAAGGCTGGCCCACCCCTACCATAACAAGTTAGCTCTCCAACAACAGAAGACCAAATGAGAAAAGGCAGGAGGTAAGAGTGCAGGGCCCCACACTGACCAGTACCTGCCCAGTATGGCCTCATTCCATTTCAGAGAGCAGGCCAACGTCCAAGCCAAAGTATGTGACCCTTCCCTTCTTGGACCAACCACAGTAACAATAACAGTAATAAGTGGCCTTTTATGTTTTTCAAGGCACATTTACTTGAGTCTAGCATTGAGGTAGGGTGGAGTACACATGACTGTCCCCATCTGACAGATGAGGAGGAAACTGAAGCCCAAAGGAAACCAGAGAATCCCAGCATTGGAAGGGACCTCAGCTCAAAGGTCATCTAGACTGACATACCTGAACTAGAATTTCCTCTCTGAAGTATCGCCACAAAGTGTCATTCAACCTTAGACTGAAGACTGCCAATGAGGAAGAGCCTACTCACCCCATCCCACTTTAGGACAGTTCAAATCATTAGGAATTTCTTCCTAATGTTAAGTCTGATCCCTCTTCCATATGACAGTCCTTCTAACACTAGGACATGTGCCCCCAACCAAGTTTTGTCTTGTCCAGACTAAACATCCCAAGTCCCTTCCACCAATCTCCCTGCAACATGACCTTGACACAGTTCAAACCCTTGTCGTCTTTTCTCCCGGCATACTCTGGCCTCCCAAAATAGGGCACCCAAAATTAAACACTACACGTCTGCTCAAAGTCCAGTTTCCAGAGCTATAACTACCAATGCTGGCACCCAGGGCAAGCTTCACAAAATGTCCTGGGGAGAAGTGATGCAAAACCCTGAAACAGACTTTTGAAAACACACACAGTAGGGAGCAAGGAGGATCCAGGGAATCGACTCTCATCGAGGACAGATCCTACCAGATATCACTCTCTGTATGGAAAAGAAAGACCCAGAACACTCCAAGGCCAGGATCAGGAAGCTAGCTGCCAAGGAGGTCAGCATGGTGTGCTAGGTGACGGAAGGCGTGTTCCGTGAACAGGGCAGGTCCACTCTGGGGAGGAACTGTTATGGCTGTTGGTAGGGAAGAAAGAATAGCTTCCTATTTTAACTAGTTTTTCTTGCTGCATGCTGAGTCAGTTGTTTTTGCATTGCTGAAGGCTAAGTGTTTTAAATAACCCCCAAATTTCAGTGCCCTTAAGCAAAGACCTAGTTACCTCAAACACCACCCCCTGCCTACCAGTTATGGCTCTGTCAGTAACAAAGCCGAGTCTGGAGCCCAGATCTCCTCAAAAACATCACAGTACAATGGAAGGAACACTATTGGTTCTAGAAGTCCTGGTTCAAATCCTCTGACACTATTTGTCCAGTCTTGTCACTTACTATCTCTGGGCTTCAGTTTACTCAATTGTAAAATAAGGGGGTTGGACTGGATGACCACTGGTGTCCCTAGATCTCTCTTTTTTTCTTTCTTTTTTTTTTGGAGGCAATGGGGTTAAGTGGCTTGCCCAGGGTCACACAGCTAGTGTCTAAGGCCACATTCGAACTCGGGTGCTCCTGACTCCATGGCCATTGCGCTATCCACTGTGCAACCTAGCCGCCCTCCTAGATCTCTTATCTTAAGAATTCACTGAGCATGGACCAGGGGCCAGGCATAGTGCTAGCCAATGAAGGCAAATAAGGAAGAAGCAAAAGGTAAGGCCCCTGCCCTCCAGAAGCTTATAATTTAGTATAAACAATCAAAGTAATACCTATAAAATCACAGCAAACAAGGTAAGACGGCTTTCTTAATTATGGTATACAGATTTGAGGTGATGAAAGAGTTCTTTGAAAGTAAGATTTGAAAAAAGGCACAGCCTCTGAGGAAAAAAAAACCAGAGTTTAAGCCCCATTTTTGCTACTAATTCACTGCATGATCTTTGACAAGTCAACCTTCCTATATGTAAAATGGTAGGATGATTAAGGTTATTTTTAGAATTGCACGCATCAGTGAGATCACAGGGGGATGGGGCACTTGAGGAATGATTCAAAAAGAGGTGCCAGGACTCAAGCTTGAAGGAATATAGAGTTTGGATGGATGGCAAGGACCAGAGGATACCTGAGGGAAAATGCATTCTCTATTTCTCTATCTGACATTAGGTGGGTTGGGGTGGATGGGTGGATGTTTTTGATTAAAATAGTCCATTTTACTAGAATTACAGAATCATAGCTCTAGAAATGGAAGGTAAGAAAACTCAGGCCCAGAAGGGTAAAGTGATTTGCTCATATTATACAGGTAGTTAAGTGGCAAAGGAAGGATTCACACCCAGGTCCTCTGATTCCAAATTTGATATCTTCTTCACAGCACCATACTGCCTCGGATCTTCAAGGCTCTGTCTATTTCTCAGCCTCAAAGATGGTGCTTCCACAATAACTCAAACACACCACCCCCTCCTCCTCCTCTTCTTCCTCCTCCTCTTCCTCCTCTCCTGGAGAAATGAGTTAGTATCTCTTTTGCTATGAAAAATCTCCAGGGAAGATCTTTAAAGCAAAAGTCTGACCATGTTACTCTAGCTTTTGTCCTCTGGTGGTTCCCCATTCCCTCTACAATAAAATATAAACTCCCTGGCTTGGCATTTAAAACCTATCCCAAACCTTTCCAGGCTTATTACGAATCACTTCTTTTCAGGAACTCTGTGTTCCACGCCAACTGGGAAATGTACTCCCTCCTCACACCACTACTCTCAGATTCCCTCGCTTCCATCAGGCTCGCTCGGCCCGCTGTCTTTTATCTTTGGCAAATTAAATGAAAGGTACTTTTACTGACCCCAGGCCCGTCTTTTTAATACAGACATTTGGCCAGTGTCACTATATGGCATCGAGACCTGGAACATCACTGCCTCCCAAGAAGTAATAGAGGGGCATCAGCCAGAGGGCATGGAGAAGTACATGGTGGGTGGGTGAGAGGGTGCAGGAGGTCGGAAGTAGAGGAGCTCTGAAGACGAAAAAGGGAAAAAGATGTATTAAAGTATATACTATACAAAGGGAACATGGACTGGTCACATGTGGAGAGTGAGTGTCAACAGATGGATGGCCACTGGTGCCCCAGCAATGTCAGGAGAAACTGAAGAAGTCTCCAGTGTACTGGCTGACTCCCTGTAGTGAAATTTTGGGAGGACATAGATGAGTCCCACAGGATGGGCAGGCATTGAATAGCCTGAAATCTGCATCCTTGGGGGAAACACCCAAATTGATGAGATCACAGAGTGATTCACCAAGTTTTGGGGTATCTTTGTTTGTAGGATCTATTGCCCTGAGGTAGAATACAAAGTCCTTGAGAGCCCGAACTCCTTTTGGTTCTGTCTTTGTAGCCACAGTTCCTTACGGTGTTTAATAAATATGAGTTGGACCAGCTTGGAGTGAAGGAAATGCCCCCAGGTACCCTCATCCATCCATCTATCTAACCAAGCAGTTAATTCTTCTCAGTGTCTGACTTGAATGCCTTCTGGTACAGCTTTAAACCCACCTGACCAATCACAGTTATTCATCTTCATTAACAAGAACACCAACCTAAGACCTAGAACCCCGTCTCTGGAGAACTGTTACAGATGGAGAGAATAAAGTCCAGAAAAGGGCATGCCTTGCCCCAGAAAGTTTCAGTCAGTCAGACACAGGGCTGAGAACAGAAACCCCAGCATCTAGGCTCTCCCTGCTCTTGCCATCTTCTCTCCCCTCTGCAGGCCCTCCTCATTTTCCTACAGCCTGATCCCACCCAAAGGTTTCCAAGACCACATACACATGCAGACCCCCTTCCAGCCTCCAAAACTCAGCCTGTCTCCAGCTGTGGTTTAAAGAACAGGGGGAACGATCAACTTGGAAAACTCTTGGAAGGAACAAAGATAGAAAGGGGGGCATCTGAGGACGGGGAGGAATAAGTCAAAGGGAAGGAGCCCTTCCTTCCTAGAGAAGAGCTGGCAAATGTCCAAAGCTGGAGGCCCCCTTCTCCCCAGCCCATAATTCTGGGGCCTGAAGTAAACAGAGCATCCTGCATCTCTCCTGATAGTTTCCTTGTGGCTCGAGTTAGTGAAGCAGAGGGATGTAAAATTTACAAATCCAGTTAGGACCAGAAAAGAAATAGAAGGATAAAAACAGAAAGAGGCCACATGGGTCAGGGAAAATTCTAGAATCTAAAATTTTTTCATTTTGAAAGATTACATTTAAGTCATATTACCTATCACCTCTGTTTAAGGAGGGCCTCAATTCCAACAATAGCCTGGAGTCAGAAGACCTGAGTTCAAATCCAACCTCAGCCAGTTACTAGCTGTGTGACCTTGAGCAAGTCATCTTGCTCTCTAGCTTCCGTCATCAGCCCTTACATGTCTGCCCAGTTTCTTTATCTGTAAAAAGGGGATAATAATACTACCTACTTCCCAGAATTGTTGTGAAGATCTAATGAGATAATGGTAAAGTGCCTAAAACAGCACTTGGCACATAGTAAGCACAATATAAATATTAGCTATGACAATAATAATGACTATTATATTAAATATAACTACTATTAGTCAAAAGGGGTCTCTCCAGGGATTCTTCATCTTTTTTTCATCGTGGACTCCTCTGGCAGCCTATGCATCCCTTCTCCAAATAATGTTCCTAACTGCATACGTACGATGTATAGGATTACAAAAGAAACCAATTATATTGAAATATAGTTATCAAAATACCTTTTAGAAACAAGTCCAAAGAACCTCAAGTTAAGAACATTTACCCTAGAAGTCTATAGGGAAGAAGAAACCACATCTCCTGTTTCAGTGTTTTTCTGGCCCTTGATAATAGAAGAATCCAAAAGCAGCGAGAACTTGGACAGGAGCAGTGAGAAAGGAGACATTCACTTGTGAAGTTCTCCCTTGGAGACCCCCACCCTGGGCCTACATACAGATGGCCACAGCATAGTGGATGAGTGGCTCACAGGCTTCATCTGCTCAGACAGGAGACCGTGATTCATTTCCTCCTAATCTAGGCTGTGGTCAGAGAAGTCACCAGCCTCTACTCCCCACCCAAACATCCCTGCACATCCCCTCCTAGCCCATCCCCTTTCACATATCCCCAAAGACTAGACTTAACCTCAGCAGGCAGCTGCAAGAGGGAACCAGGCAAGATAAGGAAAAGGTTCTTACTCACCACCAGCTCATGGCTAGAAGGAGGAATGCAGGGGGCAGCCACCTACACAAGAGAAACAGAAAGGACAAGGTTAGGTTCCGTCATCAGCATTACTGGTCAAAGCCAGAACCAATGGAGCCTGCCAGAGCTCAGATCATCTATCAACCCCACCCCAATCCAATCAAGTCCTCCTGGCCCAGTCAAGTGGGTGCCTGGTTATCCCTGCTGAAAGCTCTGAGAGGGAGATGCAAGCGCCTCCAGAGTCCCATTATCTCCCCCTCATTAAGATCTCCAAGCGTTCTTTGCCTCGTGTCCATCCCCTCCTGCCGTATTCCAGGTGGACAATCCCACCGGCAGATTAAAAAAAAGGACTCCCAAAGCTGTCCCTTAGGCACTAACTGGAGTCTGGAGTCTCATCCAAGCTCAGCCTTCGGTGAGCTCCCGAAACTCTTTGGGACTCAGTTGATTCTTCTGGAAAATAAGAAGGTGATTGCAGACCAGAGGTTTTTCACCTTTTCTGTGTCCTGGCCCCCTGAGGCTGTCTGGTGAAGCCTAAGGACGTCTGCTCCGAAGGAGGTTTTTAAATGCACAAAGTAAAACATACAGGATTACAAAGAAAGCCAACTATGCAAAATGCAATTATGATTATACAGGATCTATATAATATGTACTATGTATAATACATTATAATATACATAATATATAATATATATTACATATATAATATGTATATAAAATATACCCCGGGTAAAGAACCTCTGGACTTGCTGATTTCTCAAGTGCCTTTCAGCTGTATAAGCATGCAATTCTGGGAAAGATGCATCAAAAAAGCCAATGAATGACTTTCAAAAAACCAGTCTGAAAAGTGTTATACAAGTGTAAGTATAATAAGATTATGGAATCAGAGCTGGCAGGGACCATCATGTCCAGGCTCCTCATTTTACAGAAGAGGAAAATAAGGCACAGAGAGAGGCTGAGGGATTTGCCCAGAGTCACAGAAGTAATGAACATCAGAAAATGGATGCAGACACAGGCCTCTGACTTCCAATCCAGGCCCCTCTCTGCTGTCCCAGATTGCCAGTGTCACTGGCATTATGCAAATCCAGCCAGATTCAGAGTGAGAAGGAAGGAAGAAAACAAGCATTTATTAAGTACCTACTACCTTCCAGGCACTGTACTAAACACTTTACAAATAAGTCGTCTGATCGGAGAGGAGGGGAGAAGAGGAGAGGGAAGGGGAGAGGAAAGGAAAAGGAGGGGTGAGGAAAGGAGAGGAGGGGAGGAAAGGGGAGAAGAGGGGAGAGGAAGGGAGGGAAGGGGAGAAGAGGAGAGGGAAGGGGAGAAGAGGAGAGGGAAGGGAAGAAGATGTAAGAAGAGCAGAGAAGAGGGGAAGAAAGGGGAGAGGAGTGGAAACGAAAGGGAGAGGAGAGGAAGGAAGGAAAAGGAAGGGAAAAAGAGAGGTAGAAAGAGAGAAAAGAAGACAGAGACATACAAAGAGGCAGAGAGACAGGGGGACAGAGAGGGAGGGAGGGAGCTCTCTACTCCTTGTGATAACATTCCCCCCGCCAGTTAGGGCAGCCAAACCATTATCCTGACAATTAGCAGGGCCATTTATCAGAGACTCTCAACTTGTTCTTTATTTCCAGCCCAGGACACGTTTTTCTTGGAGCTCAATCTCAGCCTTGGCTCTGATTCCCCAGGCCAGCCGGCAGGGGAAGGGGGACGAAGGGGGGAGACTTTCTCTCTGGCAAGTGAGCCTAGGAGCCAGCGCTGGGCACAAGCTGTGGCCAGTCACATCTAGGCGGCTGCCCCGCCTTGGCCTCAGCATTGACCCCCCACCCCAGCTGAATGTCTTCGAGGAAAGGGACACAAACAGGCAGATGTGGACAGGGGTGTGAACCTATCCAACTCAGCTGCTGTCCCTGCAACCCAGGCTCGGAGGACAGCAAGGGGAGGATTTCTTTTTTATTCCAGTCACTTGGACCAGTCCCTCCAGCCTAGCTCCTGCAAGCTCCTCCTTGGGTCCCAATGCCCACAATCTAGATCACGCCAGACAAGCACATTAAAGCGACCCAGAGCAGCACCCACACCAGTGCTGATGGGGCAGACCCCACACATTGGTGGTACTAGACGATTGTGGGTAGAAAGCAGCGACCAGTGAAAAGAGCCTCTGTCTAAGCATTCGTAACTCCTTAGTTCCTATCTCAGCCCTACTACAAACTCACAGAATGTTTAGAGATCACCCAGCTCCATCTATTTCATTTTAAATTTGAGGAAACTGGGACCCAAAGAGGTATTTTACCAGAGAGTCACACACTCAGTAAAATGGTCGACAACAGCTCAGCCTTGTCCAATAACTATGGGACTCCAGGGCAAGCCATATAGCTCGGCTTCAATTTCCCTTTCTGTGCAATGGGTTTCCTCCAGAGAAATTCTGTGAGACCAGAAATCAAAGGGACCTTGGAAAAGCATCATCATTTTGACTATCATCCATACTTGCTCATGAATAAAGGCATTTAGGTAGATGCACTTCCAAAAGCATAAAGTTCTCTCTCTCTCTTTTTCCCCCTTTTACCTCTAGGCTGGGGCCTCTTAGCTAAATTATAGATTTCAGGGGAGCCCATAAACTTGGGTAAGAAAACCATCACATCTTTATTGTCACTAACCTCTAACTGAAATTTAGCAAATCCATCAATTATTTAATAACGTTATTCTGAGAAGGGTCCATAGTCCTTAGCAGGCTGCCAAAGGGACGACAAAGAAACAAGATTAAGAGCCCCAGGTCTAGACAACAGGTCAGGAAAAGAGCCACATGTTGGGGGGGGGATACCCAGAAAGGAAGGTAAAAAAAGGTCTGGTGAGTTAGGAGTCGGCCCTAGGCTGACTCAGCCAGATCAAATCTCTAGGCCCTTTTACCTAGGATAGCTCCAAGTGTGTGTGTAAAGTCCATTTCTACAGACAGCCACCTTCTCTGTCACCTCCCTTCCCCTGTCTTCCTCTCCCCTCGGCCATGAGGAAGAAGCCTTGCTCAGACCAGCACACCCTATGACCTAAACTCTGGGTCTGTGAGTTCTAATCTCAGTTTAGTCAGCTCTCTAGGATTCATTGTCTCCTTTAAAGAAGCCTTTGAGCATACCCCCACCTTTGATCCCACAAGGTCTGGGGAAGAAAGGAGGGGGGGTGGGGTGGGAAGGTCTTCCAGGATCACTCTCTAAGTTAACAGCTCACATCTAAGAATTAACCACCTTCCAACCCGAAAGGACGGGGCTGAAGCCAGATTTTAGTGATCATCCCAACTAGGTAGAGAAGGGAAATGCTGCCTCCACCTCCCTGAAATCTCCTTCTGTAAAGATCACTCTTACCCTTATGCTAAAATGGAGATTTTTTTAATCCCCTGGGGGTTTGTCACTATAGTGTAGTCACAAGAAGAATATTAGATTCAGAGTCAAAAGAATTTGGTTCAAATTATAGCTCTGCTTCCTCCTACTACATGGCCTCGGTCACTTCCTCTCCCCCTCTCTGAGTCTGTTTTCTCCTCTTTACAATGAAAAGTAAACTAGATAAGCCTTGAGATCTTTTTTTAGTTCTGAATCCTAGGAGTTGGGACTGGGGAAGATGACTCTATTTAAGTGGAGGGTATGTGTAGAGGGATAGAACAGATAACAGAAGTCTTCTGAAATGGATGGGAAAACACAGATAACCCATCCCAAAGAAGGAAGATGAAGGGTCTTTCTCCAAGGTTGAGAACTCAGCTCAGGTGTCCAACCCCATTGCTCTACTGAGATCTTAGGACAAAGCATCCAAATGGGAGTGGGGGAAGATGGGGCTAGGCATGAGAGGAGAGTTGCCTTTAGAAAGAGGTGGTCTCGAGGCAGCTAGGTGGCACAGGGAATAGAGCATGGGCCCTGGAGTCAGGAGGACCTGAGTCCAAATCTGGCCTCAGACGCTTAACACTTACTGTGTGACCTTGGGCAAGTCACTTAACCCCAATTGTCTTGCCTCCCTCCCTCCAAAAAAGAAAGAAAAGGAAAAGAAAGAAAAAGGTGGTCCTACAGAGAAGATAGAGAATGACCAAAGACAGGCACCCAGATGTCTAGGTTCCACTCATGACCTACTGCTCCCCAGCAGCCTTCCCTATCCCTCCACCCCACAGCTGTGCATTCCATACTGGCCAGACCTCCGGCTTTGTTTTCTGTTTGGGTGTTTCTTCTCTTTCTTTTTTTTCTTCTTTTAATGGAGAAACGTTTCCTTAAAAGGCCCTTTCCTTCCCTCTGGCGGCTCTGGCCCCTGTCCACCCGCTCTGAGGGCTTGGAATGTGCCAGGGAGGGTGAGGGCCCCCTGCCATGCTGGTGTTCTCTATTTCAAATACTCCAGGGGTGCTTGAGAGCACGTCCCTTCAGCCTGCCTCTTTTGGTCCCATCCTTTAAATCCTTCTCCAGGCCAAGGAGGAGCAGATAACATTAAGCAATGGGGTTGGGATTAGGAGAGGTGTGCGCCTAGAGTTATACATGCTCAGTAGACCACCACCCCAAAGTAGCATTCGAAGGATACCTGGGTCCTGGCTCTAGCCCTTGAACACTGAGCAAGTCTCTTTGTCTAGTTGGGGCCTCAAATTGGGTGTGCTGTCTCTGAGGACTAGTCCTCCCTCCCTCCCTGGAAACCACTAGTTACAAAGGGCATCAAGAAAAAGCCAGAAAGAAAAGGTAATGAGACCACTGAGAAGGCAGAAAAATCCTAGGCCGCAGCGAGGGGCACAGTGTGCAATGTCAACTAAACCATCAGTAAATACATACTGAAAGCTTCTTCAAACACACGGCACTGAATACAGATTCAACTCAGAAGATAGACGGTTGGTCTATAAGTGCCCCCAGGCATTTACAGTCTGAAGTTCAAGGCAGCACAGAGGAGACAAGCATATAGGATAAGATCTGAGACAGAGAGCTGAGAACCTGAAAGGTGGTAGACAGAAGGCTGGGGTACTCAAGACTCCCCAGAAGAAGGGCAAGGATTGTCTCTCTAAAGCAGTGGGCAGCAGCTCCCTGCATTTTTCATCTTTCTCTGCTTTGCTCTCAGAATCTCTAAGCCCTTTACACTAGAATGGCCCACTAGGGTTTGCATAGAGTCAGATGAAACCCACAGAACATATAGATATGTATATAGATAGATATAGAGAGAGAGAAAGAAAGGAAGGAAGGAGAAAGAAAGAAGGAGAGACAGAAGTGGAAGGGAGTGAAAGTATTTATTAAACATGGAGTGGCACACAAAGAAAGTGAGGGCCAGGGAAGTGACTTGGCCAAAATCACACAAGAAAGTCCTCTGACCCCAGATTCACTAAACTCTGTTGTCTTGGAACATAAAATACAGAAATCACATCCGGAAGGGGGCCTTAGAGATTGTCCCTTCTAACTTCCTCAATCTAAGGAACACTGTCTGCCTTTGCCCTTCCTCAATGACCCCAGGATGCAATGACTCCTCTCCCCAAATGGTGCCCACACCCAAAGGCCTGAGACTACACAGCTTAAGAGGGAAAGGGAAGCTCTCTCTCCCATCCCTCAACATACATCTTCCAGCTCCCCCTCACACTTCTCAGAAACACAGGCTCCCACCTAAAGCGTATAGCTTGGGGCCACTTGCTCAAGTCCATCTCCTTCCCCAAGCCCATACCCTTCTGAGGAAAGGAAGTACTTGTTTTCCCTACTCATTCTTTTTCTCACTGTCTTCCCAAGGGAAGCTAATGACATGAGATGTGATCCTCCCCCCCTCATAGTGCCAACATCCCCACCCTGCTACTGCTAACAGTAATAGCTAGCATTTATATAGCACTTTTAAGGTTTTGAAAAGAGCTTTACAATTATTTATTACCTCATTTTTATCTACCTAACCACCCTGGAAAGTAGATGCTATTATCTTCCCCATTTTACAAATAAGGAAACTGAGACAAGCAGTGGTTAAGTGACTTGCCCATGGTCATTAGCCAGTAAGTATCTGGGACCTTATTTGAGCTCAGGTCTATCTTGACTCCAGATTTAGTGCCCTATCCACTGTGACACTTGGTTGCCTTAGCCAATCAATGGATCAATTGGGCAATCAACGAGCATTGGACAAGTCAAGAACTAAAGGCCTTGTGCTAGGAGCTGATATAAAGTGAAAAGTAAACTAGACTTTGCCCTCAGGAAGCTTACATTCTATCTTCAGTGTACATACCTGGCATGGTGGGTGTGCTCAGACACAGCCTAATGTGCCAGCAGCCCTCTTGTTGGAGCTACCAGGGATCTAGAGGCAGAGGAGGGGCTTTCCCAGTTTTTGAAGACCCCTAGTTGCTATATACTCCTAAGGTGCTGGGATGAGGATTGGACTAAGGAAAACCAATATAGCTTTATGTCAAAAAGCAAAAAAAAAAAAAACCATAGGGAGATAGTGGGAGTAGCCAGAACCAAATTGGCTCCTTACAGACCTGCCCTAGGAAGACCCCCTTCCTGCCTTGCTCCCCCATCCACCTCACAGGAAGGGCACTGCACCCCAGCTGCCACGCTCGGCCAGGCTTTGTGACAAACCCAGGATTTGTCAGGGCCCACTGGTTTCCTTTCCCTTCCAAGAGGAGACCCAACTGAAGCCAGCTTTGACCACTGTTCCACCCATTCTGTTCATTCTTCCAAGCCTGGGGCTAGAGAGCCGGCTGCTTGCTATCTCTTGAATCACTGGGGCAACCCCCAGTGGGTCTAGCGATGCCCTGTGCACTGAGGATATGAGAATATTCAACCTGATTTCACGGGTGTCCCAGAAGGTGCTACCTGACCCACCCACAAATCAAGAGCTAAACATCGTTTATAATAACAAAGAAGTCCATCTCTAATAGATCTCCCTCCATGGTTCAACATGTGGGCAGAGTTAGACTAGAAAGACCTTTATGAAACTTAACCAACTTTTAGGTAGGTAGAGGTAAAAAGAGAGAAGAGTTTTATATGCTACAGGTAATCTTGAAGGAGACACTAGGTCTTCTAATAACAAACAGTGGTAGGGTAGTGGAAAGAATATGAAGGACCTTTGTTCAAACCGTGGCCTGTGTGACATTAGCCAAATCACTTGGCTTCAATTTACCTCAGTTTTCTCATCTTCAAAGCATCAACCTTTCAGTTCTAAATCCTAAGCTCCATTCTTACGCATCATCCTTCTCTGCTTACCCCTCTGTCTTAAATTTGACTAGATAGTGAGTTCAAATCCCCCTTACCACCCTGATTTTGAGGTGAATACCTTATTTCCCACATTTTACAGCTGAAGAAACTGAGTCTCTGAGCTTGGTTCCAAAATTAAAGAACCTGGGTTTAAATTCTGGATCTGCTATTTACTGTGATCTCAAAAGTCACTGGTTTAAATGTCTTCATCTGTAAACTGAGGATGTTAAAATATGTGATCTGCAAGGCCCTTCCAGATCACCTAGAGGTGAGTTAATGGATAAAGTGTCAACACCACAGCTCTGCCCAAGATGCCCCCATTCTCTGAGACAAAAGGGAAGGAGGAAAAATGGCATCTTAGAGAGACTGCCATGGCTCCTGTCACCCCAGCTCTGCTCCCTCCCTGGGCCTCTCCCTCCCAAATAAGCCTGGCCCACTCATCCTTCTGAGCTCTGGGCCTCTCCTCGCTCTTTCCTTCCCTTATATAGAGTTCTGCTGCGGTACCAGGAAAGGAAATTCATAGAGTTCCTGGAGGCAAGATGGGGCCTGTTCCCAGGGACACCTAGCGCCAGGGAGGGGATGTCCCAGCCCATAGCTTCTGAGCCAAAAGTCCCCTGGAGAGGAGCCCTGACCCTTTCACCAGACAATACAAAAGGTGGAACTCAGAACAGGGGTGAATAAAGGGAAGAGAATTCCTGAGATTTGTGTAATTCCTAAATGGACAAAAACCCCAAGGCATTTCCCCAGTGCCTCCACCCACTGAGCCCCTGCCCTTTGCGTGGTCTCTTCTTCCCCAATATTCTCCCAACTCCCACCCCAATATGTCAGGCTCTCCAGGAAGGAAAGTTTCTCTCCAGAGGAAATATTGCCCACACTTCATCTCTACCTGGATGCCCAACCCTGACCCAAGGGCCACTCAATAACCCATTCAGAACTGAAGAAGAAAGTGCTGGGTTCACCTAACACTTATTAGCTGCTTTCAGCTTTCAAAGACCAGCCTTGAGACCAGCTTGACTCGAAACAAAGGCAGTGGAGAGGAAGCTGCCTCTGGAGTCAAAGTCTGTCACCTCCTACCTGTGTGACCTTTGGGCAAATGACAACTTCTCCAAGACTCAGGTTTCTCTTCTATAAAGCGAGTTGGATCAGATGGTCTCTAAAGGTCCTTCTAGCTCTCCGTTAGAAGCATATAAATGTCCAAACAGCAGAGAGAGAGAGGTGACCGTGTCCTCTGGACTTCATTCTCTTCAAACTAGTCTAGGGAGAGACTATTCTGGAATAAACCCCAGAGTGTCTTCCCTATCTCAGATCTAGTCTATCAGCATTTACTAAGAGCTTACTATGTGAAAAGCCCTGCTTGAGGGCTTTTCATAATACATAAGCAAAGACATAAGCAAAAACTAGACCTTATATTCGGCCAAAGGCGTAAGATTGTATACACCTAAGTACATTAGGTCGTGGAAAGGGGCTGAGAGCGTCTACAACTGGATGAGTGGCAGCAAGGTCAGATGATGTTTCCCTTAGGATGGGAAACCTGAGCCAAACATTGAAAGAAGCAAAGGCTTCTAATCCAAAGGGGGTCAGTGGAAAGTTCATTGCAGATGAGGTGGGGAGGGAGGCAGCCTGGGCAAAAGGTCAGAGATGGGTAATAGAACACCATGATCAGGGAACAGCTGATCCAGTGTGGCCAGAACAGAGAATCTGTGAGGGGAAGTAAGAGAAAATAAGTCTGGAAAAACAAAGGTTGAAACCAGATTATGAAGGGTCCTAAGTGGCAGCCTGGGGCATCTGTATTGTGCCCTAGAAAAAACAGGAAGCCGCTAAATGATTTTTGATCAGGAGAGTGACAGACCTCTGTGCCTTAGGAACATTAATTAGACAGAAAGCCACAGGATGACAGCGAGTTTGAGAATGCTCATCCCTAGGAGAATGGGTTTCAGTCTATGCCCCATAAGCACCCTCCCCTGTGCTTTTTGGAAAAGTCCATTTTATAAGCCATCTCTCCAAAATCCAGGCTCCTTTGTACAGAGAATGAGCCCAGGCTGGACAAAAACCTCATGCCCCATGTATAACTTCTAACAAATTGCTTGCCTTCTCAATGGGGAAGGGGGGAAGAGAATCTGGAGTTCAAAATCTGAAAATAAAAATATTAAAATTGTCTTTACATGTAATTGGGAAAAAATAAAATATTGAATTAAAAAAATAAAAAAAACCTTGAGCCACCTCCCTCACACCCCTATCGAATCTATGCCCTATTTATGGGGTCAGTCCAGGACTTAACTACCTACACCTGAGGGAGGGCAGGAGCCAACTGGAATGAACCTAAAGGAAAGAATGCATTTGGATCATCGGGTCCCAATCCGAAATTTTTCAGAAGCAGAAAATGAGACCTCCAGAGGTCGGGTGATTTATCTAAGGAGCACAGGTAACCAGCAGCAGACCTGGTATTCAAATCCAGAGCTTCTGGCTCCAAATCTTTTCCTTTTACCACCATATCTTTTCCAAATATGGAGAGTAAGAGACAAAGACCTTCCTGCCAGTCTGAAGACCCCAGCAGTGAAGAGGCAGCTAGACAAGTTTGGTCAGATGGTGTGGCAGAAGAGAAGCCAAGTAAGGGAATAGGAAGATAGGAAACGAGATCTGGTTATTTTACTGGGTCAATTCCAATTTTTTTTCTTAGGTTCATAGATTAAAAGTTGGAAGGGATCCTAGAAGCCATCTCCTCCAACTCCCTCATTTTACAAATTATAAAACTTGTAGTAGGAGAGAGGTTTAAGTAACTTGGTCATGCAGGTAATGGAAGGTAGGTAAGGTAGTAAGTGGTAGAGGCGGGATTTATCTATTCATTAATTGACCAAGTAAACATTTATTGATAGCTTATTTGCTGTAAGATTGTGCGCTAGACCCTGTGGGAGATACCCGGTTCCCACCTTCCCAAAGCTTACACTCTAGTCGTACACAGAGATCACTACATTGCAAAGTTGTATGTGATAAGAATTGAGGATTCCATCTCCCATCTGCCCACTTTTATACAGGTATCACATGATAAGAAAGTTACAAACCACGTTCAAGACAATTTCTGAGCCATGGAGATCCCTCTTCCAGGGATAAGAGGCAGAAGTTGAGAGAGGTAAATCAGGAAAGCTTTCATTGTAGCAAAAGGCATTTGAGTTAGACTTTAAGGGATGGGTAGGATTTCATAAGGCAGAGATGTGAAATAGGAGAGGACATTCTGGGTGAGGATAGAGAAGGCAAGAAAGAATGGGGTGACTTCCAGGAAAGGACCACAGGATTTGGAGCTGAAAAGAAGCTTATGGTCCAAACCACATCATTTTAGAAATGGGAAAATCCATGCCCAGCAAGGGGAAGTAGCTTGGCCATAGTCACATGTGCCTAATGGCAGAACCAGAAGCCAAAACCCCATCTTCTGCCTCCGAATCCACTACTGCAGATGACTTTGGTTATAGCTTGGACTACATCTAAGAGAATGATGATGAAAGACCAAGTTGGAAATAGAGACTGAAGACAGGATGTGGAGGGCCTTGAAGGCCAGTAGGGTTCAACTTGATTTGGTAGGAAATGGAAATCCCCCTAAAAGCTTTTTGAGTAGGGCTTGTCTTCGTGAAAAAAATCTCAAACCCTAGATCTCTCCTGGCTAAATCACTTGTGTCATATCTTGAGAAAGCTGGCTGGCCCTGCCCCATTTTTCTGTCCCTAGGTTAGCCTTCTGGGGACAAAATATCTGACCTAAAGCTGCATTGAAATAGAAAGACAGGAAAGAATTATCCAAAAAGTAATCTGTGAACAATGATAAAAAAAAATCAGGAAGCAAAGGTCTTGATGCCCAATAAGAAGGGGACAAATGGAATTTAGATCAGACCACAGAGTGGAGAAATTGCAGGGGACACTGTAAGGAGTGTGCTGTATTGCCAAGTTTTTTGGAAATCAGGGTAATTGGAACCAAGGAAACCTCAAACTAGAGAACTTAGGAGGTAGAGAACCCCTATCCCACCCCATCCCAAACCCCAGAGCATATCAGAGGAAGGAAAGATTGTTTTCTCAGGCTGGGGAAAGCAAAGAAACTTTCAAGGAACAGGTGGTATATGAGGTGAGCCTTAAAAGGATAAGTAGGATTTCACTGGATAGAAATTCAGGATTGGGGTACTAGAAGGATATTCGATCCTATGGAAATCTTCCATTTTCTACTGCTCTCTCCCACACTGCTCACTTCACCCATGGCTCAAGTCTCCAGTCCCTACCTCTTTGCTAGCTTGACCTCTGAGGATGACCACCCAGAGTTCTATTCATTGATGGGTGAGGACCTGCCTGGACCTCAATCAACCTTCTCATTTCACTTCTAGCTCACTCTACTCTCAAATATCCTTCCTCTGTCCATACGAACTTACCCCCATAAACACCTCCCATGCCCAACTCCCCTTTCTATTTTGTATTCCCTATTAGAATATAAGCTCATTAAGAGTGGGGACCATTTGGTTTTTCAGTCTCCAATAGCTATCACATAATAAGCACTTGATAAATGTTTTATCTACATAACTATCTATTTCCCCCAACCTATTCCAACACAGACCATAGAACCATCCCCGCCTTTCTAAAACACCTCCTTCCAACAGACCTATCCCCTCCTTGAGGCCCAGCAAGTGTTCTATACTACTTTGGATCACCTCAAAGCGCAGCAGAGGACTTTGATTGATAAATATCTATTGATTTTAATAAAGACAGTGTGGGTTAGTAGAAAGAACACAGAATTTGGAACCGAGGGAAAAGGGGTTCAAATACCAGTTCTAACATTTGTTAGCTATTGTTCCCAGAAAATCACTTTCCCCTCTCATTTTTAAAATAGCATTTTTAGACGTGCCCTCCCTAGCCCACAGGGCTGTGGAGAGGACTTTGCAAAAGTTAAAATACTATATAATTGTATTGCGTTGTTACTGTTGCTGTGAGTTATTGTTGTATCTTCTGAGGAGGGCATTCTACATCTCCCCTTGCCTAAATGGATGAGGTGACTGTTAAGAAGCCCTTCCTGGTGTCTAACCTAATGCCCTTCTAGAACACACTGAACCTGTCTCTTTTCATGAGGTTGTGAGTTTTCCATAAAGAAGGAAAAGGGTGACACTACAACCCTACCATACTGTTTACTCTGTAAAAAGAAAAAAAAAGTCTATCAGATCTTCCCTGCAATGATTCCTTCTTGGTTCCTTTACTGTCTGAGGTAATTTCATTCTTCTACTTACTTCCAGGTAATGGCCCAGGCAGATAGCACCTATATGAAATACAGAAAGACTAGAATGCCCTCTATCTTTGGACCTTCCCTCCCGACCTGAGCCCTGGAGCACCCTCGTAGAGGCAAAGAAGAGGGAAGAGGGAATTCTCCCCTCTGGGATAGGAAACTGAACTCCCAAGAGAAATATACCGATCAAGAGAGCAACAGGTGGGCAGGTAGAAAATGAAGATAGGGAAATACAGTGTAGTCAAAAGTTGACAGGGAATCAGACCTGGCTTTCATACACACACACACACACACACACACACACACACACACACCCTTGGATTCCAGCATAACCTTGGACAAATCCTCTCCCTTCTCTGTCCTTACTCTCCTTTATTAATAAAAATGACATGGTCAGAAAAGACAAGCTCCAAGTTTCTTTCCATCTCAAAATCACATGACCCTAACATCATCCTGGGCGTCTTCTACCTTAAGACCAACTCAATGATGGAAGAAGAGGAACCCATTTGTTCTAAACAAGAGTGTCTAGACATGATCACCAGCTCCCTGTGGCCTGAAGCCAAACTCAACAGCCCATAGAGTTCCTAAAGGCCATGTCTCCCCAACCAGACCAAGTCCAAGAGGAAATGACCAAGTGATAATCCACCCAGCATGGCAGATGTCCTTGGAAGCTATGATAGCTATTGAGAGGAAGCCCCAGACAGTGAGTCTGAATTCCTGGGGTCCTAATCCTAACTCTTGTCTCTTCATTCATTGTGAGGACCACTGTGACAAGGGACTTAGCCTTTCTGAGGTTTCCTTTCCCCCTCTGTTAAATGGAAAGATTCCCAGCCTCATCCAGCTATCTCTCAGGGATGCAGCAAGATTAAATGTGAAGATATGGTTAAAATTTTCTAGGCTAACTAGAAAGGTTACTAGAAGAATTTATGAGGTCCATGGTACAGTGATATCACTTATCTAGGTTAGACTTCCAGCAGCCTTATCTAAAAGACAGGCCTGGATAGAGAGATAAGGAGGGGAAAAATTCTAAACAGCAAATAGTTATCACAAAGCTCATGCATTTTACCTGGTAGAAAAGGCCTTGATCCAAATAATTCTGCATAAAATAAAGCATAATCTTAGAACCAGAAAAGCAGCATGGTAGAGTGGATGTAGGTTGACTCAGAAGTATTGCATCTGAATCCTTGTCTTACTATTTCCAACCAGTGTGACCCTGGATTAATCATTTAAACTCTGGGCTATTTCTACTTGTGTAAAATTAAGTGTTTGGATTTTAGCCCACCAGGGTCTCTTCTTTCTCTAAACCTTACAATCCTATGACTGGGGTCTGGATTGACCCGTAAAGACATAGATGGCTAACACCTGAGAAAAGAGACAGGAAAGGGTATATTTACATCACATATATTTAAGAGCATATTGATCTCTTGCCATTTAGAGTAACTACAACCAGCCCTACACACCTCAACAACCCCTCAGGACATCACTGCCCAACAAGAGCCCAGTATGATAGCTAATGCTCCTAAGGATGACCCAGATAGCGAGAAAAAGGCTAAATTACATTTAGAATTGCAGCATGGAGGAGTGGAAAGAGAAGTGAGCTGAGAAAAGAGGCATCAGTTCAAAGCCTGGGCTTTATCACCTATATGACTTTCAGCCTAAAGCTCAACTTTGCCGTATCTTTATCATATTTTCCAGCTCTAACATTTATGATTCCAAGAAAACAAGGGAACAGTATAAGTAATTAGCATGTCTAATTAAGATCAGGATCCAGGGTGAGGAAACCCAAACCCAATTTGGCTTTGATGCTTAAGCACGGGATGGGATGGGAGCCCCCGGAAGCAGAGGGCATGGCAACCGAGTTCGATGGAGCTCCCGGAGATACATCTGTAACTATCTCAGGAAGTTGCCCTGCATCTCCCAATTAGCCTGCAACAGAGATTTGAACAGCAGCCAGCACGGCTGGCCAGAGGAGGCCTGTATGTCACCGAGAATTGTTTGGCTCCATCTGACGCATATCCCTCTCCCCCTCCCTCCTACCCCACCCCACCCCTCAGTTTCCCTCCCCTGCTTCATCTCCCTGTTTCTCCAAGGACCTCAAGGAAACTGAATCTGAAACCAGGTCTGGGGAAGGGAGGGGAGGACAGAGATGAAAGATTGAGGGGCGGGGAATACTCAGGTTCATAGTGGACTCAGAAATGTCATGGATCAGATTTAAAACCGAGAAATCCCATTGACACTGACATACAATTGACATATAACCACAGGGAGGTCTTCACCATCCAGTCATGGGACCACAGGTTGTAAGATGGAAAGGAATGCAGGCATCATAGAGTCTAATCTCCCAATTTCACTGATGAGGAAAAAGAAGGTGAGAAAGCTAACATGATTTATCCACAATTTGAACTCAGGTCTTCCTGACTCCAAGTTGAATAATCTAGCTAGCCACCGTACTAAGCTCTGAAATATCCAGATAATAGTCATAGTTTATATTTTTTAAATGCTTTGCCTGCATTATGTCATTTGATCCTCAAAACCCTGTGGGGATTCTTGTAGAAGTATTATCATCTCCATTTTACAAACGAGGAAGCTGAGGATCTAAGAAGCGACTTGTCCAAGGTCACACAGTAGAAAGTGGCAGAGCCAGACAGGACTCAGCACCTAGGTCTTGTGGCTCCAAACAAGTATTCTTTCTACTCTGCCATGATAGTTCTCAGATGTGCACACATACACAGACACCCCTGAACTCACATCCACCCGAACAGCTAGTCAGTGACAGACGCCTGAGCCCTCCTACGTCCATGCCTACACTCACGAAGATATGATTTTCCTTCCTAACTTGCATCAGTAAGAGCTACAGCCCTTCCCTGGAAGTGAGAAGGGGAAGTGGGCTTGTGCTTTCAAATCTGGGTGGTGGGGGGTGCAAACAACAGGAGAGGTGGGGGGACCCAAAGGAACATTTGCACCTAGAACACTTCCACCTCAGGGCTTTTGCGACGAAATACGTCTACGTGTTGTTCATCTCCTGTGAGATATAGTGCAAGTGAATTAGGACACCCTGGGGGGCCCCTTGGGGTCCTTCTACCTTTCCCGAGAGGTCAAAGATTCAGAAGGGAGGGGCACAGACTAACTAGGCAAATGAGTGACAAAGACTGGGAAAAGTAAGGAATGAGGCTTAGGGGACTGGAAATGAGGAGGAGGGAGAGGAAGGGGCCTGGGAACAGGAGCCAAAGTGAATAATCAGACGAGATTATTCCTAACAGGGAATTGTTCACTGCAAGATTATGTGTGAAAAGGGAGAAATCAGTTAGGGGAAGAAGGATGGAGGGGAGTCAAAAGGCAAATTTAAAAATAGGGGTAGCCCCCAGTGAAAATCAAGGGCTATAGAAAATATTTGGAAATTCTGAACTTTTCGAGGCTTCTTTGAGGAAGAACATTATTGAGGTCTATTGCACTTCCTGGGGTCGGGGCGTGAAACCATTAGAAATGGAGTTCTGTCCAAGGAGATGGTAAGGGGAGTCTAAACCCAAGTCTCTAATGGTGTGCAGTGGATGAAGGTCTTCCCTGCCCTATTTTGCCCCCGACTGCTCAAGGAGGGCAGAGGGCAGAGAAGGGTCAACAAAGTTTGTATGACTCACCACCTGGACCTATGGGCATTTCCTGCCCGTCTCAGATGTCACAGCTCAGCCTGGAAGCCAGCCCTTGCCCTTCGTGCAGATATATCCTCATCACTCAAAGTCTGCCTCTGGCTTCCCCAGCCTCTTCCTCTCCTCTCCATCTTAACCATCCCTTTGGAAAGGGTGGGGGTGGAGATGAGAGGAAGTGGGAAAGATCACGGGCTCTCGTTCTCTAGAGTCAAAAATCCTCCCGGCCCACCACCTCTGAGTCACTAGGATTAAAACTTGGGAAGATTCTGACCCTCCAGCTTTTCCTAATTAGGGTCTCACTCTGACAGCTCTTAGTCTCTGCTTCATTTTGAATGATCCCTGAGTCGCTTGCAATGTTGAGACTAGAAGTCACCCAACTGTCCATCAACTGCCTCCAAACCAGAAGGATTCTCCATCAGCCCATCCACAATACAGATGTCTCTTGGTTTGAAAGATCTCCCCCGCCTACTCCCTCCAAAGAGCCTCCTTCAGCCTCCCAGCCCCATCCAAGACTCGGCATCTGTGGAACGATGCCTCCTGTCCTGGCCTACCTTTCACACAGTCCTAAATGGAGAAGGGGTATGGCTAGTGCCTTCCACAGCATGGTTCTTAACCTTTTTATACATTTTAAATTCCTTTTGTCCATCTGTAAAGCCTATAGACCCCATTTCAGAATTTTTTTAAAAATGTACAATTGAAGAAAATAATATATTTCAGTTGGAGGTTAGTGAAAATACACATGTAATTTCTCCCTCATCCAAATTCATGGACTTACTGAAATCTATCCTATTCTATAGTCCGAAAATCCATGTACCCGTCTTCTTTAATACCACACCAGGTTGTTGTTGTTGGTCCTTCATTCTCCAAGAGGACCATGACATCAGGAAGGTGATGCCATGACTTGCAAGCGAATTGGATTTAAGTGAAGGAGGGCTGTGTAAAGTCACAAGCCTCACTTTCTCCTCCAGAGCCAACTGGGTCCAGTGGCCAGATATAGATCAGGACAACAGCAGATGGCCCCCCTAATGCTGCACCAAGAGAAAGAGCGAAGGAGGTATGCTGACGATGCCACCACGCTGAGGCTAGCAGAAGGAAGAATCTCCTGATAGCGAGTGACGAAAGACCCTCCTTCAGGCTAAAGGAATCTGGGGAAATCTCTGCCAGGAGAGCTCTGTGAAACCTCTTTTCTGAGAGATCTCCAGTAAAATGTAAGCCTTTTGAGGATAGGCTCTGATCTGGCCATTGTTTTTTGATCTGTATCCCAAGCACCCAGTGTGGTGCCTAAACCCATGGTAGGAACTTAATCAAAGTTTACCAAATCAGATTATTGAACCGAGCAGAAAGGTGGGCATGCCCTTTGGACTAGATGACATCTAAAGGCTCAAAAAGCCTGCACCGCACTGCAGGAAACGAAAGAGGAGGAGGGGCCAGGAGAGGGAGGGGATTCTTGAGATCCCAGATGGCAACTGCAGACAATCCTTCCCTTCTCCTCCTCTTCCCTTTGAGCTCACCCCTTTTCCCACCCCTCCTTTACCTCCCTGCCCTCCCTCAGCTTCAACCCTGGAATCTGGCTTTTGGCAGGGGCCCTGCCTCAGCTCCCACTCTCGGCTTGGCAGGCAGAACTGCACCAGCCTCAGAAGCAGCGAGGACAGCAGCAGATCGCCCACCCCTGACCAAATCTTTCCAAGTCTCCTCTATCTCCCCCTTCTCGGCCGTGCATGACCCAGCCACACTTGTAGCAAACACTGGGAACATTGCCCTAGCCTCTCTCTGATGAGCTCAAAGGCTTTCATGATCCTAAACTCACAGACTCCCCAGGCTGGCCAAGGGAGATCACTGAGGTGGTACAGTAAATAGACAGAGTGCTGAACCTGGAGTCAGGAAGTCCTGAATTCAAATCCTACCTCAGCCATTTACTATTTGAGGGATCCAGAGCAAGTCGCTTAACAAACCCTCTGTTTCCTCATCTGTAAAGTGGGGGTAATAATAGGACCTACCTCTAAAGGTTGTTGTAAAGATCGAGATAAAACAGGAAAGTGCTATGCAAAGCTTAAAGCTGTTATTATCAACCCACCGGGCTTTCTAGGTGTTGTCAGTCAGTCAAACAACACTTATTAAGCACCCACTGTGTGCCAGGCACTGTGCTAAGTACCAGGAACGCAAAGAAAAACAAAAGACAGTACCTGCCCTAAAGGAATTCAACCATTTCAGGGGTTCTTAACCTGGCATCCATGGACCCTCAAGGCCTCTGCAAATAGACTTCAAAGCGTCCATAAACTTGTTGAATGGGAAAGACATCACATCTTTATTTTCACTGACCATTAACTGAAATTTAGCATTTCCTTCAATTATTTAAAAATGTTATTCTGAGAAGGGGCCATAGGTTATACAAGATTGCCAAAGGGGCAGTCCACAACAACAAAAAAAAAAAGGTCAAGAATCCGGTGCTGTACATTCCTTGAGAGTAGAGACTCTCTTTTCCTCAGCCCTTAGGAGATACTGGATTTGAAGCCATGAAGTTCTGAGTGCAAACCCAACCCTAGACACTTATTAGCTGTGTGACCCTGGGCAAGTCACTTAACCTCTGTTTCCTCACCATTTTACTAGAGGTCTCTCAGAGAAGAAGTTTCACAGAGCTCTACTAGCAGAGATTTCCCCAGACTCCTTTAGCCTGAAGGAGGGTCTTTCATCACTAGCTATCAGGAGATTCCTCCTTCTGCTAGCCTCAGCGTGGTGGCATCATCAGCATACCTCCTTCACTCTTTCTCTTGGTGCAGCATTGCGGGGGGAGGGGGGGCATCTCCAGTCATCCTGATCTATATCTGGCCACTGGACCCAGGTGGCTCTGAAGGAGGAAGTGAGGCTGTTGACTTTAGACAGCCCTCCCTCACTTTAATCCAATTCACTAGCTCTAAAATTCCTTCCAGGCCTCCCTTATGGCCTCCCAAAGCACGTCAAACCTAGTAGATGGTTAGTAAACGTCTGCAGGATAACAAATCTTATTTATATAGCACTTTAAAGTTTACAAAGTGTTTTATACAAAACAACCATATAAGGTTGGTAGGACACGTGTCATTATCCCCATCTTATAGGAGGGAAACAGATGAAGTGACCAGCCCAGGATCACACACCCAGCAAGTGTTCGAGCTCAGATTCAGACTCAGATCTCTCAGACATCAAGTCCAGCCCTCTTTCCTATTAGTCATAACACCACCTCCTATTTGTTGAAGCCTCCTAGCTACCTACTTCAAGCTGGATACCCCTCCATCAACCCTCCAACAAGGCTAGCTCTCCTTGTCTGTACATAGTTGTTGGTAAGAGTCTCCCCCTTAAAATGTGAGTCATTCTTTGTATGTCCAGGGCTTAGCACAGTGCCTAGAACGTAGCAACTTAATAAATGCCTGTTGACTAAGAAAAGGAGTCTCTCGTGTCTTCTCCAGCAGTTAGTGCTGGAGTGTACCCCAAAAGCTGTGTTTCCTTTTTTATCTTGTTCAGACATCAGGAGAGGGAGAGGGTAACACGGCCTTACCCATCCCCTGGGAGGCTGGTTTCTTATCCTGAGGAATCTGGGGAGATTAGGGCAGAAATCTAGGGGATTAGGAGAGAAAGACCTGCCTGAGGTTGTAAAGCCACTGCAAGGGTACCTGAATTCAGGACTCTGAGTTTGTTCACAGGCTTGTGCTAAATCAGACCCTGCTATGAATCACTGTGCCTCATGACTTGGGTTCATAGGATAGGAGGTGGCCAAGACCAATGGCCCCTGATCCCATCAAAGCTGATGATGGTGTCATCTCTGCAATGTGTTCTCTCCAAAGCCAGTTTCATGGGCCCTACCCCTTACCATAACCAGCCAACACCCTTCCTTGTCCCCATCTCCACTGCCCAGACCCATGGATGGATACCAAGAGAGTACCCACTAAATATTCCACTCAGCAATGCTTACTTCCCCTAAACTGAGTCATACACCCCACCACCACCCACACCCCAAATGGGGAAGGACCCATCTCCCTGACCATCTCTTCTCTGGTCCCTTGGCAACCCTCCTCAGCTCATGGAGGTCTGTCTTTTGCTGGGAGTCTCTGCCCGTGATTAGGAACTAATCAGGGCAACTTCCTGCCAGAGGGAGAGGGGTGGGGGGCGGGGAGAGAATAGGTCACTTCAAGGTGAAGTTCACTGTCTGGGCTCAAGGGAAGGGTCTGATTGAGGAAAACAAGCAAGAGGTACAGAATATACAGGGTGTTCCTAAAGTCTGGACACCTAGGCAAAAATGCATATTCTGAAATATTTGGAATATTAACAGACCTTAGCCCCCTTGACTTCTCTTTCTGGGATACACTAAAGGAGAAGGTGTATTCAATGAAAATCACAGATGCAACACACTCGAGTGAACGCATAAAGAGTAAATGTGCTAAAATTGACGGCAATGTGGAGTTATTGCATCGCATTCACGTGAGTCTTGCAAAGCACATCAACCTTTGCATCACAAATGATGGAAACCATATTGAAGATGTGATTTGTTAACATTCCAATTAAATAAAATGTTGAAAATTCTTTCATTTCATTTCTTGAAAATATGCATTTTTGCCTATGTGCCCAGACTTTAGGAACACCCTGTAGAACACAGAATATTAACTGGCAGTGCAGTATGTTGGAAACGGCACAAAATGTTTAAGTTAGAGGTCATTGTTCAATTGTGTCTGACTCTTCATGACCCCATTTGGGTTTTTTCTTGACAAAGCTGGGATGGTTTTCCAGTTCATTTTACAGATAAGGAAACCAAGGCAAACAGGGTGAAGTGACTTGCTCAGGGTCACACAGCTAGTAAGTGTCTGAGACTGGATTTAAACTCAGAAAGATAGTCTTCCTGACCCCAGGCCCAGCGCTCGTTGCACTATGGTGCCACTTATTTTTGTCTCTAAGTTAGAGGACCTGTGTTCAAATCCTGTCTCTTGTCCTCATGACTCGTGGGACCCGGACAAAGTAACTGAACCTCTCTCAGCCTCAGTTTCTCCATTTGTAAAAGAAGAGGATTGATTTTCCGGCTCTAAAGCTACGACCCTAGGAGCACAGCACAAAGACTATTGTAGCTGGAAGGAAGATCGCCTAGTCGCACCTTCCTTAATGTGGGAATCGTTACCCGTCTCTCATGAGGAAGGGAAGATGAAATTGCTTGCCATGTGACTGTTGCTTAGCACAGTGCCTGGCACACAGTAGGCGCTTAATAAATACTAGCTAAGGTCAGACTAGAACCTCAATCTGTCCATTTACAATCCTTCTAGTGCTCTTGCCTTTAGGTGGGCACTAGTGAGAAGCAGGGGAGTCTCGTGGTTGAGTGAGGGGAGCCAGGGACCCCTAGGGATGGACGGGGAGGGAGCCAAGAAAATTCCTCAGCAGCTGGACCGAGAATGAAGCTTGGTCTTTTCAATCCAGAACTTCCCAAATTAAACTGAAGGCCCCAGGATAAGAACAAGGCTGGACCCAGAGTTCGGGTTGTTGCTTTTGGGTTTGTTTGTTTGTTTTCCCCCAAGCTGAACCAATTACGATCAGACTCAGGAGAGAAAAGGGCAAGCCCCTAAGGGTCTTTTGTACACTCTGACATCAAAAGAATATGTAAATTCCATATAAACTAACATGGAAAACAAGATTTGGAATCTTGGAAGATTTGGAATCAGATTGGAATCAAAAGCTTCTGTGGGTAAGTAGGCAGTTCCGTTAGCCCCACCACCTTGCTGGGTACAATCCATCAAAGGGATACCGAAGAATCCCCATTTTACAGATGGATAAACTGAGGCCTGGGGAAGGTAAAGGTCACACGCTGTTCAAAAACCACATTTTGTTCTCGTTCAGTCACGTCCAACTCTTCGTCACCCCATTTGGGGTTTTCTTGGCAAAGATACTGGAGTGGTTTGCTGTTTTCCTTCTCCAGCTCATTTTACAGATGAGGAAGCTGAGGCAAACAGGGTGAAGTGACTTGCCCAGGGTCACACATCTAGTCAGTGTCTGAGGTCAGATCCAAACTTGGGAAGATGAGTCTTCCTGAGGACAGGGCTGTCGCTCTAACCACTGCACCACCTAAAACTATGTATATCCTGTTGTCTGAATATGAACTCCTTGACAGTGGGGACTGTCTTATTTTTCTAGCCCTAGAATTTAGCATTTTAAAAAAAATTAATTTATTTTATTTTTAATTAATGGGATAAAACAAGCATTTCCAAAATAGTACAATTTTTAAAATGATTGCACATAATGTTTGTACACAAAAAGGGCTTAATAAATGCTTTATTCACTCGCAGAGGCTGGCCTGGTTTGGAACGAGCACTGGCTCTTAGGTCAGATGGCCTAGGCTCAAATCCCTCTTCTGACACTTACTGCCCATGTAACCTTAGGCCGAACCTCCCTGGGTCCCAGGTTCCTCCTCTTTCCCTCTGAGATGCCTTCTAGCTTGAGAGTTTGTTCCTATGATTCCAAGATTAAGATTCTAGCTTGCTGAGCCTACCCAGGCCATGACTCAAGACGGGGGGCCAGTACCCTTCCCCCTTGCCAGATAGGTGCTGCTCAGGCTTGTACCCTATCCCAATCCTAACCACCCTTCCAACCTCAGCTCCCATCCCACCTCCTTCATAAAGCATGATGGACCCATCCAGCCCACAGGCACATTTCTTTCGTCTAAATATCTCTAATTCAGCGCTCAATTACATTTTGTCTTGTGTTGACCTTTGTGTGTCTCATCTTCCCCAACTAGACTATAATCTCTGTGAAAGCAGAACCTATACTTCTGCTGGACCACAGGGTTAGACACAGGCACCTGAAAAGAGCGGTCATTTCATCAGTGTGACTGGTCATTTCACTGATGCAGATTGCAGCCCCTACAAACCTGGCCTTTCTCAGCTGCCATAGCCAAGAAAAATCACCATATAGTGGTCAACCTTCTGGAGAGAAGTCTCTCAAACAGAGCCGGGCTGGCTAATTCAATTCCGTTTAACAGACATTTATTAAGTAGATATTAAGTGCATGGCCTTGTCCTGGCGCTTGGATAACAGACATAGTTTTACATAATTGAGGCCTTCTCAGGTTGGTAGCCCCTGACAGGGCCCCCAAGATCACCTCTCCACTACACTAAGGGACCGACCTCCAGATCAGTGTTTAAAAAACATTTGTTGGTCAAATGGCTGATTCCACTGAGGCATCTCTGGAGGCTCGGGTCTGATACGGGAACCCCTCTGAATGAAAGAGGGCCGAAAGGAGAAGTCATTCAGAAACAGGAATGGATGCTGAGGAAACAGAGTCAGGGGTGAGATGATGGATAAATTATTCCTGGCTGCTGGTACTACTACCCAGAGTCTATCCTGTACCCAAAGCTACCTAATTAACATTCACTTTAACTATGTTATACCATTTCACTCCCACAATAACCCTAGGAGGTAGGTAATATTATTATCCCCATTTTAGAGATTGAGAAACTGAGGCAAACAGAGGTTAAGTGACTTGCCTAGGGTCATGCCACCAGTAAGCGTGTGAGGCAAGATTTGAACCAGGTCTTCCTCATTCCAGCACCCTGTCCACTCACTCTACCACCTTGCTATCTTTGCTAAAGTGACAGCAAAAAGGATGAAGCTTGAACAGCAAGGGAAAAGAATCTGAGACACAGAAACTGGGGGTACTGTTCTCATTCGTTGGGAATTCCCCATCTCTATAGGCTGAACAAGAAGCTAACTTGCCTAGAAACAGGGTCCTGAATAAGACGGACTCTGAAAGACCCTTGCCAGCCCCGGGATTCTCATATTCCTTAATTTTTGCTTAGGGGTAGGATATAATCCAAGACAGAAGAGTTTAGTTGATTTATAATAGCGTTTGTTGTTTACAATGCATGGCAACTTTCTCAGACCATTTTATAAACACAAATGCTAATGGACTCCCTGGGTTGGAGAGGGCCTCTGGAGGTCATCCCTTCCTCCCTTCCTCCTGTCCCTACCTCATGTCTGGGACCAGAGGGACTGAGTAGATGCAACTATAGAGGAATCATCTATGATGAGACATTTATTAGGGAAAAAATACCAATGTCTGGGACTGGAAAGGACCTACCACATGGAAAACAAACCTACCCCATTTCACAAACAAGGAAACTGAGGCTTAGTGGGCAGAAGTCACGCACCCGAGGTCATAGTTAGTAAATGGTAGATCTGGGACTCACATACGGGTATTCTAACTCCTAATCAAATTCTTCCCATCCCCACCCTGAGGCCTGAGAGAAGTAGGGGTTGGAAAGAATTAGGAGCTGAGGAGAGCCCAGGGTGCCAAAATCCTCACTCTCTACCTACCAAATTCAGCTCTAGGAAACGCCTTTGTCCCCTCAGTCAACAAGTACTTAATGCTGTGTGGTAGCACTGGAGAAAAGAAATTCAAAGACCCAGGTCCCTGCCCTCAAGCAGTTTCTAATTTAATGAAGAAGACTAGAGAAGTCAAGCTAACCCACTGCAGAGGAGTAGGTCAATGTTAAACCGGGGTGTGCTGGAGATTTCAGGAGTTTGGAGAGAGGAGAGGTCACCTTGGGCAGGAGCAGTCGAGGAAGGCTTTGCCAAGGAAGACTAAAGCCAGACCCCCACACTGGACAATGCAAGCCCCCTGTGAGGGTGGTACAGAAAGCATGCCCTCCCCCACTTTTTCCACAAGACCCTTTAGGGATAAGCTGTTCTCTCCACACACCCCCATCCCCCATTGCTGTCCCTGCTCCCAATCTCCCAGCTCTAAGCCCTAAAAAGGCATGCTTTACACAGTCCCACTATGGCCCTCAGAGGACACAGTGCCAAACTCTCACTTGGGCTCCTGAATAGCCCATGCCCAGCCCTGCTAGAAGATACACCAACCCAACTCACCCTCCGACGTCTCCCACACACCACCACCACCATCCAACATCCACACACGATCTCAGGCTCAAAGACTAGAAAGAATCCTGAAAAAGTGGGAACCGCGATGAATTTGAAATCAGAGATCCCCCTACTCAAATGTTGGCCCTGCCATTGTATGACCTTAGGTAAATCTTTTAACCTGGGGAGAGGGTGGCTCTTCAGTTTTATTTGTAAAATGAAGAGATTAGACCAGATGACTTCTCAATCCCTTCCAAGCTCTAAATCTATGGTTTATTAATATCAAAGCAAAGAGGAAAAGACCAGGAGGCTGAGATTCCTGGGGGATACTGATGCAAAGAATGGGGGGAAAAATGGAAAAACCACAGGGGCAGGTGGGAGGGGACAGCCTGGTGTCCTGAGTCACAGACACAGGTTTGCTCTCAGAGGCAGACATGACTGCCTAACTACCTTGTGGTGCCTCCAGCCTGGTTCTCTGCCTCCCTAGCCTCCCCACCCCAAGAATGGGAAAGAACATGAAGCCACCTGGGTGGCAGAACAAGGAGAAGAAAAAACGTGACTGTGCATATTGAATGGGGGAGGGGTCAGAAGGAGGTGGGGCACAGCCCACAAGGTTGGCGATCCAGGCACCCTGATTCCAGCTCCCTTGCGCCCAAGCCTCCAAACACATAATGGCTTGGGGGGAAATAGGAGGGAGATCCAGTCAGGCAGCCCACAAAAGCAGGAGCTAGCCTCACGGGGCCAAGAGAGAGGAAGTGCAGAAAGGGGGAGTCAGCTGCTTTCCATGCCCAGGCGCCCAGCTGAACTGACTCCTACCTAGCTGCTTTTCCTAGGGTGAAGTCTGACCCCAGCACATCCCAACACCTGAGAAATCTGCACTGCAACTCTCAGCTGGGATTGGAAGAGGGATAGGGCTTGCCCCCTCTTTACTTCAGATGCTCCAGGTGGAGGAAAGAGAGATTCACTTCACCAAAATAACCAAGCCATGCCCACAAGCTGAGCAGCCTGAATACCACAGAGATTCAATCCTCTCTCCAACCACACTGGGTCATCTCCATGGTCCTGCTCTCTCATATATCTGACCTGAATGGTTCACTCTGCTTCTAGATTTCTTTCTGTCTTTCTATCTCGATCTCTGGGTGTCTCTCTCTCTCTCTCTCTCTCTCTCTCCCCCTGGCCATTTTTTCATTACATTTCTCATGGAAGAAGGAACAGTTCCTACCTTGCCTAGTCTCCTTCAGAACCCAAGGGAAACCTTTGGGAGCAGGCAGAAGTCAGAAAAACAAGGTGTTACCAGGTCTCTTCCATCAAGATCTTAGCCACTTCAAAGAAATAGATAATGTTTTCAAGATCCAAGAAGGTGGAAAATGGCTTTGGGAGCAGTTCAAGAGATTAAGGCTCAGTGTCAAGGAAACTCTCCCCCGGAAGATGGTTAAGCTAAAGGTCTCAGAGAACAAATGATTTGTCCATCTGCTAGGACCATGTGAAGGGCAGACCTTCCCAGGGAGGGACAGCTGGGATGCTCCCTGGCCTCACTACTCCATCCCTCCATCCCTCCATCCCTCGAATGAGAGGGAGAAACGAGAGGACATGAGGAAAGACCAAGAAGCACCATTGGACAAAAAGAGAGGGCCAGGAGGCCTGAGAGGCGAGAAGTCTGGGCCCCAAGAAGGGAATGGAGGGTGGGGCACAGGGTCCCAAAGAATGCCAGAGACCCACCCAGGGAGACCTACCTTATGAGTCACTGACCTTTCAGTGCTCAGCTTACAATAATCACCCATTTGGGAGGGGTCAGGGAGGACCAGCAGAGAAGTCGATGGAGAGCGGCAGAGTTTGGGGAGCAATCTTGGGTGGGGAGGAGTGGCAGAGTCCCCAAGAAAGACAGACCCTCTCCACTCCCCTGGAGCAAGCCAGAGTCAGATAGAAAAGGACTTACCTTCAGGGGCCTCCTCCAGAAACCACTCCACCAAAACCATCATCATAATAGAGCTAACTTTTAATTTAGCACTTTACATTCATTATGTCCCAACAACCCTGTGAGGTAGGTGAAATTATTATCTTTAATTAACAGATGGGGAAACGGAGGCAAATAGAGGCTAATTGACTTTCCCAAGGTCATACAAACTAGTTTCAGAGGCAGGATCTAAACTCCATGTCCAGGACACTAGGTCACTTCTATCACCTAGCTGCCTCATGACCATCACAGCCATATAGACAGTGTCCCCTCAAGATTCAAAAGAAAAACTGACTCTAGAGGCAGCACAAAAGATTAATTTCTGGACCCCAAGATCTTCCTGCCTCACCCCTTCCCCTCAATCCTATCTCCTCTATTCAGTAGCTAATATCCTGACTAAGGATAGACTAGGGGAGGCCCAGGTTGAGAAGGCAAATCTGAACCCAAAGGTTGTATGTGGACTTATACAGGGGTCTTGCCTTTCGACAATGCCCAGTCTGCCCCCACATTGGCACATTTCAATCAGGTATGGGCACTAGTACAAACCACCATGAAACTAATGAGGCTGCCTTCCCCAAATTACCTCAGTTTCCTCATCTGTTGGTTTAGGGTGTGCTAGAAGGTCCAAATTTAGCTCCAAATTTATGATCCTATGACCTCTCCACATGGTATCCACTCTGCCATGGGCAGAAAAATTCTTTGAGAGAGAGAGAGAGAAGGTTGGAACTGAAAGGGATACTGGAAGCCATTTTGTACACCCTCATCATTTCACAGAGAAGGAAACTGAGACCCAGAGAAGTGGTTTTTTCATTCCTTTGTCTCATCTTCTGAGAAAGAGATGCCAATTAGGGGACTCACGAGATTTCAAACTGGGACCTTAGAGGTTATCGAATCCAACCACATTATTTTCAACTAGAAAATTACGGCAAAAGAAGAGCGCATTTTCTTTCCTCAATATCTTCCCCTGTGAAAGCGATGCCACAGTCAGATCTCCATCAGGAGTGAGGGGGCTGAAACTTAGAGAGTAGTGGCAGCATGTATACATGTTCCTTCAACAGGTAGAAATAACCGAGCTTAGAAGCCAGCCCCTGTCTCCACCCCTCACCCCACCATCAGCCCTGATCTTTCCTCTAACAGAAGCCTCCCCAACATATTCTGAAGTCTGCACTCAACTGAGCCGGTATTCTGGATGTCTCCCACTCCAAGCTGATTTGAAGGCATGATTAGTGCTGCTTTCTCCAGTCGCCAAAATTGCTACTTATGGCTCTGGCCAGAATCCATCTCACTCTCCTATCTCTGTTCCTTATACCCGACATGGAAATGAGAGTCTCTCAATCTAGCCTATCGTTCCTGCCCTTCGCCCTTTTCTTGTTCTGTTCTGACCATAACTGTTGGTGAACATCATCTGGGTTACAACCATCATAGAATTAAAGATGGTGACAAAATATGAACCTCTTCCTTGAACACACACCCAAACACAAACGATTAACACGCCCATTTAGCAACCAAACGAAAACTTCCAATTTATATTTTCTAAACAAATCCTCCCTCACTAATGAGAAACACTGAATTAAGGATAAGTGGGGCATGTGAAAACATACAGGCATGAGGAGTTTCTGAAGCAGGGAATTAGAAAATCAGATTGGGAGGGAGAGGCATTTAAAGAACTAGGAGAAGGTCCAGACCTTCACTCTACATATGTAAGCTTTACTATCATAACCCCAAAACTCTCAGTCTCTTAAAAAGTTGTTGCCTTCTCTCTCCCTCGGGAGCACGGGAGACAGGGACTTCTAACTCAAACAAAATAGGCTGAAATTCCTTGCCTCCTTTTCTCACCCCAGTTTTATTTTCTGGATCTCTGTCCCCAATTCACAGTTGGCAGAGCAAAGGGTCAGAACCAGGGTCCAAAGATCAGAAATGAAGGAGGGGCCTAGTCAAGCTTCTAGCTCACAGAGACCTCATTAACTCTCTGGACCTCAAAACGAGAGGGTGGGACCAGAAGACCTCTCAAGTTTCTTCCATCTATAAATCTATCATCCTATCACTCTAGTCTCAGATCTCTGCCTCTCTAACCCTACAGCATTCTTTGGCTTTTACTCTTCCCCTGGGAATAGGGTCAGTGTGGATGAGGAAAGGGTGGGATCCTGTCCATAAGGTGTTTTGTAATCTTCAGGTGATCAACTCATCCACAAGGCTTTGTTAAACACCCACCATGTGCCAATCGTTAGGTGCCAGGTATGTGAATATAGAAAAGAATCCCTATGAGCAAAGATCTTACATTCTCAGGTAGAGAAATGAGGGGCAGGGGCGGGGAGGCAAATGGAGCTATTATTGTGATGGGACCAGTTGTGGAGAGGAAGATGGAGGAACCAACCCAACCCAAAGCCCTCCGTGCTCCCATGTCCCAGGATATTTAGAAGTTTTCCTATATAAGGAAAAGGGGCCCAAAGAAATGACAAGGAAGAAGCCAGAGAGGTTTTCCCTAACCAGAGACCATCCTCCCCTACCTCAGCCAGATACATCTCTAACATGATCATCACCACCACGCCCTTCCAGGCCCCTGCTTCTTTGACACAGATGGTGGGAAACAAGAAGGAAAGCTCCATTTCCCAGATGATAGAGAAAAAAAAAAGCCCAGGGCCCCAGGAATCCTGGTTCCCAGACTCTCTGCCTAGCCATCTGTAAGCTGCGAGTCTCATCCCAACAGCTGTCTGCCCTTCCCTTCCAGGTTTTGGATTCTCACCATGTACTCTTCCTGCCCCCTTCCTTTGATTTTAACCCCCTACCCTTCACCCCACCCCATTCCCTTTTACCTCCCAGCCCTGAGCCTTTATCTCTAATCTCAAGACCAGTGTATTATAGGGAGAACATAGTGGGTTCCTCCCAGCCATCCCCCAACCCCCCCCCAATTTCCTCTACTAGGAACAGCGACCTAGCCTAAAAACATCTGGGCTGGGGCAGCTCTGGCCCTGTTCCCTGGATGGGGGGGGGGGACACAAGTTGGGGGGGGTGAGAACACCCAGTCTGAGGTTAACTCTCTCCTGGCCTCCTTGGCCAAAAAAAAAAGGTATGTGAGGAGTGAAGAAGAGCTAAAGCATTGGAGGGTCAGAAAAGGAGAGATGAAGGGGAGAGGGTGGGGAGGGGGAGGGCAAAGAGGGGGTTGGAAGGCAGCTGCATGTATGTCTGTTCATTAACCACCTGGATTAGCCATTTCTGCCCAGAGGGGTAAAGACGGAGGCAGGGGTGGAGAAAGAGAAGGTAGCCGGACACCCCCATGCCAGCCTATGCCCTTTGGCAAGGGACCATGGAACCAGGCATCTACTACTAAAAGGCAGGTGAAGCTTATGTTTAACCCTTTCCTGTCTTCCTTTCCTATAATTTCTTCCTCCCCACCCACCCTGGCACAGGGAAGACTCCCTTCCCCAGGTCGGACTAATAGAGGGAACACTAAATTCAGGGATAGGAGTCAGGGTTCGAGGAAGGAAAGAACTTAGAGGTGGGAGTGGAAGAATAAGTCAGGGGCAGACATTCATTGCACCTCCTGCATTCCTCTCCCCACAACTGTGCCCTTGGGCCGGTGTGGAAAAAGCAAGCAAGGAAGAGGAGGTGTCTCCTCTTTTCCTGTGTGCATCTGAGGTCACAAGCCCCTCTCTTCCTTCTGGACTGGATCTCAGCAGCCATAGACACCACTAACTTCCCCTACCAACAAAACTCCCCTCAACTCTCGGAGCAGAGATATCACCCACCTTCACCCACCCTATCCCCTCCAACACACACACACACACACACACACACACACACACCCCAAACTTGATCCTAACTAACCAGATTCCATATTGTGGAGGTGGTAGTCTCACCCAGAGTCAGGAGAATGAGCAGGTTGATCTCTAGATGGACTTGTCCACCCTGGTGACCTGGGACCTGAGAGGCCAGTCCCAGCTTCCCTAGCCATTTATTTTCCCAGGGCAACCTTGATGCCACCAGCCCCTGCTTCCTCATCAGCTCTGCCAACACCCCTCCTGCCTTTCTAGCAGCCATGCCCCCGACCACTCACCTTTCCAGGCAGAGGAGCCACTGGGCGTGGGTGGGTCTCTGGGGCTAGAGCTTTCCAGGGGGCAGCAGAAGGAAAGGGAGCTGGATGAGATGGGGAGTGGACAGCAGCAGCAGCAGCAGCTGGAACTAGAGACAAGCTAGGTTCCAAGGATGAGAGGAGGGGGAGTGAGGGAGTGAGTGAATCTTGTGGGGGAAGCCGAGTGGGGGGGAGCAAAGAGCAGAGTTGATCCCAGGTCCACAGCTGAGAGCAACTGAGAGGAGGGACCCGTCCGCTTGGTCTCCCTTCCCACTCTGCACCGCCTCCTCCTCCACGCCAGCCAGCCAGCCTCCCAGTTCTCCACCTCCTTTAACCATGCACAGCCCAGACCTAGCTCAGGCCAAGGCCAATGCACACGCCCAGCTCAGTCCCAGGGGGCTGAGGGGGGGGCGGTGTTATTCATCTCAGACCACTGCCGCTGCTGCTTCCCTACAACAGGAGACTTACATTCGAGGACAGGTTGGCCTAATAAAAAGGGGCTAAAAAAGAACCAGGGTGCCTACAGAGACCAGGCCTCAGAGCCTTAGACATCTCAGGGAAGGGACTTAGCAAAGAGCTGCTGGGAAGTATCCAAGATCAGCAGAAGTAGGGAGGGGAAGCTTCGTGGGGACTTGGGGGAAATAAGCTTGTATAATAATAGGAACACACGTTTCTGTAGAGTTTCAAGGTTCTCAGATCATTTTTCCCAAAACAGTCTCATGAGGTCACGCATTATAACCATTTGCCGAAGGTCATGCAGCTAGAAAGGGACAGAACCAGGATTCAAACTCAGATCTCCTCAACTTCAAGTCCAGGGGGTGCTTCTTTCACCCCCACCCCTTACCTGCCTTCTATACATGAAAGCTCTGCTAGCACCAGGGAAGGGAACAGTTTTTATTTAGCACCTACTATGCACCAAGCGCCGTGCTAAGTGCTTTACAAACAACCATCCCTGACCATGTCCAAGACTTTTGTTCTCTCATAACATTGGCTACAGGAAGAGTAGCATGGGGAGGGGGGAGACAAAGAGGGGAAAGGGGAGGGGGGGAATGGTCCAGTGTTTATGGCTCATGGCTCCTCCTCCTCCTTTCTCCCCAGCCCTCAATTAGGGCATATTATAGCAATAGTGCACTTCACCATGAGGTGAGACACCTGGTACCACCTCTGCCACTATCTTCTCATCTATAAAATGGGCGTAATAAGCCCTGCTTCCTTCACAAGGCTGTTTACAAGGATGCAATGAGGCAGTGCATGTGAGAGGCCAGAAGTCCTATAGCAATGTAAGGAATTCTCATCATTATAGTAGCAAGCTTTAAAGGCAAGGTCTCAGAGCAAACTGAGAGTCAAGTCTGGGGCGGGGGGAGTCGCAGTCTTTCAGAGTGGGTAGGACATCTGGAAGGAATATGCCTAGCCAAACTCATTCTCTGGACTCCCCCACCACCGCCAGCAGCTCTCCTACCCTGAAGATACATTCTGACCCACCAGTGAGTCCCTAGACTGGACCGCCCCTTCTGGAGGGGTCCCAGCCATGGTCAACTCACTTCTGGCTCCATTCACTCTCTGGACATCTTCCTTTTCTCCCCCGACTCCACTTCCCCTTTATGTATTGTCTTTCCTCCAACCTGGCACTTAGGATGGTGCCTGGCACATAGTAAACAGTTAACAAAGGCTTTATCTATCTATCATAGAGGTCAGAGAGCAGTTCTTAACCTAGGGCCCATGAACTCGAATAAGGAAAAAAAAAAGCTCTTTTTTCTCATTAATCCTCTAACTGAAATGTAGCATTCCCTTCAATTATGCATGTAGGCAGCAAATATGATTCTGAGAATGTGTCCATGGGCTTCACGGGACTGCTGCCAAAGGGAGCCAGGATCCCCTAAAAAGCCCCTGCTCTGGATCCTCTGGTAGGAGTCTCAATGTGAGAAGTTAAAATCCCAATTCTCTGGATGACCTTCCATTTTCCCAGTTTTCATCCTCCGTCCCCACCACAGTGACACCAACAGGTCTGTAATCAGATATTTGGTAGCTCTGACACAGTAGAAAAATCTACAATTCAAGTTGACACAATAAGGATCTGTGTGCCACACTACTTGGTGCCAGGATTGTTGTGAGGATTGTTAGAGGCAGGATTGGAATTCAGGTCCTCTGACTCCAGAACCAATGTTCTTTCTCCTATATCAAGCTGTCTGCTCCAATAGCTGAATCATATAGTGCTGGGCCTGGAATAAGGAAATTGTCATTCACTCGTTTTCAGTCCTGTTCGACTCTTCGAGATTCCATGTGGGGTTTTCTTGGCAAAGGTACTGGCGTGGTTCGCCATTTCCTTCTCCAGCTCATTTTATAGATGAAGAACATGGTTAAACATGGTTAAGTGACTTGCCCAGGGTCACACAGCTAGTAAGTGTTTGAGGCCAGATTTGAACTCAGGAAGATGGGTCTTCCTGACTCCAGGTCCCACACTCTATCCACTGTGCTACGTAGCTTCCTGGAGGAAGGAAAACCTGAGTTCAAATCCACCCTTAGACATTTACTAGCTGCATGATCCTAGGCAAGTCACTTAACTTATGTCTGCTTCAGTTTTCTTATTTGTTAAATGAGGATAATAATAGCACTTACTTCCCAGGGTTGTTGTGAGGATAAAATAACACTTAAATATTATTTAAATTCATTTATTATTTAAATAAAATTTAAATATTAAATTAAAATACTTAAAATAATACAGTAAAGTGCTATATAAATGTTAGCTGCTATAAAAGTAATAATTATCACGTCATCATTATAATTATCATCTAACCCCCAGAGGCTCCTGCGTCTGCCTGTTGGTGACCCGCCTTCAGATCAAAGGAAATTCTCTCTGGCAAGTTCTTACCCAAGGGTTCGTGAACTTTTTTTTGCTTTTTAATATTTTGCTAATTGTATTTCAATATGACTGGTTTCCATTGTAATCCTATGTTATTTTTAGATGTACTCATGCATCTTCCCCAGCCTGCCAGAGAGGTCTATGATACACACAAAATAGTTAAGAAGCCTAGTTCTAAACGGAGATGTGTGAGATACAACCTCCTCAAGCCTTGCACAAAAAAAAAAAAAACAGAAAACAAATGGCATTTCCAGGCACATCCTACAATTCTAACCTTGATGCCTGTCCCTCACCATGCATCCCCCGTCTCCCCCACTCACAGGCCATCTTCATCTCATTCTGCCTAGTCATTTTGAACTACCTTATTTCACCTCATCACCCTGGAGCTTTCAGAGGTCCTGGGCTATTTAGGGAAAAGTTTAGATTAGATGATCTCAAAGGTCCAACAGTAAGATTCTGGGACCCCGGGACCCAGAAGAACACTGGTTGTTTCCCCCCCCCCCCAGGCATCAAAGGCTCTCATAACTTGGGCGGGGGGGGGAGGGGAGGTGCCTCAAAAAAGCTTGTGTTGGTGTGTCATTTCAGAGTCTTCATGTCCCCATTTGGGTTTTTCTTGTCAAAGATACTGGAGTGTTTTGCCATTTCCTTCACGGGCTCATTTTACCGATGTGGAAACTGAGGCAAACAGGGCTAAATGACTCGCCCAGCGCCCCACAGCTAATAAGTGTCTGAGGCCGGATTGGAACTCAGGAAGATGAGTCTGCCTGGTTCCAAACCCAGTGCTCTATCCCCTGCACCACTACATCCAAAAGGCTATTTTGCTAGTAATATGACAACAACAACTCGATTTTCTGAGCGCTTTACAAAGTTTTTTTCTCACAACAATCCTGTTCCGTGAGTAGCTCAAATAACATTTCTTCCCCATTTCACAAAAGAGGCTCAGAGAGATAAGCGATGCGCCGCTGTTCATACAGCTGCTAACAATAATACCTGACATCAAGACTACACTCGCTTTGAAGTAGGGGCTCTTATCCTAGGGTCCGCAGCCCGTAGACAGATCTCAGGGAGCCTGTGAACTTGAATGGCGAGAACAATGAGATCTTTGTAGTGCATTTTATGTTATGCATTTAAAAGCATTATTCTGAGAAGGGGTCCGTAGGCTTCGCCAGACCGCGGAGGGGGGGCGGGGTCCGGGACCCACAGAAGGTTAACAAATCCTGCTTTAACGTTTCTGAAGCACTTCACATACACATCGGCATGTTGGGATAATCCTGCTACGCACGGGAATCGGGAAAGACCTAGGTTCAGATTCTGCCTTCCACACTAACTGTGGTCCAGACACTCTCTAGGAGCCTAGATTTCCTAGATTTCCCCGGTGCTAATGGATACACTCTGCTTCCAAGACTATGCTGCCCAAAGACTTGAACCATGATCCTTTTTTGCTAAGTCCAAAGCTTCTTTCTTTTAATTACATTACACTGACAAAACACTTCCCTTGTTCCTTTTTCCCCTGACCAACAGGACACTCCTCATCCCAGCTCCCTCCTTCTCCCCGCCCTCCCTTTCTCACTCTCTCTCTCTCTCTCTCTCTCTCTCTCTCTCTCTCTCTCTCACACACACACACACACACACACACACACGCCTCATGCCTCTGCCATCATCAGCATTAAAAATAATTTATTAATTGCTTAATTACAAACAGAGCAATAAAAAAAAAAATACAGAGACACAGTTCCTGCCCTCTGGAAGCTCAGGTTGAATCTGCTGGAACTTGGAGACAACAGGAATGAAAACATTTGCCTAATACCTCCACAGACTGTGAGGAATTCCATCATTCTCAGCTCCAGGGCAGACAAGGGGTGGGGGAGAGCTCTTAGAGGCCCCAGCCCCTCCCACTCCCAAGAAGCCTTCAGGGGTGAATCCTTCCTTCCCACCCCTCCCAACCAAATGTCATGGGCACAAATGAAGTCTAGGAACACCTGGTCATGGAACCCAGGTGTCCTTGGTCGGCTAGACCCGCCATGTTTCCAGATACCACAGAGAGAGGAAACTAGGGAGTCACAGATTTTCAAAGAAAAAGAGCAATATTTCCAACAGCTGCCCAACACCACCCCCCAATCTCCCGCCCCCAGCTTTCCCGAGAGATTCCATCCTTCAATCAACTATGCTTCCTCCTTTCACCTCCCCCCATATACATACACACACACACACACATACACACAAACATATACACACACACATACACACACACACACATACGTACACACACACACATACAGAGAGCTGCTTTCACTTTGGGAAAGGGGACTCCAGGCCTTGCTGTCCCTGAGAATTAGTTTGCTCTTCTCCCTCCCCTTCTCCAGCTCCACCTCTCCCCCTCCCTCTCAACCAGTGATGACTCAAGATTTCCTGGGCCTGCCTCTCCCCCATCTCCCTCTCTACCTCTCAAACCCAACCCAGTCCCCTTTTCCCTCCTCCCCCTTTTTCTCTGCTGCACTAAATTGCACATCTGGTTCCAGTTGTGGTTGGTCCATTCGGGGTAGGCCGGGTGGTTTCTCATAAAACTGAAGAATCGGAGACCAGTGGGGCTGGGGGAAGGGCAGGAGGCAGAGAGAGTGAGAAGGCGGGGG
>CM053626.1:52109472-52136405 GCA_028646595.1 Phalanger gymnotis | reverse complement strand
AGTCATGCAGTGTCAGACCATGCTAAATTAGGAGAAAGTCTTGGAGTGAGTGAAGAGAGGCAGAAAAGAGACTGAGATGAAGATAGAAAAAGGGGAAGAGAAAGAAAAGGCAAGAAAGAAACAAAGAAAAAAGCAGGGGGCAGTGAGAAGGTTCAGGACAGAAGGTTTCTGTTCTCCAGCAACTTCCCTGGTGGGTGTTCTGGCCAGGATCCCCTGCAGCTGCCTGCAGAGCCCTGGCCTTCTGCATTTTGATGAGACTGCAAGCTCAGAGGGCAGCAAGGGTGGCCAGTCCCTTGAGGAAGGACAGCTGAGGAGGGAGACACTGGTCTTCACCTGCTCTTCCATGCCAAGGACTGCCAGCTCTCTGGACTCCCAGATCATGTCAGGATGTTCCTGGAACGTAGCCCTCACACACTTAGGACCAGCATCCTGACCTCTTTCTGGCACCAGTGGACAACTGGGACCACCCATGCATCTCCCTAATGCCCCCAGGAGCTGACTGTGTTCCGGTACAGTTACTGACACTCCTTCTATTTCCCCCCTGTCCATTGTCTAGAGAGCTGAAAAGTATCTCTCAAACTGAGTGGTGGTGGTAAGTTCGCTGACTCTTGGAAAGGATGAAAAGATAGCATGAGAAGCAAGATGGTGCTTTATAGAGGCAGTGAGTCAAGAGACCTGGGTCCGAATATAGACTCTGCCGCTGACTGGCTATGAGATTACAATCGAGTCCCATAAATTTCCTGAGTCTCCCTCTCCTCATCTAGAAAATGAGGATGATAACACTACTTCTACTAATCACCTTGTGTGTTCTACAAAAAGGTCCTTTGCAAACCACAAGGTGCCACAGAAACATGAATTGTCAGCATTATTACCATTCCCAACCTCAGAACTGCACAGGTTGCGGGGGAGAGGGGGAGTTTAACCATGATGGAGGAGGAGGTGGAGAAAGGCCACAAAACTTAGTAACTGTGGACTTATCCCACAGCAACAGGCTAGCATCCTGGGACCAGAACCAGGGACTAGGAGAAGGGTGTTCCAGCTGCTGTTTTCACATTGTTCCATCTCTCCTCTGAAGTCATCCTGCTAAGCTTGAACCTACCTGCCTGACACAGATGGTGAGTGACAACCATCACCCACAGTGCTTCTCTCTTAAAGGCCAACACATTGCCCGGCCCCTCTCCAGGACTCCCTTTAAAGCTACTTTGCCCCAGGATTCTGTCCCTATTGCCTGTCCCCAGTCCCTCCCTTTCCTTCCTGATGGTTGGATTCCAAGCTCTACAGCCCTGGTCATTGTTGGCTTCCTTTTCCTATTTGTCATCTATAAAGTACATCGAGTGACACAGGGGCACGGACACCCTCCCATGAGAGTGAGGGACACTCTTATGCATATATTTGCATAAATACTTGCATCTCATTTACATGTGGTTACTATCCTGTTCTGGAAAAGCCACAGAGTTTATCTGATGTCTTCTCAGTTCCTACCCCATCCCCCAACAAAGTAAAGTTCTCACTCCTCCATATCTGAGTAAGCCTGCAGACAGAGTAAGAAGGGGTCAGGGTAGTAGAGCAAGGGTGGGAGGGGAAAGGGGCAGAGGAAAGTGGACATTAACTCAAAAGTAGCTTGTCATCTGCTTCTATTGGTATCATCTACATCCCCCAATCCAACTTCAGTTACTACCCTCAAATGTTATGATTCTAATGCAAAATTCTAAACCAGAAATTAAAGACACGGTTTGAGAGCACTAGAAAAGAAAGCAGTAACCACTAGAAGCTAACATGGGTTCATTATGAACAAATAATATCAACTTTTTTATGGAATTATCAAGCTGGTAGATGGGAAGGATGCCATAGAAATATTACATTTTTATTTCATCAATGCATTCATGATACCCCCAGAGTATGAAAAAATGTTAACTAAACAATAGTACAGCTGGGTAGATTCATAACTAGTTGAATAACTATTCCCAGAGTATACTGAATACTGATTAGTATCAACCTGCCGGGAGGTCATATGCCAGAGGAAGGGAAGGTAACAAGTATTTATTTACTGAGCACCTGCTATATGCCAGGCACTGTGTTAAGCATTTTACAATTATCATCTCATTTGATCCTTACAACAGCCCTGGGAAGTAGATACTGTTATTATCCCCATTTTACAGTTGAGGAAATCAAGGTAGACAAAGACTAGGTGACATGCTCAGGGTCACACACCTACGTAATGAGTGTCTGAGTCCAGATTTGAACTCAGGTCTTCCTGACTCCAGCCTCACGTAGCTGCCCCTAGAATATTCTAATGCTACCTAAATGGGGGAATTTCCTCCATTCCCTCCCATCACTCCCACTCCTCCTCAGAAGTGTCAGTTTAAATTAATTTCCATAATGACTTTTTAACCACCTTTCTCCATTGTTTGGGAGACTTTGATGTTTTTCAGTACCTTCCTGGGGAAAGTAGTGCGTGGGAGGACATATTGGTCTAAACTTCCCCAAATTTGGCTACATTCACATGCTATATTCACATATACTTCCCTTTAGGTTTAACCAAGGGTTAGGTTTAACTACGGGGAGACACCTCCTTCCAGGGAAGACAGAAGAATTTGCAGGTTCGACGCCATTCCTCTCAGGAAAGCCATCTGTAGAATCTCAGTAAAATCCTTTCTTTTCTCCACACTTTCTCCACATCACTTTCATTATTTCACCCAACCATCAGACTGGAAGAATTACACAATCTTGATGTAAGAGTGTGCCCTAAAGCCCTTCTGAGGCTTTGAGGCTGACCATACTTGCCTTTGAAAAGTCTAGGAATGCTAACTGAGTAGGTGGAAGAGACAAAGACCTTGCCCCCTGGGCTAGATATGTCTAGGTATCTTTTCCCCACCTACTTATCTACATGAGAATGAAAAAGATTAGGGTCTGAAAACTGGGGATTACCAAACTCCAGAGTTGTTTGGTAGTTATTGGGAAAATAACCATTACATGATTTATAATTTAGCATAAAGTCATTAAAATTAGGAGGTACAGTATATGGAATGCCTTGCATGAGCTAGAATGAGTTCTCCCACAGAGACTCCCAAGTCCAGTGAAAAGGAAAAGAAAAGATTTGTCCCAAAAGTGTCAGGTGAGTAGATCAAAAAGTTCTTAGCCAAGACTTGGAGGAAACAAGATAAAAAAAGAAAAAAACAACAGAAAATTTGCTCATCTGCAGAAATTTTTTCTTCCTTTTTCTAAAAGACCCTTACCAATAAAAAACCCATAGACTTTATCTACTTACTGTTGTTCAGTAGTGCCTAACTTTTCATCATCTCATTTGGGGTTTTCTTGGTGATACTAGGGCAGTTTGCCATTTCCTTCTCTAGTTCATTTTATAGATGAGGAAACTGAGGCAAACGGGGTTAAGCAACTTGCCCCGCCCTGGGTCATACAGCTAGAAATGTCTGAGGCTAGATTTGAACTTAGATTAGTCTTCCTGATTCCAAGCCCCAGTGCTCTATTCTCTATGCCACTATGGACCTTAAGCATAAGCAATACCCACTCTTCCCTTAAGGAAGAAATAGTCAAAGATTTCAGATGAGCCAGAATCTGGAGTATTCACCAAGCAACCAGCAGAATTGGCGGAAACTGAGACTGGTGGAAACATAAGCTGCTCCTTCACTCCTCTATGCCTTTCATTTGTACCCCAATGACTTGCACTTCTGTGTTTGCTCTGGCCTCACACATTCCCTACGTATGTACCCTTCCATGTGTGTTCCCTATGTGTTTCCATTCTTCCTACTGATGTTACGTTTATTTGTCGAAAAATGCTCCAGTTTTTTTTTTTGGGGGGGGGATGTTTTATTATTCCTTTTCTTATACCTTTTGATTAAATGTCTTTGTTGACACTGTGTTCTCAAGACTGCCCCTTAAAAACAAATATATCAGGTATGGTGCTGGGGGAAATGGAGCCACAGAGTATCTTTAATACAGGGAACCTACTTTATGAGGAAACTTCCCTCTAAGTCAGGGAGTGCTACTACTAGGTGCTTCAATAATAATTTACATTACATAGCACTGGTTGGTAAGAAGCCTTCCTTCGATTTGGAACTATGTCCCAAATGTCACTAACCCAAGGATACCACTACTAAGCCTGTACCACAAAGAGATCAAATAAAGGAAAATGACCAATATGGACAAAAACATTTATAGCAACTTTTTATAATAGCAAAAAACTGGAAACCAGGGGGATGCCCATCTATTGGGAAGCGGCTAAACAAATTATGGCATACGAACATAATGAAATGGAGAATTTCTGGGGAAAAAAAACTGGAAAGAACTGTATGAATGGGTGCAGAGCGATCAAAATCAAGGAGAAAATACATACGAGAGCAACAATATTATGAACAAAACCAACTTTGACCTGAAACTCTAGTCAATGTAATGACAAGCCACAATTCCAGAGGAATGAAGATGAAATATGCAACTCACCTCCTGACAGAAAGGTGATGGACTCAAGATACAGAATGAGACAGACATGCAGGTATTTAATTTGCTTGACTATGTGTATTTATTGTGAGGGTTGTTTTTTTTTCTTTTTTTGCTGTTCAATGGGGGAAGGTGTGAGAAAGAAAAGAAATGCTTGTTGATTGGGAGAGAAGGAGGGCGGGAGAGAGGGGGAGAGAGAGAGAGAGAGAGAGAGAGAGAGAGAGAGAGAGAGAGAGAGAGAGAGAGAGAGAGAGAGAGAGAGAGAGAGAGAGAGAGAGAGAGAGAATGAGAGGGGAGGTTTCCTTACAACAAATCTGTATTTATTGTACACACAATATTGTGTTGGTAGCACATATACTCTCTACATTGCACAGATAAAGAAAAGTAGATTAATGAGATTTAAGGGCAACTAGGGGGCATAGTAGATAGAGTGCTGGACCTGAAGTCAGGAAGACCTGTGTTAAAATCTGACCTCTGACCCTTACTAGCTATGTGATCCTGGGCAAGTCATTTCACCCTGTTTCCTCATCTGTAAAATGAGCTGAAGAAGGAAATGGCAAACCACTCCAGTATCCTTGCCAAGAAAACCCCAAATAGGGTCCCAAAAAGTCAGACAACTGAAAACAACTAAACAACAGCCACCACCATTACAGTTTAAGGGACTCCATGATAACACAATCAAGTAAATGTCACAACCAGACTTGGATCTCCAGATTCTAGGACCCGTGCTCTTTCTTCTATGCCCTTCTGACTTTCTACTTAGATTGTCAGTTAAGCCCTTCAGGCTATTTATTGTGTCTACCCCTGTCTTCACTATACCCTAATAACTAGTTAGGCATTGATCAGTTTACTGCCCTGCCCTATAGTCTACCTACCTTAAAGTATTAGAGGTAAGTATCTTTTAAGATCTCTCCAACGAGCAGTTGGCCAATGATAGTGGGGTAAGGCTAATACTCTCCATGCTCAACTACTGCCCAGATGAAATCTTCCATAAGAACATCCCCCCCTTCCCTTTTCTCTGACCTCATATTCATCGTTCTCATTAAATTCTCATTACCAATCTGGTTTCCCAAGTACCAGCAGGGGGATGGCGTATAGAACAAGCACACTAATCATCAGAAAGATATAATAGCTATTATAAATTAATAGAGCAGCATTCTGTTAGTCAATCTCTGGCAAGTTCTAAGACTAAAAAGCTGAGGACCAGACCTGAGACGTGGTCACAAGATCATTGGATAGGGAAAAAACATTGCCCCACGTTGCACAGCTAGGAAGTATCGGAGGCTGGATTTGAACTCAGGTCTTTCTGGCTGCAGCTGTGCCTGCCACCTTCTTGCTTCTGTTCAGAAGGGGTCCCTAGGTCTCACCAGACTGCTGACGAGGGACATAACACCAAAAAAAGTTAAAAAATACCTGCTCTAATACCATCTCTTAACCAAAACAGCATCCATCTCTAATTAATTCCATGAGTCTAAGGCTCATGACCTTTAATCCTTAATCTGTGTCCCTCCTAGGATGGCCCAGTCAAGGAAACAACACGGGACAGAGTACAGAGTGCTGGACCTGGATTCAAATCCTCCCTCAGATATGTTCTAGGTATGTGACCTTTGGGCAAGTCATTTAACCTCTGCTCCATTTCCTCATCCGGAAAATGGGGATGATAATAGCACCCACCTCTCAGGATTATCGTGCGGATAATATCTGTTATCTATTACCTTTCAGATGATGGATCTGAGCTTGTCTGAAAAATTTCTGAGGACAGTGAGATTCTCAATAAACTAGAGATTCAGGTTCCCAAACTCACAAAGGAGTCATCCTGGGTACAAACACACCCTTGCCTTACAGTGAAATCCATCCCCTAGCCAACATGAGAGGAACAGATATTTTAATTCCAGAACACATATTTTAATTTCACCCCTCTTATGGCTAATTAGTGGTAACAGTAATTAATTGGTCATACCCTCCTCCTCCAATAACCCTTCAAATTCTTGAAAGCAGTTATTTCTTCACATCTTTCTCTCCTCAGGCTAGTGGAACCATATTCCACAATCTCAGAGCTGGAAGGGACCAAAGATACCAGAACAAGAATAGGAATCCCCACTATAATATAACCAACAAGGGGTCACTTAACCTTTTCTCACAGACCTGTGAGGGAGAAACCACTCACTTACTGCCAAAGCCGCCCATTCCACTGGTGAATCATTCTAATTGCTTAGAAAGTAATATGAACTGTTTCACCAGGGAAAATTCACAATTTCTCTGAACCTCAGGGTTTTTGTGTATAAAAAAGGATTAATAATAATGATACCTCTACTACCCACCTCACAAAGCAGGCTTTGTCATGAGGCTCAAATGAGATAACACATGTAAAGTGCTTTGATTTTTTTGTATCAGTACTTATCCAATTTAACTCAACATTCTAAGCTGTCAATTTTTTTAGATCCTCATTCTTTGCTCTGTGTCATCTATAAAGTTATGGAACACGCCATCTATAACTTGTCGATTTTTTTAGATCCTCGTTCTTTGCTCTGTCATCTATAAAGTTATGGAACATGCCATCTGTAACTTATGCAAATTACTGGTAAGCATATTAAATAGCACATGGCCAAACACAGATCCCTGGGGCACTCCACTGGAGACGTTCTTGCAAGCTGACCTAGAAAAATGAAAGATTCTTCTTTGAGGCCAGCCATTCAACCAGTTGTGAATCCACTTAACCATGCTATCATCTAACCCACACCTCTCAATCTTGTTTATAAGAATAGCACTAGAGACTCTCAAATGTTTTGCTAAAATATAAATAAACTATAGCTATCACATTTCCCTCCTACCATTCTAAGAACCCCATCAAAAAGGGAAATGAGGTTAATCCACCAGGACCTGTTACCAATAAAACGTATGTGGGTTCGATGCGTTCTTTTCTCAATGTTCAGTGTAGTCACGTCTTTTAATGTGTTCTGGAATTTTGCCAGGAATGGAAGTCAAGCTCACTGGCCTACAGTTTCAGACTATATATACTCTCTTGCATTTTTTTTATGAAAACCAAAGCATTTTGCCCTTCTCCTCCAATTCTACTGTAGCTCTCCCATTCTCCAAGACCTTTCTTTTAAAAAAAAAAAAAAAGGTTTTTTTTAATGATTTATTAATGATCTTTTTATATCGCTGCTATTTCCCAATGACTTCCTCTCCCCAGTGGAGGCCCTCCCCTGTAACAAATAAGTACAGTAAAGCAAAACAAATCAATATACTGGTCATGCCTGAAACTGCCTCTTTCCAGACCTCTAGTCCACTATCTACCCAGAGGTGGACAGCATCTCCATGATCTTCCAGAAAACATTGACAAAGGCTCTGTAAACACATCTCCTAATTCTTCCAGTACCTAGGGAGGTAGTTCCTCTGGGTTTGGTTTCCAAATTACTGGTAAGGTAGAAGCACTTTCTTACTATCTCCCTAATTATCATGGGTATTAACTTCCAACTGGCCATTTTCATTCTGTCCTTTCCAGTCCTGAGATTATTCTCCTTGAAAAAAGAAAGAGAAGAAAAAAATAGTTGGGCATCTCTCTCTGCCTTCCTTTTGTTACCTGTCACTAGACAGAGGCACAGTCCTATCCCTACTTTGAGCTTACTTTTTTTTTTCTAATATAGCTTTCAAAAAAAGTTTTGGAAATAGCTTTCCTCTCCAACCTCCTACTCACTACCTGGATGACCTTGGACAAATCACTTAATATCTCTGGCTTTCAGTTTCTTCATCTGTAAAATGAAATGGCTGGAAGAGATGACCTCTAAGACCCTTTCCAATTCTAAAAAGACGATCCTCAGTTCATTCTGGCCTTTGATGTGCTCCTCAATACCATTCTGACAGGATAATATACACAATGGTTTTATAATCATTTTCCATTACCTATCTTTGCTTCCATCTCCTGGTTTTTAAAATGGTGGTCAATGAATTCATCTGTTCTTTGGATTATTCCTCCCCTTTTTTCCTCATTGGAATCTTTTCATTCCTAAGAGTTTCAGATCCCTCTGGGATGGCTCCCCCTAGAAAATTTTAATCCATAAAATTCTACCTAGTCTTTCTGGGAACGCTATGAAACCTACTCTCCCAAAATCTAGTGAGCATATCAGACTATGCCTGGCTTTCCTTTTCTCTTTCACAAATTTAAGATGAAGTGCATTCCTACTCCAGCTTTCACTTCTTCCTTGTTGATGAGAATTAGGCTCAGAATAGAAATCTCCCTCATTGGCTCCACCTCCTAAGGTGAAATTGTTGTTAAGGCAAGCCAAGAAACTAATAGATGCTCTGCTTATGGAGGAGAGAGCCAGCTCCAGCCAGGGTCAGGATGACTGATGTGCCTCAATGCCGTTATATCAAGTCTTTGTGCTAAGGCTGTGATCTGTTTCTCAAATACCTCATTCATTCTTCTTTCTGTCTAGGTGGTCTGTAATACAGTCCAATGAGAACATCACTGATTTTGCTTCCAAAATCCATCTTCACTCAAATGTTCCTTCTTTTCCCTGGCTCACAGATTTCCTCACCTAAGTAGGTCTTCTTAAGAAACAGCAAGATTTTTCCCTTCTTTCTGCCTGTCCTTTTTTGCAGAAGTTATGCCCTCCCAGGGCCATATTAGAGTCGTGGGTTCTATCCCACGTAGTCTTTTACAATAAGTGATGTTAAATTTGCCTGCCTGCCTTAGGATCACTAGTCATCCATAACTTGTGTGCTTACGTAGAGATACCTGAGCCCATAAATTTGATTTCTTAGTGTCTCTGCTCTTGTTTTCCTACACTGAGACTATTCCCTATGGTATCTAAAGTTTAGTGGGTATTCGTGTCCCTCCCACAATTCCCCACTTTTCCATCCCCCTTCCTTTTCCATTTAAAACCCTTTAGAAGTCAATACATCATTATTAGCCCTAGTTAGGGACCATCTATCCCTAGCCAGAAGCCCATCACTTTTATATTTGATGGCGGCACCTAGGTGGCACAGTGCATAGAGCCCTGGAATCAGGAAGACCTGAGTTCAGATCCTGCCTCACATACTTCCTAGGTGTTTAACCCAGAACAAGTCACTCCATCTTTCTCAATTTCCTCATCTGTAAAATGGGGATAATGAAAGCACCAACCTCACAAAGCTATTGTGACAACTGAAATGAGATCAAACCTTCAAGCACATAAAAGCTAATCATAATTTTTCAAATTTCACTCTCAGCCATCATTTGCCCAGATAGCTGTTTACTTCCCAAATCCATCTTTATCTTCTGAATCTCCCACTTTCAATGGAAAACCATGTTTAAAACTCTACCTGGACCCCTAAAATCTTCAGCTCCTGACCCAAAATCTCATAATCTTTAGCAAAGGTTTCTAGACTTCTCTTGGCTGTATGAATTATGTCTCTGTGATTAACCCAATGTGAGCCCTAACAGGTTAACATGTCTTGGGAGGGTCTCTGTCATGGTCTGGCTACTTCCCAGGGAAGATAGAAGGCTTTTCTAATCATCACCATCATCAGGTCAACAATTCTCTGCCTTGATTTCCCCCTTGGCAACAGCCAGCACTTCTTCCAACCTTCATTGGATAATGAAGAATTCACAGCATCTCTTCTCAGAGAAAAAGCAGCTCCTTCTTCCTCAAAGGGTCCCTCTTCCTCCTCTCTGGGGATTGACCTCGTATCCAGCTTAACCCTCAGTATTTGGTGGATCCTCTCTTTCCTTTTTTTCTCTGTAGCACATTCATCTGCCCTCCAGCCTGACAAAGGTCAGGATTCCCTTCCGCCTCTACAGACCTGTCTTCTTCTTCATTTTCACATGAAAGCCATCCTCCTGGTTTTAGTTGGTTTGGCTCTTTAAGGAATGCTTCATCCTTCCTTGTCTCTTGTTTTAGAAGAGATACTAGCCTGCCCTTTGAACAGAGCTGACCATTACTTGGCTATGGCACAAAGACTAACATCAGCACAATCCCCCAACTCACACTCCCTGCTGGAAAGATCCTCAGCCCTTTATTGTTCTTGCCAGTCATTTTTTTTTAAAAGTAATATTTTATTTTTCCCCATTACATGTAAACACCATTTGAATATTCATTTTTTAAAATACTGAGTTCTAAATTCTCTCCCTCTCTCTCCCCTCCCCCCTCTGCAACAGTAAGCAATTTGATATAGGTTATACATGTGGAATCACGTAAAACATATTTCCATATTAGTCATGTTTTGAAAAAAGACAAAAAAACACAGAAAATAAAATGAAAACTGGTATACTTAGATCTGCATTCAGACTCCATCAATTTTTTCTCTCAACGTAGATAGCTTTTTTCATTATGAGTCCTTTGGTATTGTCTTGGATCACTGTATTGCTGGGAATAGCTAAGTCATTCACAGTTGATCATCTTACAATATTGTTGTTACAATGTACAGTGTTCTCCTGGTTCTGCTCACTTCACTCAGCATCAGTTCATGGACGTCTTTCCAGGTGTTTCTGAAGTCTGCCTGCTCATCATTTCTTATAGCACATTAGTATTCCATTACAATCATATACCACCACTTGTTCAGCCATTCCCCAATTGATGGGTATCCCCTCAATTTCCAGTTCTTTGCCCCCATAAAAAGAGCTGCTATAAACATTTTTGCACAAATAGGTCCTTTTCACTTTCTTTTTTTCTTTAATCTCTTTGGGACACAGACATGGTGATTGTAATCTCATCAGTTCCCATGAATTCAATTATTATCTCTATGTTGGTAATTCTCAGATGTACTTCTACAACCCTGATCTCTCTTTTAACAGCCTGACTTGCATGTCCAACTGCCTCTTGGGTATAATTACCCGGATGTCTCATGGACATCTTAAATTCAACAAGTCCACTGAACTCATCTTTCCCCACAAACCCTACTATCTTCCCTATTACTTTTGAGGGTACCACAATCCTCCTGCTTACTCAGAATCAAAACCTAGATTCTGTCCTTAATTCCTCAGTCCCTCACCCTCAATCTGTTGCCAAGTCCTGCTGATTTTACCCACATGACTCCCTTTTGCATACTCCCCCTTCTCTCTCCTCAATATTGCTAGCACCCTGGTGCAGGCTCTCACCTCATGCCTGTCCTGTTACAATTACCTACTGATAGTCTCCCTTCCCCAAATGTCTCCCCATTCCAGTCCATCCTTTACTCAACTGTCAAAGTGATCTTCCTAAAGTACACCATTTCATCCCCCTGTTCAGTCAAACCTAGAGGCTCCGTATCATCTCCAGGATCAAATTAAAAAATCCTCTGTTTAAGTGACATTTAAAGCCCTTCATTATCTGGTGCCTTGTGCTAAGACCTTTCCAGTCTTTTTACACCTTACTTACCCCAACATACTCTTGTAATCCTGTGACGCTGCCCTCCTTACTGTTACTCACCCAAGATGTTCCATCTCTGGGCTCCTGGCATTTTCACTGCCTCTCCCCCATACTAAAAATGTTCTCCCTCCTCATCTCTCTCTTTGTCTCCTGATTTCTCTTGCTTCCTTCCAACTAAAATCCCCCCTTCTACAAGAAATCTGTCTTGATCCCTCTTCATGCTAGTGGCTTCTTTCTGAGATTATTTCCAACTGGCCCAGTATATATCTTATTTGCACCTATTTGGTGGCATGTTGGCTCCTCCATCAAACTGTACGCTCCTTGAGGGCAGGATATGTTTTTTGTCTTTGTATCCCCAATGTGAAGCACAGTGCCTAGCCTATATGTAATAAAGACTTATTGACTGTCTGACTGCTTACACATTTCCTGCTCATTGCCTTAGAAGGAGCTCATTCCATTGTGAAGCAACTGGAATTGTTAGAAAGTCTTTCCTTACAGTGAACTGAAATCTGTTTTACTCCTACCCGTTGGTCACAGTTCCCAATTATATAACTGCATCAATTATACTTAATCTTTTTTCCACACAGTTGCCCTAGTGGGTCATAAGTCCCAATAGCCCAAACCTCAGTTCCTTCAATATTCCTTCATATAAAGACCTTTCACTTCTAGTTTGATTGTTAGGTTTCTAGTTCTCAGATTTGGTTTTGTTTTTTGTTGTTCTTTTCACTACCCTTGTAAATGGGAAAGCACCAAAAGGAGGAGAGAGGCTGAGGCCCAAAAAGATGAGGCTGTGGTTTCTGAAGGAGAACTTCCAAATTGAATACAACATTCCAGATGTGGCCTGATCACACTGTAAAATAGTGTTCTTACTTCCCATAATTTGGAAGCTCGACAGTATTCCTATTAATGTAGCCCAAACATAGTTTTTTTTTTCACCATCATATAGTACTCTAAATTCTTATTCAAGTTTTTTTGTCTACTAAAATTCATTTTTCATATAAAACACCAGTAAACAAAGCCTCTCCCAATTTTCTCCTGATACAACTGAGTTGTCGAACCCAAAGATGAATATTTACATTTCAGCCTGTTAAATATCATCTTGTTTATTTCATTCAAGGAGAAGGGTAAGATAAGGTGGAATGGTCTGTGGGTCAGCATTGTAATGGTGGTTCAGTTCTAAGCGGGGAAGATGTGACTTTTGCAAGTAGAGGGTTCCTTCTGGACCTTCAGATGATGACTGAGGGCCATGTGTTTAGGAGGAGTACAAGGCCTATGATGCCCAACCCCAGGGAGCAATCTCACTATGTGGAAATGGCCATTTCCAAGAGTCATGGAGGTATGGAGATGGGTCCACACATCTGGATTCATCTCCACATCTGCACTCATCTCCATCTCTGGCCAGGCACATGAGAAGCTATGGCAAAAAGTCAACATCACTAGACTTGGAGTAAGGAGACCTGAGTTCAAATTCCAAGTCAATGTTCTTTAAGCATGTAACCTTGAATGAGTTTCTGAGCCTCAGCTTCTACACCAGTGAAATAATAATAATAATAATAATAATAATTCTACTACTTATCTCCTAGGATTGTTATAGAGGCAGCTGGTGTCTGGAGACTGGAGTGGGACTGGAGTCAGGAAGACCTGAGTATAAATCCAGCCTCAAAATTTATTAGCTGTGTTTGACCCTGGGTAAGTCATTCTGTTTGCTTCAGTTTCCTCAGCTAGGTAATGCAGTGGATAGAGCAGAGCCTGGAGTCAAGAAGGAAGATGAGTTCAAATCCAGTCTCAAACATTTATTACTTGTGAGACCCTGGGCAAGTCATTTGACCTCTGCCTCAGTTTACTCAACTATAAAATGGGGATAATAATAGCACCTACATCAGGGTTGTCGTGAGGATTAAATGAGATGATATTTGTAAAAGTATTTAGCATAGTGCCTGGCACATAATAGGCATTTTATAAATTCTTATTTCCCTTATTCCCCCCTTGTTGTGAAGGAAGTGTTTTGAAAACTTTGAAGTGCTATATGAACATGCCTTACTGTTATTATTCTAGTCTCCCAGTCAGACATGTCATCACCCATCCACAGAAGCTGTAAGGAAGAAGAGAGAGATGCCTGAGCTTTCCTCTTAGAGTGTTCTATTACAAGGCTCACATCTTCATGTTAGTGTGTTGCCCCAGGGGTACTGGGATCCTTCAGGGGTGAGCAGCACAGAGCTCAGACACGGGGAGAATAGAGCCATGGAGCTTGCTTCAATTCGATCCTACCCATCTCTTCTTCATTTCTATCCCCCAAGAACTCCAAGGGTCAATTGTTTTCTTAGGAACATTGTGTTCTCACCATGAATCTTGGTTCAGCTGTTCCCCTGCCTCCCCCTTCTGGCAGCTCTCCAGCTGCCTGTTTAATAATGTACAACCAATCGGCCATTAACTGCAGATTTCCAAAAAAAAAAAAAAGAGTTGAATTTTTTTTTTGTATCTGTAGTTGTTGGTGACTGAAAAAAACAAGTTTTATCTGGCTCCTCTCCAGCCCAATAATAGCCTGCCATTAATAAGAAAGCCTAGGAGTTGTCCCCCTACCAACATACTAATCTAGGCCTGTCATGCTATCCTTCCTCCTGGGACGCTATCCTCTCCTGGATCTCTAACTAGGGAAACCAGCAGCCCTAACCAGTTAAGAGGCCTGGGAGGTATGGGAGAATTGAGGGCCAGAATGTGGAATGACCTAAACTGCTCAGCCCTGGGAGAAAACAGACCAGAGACCAGTGACAGGAGCTTCTTCCATCTTATCTCTATGTCACTTCTGAATGATACCCTTCCCTCAAACCCAGTGCCTCCCAGGAAATTTTCTCCTGAAGAAACAGTGAGGTAAGTCTGAGACAGAAAAAAATCCTGCAGTCTAGCTCAGGCACCTGGTGCCAGAGTCTACAGAAAAAGTCAGGAGATGAAAAAGGAAGGCCAAGGAAGCATGTAGGACTGAGATTGATACCCCCTGGTTCTGCTCCCTCATCCTGGATCTCCTAACTAGTGTGACCTGACTTTCCAATGACTTTCAAATTCCCACCAAGACAATAAAACAAGAAGCAGGTGGGAAAAGGGAACTAGGACATGAGTGTTCTCTTTACAATAGCCTCCTTTAATAAAACTGGAGATAAGACCTATGGCATAACAATTTCCTTCCATATAGAAGGTTTAGACTTATTCTACTTGGTCCCAAAAGGCAAAATCAGGAGTAACCAGTGGAGGTTTCAGAGAGGCTTATTTAGTTTAGGAGTAAGAGACAAATTTCCTAATAATCAGAGTTATCCCAAAGTGGAATGGAAACAATGAATTTGTCATCACTAAAAACCTTTGAGCAAAAGGTTTGTGACAGGAAGCACGTACTGGAAAGAATACAAGATGTAGAGTCCAGAGTCTTGGCTAGCTTCTGCCACTAACTGTAAGACCCTGTGAGGATCATTAGCCTTCTCTCAGCTTCACTTTCCTCATCTGTTAAATGAAAGAGTTGAAACAGATGATCTCTAAAGACCTTCCAGCTCAAACATTCTATTCTCTATTCGAAGGTTCCTTCTAGTGCCAACATTCTATGGTTTTCTTCTAGGCAGAGCATTCTCCTTCTTCTATATTCTATGATTCTATGAACTTTCTATTACTCTATTTCCTAAAATTCTCCATTCTAGTCTGTCTCTAATATTCTATGATTCTCTTCTAGGTAGATTAATCTCCTTCCCCTATACTCTATGATTCCATGAACACTCTAAAGTTCCCTAAAGTTCCGTGCCCTAACGCTCTCCATTCTAAGCTTCCTTCTATCTCCAACATTCTATGATTCTCTTCTAGATGGGGCAGTCTCCTTCCCTGAAGATCTCTAAGCACCCTTGCCCCTAGACTGTTAGTTATATGAAAACAGGAAGCTGGGTGAAACAGCCTCAGTTCAAGGAGTGTATGGTTCTATTTTTAAAAATTCATTGGAATTTATAGTGTTCCTCTCTGCCTCCCTTATTAGGAGAAATTTCCAGGAAGACTTGAACTCCTGGGTCCTTGAAGATTCAGGCATCCTTGCTAATTGATTTTTCTCCTTTAAGCTCCACGATGGTCGTTTTCTCTGAGATATTACCCAAAGGTTCCAAAGGGAGCAGACAGAAAGAAGGTATCTAGTCCATGGGTGTGTGTCTGAGCATCCCCTTCTCTCTGTGTTTATCACCTATTCTTTGCCTTTTCTTCCCTCTACTCTAGATACAATAAGCTCTTCTCATCTTTTCTGCCCTCTAGCTTTTATCCCCCTGACTCTTCCTTCCTCAGCACCTTGTTCCCCACCATCTCATCTCTATTAAGCACCCTCTCATCAGTCCCAGACAGAGCCAATTGCCTTTCTCTCTCCCTCCCTACTTCAAATCCTTCTTCCATACCCATCATTGCCAAAAAGATTTCCCTTTACTACTGCCAAGCTTCCAGGTAACATCCCATCTCCCACTAACTAGAATTCTCCCCCTCACCCCCACCCTCAGCACTCACAGCCAGCGCTGGACCTGTCTAAAGGTGAAAGCGGGTCCACAAAAAACTTGCGTTCCCAACAGTGCCTGGCAGGGTCCCGGTGAGTGTTTATTTTGAGTGCCATGAGGCATCCGGCTAATAATAACACATTCCTGGGGAGGAGATAAGCAGCACCCAAACATCCCCGGCACGCTTCTGGACACAATGTCTCACCCCTGTGGATTTCACCCACCCGCAGAGCTGGCTGGGGGGTGGAGGGAGGGGAGGGCATTGAGGTGGAGAGAAGAACCAGATGCTGGCCCCAGAGAAGACACGGCCAGACTGAATTCTTCCCCCTCCCCACCCCACTTTAAATTACTGAGAAGTCCCAAAACCTCACTGTTCTATATTGTCTCGTCAGTGTAGATCTGGGAAGAGCGGTGGAAAAATAAATGACAACCAGCTTCATTACCATCACATCAACTATATTTAATGCTCCTACTCCCTCTACTCTACAAAGCTGCTCCCCGCAAGGAAACTACTTATATTCAGAATGATTATATCCCCAGTGGGGAATGAGTGGGCACATTGACCCTCAGTCCATCCATGATCATGTACACATACACACACACATGCACATATACACACACATACACACAAACACACTTAGCAATTGCGTGACCTTTAGTAGGTCAATTCTTTTTTTTTTTTTTTTTTTGGTGTGCCCGCTTCTTCATTTATAAGATGAAAGGAGTTGTTCCTCACAACAACGCTGCAGGTATTATTTTCATTTTACAGCTGAGGAAACTGGAACCCCAGAAAAGTAAGTCAATGTGCCCACAGTCACACAGCCAGTGACTTACTGAGCTGGAACCACAACTGAGGCATCTCCTAACTTCTAATCCATTGGGCTTTCTCCTATACCATCCTGCCTTCAGAGGTTCTCTCAATCAAAGATACTTTCCTGGGTTTAAAAAAAATAATAACTTGGTAACAAGACCTGAGGGTCAGCTGAAGGAACTCGGCACATTTAGCCTGGAGAAGAGAAGGGTGAAGAGGTGGAAAGGGACAGAATGACATCCCAGCTGATTGAAACCATTTGAGGGGCAGTCATGAGGACTGGACTTTTCTTTTCCAGAGCCAGAGGGCAGAACCAGGAGCAGTGGGTAGAACTGGCTAAAAGACCGATCTCGGATTGACATCAGGAGAAACTTCCTAACAATTAGAGCTACGCCGAAATAGGATTGGCTGCTTTGAGAGATGGTGGAATCCCTCTCCTTGGAGGGTTTCAAGTGAAGGCTGGGCAATCACTTGTCAGATGTTTTAGTTGAGACCCCCTCTGAGTATCAGGTTAAAATAGATTGTTGCTGTGGTCTCTTCCGACTCTCAGATCCTGTTATTCTGAAAATGGGGTTAAAATCTGTGCAGTCCATTTCACAGACCATAATGTTGAGGCTCAGAGAAGGAACATTCAACTCTATATTTTCAAGCCATTCAGGCAAAACACAGAGGAAAGAACACAAGCCCACATTGCACCAAGAAAGAAAAGGGGGTATGAACCTACCCCTAACACAGTAATGGAGACAACAGAAGGGAGGGGAGAGGGGATGGGATGGGATGGGAATTTCTCAGGCAGAGGGATACAGCATCAAAGAGACTTCAGAGGGGCCCTGGCCTAGCTAGTAAGGCAAAGAAGGGGTCAGGACCTTGGCTGGCCATGAAAGTACTAGGAGACATGGGAGGACTGGGCACTGAGGGGAGAGCAGTCAGAAGAGAGAGCGAGTCTGTTCCCACTAGGACCTTCGCTCCCCCTGTGCCCTGCCTGCCTGACCCTGGCTTGGTCAGCTGTCCGGGATTCCCATAGTTGCTATAACCCCACGGTGGACTCTGGAGCTACTGAGCAGTCCCTAGCTCTGGGCAAGCAGAAGAGCCTTACATGGACATTTCAGGGACATGATATTTCTAAGATGAGCCAGCAAGGAAGAGGATGGAACAAGTTGCTCTTTTCCACTCTGCTTGTCCCTTCCCACATGACTTCCGTGCCCCATCCCACAGTTCTCAGAAAGAGGGTCATCTTCCCACATCGGGACCCCTCCTGCACTCCAGCTCCTTGTTTAGGTCACAGAGCAAAGTCAGGGGCTGGGAGGACAGCATACTGAGTATGCAGAGGAGCAGTTTTGAATAAAAGGTTGAGGAAGGGGAGGGAAATAAGAGAAGGGATGGTGTAGGATGGAGGAGACTGACAACACGTAGTCCTTCACATTTTCATCAGATCAAGCCCCCAGTTGTGACTGTCAGAAAAAATAAATAAACAGATAAGATGAGAAGAACAAAGTGGAAGAGAGACAGAGAAGGAGACAGAGACAGAGAGACAGAGAAACAGAGGGAGACAGAGACAGAGAGACAGATGGGAGGGGCAAGATATAGGAAATCAATCAATCAGCATTTATTAAGCACCTACTATGTGACAGGAACTGTGCTGAGGGAGGGATATGAGACATGATAAAGCCAGAAATAGAGATCTGATAGAAAAAATAGATACAGAAGACAAAGGCTGGAAGGTAACTAAAGAGATTAATAATAACCAAACAACAATAGCTATGCAGGTAGAAACAAAGACGGATAGATAAGACTACATAGAAAACTTGAACAGATTCCAAAAAAAGAATGAAAACAAGGAAGAGGTTGGAGACTAAACCCTGGAAGGACTGGGGATGATTCAGCCCAAGAAGAGAAGGTTGTGGGAGGGAAATGAGGGGAAGGGCTATTACCAAATATGGATTTAAAGTCTCTGCAGCATTATTCCACGGAAGACAGTAAAAGATGAAAAATGACCACAGCAAGAGATGAAGCTTTATATACTAGCAATGCAAATAATCTTAGGTCCACAGGCCCATAGCCTGAAAATGACCAAAGAAGACTTAGACATGTCCTTTCTGGAGCCAGCGGGCAGGGATTGGCGGGACGACATCTGGAGAGCGCTGCCCATCTCAGGATTCTAATTTTATGATTCTTAGAACACTGAAACATCCCCTCCTGGAGGTTATGAGTCAAAGAAAGGAATGAAAAAGGGAAATTGGAGCATTCCACCTCCTCCTTCCCTGACCCCCACCATCTTTTTTTGGACCAGGGCTGTTTAGGCAGAGAAAGAGGATAACCCCGGGAGTGTTCAGTCAGCCCAAGAATTCTATTCTCCCAAGATTTCTGCTCTCCTCACCTTGCTCTTCCCTCCCCCAGCTGTGTTCCTCATTCTCAGGATGTAGACTAGAGAGAGGGGAGAGGGAGATTAGAACCACTGTCCAGCTGAGCAGAGGTCAGAAATTTCAGCCATCATCGCCAAGCAATTCTGACTGAAGGAAACAGGGGGTGGGCCCAGGGAACGGAAGAGGACAACAGGAGACTCAGAGGCAGAGAGGGGGTAAGTAGAAGGGTTTCAACATTTTCCTCTCCAGGAATGCAAGGGGGAGGGGAGAGAGGTAGGGGATATTGTAGAGGGGGAGATGCCTAGCCGCTGAGGTCATGCCCTATTCCTAGCCCCAGCCGCCTGGGCATTGCTAATGTAAGCAGTGGCCAGGCTCCCAGGGACTGGGGGCGGGGGGTTGACTGTTTATCAACCTCACGTGGACAGGGTAGGGGTTGCAGGCAAACCAGCATCAATGTAAGGAGGCTAGAGACAGCAGGAAGAGAAGAAACAAATGCAGAAGAAAGACCCCAATGGTGGGCTTCGCTTCATTTCTCACTATGAACCTGGGAACTCCCCCTACCAACTTAGTTCTCAAATACAGAGTGGATGCTTATATCCCTTGTCCTCCACCACACACACACACACACACACATTCTGCATTCCACCCATGGGTAGATATAGAATGAGAGCTTTTTCTGGGGTCAAGAGTCAGAGAGACCAACAGCTAAGGTTCATGGGTGTGAGACACTGGGGGAGGAAGGGTGGAGAGAGGAACTGATGTGTTTGTTGTTACACTGAAGAGTAAATGCTACCTCTTACTAGAAGGCAGACCAGCAAGAAGAACTGCTGTGCAAGAAAGTAGGGTTCTCTTCCCCATTCTCTGTGCCCCAGTATGCCATCAGGGGCCATCTCATCTATCCCCTCGTGCCCAGAAAGGACTGGCCCTCCCCCTGGCCAAACAAAGCTCATCTGTTCCTAAAGGATCTCCCGAGAAGGAGACGAGCAGACTTCTCTTGGGCACCTGTTCCAAAGTTCCCCACAGCTTATCACCAGGAAGCTGATATCCTGAGAGCTTGCCAAACTCACTCTTGCTGAAGCTTTAGGTCTAAAGACTCTTGAGTCATTCTCATTGGACCCGAAAAGGTTCTTGTCATTCTTCTATGCAATAAAACACCAGAGACTTGAAGCTTCATGAAGGCAGGGACTGTGCTTTTTCTAAACTCTATATGCCCTTCATCCCGTCACAGTGTTCTTTGTAAGTGTCTGTTGAATGAATACACATCCTCTCAGGCAAGTCCCCGTCCCTGTCAATGCCTCAGTTTCCCTTTGTGAGAAACTAAAACACAATCCACATCCTCAGATCCCAAATTTCATAGGATGAGAGGATCAAAGAATTTTGAGCTAGAAGATAACCTTAGAGATCATTTATATTTACAATTGGGAGCCCTGAGGCTCAGAGAAATTAAGACACCTGTAACTCCTTCAGACCTGTGGGAAAGGTTGAGAAGGTTCTCCCTCCTCCTGCCTGCTTCGTCACTTTGGAGTGACTTTGATCTTCCAATCGTCCCCCTTTCTCATCCCACCCCAGAGTCCCACTTCCTGCTTGGGCCTGAGTACGATTATTCCAATTGATTAATCTAGAAGTAAGAAAGGTCTGAAAGAGGCATAACTGGCACTCCTGTCCCTGCCCTCCCCTCTTCTCCGCTTCCACACACCCCACAAGGGAAGGAAAGGAAACCCCGGAGCTGGCTTAAGAGGAGAGGGGAGCTCAGGGCTTCTTTTCCCACTCCCTGGGCAGCTCCAGATATTCCATTTCTCACCTGAGGAGTGGGGGTCACACTAGCCGCTCTTTGGGTGGCTCTAAAATCCATCTTGGGTTTGACCCCATAATCAGAGAGCTTCCTTTCCCCCATCCTCCCCATTCCACTGTTGGGACAGCTCGAAGCCTTCTTCTCCATGATACTGACTTCAAGGGGGGCTCAAATAAGATAATAAATGTAAAAGTGCTTTGTAAAAATAAAATGTTATATAAATATAACCTATTATTATGTGAAGATTATTATTGCAGATGGACAATGAGCTGGGCCTAGAATTGAATAGGAGGAAGAGAGTGGGGCTGTACTGCATTCATGTGGGAAATTGCACACTGACTTCAACAATCCCAACCTGCTCACTGACACAAAAAAAACCATCTTTTTGATACCGACGTTCTCCCAATAGTGCAAGTCAGAGAATGCCACGATAGCCAAAGAATCGAAAACATGGCTCACCCAAAGAGCAATGAACGGATCTATGATGGGCACAAGGAGCCTTCACCAATGATCTACAGACAAGAAATGGTGCAAAGGGCATCCAGCACCTCTGCGGTCAGAAAAGGTCAGACAGGTCATGTAGAGAGTGAAGGATAACATACGGACAGCCTCAGTGTTGCTTGGATGCCCGTGGGGTATTAAAGACCAAGAGCAAAGACAGGCCTTCACTATTTTGCAGACCAGAAAACTGAGGCAGTCCTAGAGGGGTTATGTGACTTGCCCAAGGCTACAAGGGTACTAAATGACAGCTGGAAAATTTGAAATCAGGTTCATAAGAATCTCAGCTGGACTCTCAGGGACCAGCCAATCCAAACCATGCCTAGACAAGAATGCCCTCTTCACCACATCCCACAAGTGATCTTCCACCCTTGCTTAAAGGCCACCAATGATGGGAAACCTACTACGCTCCTGCAGCAGAGCATTCCATAGATCCTGATTTTGAGGGATCATGGCAGGACATAAAAATTACACTTGACAAAGTACCCATGAAGGGGAGAACCATATCAATTAAATCACCCAGAGTACTGGAATATTACTGTTTGCTTGGCTTCCTCGAGTAATTCAGCCCTCTTTGAGACTCCATTTCTTCCCCTGGAACTAGGGACAAATACCTGCACTAGCTCTCAAATACTTACACAAGTCTCAAATTTTGCTATAAAACTCAAATGATAGGGCAGACAGAAAAACAAGCATCTGAAGGACTGTCATGGGGAAAGGGATTCAACCTGTTTTGCTCGATGCTAGGAGACAGAACTAATAACAAAGGGTAGAAATTACAAAGAGGGGTTTTTTTATTCAAAAAGAACAGCTAATAAGATAAAAGGGGTAGTAGGATAGCACTGTATGAACATAAAGAAGGCATTCATCTTTCTGGAAATTCATGAGTCTGATGAGGAAGAAGTTTGGTGCAGGACATTTGGGGAGGGAAGGAAGGAAGGAAGGAAGGAAGGGAGGGAGGGAGGGAGGGAAAGAAGGAAAAAAGGTAAATTTAGGCTTCATGTAGGGGAAAACCTCCTCACAATTGGAGTTATCCAAAAATGGAATGAGTTGCCTCAAGAAGTAGTGAGTTCCTGTCACTGAAGGTCTTCAAAGTGGATGTCCACTTGCTGGGTGGGGGTGTTGGAATGGGGATTCTTGGTTAGGTACAGGTTAGATTGAATGCTCACTGAAATCTCTTCCAACTGAGATTCTACAATTCTGTGAAAGTGTTTACTTAATTTCAAATCCCCAACTCTGTCATTTATAACCTTATCACAGGTAAGTCATTTACCTTCTCTGGGTTGGCATCAGTTTCTCCATATATAAAATAAGCTTGGATGAGATCATCTCTAAGGGCTCTTCCAACTCTAAGTCTATGAGCATATAAATGTATGGGATTCTTATTAGAGCAGGATTCAGGCAGCGTAGCCTCTAGAGAGTAGATGCAATTTTTTTTGAGGGAGGGGATTTCATCATGCCCCTCAGATGACATCTCAACAAACTACTACCATCTCAGTGCAAGGCCAGCCCAGATATTCAGACACTCAGTGCACAGGTCTGACACCTTGCACTTTAATGCCTGGTTCAGCTCTGGAGGAAGCAGGCCAGGGGGGTTAATCGGTGACTGGCTCTCTGCTTGACTGCACCCCAAGGACACACACCCCTCCACTCCTAATGACCCCCTGCTAACATCCCTCAAGCTTCACAGCCCCACCTCAGGCCACCCTGAGCAGAGTCAATGATCAGCCAGGAAGGGAGGACAAAGGAAGGAAAAAATTCACAGAGGCAGCAAAAATCCAGGAATGGGAAAAACAATGAGACCAGTTCTGGAGAAGATGGGGAGGTGAGAGAGGAACACTTAGAAATGTGAGTGCAGGGTGGGTAAGGCAGTTATAGCTCTGTGAGTGAGGGATGAGGTGTATGGGCACCCACCATCACGCTGGTCCGTACAAGCAAGGCAAATGGAGACCAGCACCCGTTACTGTGAAACTTCTGGGCAATGAACGTTATTTATTATTGTACGGTCTCTGAAGGCCAGTTTATTGGAGAAAGTGGGGTCCACCAGAGCTGTCCCAGGGCTAAATTGTTCCTGCAGGGAGTACTGGGAAATTTATAAGGATGACTCTGGTTCTTTCGTCTCCTAGAATAGCCAAGATCCTGGACAGGAGAGAAGGCTATGCTGCCACATCCAAACAAAGGACACTCTAGGGCAGCCTCTTTACCTTCCCTTAGCCAAGTCACTTAACCTCTGAGTCTCAGTTTTCATATCTATAAAATGGGAATAAAATAAAGCGATACTTGCATTGCCTACCTTACCAAATTGTCATGAGACAAGCGCTTGGTAAATGTTATTCTTCCCCTTCACTTCCCTAACACAGAGACACACAGAGTATAAAGAGAGTCCCTCCTAGGACAGGCTCCCCTAAGAACCACTGGCAGGGGAAAGGAAGGTACAATTGCTCATTAAAGATATCCAAAACTACTACCAAACCGAAAGAGGAAGTAGCCACCAGTACGACCCCAGCAACCAGCTCCACAAGGGGTTGGGATTGGGGGGAAGGAGGTGGGATTTGCTGCCCTAACCACAGACCCATAGCCCTCAAACTTGTAGCCAAAGTCGAGTAGGAATAAAGCATCTGGACACCTCAGGCAAGGTTGGAGAGATTATGCACTGAGTGTATGTGTCACTGTGCATTAGTCTGCCTAAGGCTTAGAGCCTTCACCGCAACACCTGGGAATTGATTTATCACAAAATAAACACATGGGGAATGTGATTTTCTGGCATTAAGAATATGTGCCCTTATGCAATATCACACTAAAAAATCTATTCTTGTGCCCCCCGCACATACCTGAGCCCCACGAGGCTGACTAACTGGATGACCCTAAGGACAGGGTTCTAGCTATGGCGGAGACTGGCATGAGAAGACAGTGCTTGTTCATGGCCTCGCTCTCAGGTCAGTCTCTTAGAGACCCTGGTCTGGCTATTTTTCAAATGGTAGGTCTGCAGGATTTAGAGCTGGAAGGCTAGAGACTACAGATTATAGTCTAACTGCCTCATTTTACAGATGAGAAAACTGAGGTCCAGAGTGGTTAAGTGACTTGCCTTTGGTCACACCCCCAACTATTTCTTGTCTAGTGGGAATTAAAAAAAAAAACTAACAGGCTTGAGAGAAGCTACTATAGGGCTGAGACATCCCCCTCCCCGAAACTCCCTCTCCATCAGAGAAAGGAAAATGGTGTTGGGGAGTAAAGCAAAAACCTAAGAGGTGATAAAGTAGGAAGATGAGTGTATAATATGTTTGTATTTGCGCATATACACTCCTTGCCTCTGCCACTCCACCCTCCTTCTGGAGGAAAGGGTGATGTCTGGGCTATAAGGGGATTACCATGAACCCCAGTCCTCCGATGCCAAATTCTGTGTTCTTTCCACTAAGCCAGCCTGATTCTGCTTGAACTAGGGCCCAGAGAAATGCCATCAGCCATGTGCCACTCTACCCAGGCTGCCTCCTGGCCACAGAGAGCCCTCCTCTACCACTGCCCCCTGCCCTTTCCTACTTCTCCCCACCCAGACAGACCCGCAGCCTCTCACATGCTCCCTCACACTTCTCAGTGGGAATTCTGGGACCTTTGTTTCCTCAAACATATTTCACCATGTTTCGTGTTTCAACATGATCTTGGGATCTGTCTTCCTTCTTTCCCTGCCATACACTTTCCCTCTCTCCCTTGGTTTGGCTCTCCATTTCTCTATCTTCTCCCTGTTTTGTCTTCCTACTCCCCACCTCCCCTTTTTTTAAAATTCCAGCGGGTCTTTCAGATACAGCAAAACCCCCATGTGATATTTACACAGCCCCAGAGTCAGAAATGCTGAAAAATATGAGACCTTTTCGAGCTGCATTCCTTGGGAATGAGAAGCCACTCGCAGCTCAGACGTCACCCTCTCCTCCAGAAGTGGGGCGGAGCAGCAGGGGTGAGGGAGGTGTGTGCACAAATATAGACTCTATTATACATTTATCTTCCTACCTTACAATCCTTCAAGGTCTTCCTTTACTCCCCAACACCTAAGAGACCATTTTCCTTTTTCCGATGGAGGTAGAGAGGGAGTTTCGGCAGGTTAGGAGAGGGAGAAATCTCAGCCCCATGCTGGTAGAGTTTATGGCTTCTCTCAAGCCTCTTAGTTTTTTTTTTCCTCCCCATTAAACAGGAAATAGTTTCCTCTTGGGGGTCCCCAGTCTATGCCACTACATTCCCACCAACTGCAATGAAAATAGGACCCCTCCCCCCAAAAAAAGATAGAGGCATCTTCAGAAACGTAAGCCATCATCATTAATCAGCAGGTACCCGTATGGATGCAATTCATTCACTACTCTATCTCTCATCTTTTTTCTCTCCTAGCTAGTGGACTCTATCTGTAGCATTATCTTTCTCGATCTATCAGCCAGGTTAAGGAAAGTAGGTTGATTCTGCTCAGAGAAAAAAGGAGTTGGAGGAAGAAGTGAATTAAGAGGCTTCCAGGCTGTGTTTATTAGGTAAGGGGACAATTACACCAGCTGGTTTTTCAATTCCAATGAGAGAGCAAGGACGATCTTAAACCAGAGCAGCAGAGATCAGGTACAAGGAAGAACATCTTAACAGTGAGGAAATCCATCCTTATTTAAAAAGCATCACATTCTACAAAGTGCTCTGCAACCACAAATTGAGACATAAATATGAGTCACTGTAAGACTGTGGCAATCGGCCAATCATAAGTATTTATTAAGCACCTACTATGTGGCAGCCACTGCACTAGATCCTGACAAAGAAAATGAGCGACATAGTCTATGCCCTCTAAAAGCTTAGATGCCGTGATGCTGGGAGATAAAGGTACAATTTCCTCTAGAGTTTTTTGTTTTGTCTTCGGTTTTTTTTTTCATTTTAGAATGGGGCATGAGAGGGAGGCAGGGATTTTGTTCAAGCCTCAGAGCTTGAGCCATACTGCCCCAGGCAACCTTTGCCATAAGGCTGCTCATCCCTATTTATTCAGAAGGAGGCAATAACTGGTACCTAGTTACACAGCAATCAGTGGCAACGTTCCCTGAAATCCACAACTAAACTTTCTTCTTCCTTTACTATTCCTTGCTGCATAGATTTAAAGACTATTTGAAAAATAAAGAAGAAAGAAAAGGCTAAGGGAACACTGAATACATGCCTGAGACACAGGGAAAG
>CM053626.1:52034585-52109372 GCA_028646595.1 Phalanger gymnotis | reverse complement strand
ATCTCTTGTCTTTCCTCAGGGTTGGTAGCCCCAGCGCAGGAGAAGCGGAAGAGAGAAACCAAGGGAAAAGCAAAGTGAGAGGACACTGGACAGGGATAAAGGGGCAAGGACCGATTGTGTCTTCCCTTTCCTCACTCCCTACTCCTGCCTGAGACAAGCAGCTGTCGGAATCTTTCATTTACCTCTCTGTCTGCCCTGGCATGAAGAAAGGGTATTCCATTTAACGAAGCTTAGCTGACAGCCATGGCTGCTGTTTCAAGATGGGAGGAGAAAAAAAAAAAGAAAAGGTGGGGAAAAATAGGGGGAAAATGATTTTCTTAATATTCTTCTTAAAATGTTTTTGAAGGAAGGGTGTGGAAATGCCTGAAGGAGGATGGATAAAGATGGAGAAATAAATACAGTATATATGTCAGACATGCGGGACAATGTAGCACACTGCTTAAAAGATTGGAAGAGGAAGAAGAAAGGCTTGGGCTCAAGTCCTGGCTCCTATTCATACTGTAAGACCCCTGAGCAGGTTACTTAATCTCTCAACGCCCCCAGGCAACTCCCTAAGACTAAAAATTGCTTTCTAATTCTCCACACTAATTAAATAATAGGTCAAAACAAACAAAAAAGTCTTCTACAAATAAAAAAAATTATAAGCAACCCTATTTGCATAGCACTCCAATGTTTACAATGTGCTTTCCTCAGAATAACTATGTAATTGGTATCTCCATTCTCACAGTCATTTTACAGAGGAGAAAACTAATCTCAGAGTCTAAATGACTTGTCCACAGTCACAAAAGCCTTTAATAAGTGTAAGGATTCAAATCCAAGCCTTGTGACTCCTACAGTCCACTGAAACAGCCTAGGAAAAGCATAAGTCTCTAACCAGTTAGGTATACGTATCAAATACTAATAAAGGCTGGTGCCATTTGGAGATGAGAGCAAGGACAAGATGCTGGAATTCAAAAGAGAAGGAGGCCAGGGAATCTCTTTTGCTGAAGATAAATGGTTGAGAAGAGGGATAAGATCAATGCAGGAGACCCCTAATAACCTAAAGACTCCTGGATTCTCTGTTAGTTTCTCAGTCACAGCTATCCCGATAGAAAAGCCTCTCCCCATTGCCTTCCATGACTACCTCCCAAGCATTCCCTTATTTCTGCCAGGGCAGGACCAGGAAGACACAGAGGGCGAAAAGAAACTCGGAGTGGGGAAAACAGGACCAAACTGGAATCCAAGGCCTTGACTTTGAATCCCAGCAAATCACTTCAACTCTCTCAGACTCAGTTTCCTCACCTTTCAAATGAGGTAACTGAATGAGAAGATATACAAGATCCTTTCCAGTTCTAAATGATTGCAATATCTAAGATGTGAGTGCAATAGCTAAGATTTTTAAAGGTGGGAGACAGATCACTCTAGGGGAAGGAGACATTTACCAAATAGGGATTGTTAAAAGGTGAGAGTTAGGGGAGAGGGAGGGGGCATGGAGCATCGTTCAGAGAGAAGCAGGAGATGATGTGGTATGATTGCCGAAGTCCAGGATTTAGAAATCTGAAGACCTCTATTTAAATCCAGCTCTGCTAGTTACAAACTGGATAAACTCAAGCAAAAGCTTATTGCTTTGGCACCTAGAGAATCTGAGTTCAGATCTCAGCTTTACTACTTATTATCCATATGCCCTTAGACAAAACTTTGCCTGTGGGCCTCAGTTTCCTCATGTGCAAGATGAAGTGGCTGGATCAGAGTTTCTCCAAGGTTCCTTCCAACTGTTATGATGCTTCCCCTCTCTGGACATCATTTCTTCATTTTGAGGCTAGACTAGGAGATCTAATACCTTCTAAAAGCTATGACATGAGTCTTTGCCATTGCTTATTTCTCTCTTTTCCACCGTCATTCCTTCTAAGACCCATCCTTTCACATATGCATACACTTAAAGTGTAGGCCCAAATTTCTGTACCCTAGCTGGTGGTATCAGGTTGGGTCCAAGTTCTTGCCTTCTCAAAAAATCCTAAAAGATGGGCTACCTATTACAATTAAACCACGTGGCACAGTAGAAAGGAAGGAAAAGGGTAGGATCCTCATACCCTAGAATCTTTTTTCTTTAGCTTCACCTGTATCTATGCCACCCCTAGGATGGGAGAGGGTGGGGAGAAAGAAGAAGAAAAGGTAGGAATTGATCAGGAAAAAATCCTCCTGTGATTAGGGAGTAGCAGGAGGAAAGTGGGGTGTGACTAGAAAGCATAGAGGGTGAGTGGCAGGACAGGGACCTAGGGATGGCTGGGATATCATCATAAAGTCAAGAGAAACAGATGCAGCCAGCTTCGTGATGGGTGATTAGTTTGCAGCGATAAGACAGACCAGAAGATCCTGAAGCTCAGAGAGAAAGACTGTTCTGAAAAGGCAGGAGAAAAGAAGAACACATTAAGAGAAATGAGAGGCACATTCCTACTTCCGAACAAGAAGGAAAGGGCTGGGCAGTGAAAGTTGAGAACCGAGGGGCACATTCTCTCCTCTGAACATGAGAAGTGCCAGCAACTGAGTCCACACCTGCCCAATACAGCTTTCTTAAGTGCCATATTACTTCCCCCTTCCTATAAATCTCCATTCACCATATTCTTGGGGGCAGGCTCCTACTTTGGATGGTAAGTGAGGCTTGCACCTGGCTTGGGGTGGTCAGGTGAAGGCAAGAGGGGACACGCTGAACTTATATTGGAAGATAAGAGAAGGGATGGGGCCAGAGAGAGTGGTGAAACCTTACAGAAAAGTTTCCTTGCAAGCTACCCCAAATGCCATAATCCATCTCCCTGTCAACACCCCGCCAGTATCACTACTATCACCTCAGAGAGAAAAACAGCTAGCCCGTCAATCCCTCCTGTCTCAGGCCCAAGGAGATGAGCAATAAGGAAGCTGTCAACCTGGCTGGAAAACAGACCCTTTCACTCTTCTCCTGCCTCATACTCAAAGTTTCTAACCCCACTGAATAGACCTCCTTCATGTTGTAGGGGAAATGAGGACCTCTGATATAGTGGCTGGAACAGAGTTCAGATAAGATCTGGGTAAAGGCAAAGGGTTTTACAATGCCCATCCACTCATCATCCACCCTCCTTCCTCCTTCCCATTCAGACTCTCTGCTCCCCACACCTGAGTTTTTGAAGCCTAGGATGACCCAAACTGGCACCTGGGAGAGAGGGCACTTAACAGGATCCATTTCTACTTAAAAGAGGCGCCACTTACCTTCTGACCATTTTCCCCGGCCCAACCCCCCACTAGCAGACGTGGAGAAATATCACCTCAAGAGCTTCTCTCTTTCCATCTCCCCTTCCCTTGGAGCCTCCTCCCCCAGTAGCAAATAACCCAGGCATTGCTTCCCCCGGCCTCCAGTTACTGTTCTCCCTCCCTCCCAGTCTCTGCCTCAGGCAGAGCACCCCGCCCCCCCCCAACGCCAAGCTCAGCTAGGAAGCCCCCCAGCCTCTGGGCCGCTGCCAGCCTCCAGGGGAGTGGCCTTCACCTTGACCTCCTGGCCCTCACGCCCCCTCTCGTCCCCGGGCCGCTTAGCATAAACAAAGGGAAGAGGGGGGCGGCCTGGGCACAGCCCCCGGCGCCTGCCTCCGTCTCCCCCAAAGTCCAGAGGAACCCAGCCCAGCCCTCTCCCCAAGAATTCACCTCCGGCCCCCTGGCCCCCTTACCTTGGCCTCGCATTTCCGATGACAGGAGAAGCTGCAGACTGAAAGAGAGCGAAACACAGAAAGAAAGTTTGTAGCCGCGAGCTATGAAATGGAAACTCAGGAGAAATCTCCTCCCACCCTCGCCCGCAATCCCGAGAGCAGGAGGGAGGGGAGCGGGGAGCGGGGTGCTCGGAATGGGGAGGGGGCCAGGAGAAGAATGAATGAAGGATGGCTTGTTGGAGCTCACCCCCGAGGAGCCCGGGACCGTGGGGACTATCAGAGACCCCGCAGGCGGACAAGCCCCATGCCCGGCACAGCTTAGGGAGCCGAGGGCGCCCTGGCAGCGGCTGCTGCTGCTGCTGCTGCTGCTGCTGCTGTTGGGGGAGGGGGCCCAGCTTCCCAAGCTGGCTGGGGGCCAGAAGCAGAGGTGGCCGAGGGCCTCAGGTATGGGGCCCGCCCCCTACCAACCCCCCCACCTCCACCCCCACCCCGTGCCCGGACCACAGACCGCCCGCAGCTGCCCACCTCCCAGCCACTCCACCATCTCGGGTTCAGACTATACCCCGGCCGCCAGCCGGCCCGAAACTGCCCGGGGATCCCACTCCTCTCTCCAGTCTCCCTCTCCCCTCCTCCATCTCCTCTAGGAGCTCGTCTTGGCTGGGAGAAAATCCAGGCACGGCAGAAAAACTCACAAGTCCAAGGGGCACCCAGCACTTACAACCAGCCAGCCCCATCCAAGGGACCCAAGAACAGAGCTGCGAGGCACACGCCACACACAGTCACACAAGATACCCATAGGTAAGCACCTGGACACAGACTTCGAGGCACATGCACGCAGGGCCGCTGCCCCACAGCACACTCATACATATACAGGTCTCTCTTTCCACCCTCCCACGGTCAGAAGCAGGAATCAAATTTCCTAGCGGGTTCCCCTCTGCCTGGAATGTCCCCAGCCCACCCTGGGCCCCCAGCCCCCACCTCCGGTTCCTCAAGGGCCCAGCCCCACAGCCCAGTTGCTCAGCAAAGGCATTTTGTCATTCTCCCCCTCCTTCTAGGATCAGGAGTGGAGAGGTGAGGTTTCCTGCCTTGCTTATTTGGTGTTGATGAAGCTAGAATCCAAGGGAGATGGGAACAGAAATGGGGACATTGTGGGATGGGAGACTTGCTGCCCCAGAAAAGGTGAGCCCTCATAAACCAATCAATCCCGAATCCTCTGCCCAGGAGCTTGATGAAAATTCCTAAGCCTTCCCGCCCCACCCCCCATGGGTCAACCCCTCAGTCACAATTTGGCTCATCACAGCCCTTCTGGGAAAGCTCACTTTACTTCTCTTTAAAATTTTTGTCTTCTTGTTACACCACAATTATTTGTATGTATACTATTCCTTTTCCCCCCATCTCACTCCATCCCATAACCCTCCCCATTAACAAATCAAAACAGTCAAGCAAAACTAACCAATACAGCAACTGTCTGTTCACAGATGACATCTGGAGTCATTTGACAGCCAGAATCAGTCACCTGACCTCCGGATACCCTATTGGTCATTACTCTTACTTTGAATGAAGTGGTTTTTCTGTGGTGTTGTCAGGTTCGAATACTGCAATTACTTTGTATACTACTCACCTAGTTCTGCTCATCTTCTCTGTTCATGCAAGTTTCCCTATGTTGTTTTTTTTTCCCAGAATCCTTCAAATGCATCTTTTTATGACGCATTAGCTACATTCCTATTACTAGCTTTGTGACCCGATCCAAGTCACTTCTTTTTCTCATCTTTAAAATGGGGGAGGGGAAATAATAGCATCTACTTCATGGGATGATTGTGAAGGTCAAATGAAATAATATGTAAATGCAAAATACTCTGTAAATCTCAAAGACCAACTCCAGGTCTTTTATTTATTTATTTGTCTTTTTGGTTTCATTCCCTCCCCCCCCCAAAAAAAAGTGTTTTTGTGGATATTTTGGTTTCTTTTTGTCTTTGGTTTCTGTAGGGTAAATGCCCAGTGGTAGGTCAAAGGGTTTGAACAGTTCAGTAATTTTTCTCAACTAATTCCAAATTATTTTCCAGAATAATTGGGTCAATTCACAGCCCCAACAATAACTTATTAGTGTGCCTGATTTTCCACATTCCATCTTTAGCATCTTGGCCAATTTAATGGGGATAATGTGAAACCTCAGAATTATTTTAATTTGCATGTCTCATCATAAATTATTTGGAGTTACTTTCCCATACAGTTACAGACAGTTTGTTGTTGTTGAGTAGTTTTTTTTTCAGTCATGTCCTACTCTTCATGACCCTATTTGGGGTTTACTTGACAGAGAATTACCATTTCCTTCTCCACCTCATTTTACTGATGAGGAAACTGAGGCAAACAGGGTGAAGTGACTTGCCCAGGGTCACACAGCTAGAAAGTGTCTGAGGCTGGATTTGAACTCAGGCATGGTACTCTATCCACTGCACCACCTAGCTGCCCCACAGATGGTTTACATTTCTTCTCTTAAGAATTTCATGTCCTTTACCCACTTTATGTGTCGGGGAATGCCTCTTGGTCTTTTATATTGATGTCCTTCTCTCCCCTTCTTCAGGGGCCAGCACTAGAGATTTGGTTTCTCTGTGTTGTCCAGAGGAAGAGAAGGGAGAGAAGAAAGGCTGGAGTTGGGTGGAAACTGGAAGGGTGTAACCAGTACCTAACCCTGGCCCTTGTCCCTGTCCTCCAACAACTATTTTCCAGCCTATGTCCAGTTTCTGTGACTCAGCTCTGTAGCTGGCCAACATCCTATACTGCTGAGCAAGGTTTTCCTGACCCCATTGCACCACCCTTGCCCTGCCTACTACTTGGTTCTTCTCCATCCCCGGACCAGTCCAGGGCATGCCTCAGCACTCCTTTCACTTCATCACCCTTTCCCCATCCCCAGCGCCCGAACTTCCCTTTCTGACACTGGCAGGCTTAGTAACTAAGTTCCTCTCTCTGGGTGTGGAGAGAAGGAAATAAAAAAGATCCAAGAGTCCTCCTAGACAGGCAGACCATCCTGCTTCTCCCTTTGCCTTCGAACAGGATGCCTTCGCCTAGCCTAGACCAAGAAGTAGGGTTTGCCTGTCCTAGGAGATCACCAGAGAAGTGGTAGCTGCTTTATTTTCCTTCAGTCTTCTATTCCTTCACATCCCTGAGAGTCAGGAGGTTCTCTCTAATGTCTGATTTGCAAATATAAGATCATAAAATTTAGAACTTGAAGACACCTCAGACACCATTTTAGCCCAGCTCCTTAATGTAACAGATGTAGAAACTGAGGATTAGCCCGAGGAAAGGATTTGGCTAAGTCACCCTGGCAGAGCTGGGATTTGAACCCCAAACCTCTGATTCCTGCACCACACTGACTCCCATTGCACTCTGCTGCCCTAGGCTGGCCCACAGCATTCAGGGCACCATTCAAAGCAAACATCTACAATGCTGAGCCAGTAGAACAATGTGAGGATATCTAGAAGCCTGTCCTGAAAGAACTGAAACACCAGGGGTAAAGTCAACACCACCAGTGATCCATCGCAGAAAACACAGGCTGCTCGCTTCCAACTGGCCGGCTGTTCCCCAGGGAACCAACCACCTGGGACCCTGAGGGGTCAGATTAATTGGACTCTGGGGTGCAGGTTCCAGGGATGAGAGGCATGACCAGGCATCCAACCATTCAGTCATTTATTCAACAAACAGTTATAAACAACTACTGTTTATGGAGCACTGTGCTGGATTGCTGAGATGAGGCCAGAATATCCCCCTTAATTCTAGGGTCATCCTTCCATTGAACATTTCCAGTTTATCTTGGATGTAGCTTGTTTGTACATAGTTGTTTGCATATTATCTCCTCTATTAGACCAGGAACCCCTTGAGATCAGTGATTATCTTTTACCTTTCTTTGTATCTGAAGCAATTAGCACAGTGCCTGGCACATGGCAGTAGCAGGTGTCAAAGTGGATACAATGATAGCCCTGGAGTCAGGAAGACCTGAATTCAAATCCAGCCTTGGACACTAACTAGCTGTATTGTCTGGGCAAATCACTTAATCCCATTTGCTTCACTTTACTCATCTGCAAAGTGGAGATAATTAGACAGCATCTACCTGCCAGGGCTGTTGTGTGGATCAAATAGATAATCTTTGCTTAAAAAAATGTTTAGTACAGTGTCTGGCACATAGTAGGCACTATGTAAATACTTATTCCCTACCTACCTAACCCGGAGTTAGTAATAGAAACTAGAAGTAGGAATAGAAACCAACCAGCCACCCCCGGATCACAAGTTCCTTGTACTTGTTTCTCTAGAGCCAACCCCACAGTACACACATCAGTCACCCAGTCTTGGGGCCCCCGAATCTCTAGCACTCCACCCAAGGAGAGTGGGCCAAGGAGGATCCTGGCAACCATTGCTTAAGACACTCAACCTAATTGAGGAAGCTATGAATCTAGCCTTCCTCTGCCCATTCATTCACTGGATCTATTACTCTTCATTCCCATTTGCCCTACTTCGCACCACAATCACAGACTGGCCATTCTTACTTTTCCCTCCTTTCTCCAACAGAATTACTACCATCTCTGCCTCTTTCAAGAAAGTCCAGAGTGTCCTGATACCACCACCACACCACCATCATTACCATGTATTTATTAAGTATTCACTACACACTATTCACTAGAAGGACAGATAAGGAAACTGAAGTTTAGATACTTCGGCCACACAATGAGACGACAGGACTCATTGGAAAAGATCCTGATGTTGGGAAAGACTGAAGGCCAAAGGAGAAGGGGACAGCAGATGATGAGACGGAGAGATAGTGTCATGGAAACAATGAACATGAGACTGGACAGACTTGGAGAGACAATGAAGGAGAGAGGGGCATGGCATGCTATGGTGCACGGGGCCATGAAGAACAGGACATGACTGGACAACATCAAATACTATATGCCAGGCTCTATGCTAACCACCACCTTATAAACATATTTTCTTTAAATCATAAACACTGATACAGAAACACAGATCAGACTGCCTCTCCTTAAACTTCAGGAGCCCTTTTGATAACCCATCCTCTCAATTTCCAAGGCTTATCACCTCTAAATCATCTCTGACTCCTTTCTCCTCACCCATCGAAGCAGTTGACAAGCCCTGTGGATTCTACTTGTCCAGTACAGCTAGCATCTGTTCCTTCTTCTCCAATCTCATTTGCAAAGGAGAGAGGATGGGGGCGGGGGAGGGGGCGGACCCTAGTGCTTGTCTTCATCTGGTAGGTGGTAAGGTAGATAGAGCACAGGATAGTCAGGAAGACTTGAGTTCAAATCTAGCCTCAGACACTTACTAGCTATATGACACTTGACAGGTCACTTAACCTCTGCCTCAGTTTCTTCAACTGTAAAATGAAGATAATGACAGCACCCTCCCCTCAGAGTTGTGAAGACCAAATAAAACAATATTTGTAAAGCGCTTAGAACAGTGCCATTACATAGTAGGTGCACTTCCCTCCGCCCTCATCTCCTCTTGCCTACACTGTCTTCTGGTTTTTCTTTCTGAGTGGCAGCATAATGTAGCACTGGGCATGCAGTGAGGCAAAACCTGAGTTCAAATCCTGCCCCTGCTATTTACCAATTTAAGTGGCTCTAGGAAATCCCTTTAACCCCCTAAGCCTCCACCTGTAAAATGAGGATAATAATGCCGATCCTCCCAACCTCGGAGGGTCAATGAGAATGCTACGCACAAAAAGCTTTGCAACCCTTAAGGCATTATATACAGCTATCAGTTATCGTTAATCTTCTGTTCTCTTCCACCCACCTTTCATGCCGCCTGAATCACCATTCCTAAGTTAACACTCTGTTCACATCACTCCTCTATTGAAAAATCTTTCCTCACTCTGCATCACCTACTGACCATAGTATAAAGTGCTGATGCTGGCCCTTAAGATCTGTCGTTATCCGGCTTCCACCTACCTCGGCAGCCTTACTCATAGCATTCCCATTCATGCGCCAGCCGAACAAGACCTCTCTCCATTCTCCGTTCCCACCCCAAACTTTCCCAATCTGCTCCTGCCCACATCTCTGAGCTTGGGATGGGTTCTTCTCATACAATCATCTTGGCGAGTTTTCCTTCCTTCGAGGTCTTCAAACAGAGGCTGGAAAACCATTTATCAGCTATGATAAATTTGATATGATAAATATAAATATGATATATATAAATATATATAAATAAATATATAATAAATATATAAATATATATATAAATATGATATATATAAATATAAATATGATAAATTCTTTTCCAGTAGGAATTGGACTACATGGCCAAAGAAGTGAGTTTCTTCCAAAGCTCAAATTCTGTGATTCTATAATCTATAGATATAATATAGATTATATAATATAGTATTTATATATAAATATAGTTTCTATAATCTACTGAAGTCTCTCCCTTCATCCAAGGTCCAATTCAGGAGCCACCTGAGTGCCCGAGTGAACCCTCTCCTGCCTTTTTCCCTACCCCAACATGAAACTGACCTTTTCTCTCCTTATATTTCTCATAACACGTTGCCTGGACCTCTCCTTTGCACTCTTATCACCCATCCCCATGTCATAGTTTTTGTTCATGTATGTTGCCGTTCAGTCATTTCAGTCTTATCTGACTCTTCATGACCCCATTTGGGATTTTCTTGGCAGAGATCCTAGAGTCGTTTGCCATTTCTTTCTCCAGCTTATTTTACAGATGAGGAAACTGAGGCAAATTGGGTTAAGTGATTTGCCCAGGATCACACAGCTAGTAAGTGTCTGAGGCTGGATTTGAACTCAAGTCTTCCTGCCTCTGGGCCTGAACCTCTATCCACTGGCCACCTAGCTGCCCCCTATTTGTGTACACTATCTCTTTACTAGATGGCAAGCTAGTTGAGAAGATGGTAAGCTAGTTGTATCTTTGTACTTTCAGGCCGAAGACATGGACATTTAATAAATGGTAGGTGAACTGAGCTGAAATTCTTCTTCCCTTCAAGGATGTGTCTTACAAAAGGGGAAAGAGGTTCAGTGGCATTCCCTTTATGAAAACCTCAGAGATCTAGGGAATATCCATTTTGGGAAAGACTTCTAGGAGGCCTTTCTCAAACCAACCACTGAATTACACCATTTTACCACCCCCATGACAACATGCCAGGCCCACAGCATGGACATGGGCATGTTCAGAGGATCCCAGGGCTTGGGCTGCAAGGGTGGGTTGGGGGTGGCTTAGTCCAACCTCCTCTTTTTACAAACAAAGAAACTAGACTCCAGAAAGGAGAAGGGACTTGTCCATGGCTCCACAGCTGGTAAGGAAGAGCCCAAGTTCAAGATCAGGTTCTCTGATTTCAGATCCAGACCTCTTTGAGCCAAAAGCAAAGCTCTTATCCTGGGAGTTATAGATAGACCTTGAGAGGTCCAGAACAACTGGTAAATCAGTGCACTCTACCATAATAAAGAGATCAACAGTAAATAAACAGGACCCTTGGAGAGCTGGAGAACAATGAGAAAAACAAGGAGGAGACCTCAGGCCAGTCCTTCCCCTCTTTTCTTCCTCCTCCTTCTCTCTTCCTCCTCCTCCTTCCCCTCTCTTCTTCCTCTTCTTCTCTCCCTCCCTTCTCCCCTCCTTTCTCCCCCTTCTCTTCCTCCTCTCCCCTGTCCTTTCTTCCTCTATTCTCATCTCTTTCCACTTCTCCTCTCCTCTCTCCTCTTCTCCTTTTTGCTCTCCTCTCTACTTCTCCTCCCCTCTCCTCTCCTTTTCTTTCCTCTCTTCTTTCCTTCCCTTCCCTTGGGACCCTGCCTGAAATGACCCCTCAAACATACACTCTCAGGTAGTATTGCAACTTCACAGCCCTTAGCTCAATCATCAGCTGGGCTGCCACATGTTTTGTCTTTGGTGGTGGGGGTTGGGATGTTGGGGGGGGGGGTGATTTCCTGCCTCCTGGGAACACAGGAAGCCTGCATTGTTGGAACCTAAATGGCCCTTTCCTCCTCAGTTCAACCATCGGAAAATGAGCAAATAGCTGGCTTGCACCTGATTCCACTGATAACAAGAGGCTTGGCTCAACCCTGTCCTTTCCCTAGGGTCCTACTATCCCAGAGCATGGAAAGACACAGCTTCTCCTTCTCCTCCCTCCTTCTTTGGTTCTGACCCATCCTCTCCAAGGCCCCTGTCACTCCTGGGAAACAGTACCATGATTGGATACTGTATGGTTCTTGTCTTTCAAAAGGCTCAATACTATAACTGATTAAAAACACATATGGACACTTCGTGGCTTAACTCCAACCCAGCCTTGTTGGGAGGGCCTCACATACTGTCCCTCATGGGTAAAAATCTGGCCCCTCTCAACTTGTAGGGAGACGGAGGTTGGACTAAATGATCTCTCTGGTCCCCTCTCGTTCCCATATTCTGTAAACTATTATAGAGGCAGTTCACCCTATAGACCCTGGGGGAAAGAGAAGGGAGGTGGGACAGAGGTTCTAAAAATCCCCATGTAAACTGAGCATTGTCCTCATGTTGCCCAAATAAATAGGAGACGTGACTCAGTATAGCAAATAATCAAGCACACCTTTTGCAAAGTGAATAAAAAAAGAATGTCTCACACATATGGGACAGATCAATGTGTCTCATACACATGCATATGATTGTTGTTCAAATGTCATAGATACTGTTGATTAAGTACAAAACCACTTGAAAACACTGTTAAATTCAGAGTAGGTTTTCTTTTGTTGTTATGCATTTTCTCCATTAATGGATATACAATAGAGAGGGACTGTGTCCTAATGGATAGGGGGCTTTGGGGCCAAGAGGACCTGGGCTCAAGCCCCTCCTCCAACACATACTGGCTATGTGGCCCCGGCCAATTCACTTAACCTCTCAGTGCTCTAAGTGACTTCCTAAGATAAGTTGAAGAGAAGCTGCTGACCCATATTCGTAGAAGGAATTTCCTTACCTGGAAAGCTTCTTCCTCCCCTATATAAATGAAATCACAGGTCCAGTCCCTATCCTGAATAAGACATCACACTGTGTGAGTGAGGTGGGGGTGGGGGAGAGGATGTAATGTTTAAAAATGATCCTCCTTCACCAACCCTGGGCTTAAGTCAGACTTCCAATGATGTGCAGAATCCTTAGGAGCACCCAGCCCCATGCCAGGATTTCTCTACTATACAGTCAGGTGATCCCCTCCTTGAAATAAAAGGAAGATGTAAATGTAGCCAGACTGGACCGAATGAATGGTTTCCTTCCCCTGGTCCCCAACTTACATGAGATCACTCATGCATGGAAGTCTAGATTCTTGGGTTTGAATCCCACCTTAGACACTTAGTAGCTGTGTGGCCCTAGGCAAATCACTTAATCACTCTGAGACAGCTTCCTCGCCTACAAAATGAGGGTGGTAACACTTACCTCACAAGACTTGAGAGAATAAAATAAGACAAAAAATATAAAGCATTCTGCAAAACTTTAAAGCTTATAAAAATGTCAAACGCTATTATTTTTATTTTTTTAAATTTTTATCTAGCCCTGGTATTTTGGGGAACTAGAATATGAACTAGGGAGAAGGGAAAGGGAAAGGGAAAGGGAAAAGGAGAAAAGGAAAGGGGGAAGCAGAAGGGGAAAAGGGAAGGGGAAAAAGGGAAAAGGAAAGGGGGAAGCAGAAGGGGAAGAGGAAAAGGGGAAAAGGAAGGGGAAGAAGAAAGGGAAAATTAATTCCATGCTGCATCTAAACCCAGCAACTCAAAGAACGGGGGATGTTTCCCTTTCTAAGGGGGTTTCCATGGGCTGAAAGCTAAAGCAAGGGGATAACTAAGGCTCATGGACCCCCAGGGATGCCCAAGCATCTTCACTGTCCAACAAAGACCAGTAGCTGTTAACTAGAAGGGCATTGAATCTGCAGTCAGTACATAAAAATCACACTCTCCAAGCTAGAAAGATCCTGAAAGGTCTAATCCAACCTTCATTTTATAGATGGGGAAACAGAGTTAAGTAACTTGCCAAAGGTCACACAGAGTTATTAATGAACAGAGCTGGGATTCAAATCTGAGGTCATAATTACTATTTAGCTAGCATTTAAATAGTGTTTTAAGGTTTACGAAACACTTTCTCTATGTTGTCTCATCTGATCCTCACAATAACCCTGTAAAAATATTCATTTTATGGAAGAGACTGGGGAGGTTTAAGCGACTCGTTTAGGGTCACACAGCTAGCACTCCCAATAATACCAACACCAATAATAGTAACAGATAACAATGTAAATGGTGCTCCAAGATTCACAAAGGGCTTTCCAAACATTAAGTCATTTTATCCTCACAATAACCCTGGGAGGGGGGGTGCTATTATTATTACTACCATTTTACAGATGAGGAAACTGAGGGAGATGGTGGTTAAATGACTTCACCAAGACCACACAGCTAGGAGACTGAATTTGAACTCAGGTCTTTCTGACTCCAACATTTTAATACATATTATTATATTGAACTCAGGTCTTTCTGACTCCAACATTTTATCCAATGAGTCACCAACCATGAGCCAGAAAACACAGACTTTAGTCACAACTCTGTCGCTTGTTCCCTGAGAATATAAGGACCCCTATGCCAGGCAATGAAGAAGTCTAAAGTCCTGACCCTGAACTGTAAGTCATTTATGCTAATTCCTCCCTCCCTTCTTTCTTTCCTTCCTTCTTTTTCCTTCCTTCCTTCTCCCTCCTTTCTTCCCTCTCTTCTCTCCCTCCTTCCTATCTGCCTCTTTCCTTCTTTCCTTACTTCTTCCCTTCTTCTCTCCCTTCTCTCCCTCTTTCCTATCTGCATCCTTCTTTCTTTCCTTACTTCCTCCTTTCTTCCCTTTCTTACTCCATCCCTTCTTCTCTTCTTTCTCTCCTTCCTCCCTTCCTCCCTCTCTTCCTTCCTCCCTTTCTTCCCTCCTTGCTTTCCTTTTTCCTTTCTCCCATCCTCCTTGCCTTCCTTCCTTTTATCCCTTCCTCCCTCCTTTCCTTTCTCCCTCCCTTTCTTCTTTATTCTTTCCTTTCCTCCCTTTCTTCCTCCCTCTCTCCCTGTGTGAAAATCAGGGGGAATGGGAAAGATACAAAGTTGAGAACCCACCTGGCCCCTGGCCTCCAGGAGCTAGAAGTGAGAAGGATGAGGAAGCAAACACAGACGCCTAGAATATATTGCCCCCCTCCTAAGTGTACTTGGGAGGTGCAGGACAAAAACACTTAGATAAGGATCGATAAGTGTGAGGCAGTGTATGCTAAGTGACCCATGGGCTGTGACTAATTGAGGAATTCAGAGTGAACCCGGCATTTATTAAGTAGCTACTATGTGCGAGGGTCTGGAGACCTCAATACAGGACAGGATCGCCCTGCCTTCCAAGAACTTCCTGGGGGACAGAGGAGAGGGACAGTTGGAGCCAATGCTTTGGATGATTCAGTGGGTACGTTGGGAAGTCCAATACAGGGCAAGATGTCTTGGAGGCAAAGGAAAGGTCCAAAGGGCTCTAGGAATATCTGAGGAGGGAGAAGGGATGTCACGGAGCGGGAAAAACCCTGGATCTGCCGCCAAAAGACCTGGATCCCAATGTTGACCTTAGCTATATCTATGACCTTAACCAAGTCAAATCATACCTTTGAGCCTCATAAAATGATGGGATTAGGCTAGTGGAAAGAGGGACAAGTTAGGAATCAGAGGATTTAAATTCCAGTCTCAGCTCCATCTCTTATACCCTGGGGAACCCTGGGCAAGTCAGAGCATCTCTGGACCCTGTTTCCTAATTTCTAAAAATAAGGGAGGTATTTGACTAAGTGATCTCAAAGGTCTTGTACCAGCTCTACATCCTATAATATTTATAAAGCATCCCCCACAGTGCCTGGAGCACAGTAGGTGCTATAAAAATGCTAGCTATTAAAATTATGAAAATGGATAGAGCACTGGACCTGGAGTCAGGAAGACCTGAGTTCAAATCTTGCTTCAGACACTTAGTAGCTGTGTGACCCTGAACAAGTCACTTAACCCTGTTGGCCTCAGTTTCTTCATCTGTAAAATGAGCTGGAGAAGGAAATGGCAAACCACTCCAGCGTCTCTGCCAAGAAAATCCCAAAAAGGGTCACAGAGAGTGGAACAAAAATGAAAAACAAACAATGAAACAATCTAACCTAGGCATTTTAGAGATAAAGAAACTGAGCCCCAAAGAGTTTAAATACTTCACCCAATGTCACCCAAATAGTAGGGTGCAAAGCCAGAATCAAGCTCAGAGAACAGGAGGCAACAAAGGTATAATGGGGAGGGGGGACCTGCAGTTTTGGAGTCAGGTCAGACGTGGGTTCAAATTCTGGCTGTTCTACTTACAATCTGGATGACCTTATTCTTTAACCTCTCCGGGCTTCATCTCTAAAAAGATGGGATTGAAGACAAGTTCTAGATTTCTTCTATTTCCAGATCCTAAATTCCAATAACTGCAGGTGCAGAGGTTAAAGCAAATTTGCCTTCTAGAAAATGGCATGGCTCCCCAGAGGTGGAAGGGACTTGTCTAGGGTCATCTAGATAGTGGAGGTTCGAGCCAAAATAAAAATAAGTACAAGGTAACAAAGAAATAAATACGTGGCTGTTGGGGGAAGGCATTTGCAGCTGTGAAGATCAGAAAGGTTTCAAGCCAAAGGCAGCCAGCCCCTTGAGCTGGGACTTGAAGGAGATCAGAGACAGAGAAAGGGAAAGAGACAGAAACAGAGAGAGAGAGAGAGAGAGGAAGAGAGGAGACCGAGAGAAAGGAGAGAAGGGAAGAGAAGTGAAGAAAGAAGAGAGACAAGGAGGAAGAGAGAAAGAAGGAGAGAGACACAGAAAGAGCGATAGAAAGACAAGGAGGAAGGAAGAGGAGAGAGAGAGAGGAAGAGATGGGAGAAGGGGAGAGATATTATGGAAAAGGAAGAAAAACAGAGAGAGGGAGAGAAAGAGAGAGGGGGAGGGAAGAGAGAAACAGACAGAGGGGGGAGAAAGAAAGATGAGAGAGAGAGGGAGAGAGATAGAGAAATTAGAGAGAGAAAGAGAGAAGGGGGAGGGAGTGGGGAGAGAAAGAGAAGAGAGGAGAGAGACCAAAAGAGGGAGAGAAAGATACAGAGAGAGAAACAGATAGACAAAGGGAAAGACCAAGAGAGGACGGAAGAAGAGAGAGAGAGAGAGAGAGAGAGAGAGAGAGAGAGAGAGAGAGAGAGCTGAAATCAAGGAAACACAACCTGTCATGTACATGGAGGTCTTTGTAGAAATGTGTCCTTTTCTGCGAGCTCCTTGAGAGCAAAGCCAACATCTCTGTTTCTTTGTATCTCCCATAGTGCATACGACAGTACCAAGAACACAATAGGAATCTTATGTGTGTATAGATGTTGCATAACAATTTGTATGTTTATATATTACTGTCATGTCTCACCTTGGCGTACATAAAAGTAATAAAAAGCTTCTATTTTATATGGTTAAAAAAATGTGTACTTTATTTTCCACCACCCTCCCAATTCTAGAATATTTTGTGTTTGAGATTTCCACCCTTTCCTCTCCTTAATAAGTTAAAGGAGGTGATAGAAGAACTTGTTAAGAGGACCAGCCCATTTCTGGTCCCCTTTTTATCTTTCAAAGAAGAGTCAAGGAGCTGAGATGACTTGGTTGGTAGAGAAGGCTGAGGTTTAATTCAGTCATGGTTTTCATCTCTCTAACTTACTTTTTGGGGAAAAATAAGTTTTATCTTTATTCTGGTTAAATTTTTCATTACTTTAAAGTCAGCATTTAATGCAAACACCAATTTAATGGCAATCCAACCAACGACTGGGCTGAATCTCCAACCCATTGGAGCCATTTAAATTGGAACCATTTACAGCCAGCTGTTTTTCACCTACAAGGAGAATAGGACCCAAATGAGCCGAAACTGCAGCTGGAGGGAGCACAGAAGGGCTCATACTTTTGCTACTCTGAGGGTTGTAAGTTGGGGGTGGTGCTGTGAAATCTCCTTATATTTAGTTCTTTAAAATAGGGGAAACCCCCACCTGTCTGGCCAGAGTCAGCACCTGCCAACACACCTAGAAAACAGAGGGGGAGACCATAAGAATTCGAGCTGAAAGGGTCCTTAGAGATCATCTGGTCCAACCCCTAATCTCTTTTTACATTTGAGGAAACTGAGGCCCAGAAAGGGGCAGCTATTTTTGCAAGGTTGAATAAGAAAAGAGGGAGGAATTTAAGCTCCGGTCTTCAACTGTTAAGTCCAACCTTCTTCCATTACACCCAAATGCACAATGACCTTAGGAGTGCTGAGTAGCCCCTGGAAGTCTTTAAGCACCAAGAGCTCTAAATCTGAGCTGGCCAGCAAGGACACAAAGAGGAAGGAAACCACAGAGTACAAAATGGAACAGGGCAAAAGGTGAACCAGCCCAGATGTGCTGCCCACCACAGTGGGGAGGGGAGAGCAGTCACAGAGATGTCACTGAGTCACCGGGTTGAGGAATCCTTCAGGAATGGACTAGGGACCCCTGGGAACCCGAGATGGTAACAAGGAGGCAAACAGAAACCTCACTCATTTTTCCCATTCCTCCATGCAGAAGCTATAGGGGAGGTCCCTGTCCCTTTAAGGGTAAATATATCCTCCCTGGGGCTCTAGAGGTCTGCTGGCTAGGCAGAGAAGTGTAGGAAGGGAGAGGCTCTGAGGGTTGGGCCTGTTGTCACTCACAGCCATTCAGAGGGGCAGGTCTTGGGTCTCAGAATTGGTTGGCTGGTCATTCTCCTAATGTTTTCTCTAAGAAGCTGCCTTATTGGAAACAGTAAAAACTTAGAGTCAGAATGACCAGAGTCTACACCCAACTATGTCTCTGTACACTGGTTGCCAGTGGATTTAACTAGAGGACAGGTGGCCATTACCCCACCTGTCATGGGGTGGGGCGTTACCCCACCTGTCATAGTAGGGTATGGTGACACCAGGCATAATGACCAACCATCTCAAGTGATTCAGCCCAGTGAGCTGGCATTGTAAGAATGTATCCAGCCTGCTTTACATTATACTACCGTGACTGAGTGATTCTTTTTTCCATTCTTTGCCTTGGTTTTCACTTTTGCAGGCACAGAGAAACATCCTGTCAGGGATAGGAATAGAAGGGAGAGAAGCAGGAAACCCATCTTCACTGGGATTCAGGGTCCTGGCTCCTTATCTGTAGGACTTCTTTACTTTCTAACCACATAATCTTGATCAAATCACCAAACCTGTAGGTGTTCAGTTTCCTTCTTTGTAAAATACCTGCCCTGTCTACTAAATCAAAGGAGAGATTGGATGTGAAAGTGTTTGGTAAATAGTAAAGAGAAACAGAGAGATGTACTAAGACCAAAAGGTGAGACATCCACCATTACTAATAAAATCCCAATCACTAGAAGGGGCTTGGAGAGGCCAACACTGTTGGATTGCTCCTTACTGCCTGTGTGACTACTTGTGCCTTAATTTCTTCACCCTGAGAGAAGGATTTGAACTAGATAACCTCTAAAGTCTCTTCAAGCTATAACATTCTGAGCTTGTGGTTGCCTAAATGATCCTGTGATCTCTGCCCCAAAGCCAAAGACTGAGCTTCCAGCAAATCCTCCAGGTCTGGAGGTTGTCAGACTGAATGACCTCTGATATCTCTTCTACCTCTAACATTCTACGAATCTTTAATTGCCAACCTGGGAAGTCTGCACACAGCTCTCTTACCCTCTGAAGACCCCCTCCCCCACCCCTACCCTTAACCCTTAGCTAGGTTGTTTGTTTGTTTGTTTGGGGGGGGTGTATTTGTTTTTTGTTCTTGTGGTTGTTGTGGTGGTTGTTGTTGCTTTAAGGTAGAGCTTCCTTGGAGTTGACCGCATGGCACTATTGAAGACAGAGTTCCAGCCTCCTTCTCCACCTTCCTTTTAATATCAGGTGCCCCATACTGAGCAAGGCCTTTGAGGGAGGAATACCAGTCCTCCCCCCCATCTCCCTGATGCCACTGCCCTCTCACCCCACCCTTCACCAACACCACCACTTCTCCTACAGCCCATCCAGGAGCGACCAAACCAGCTTGGCCACCAGCTTTCTGGTGATTTCCAGTTCACACCAGCTATATACCAGGCTCTGTACAAGGTCACTCCTGGGGCAGAAGCTGGAGCCTCAGGGACATTCACCCAGGACCCACTCTACTACCCAATTCCTTTCTTTGCCAGAGGTACCGGCTTAAAGTACTTCCCACCCAGAGGTATCTTAATAGGACGCCAGTGAGACAATGAGGGGAGTGGGGAGGGGCTGGGGGCTAGGAAAAGCACTGGGAGAAGGGCAGGAGAGATTGCCAGGAGAGGGACCCTGATGCAGAGGGGCAGGGGCTTGTGGTCTCATATCTATATATCTGTATATCTATATACAATATATACAATTTATACACAATCTATACACAATTTATATACAATATATATCTATATACAGTTTCCCATTAAAATAATTCAAGGGGCAAATAACTCAAGAGAGCAGCAGCCTGTTTACCGTCGTGACTTCATTCTTAGGGCTCCAATACTCCCAGCCTCCACACCCAGACTTTGTGGAAGGATGCTGCCACCATGTGGCCACTACTAGGTACGGAAAATATACACAAATAAGAGACCAAGTGCTCTTTCCTTCATATCGTAGTTGGGACAATGATCTTTTTGCTTCCAATTTAGTTCAGTAAAAATGTATTAAGTGCATACTATCTGCAGTGACACTGCTGGAATGGGAGAGACAAAAATTACCCAAAAAATCAGCCTGTAACCTCAAGGAGTCTATTATTAAGTGGGGACAAGTACACAAATATTTATACTACAAGTTATAATATGGAGAGTTAAAATATGAGAAGTGTGACCATCGTGGTTGGAGTCAGGAAGACCTGAGTTCAAGTCCAACCTCAGACACTTCCTAGCTGTGTGACCCTGGGCAAGGCACTTTGGCAAACTACTCCAATATCTCTGTCAAGAAAACCTCAAATGGCATCATGAAAAATTGGACAAAACTGAACGAGTTGTAGATGGAGCGCTGGAAGATCTGGATTTGAATCCTGCCTCAGATGCTTTATAGCTGTGTAACTCAGAACAAAATCTCTTGACCTCTCTGACCCTCAGTTTCTTCATCTCTAAAATGGTTGCAATAATAACCCCTGTGGTCACCATGTTATTGTGAGGTTCAAATAAGATAATGTTGGTAAAGTACTGCGAAAATCTTAAAGTGAGGACGAGATCTTCTCATAAGGTAGATGTTTGTCAATCTTATGGACTGGCTTTGGCCCTAAAATTCCCACCTCTCTTGAATTGTTCAAGTGTTCTTCCCTAACAATAATGACTCAGATACACATAGTACTTTACAATTTACAAAGTTGTTTTTTTTTTTTGTCTTACGAGTATTTATCTCCATTTTACAAATAAGGAAAGTGGCTTAGAGAGCTCGAGATCTGCCCACAGTTACATAGCTAAATGTACAACCCAATGTTCTTTCTGCTAAAACAAAACCAAACCACTGCCCAATCCTACTCAGGTGTCCTGCCCTCCCACTCCACCAAGATGGGCAGTGCATATAGACCCAGCACACCACAGTGACCCAACACCTTTGGATAACAGTTGGGGAAGCGAGGGAAGCATGGCCCCATTCCCTGAAGGGAAAGACTTACCTTGGACAGTCCAGGGTCTGCCCAAACCTCCCATGGGCCACCAGCCCTTTACAAAGGAGTCCGTTCCACCCAACCTTGCCCCCTCCTCCCCAGCCTTTCAATGTCCAGTGTCCTACTCACCTTTACAGACGCTCCCCTCTCTAGTGATCACCTGCCGGCAGATGCCGCAGGGCTTCACCTTTTTGAAGGTCTTTACTTTGAAGGTGTGAGTAGTGGGTGCCTCCAGGTCTTCAGGCTGTAGCAAAGAAAGGGGCAGAGTTCTTAGGTCCAGGTCGGGGATGGGGATTGCAGCACATGGGGGAAGGACCAAGAAGGCACCCGGGATAGAGTAGCAAGGGTTGGGGCTGCGAGCAATAGCAGGGAATGGTGGAAAGGAGCTCTCCTTACCCATTCTGCTGCCTGGCTATTCTGGAACCAAACCTGCTCTCAAACTCAGTGGAGCAGACAGTCACTGGGTAGTGAAGAAGACTAAATTTACTTCTTATCTAGATTGTACATTCCTATGTACATTTCTATGTACTTCCTATGACCTGGGTTCAAATGCTGCCTCCACTACCTGGATGACCTTGGGCCAGTCACTTAATTTGTCTGGACCCCCTTTTCCTCGCTATGAAAACAAGGGGGTTGGACTCTAAGGTCCCTTCAACCTATGACCTGACTGTTCAGTCTTAGCAGGCTTTGTAATAAGAACAAGGATTTCATTTGTTTGTTTAGGCAGAACAGGGTTTATTAATGATGGTATTTATTACAAACATTTACAAAAGTAAAAAATAATGGATGGTCAAAAAAGAAGCTACAACTCATGTTTCTGTAGCACCTTGCAAAAACCCTGGGAGATAGGAGGTACCAGCATAATTCTATATACACGTATGTATATATTATACATATACATATTATTGTGGACATTATCATATATACACGTATATACGTATACATACACAAATACATATACATACACATGCATATAATATACACATTATTACACATATACATATATATATATAAAATCTAGTATGTTCCAGGCATCATGCTAAGCACTTTACAAATATCTCATTTAAACCTCACAACCCTGGGGATAGGTGCTATTATTATCCTCATTTTACAGATGAGGAAATGGAGGCAGACAGGTTAAGTGACCTGCCCAAGGTCACACAGCTAGTAAGTGTCTGCAGCCATATTTGAACTCAGGTCTTCCTGACTCTATCCCAGTGCTCTGCCCACACTATACCACCTAGTTGCAGTGCTATCATTCCCACTGGACAGATGACGAGACTGAGACTCAGAAAGTGTAGGTGCCTTAAACCATAATTGTACAGTGGAAGCCAGGATTCTAATCCAGGTCTCCTAACTCTAAGTCCAATGGACATGAAGACCTTCCCTTGGTTTCCCTTTTGAAGCAAGGGAAGGAGGAAAGTTCCCACTTGAAGAGAGCTCAGCTATCCCCACACAGACACCTAATTGATGAGAAGTGTCGGATGTAAAAAGGATTGGTGGTATTGACATAGATTTTGTAGGATTTAGGGGAGCTCAGAGGTCATTTAGGGCAATAAAAGTGAGGCCCAGAAAAATCACACAGTCCAGTACACCCCTTTATTTTACAAAAGCGAGGCCCAAAAAGTCACCCAGTTGGCAGAATCAGAATTCAAGTCTGAAGATCCTTCAGATTCTAAATCCAACTGTCTTTCTATCAGAAGCCCTGATCTGAAAATTCTGGAACCCCTCCCACAGCCCAAGCAGTTGGAGATCTCTCCTGTGCTGAGATCCCCAGGCTCCATATCCCACAACTTCCCTTTGGAAAGCAGTATGGTAGAGTAAAAAAGAACAATGGCCTTGGAGGCCTAGTACTGGATTCGAATTCTGTTTCTGACTCTTGCTACCTCATCTGTAAGATAAAGAGACTGGTAAGGTCCTTTCCTACTGTATTTCTAGGCTCCCTTTCCTATATCTCCCTCCCTCTCCAGTGGTAAGAATTGTCCTTCCCCTGGCTATTCTAGTCATTTCGCAGACACATCAGTAGGGGCGAGCACAGTCTATTATCCCAACACTTCTGGGGTCCAGCTCAGAGCTAAACCTCCTCTCCCAGCCCCACTATCCTTCCACACGGAGATTTTCCAACCGCTTCTAAGTTCTTTTTTTTTCTAGCTAGGTTCCACATCCTCTTTAAGTCTGCAGAGGCCTGTCCAGCTCCTCTTCGTGGGTCATCCCCAGATGAAGGGGAAATCCCAACACGGGTGGAGGAAGGAAAATTTCCTATGACTTTTGGGGAAGGGGTGGAGTGCAGTGCAGCTTCAACCCACTCCTGTGTCTCACAAATCCAGAGTGTCCTTAGGATTCATCTCCCAAGATTGTCTGGCCCAGAGCCTGGGTAAAATCGACTGAGTCACAGAGACGGGTGGACACACAGAGAGGGAGGAGGGAGGAGGTGGGGGTAAGAGACAGAGCCAGAAAAGGGAAAAAGTCAGAAAAAGAGACAGAGAGAAGAAGGGCAAAGAGAAGCAAACAAAGAAATGCTAACGAAAACAGAGGCAAAGGGAAAGGGAAATAAGGGTCAGAGAAAAGGGGACTCAATGTTTCAATACTTTCAGTATGTGTAAAGTCCCTCTACTCACATAGATCATGATCCACTCAAAAATTAATAGCAGATGGTCTACAAGAATTGCAGTAACTATGATAATAATTAATATTAAAGAAATTAAATAAAAATGAAGAAATTAAACAAAAATTCACTAAATATTCCTTAAATAAAATTAATAACAATAATAGCTAACATTTTACCGTCTTAGGGGAGTGGGGAGGAGAGGGAGAGAATTTGGAACTCAAAATTTTCAAAAAACAAATGTTAAAATTTTTTTTACATGTCATTGGGGAAAAAATAAAATATTATTTAAAAAATAAAATAAAAGTTAGCATTTATGTAATACTTTCGGATTTGCAAAGGGCTTTACGAGTATCTTATTTAATCTTCATGACTACCCTAGGAAGCAGGTGCTCTCATTATGCCCATTTTACAGATAAGGAAAAAATTCATCCTCCCTATAAATAACAATATCTAATTAATACAGAATGCTAGTGGTTTACGTGTGTTATCACATTTAATCCTCACAACAACCCTGTGAGATAAATGCTATTGTTACCCTCATTTTGCAGATGAGGAAACTGAGGCAGAGATAAATTAAATAGAAGAGGATCATACAGTTATGCGAGTCTTTGCTGGATTTGAACTCAGCCGTTATGGACTCCAGAGCAAGGTGATCTAGACAATCCCAGCGCCACCTAAAAAGCTGTGCCTGATCTCTCCAGACTTAGCTAGGCTGGTCTCCAGACAACAAACACATTGTCCATCACTGTACTTGTAACTTTCTAGCTTAGTATAACCCGCGAGATCACACTCTACTCCAACCGCATCACCTTCAAGAACCCAAGATCATCTTCAATGACAGCGCGTTGGAGTAGTTAGAGGAATCCCTAATAATAGTGATGCACAAGAGCCGCTAGGTGGCGCCATAGCGCATAGACCTTGCCTTGCTTCCTTCTCCTTCCATCACTAGCACTGTCCATACCAAAGGGGAGCCTCAACTCAAAGTCGACAACAAATAGGTAGCCTAGGACTGGCATGGTATGGGTTGGGGGCGTGGGGGTAGTTAGGCAGTGAGGGTGAAGGGAGAGAGGAAGATTCTGGAGCTCAGCTTTACAGCTTCTGGGGTAAAGGTGGAGATGATTAAAGACAGCATTAGCTGTGATTCACCCCATTCCAAGGACCCTGGAGTCCTGGCATTCCAGCAACCACATGTGAATGCAAGCCTGGAGAGATTCTGTCCAGTCCTTCCCTGACTAAGCTCATCTCATCACCTTCCCCAGATCAGTCCACATGCACTGGTCCATCCAGTCCCATGATTGCCTTAGACACATCCTTGACAAACGCACAACATAGCCCATAGCCCCCATAACCACAAATCCGTAAAACATTAGAGCTGGAAGATACCTAAAAGCAGGTGGTCTTAAGCTTTTGTATCGCTGACCCCTTTGGCAGCCTGGTAAAGCCTATGGACCCCTTCTCAGAACGATATTTTTAAATGAATAAAATAAAATACAGGGTGACAAAGGAAACCAGTTAGATTGAAATAGTTAACAAAAAATTCTTTTCAACAGCTTCGTGGATCTCAGGTTAAGAACCCCTGCCTTAATCTGAAGACCCATATTAGAAATCTGGTTCAAATACCTGCAGACTGTGTGACACAAGGCAGTCACCTAGATTTCTCGTGGCCTCCGTTTTCTCATAGGTAAAACAGAAGTAATAATCCTTGCCCAACCTCGCTCACAGGGTTATTAGGAGTAAAGTGCTTTGGAAATTTTAAAGCGCCACCCAAATGGGAGTTATTATTATTAATCTGCTCATAGAATGACTAGGCTAGAACTAAGGCGAGAGCAGGGTGGGAGGAGGAGGAAATATTCATCATCCTGCTAACCATTGAACAGAGAAGGAAACATGGACCAAAAATGAATATCAGACTTCAAGCTGATGCAACTAACTCGTCCCTTTCCCCAGACCCTCAGCTTAAGAATGTCCTTGTCCAAGAGCAGTAGACATTAATCTTTGCAATCAGCTACGTCTAACCCAAATTCCCAAGGTTCTGAAATCTTCTCAGTCCTTTCCCCATCACCCAATCCTTAGGCCAAAGTCCCAGCACTCCCCTGGGCTCCTTGAACCTTGATCACATCTGATCAGAGCCAAAGGATGTAGACTTGAGGGAGAGAGAAAGTAGAACAGCCCTGGGAGGAGGAATTGGTTATGGAAGGTGATAGTTCAATTATAAGATATGTCTTGATGAGTAGATGAGTCCCCAGCCATAAGATTATAGAATTTAGGGCTCAAAGGAATCAGATGAAAAAACTCAGGCCAGATATTATTATTAACAGTAATAATAACAGCTGACAGTTACATAGCGTTTGAAGGTTTGCAAAGCACTTTATATCCAATAGACCATGAAGGCAACATGGTATAGCAAAAAGATTCCTGGATTTAGAGTTGAAAGGCCTGAGTTCAAATCCCGCACTACTACTTATTACCTGTGTAGCCTTAAACAAGTCACTTAATTTCCATGGCCTCAGTCTTTTATTCTTTAAAATTAAGAGGTTAACAAGAGATCCCACTGCTAGGTACATACTCCAAGAAGGTAAAGGATAGAGAGGTCCCACGTATAGAAAAGTATTTATGACAATATTTTTTATAATAACAAAGAAGCAGAAACCAAGTAAATGCCCATCGGCTGGGAAATGGATAAATAAATTGTGATACATGAAGGTAAGGGAATATGACTGCACCAAAGAAAGTATGACCATGCAATGGGGCATAGAAATTTGTCTTGCCCTACAAGAAAGTAAGGGAAAGGGGGATGGAGGGGCGAGTGGGGTGACAGCAGGGAGGGCTCACTGGGGAATAGGGCAACCATAATATATGCCATCTTGGAGTGGGGGGGGTAGAAATAGGGAGAAAATTTGTAATTCAAACTTTGTGAAAATCAATGCTGAAAACTAAAAATATTAAATAAATTAAATAAAAAATAAAATGTTATATATAAAAAAAGAAAGTAAGACCATGAAGGACATAGAGAAGGGAAGACTTGTATGAACTGATGCAAAGAAAAGTAAGCCATACCAGGAAAACTATGTAAGCAATAACTACAACAATTTAAGTGGAAAGAGACAAAAATCATAACTTTGAATGACTAAGCTCGGGCCTGAAGATGAAATAAGAAAACGTGCAGCCCTGCCTTCTTTGCAGCTGCAGAGGACCTAGGCTATGGGGCCATGCAAATAGTGTAGATTCCATTAATGTATTGCTCAGTTTTACTGAATTGCCTTTTTTCTTTCTTTTTCATTCTTTATTACTGGGATAGCTCTCTGGTTAGGTGAGAGGAAAGAGATATATCTGGTAACGAAGTTGATATAAAATTAAATTTTCTTAAATCTTAAATGAGGGGGTTGGATGAAATGACCTCTAACTTTCTGACCCCATATTTTCATTTGATTCCCAGAACAATCCTGTGAGTCAGTCAATAAACATTTATTAAGCCCTTACTGGGTACCAGGCACTATGATAAATGCTGGGGATACAGAGAAAAGCAAAATACAGTCCCTGCTCTTGAGAAGCTCATAATCTAATGTCAGAGACAACATGCAAATTACTATGTACAAACAAGCTACAGATAGGATAAATTAAAAGGGATCAGGAAAGGCTTTCTTAGAAGGTCGGATTTTAGGTGAGACTTGAAGGAAGCAAATGCTGTTGTTTCCATTCTACGAATATGGAAACTGAGGCATAGAGCGATTAAATTACTTACCCAAACTATCATGAGAGGTTTCCTAGCTCTTTAGAGGAATCTTTCCTCTCCTTCCTCCCTGTCTCTCTCAGTCAAGCCTGCCCGCCAGATGTTTGTTCCCAATGGTGAAGGCAGTGGTAATGTGGTTGAGGGTGGAGCCTCACTGGGAGCCTTGGAAACGGTCTGCTGCTATGAAAGGATGAGACTCTGTTCCTCCACATACCATCCCAATCCCATCGGGTGAGATGGTAGGGGGTGATGGAGGGGAAGCACCATCCCTCAGTCCTTAAGTCCCCTGCTGGCTCTTCAGCCTGGCTGGTCATTCTTGTCTCCTGTTTCCTGTGGCTAAACACATATTGCTGAGCCGGGCCTGTGTTAACTGCAGACAGAGCAGTCTTGAGATCAAGGGGGTGCCGGGGGGGCGCCTCAAGAAAGTGAACTCCTCCAATGTCTTGCCACCAGGCAGGGTGGTCTCCCTTCCTTCCCAGACAGACGTTTTCAGTGAGCTCCAGGAAAGGGGAGAGACCAATTTCCCTCTACTGCCCCCTAATAAGAGTTCACCTTTTAAAGGCATTTTAACCAAGAACTTCCCTCACAAATACCATGAGGTAAACAACACATACATAGGATATTATCTTCATTTTACAGATGTAAAAGCTGACCCCCAGAGAGGCAGAGTGACTTGCCCAGGGTCACACAGCTGGTATCAAGGAAGAACCAGGTTTCAAACCTGAAGCTTCTAACTCCAGATTCTGGGTCTTGGAGAATTTTAAGATCAAAGGATTTAAAAGTAGAAGCATTAGCGGTCATCTGCTTCAACTCTTTTATTTTTCAGGTGAGGAAACTGAGTCCCAGGCAGAGGAAGTGACCTTGTCTAAGATCCCTCTATCTTAAAGTAGAGGCTGGATTCCACTAGGGAGGGATATCAAAGAAGGGATTCTTGCTCAGGTAAGGGTAAGACCAGATGGCTACTACCCTGTTAGACCAGGGTTTTTCCTGTCCCCTGAACTTGGTCACTTAACCAGCTTGCCTTCAGGGGTGAAGCTAGTCTAGGCCTCAGTCTTCCCCACGTGTGAAATAAATGGTCCAGACCAGGTGAGTTCCAAGGGCTCCCCCAGCACAACCATCCCCTTCAGCCTTCTTTCTCAAGGCTGAAGAAAGGCGGAGGGCCGGGGAGAGGAAAAGGAAGTGCTATTTCTTTCTGGGGATTACAATAATTGGAAACATTTGGATTATAATTTCTAAATGACAAATAATAATAATGGTTGGTACATAAAGTACTTTGCATACTGTATCTCATTTGGCACTCAACATAATGGAGCATGAAATGCTTAAGATCACAGGCCTTTTCTCCCTTTAAAGAAAAAAAAAAGATTTCTAAGAACCATACAAAAGGAAGGTTTTGATGTAAAACCATCTGGCTGTATCAAATCAGTACAGTTCCTGTACCCGGAGGGACAAAGTTGAAGGGGTGGGAAATCTCAAAGACAAGAACACTGTGAATTCCTGCCTCTAGAAGGAGCTGCAGTTCCCACAAGGAAAAGGGGGCACCTTAGAATAGACTGGCCCATTCAAAAAAATGAGTCTGGTAGACAAAGTTTCATGTGGCCTACAAAGTATCCAGTTGGTTGTATGGCTTGTTTGTGTTTTTGGTGGGAGGGTGGGGGAGGATGGAGGTGGAAGACTTTTTTTCTCCCCTTTCAGCTTCTTATCCTAACAAGAAGCTTCCTGCGTCTGGTTCACATCAAGTATACGAAACTTTTTTTTTTTTTGCTTTAATGTTAAGGATTTCTACTGTTATCATAGTCTTGCCGTTTCTCCCAGGGCAGCAAGATCTCAAAGATCTATGATTCCTTAAAGCACAGATATATGCTTTGTAATGTAAGCTTCAAACATTTCCTGGTAAATTCAATTAGCAAATTTCTAACTATTGCCTGATGTACTTTTCAGATTGGATGTTGAAATCGTGTTTTTATGAGCAAACCAAGTTATACCTAATTCCTTGTTTTGTCTAAGCTGCCAAAGCACCTCTAGATCTGGTGCAAATAAAAATCCTACAGATATTCCAATTTTCCCCACATTTCCCATAATCACCACCCCCTGGATGCCCACATACACATTAATACTGTTAAGACACACCCACTTTCTCTGTCCATGACTGTTTCCTTAGTTCACACCCCAAATCTAACAGACCAGACCATTCAGCAGAATAAAAGCCCTCTGGGGGTAGGGATTGCTTCTCATTTTGTCTTCGGCACATTGTAGGTGCCTAATAAATTCTGATTTGATTGATTGACTCTCCAATGCCTAGCACAAGCACCAATGTGCTTGACGCCTGTATGTCAGGCAGTGTACTAAGCACTGAAGATACGATGGCCAATTTGGGTGGACCATAGAATGAACGGAAGGCATGAAGAGTAGTAAAATATAATAAGCCTGGTAAGGCAGGCTGGAACCAGGTGGTAAAGGGCTTTAAATGCCCAACTGAGGCACTTTCATTTGATCCCACAGGTAATAAGGAACCAGGAGAGTTTATTGAGCTGTGGAATAACATAGTCAGATCTTCCCTTTAAGAGTATCACTTTGGCAGCTGTGTTTAATAAATGTTTATTGGACTGAATCAAAGGGGGAAGGGGAGAGGTAGCTAGAGGGAGTACACTGGTCCATTAGAGGAGGCTGAGACGAAAATGAGGTGAAATGTTGGCCTCCTAAGGGTTGGCAGATTGTGCTTCGAGACCAGGCAGAGCTGTTACTAACAACAGTACAGTTTAAGCAGACACATCAGGAAAGAAGTATGTTAAGACCTCATAGCCCCACCTCAAGCCACCAGAATAGAAGAACGGGGACAGAATGACCTCAAACAGACCCTAGATTACCTAGTGCTCCAGGTGAGCCCCGATTTGTGCCTAGATTGGGGAAGAGAACTGATGTCTTTAAGGTGGTTCTCTGTCTCCCCCACTCATCCTTACTTGCATTAAAGCTTAGCTATGAGCCAATCAGACCTGTTGCTATTCATACAGTGCGCGCGCGCACACACACACACACACACACACACCTTTCTTATTAAATACTTACTACATGCCAGACATTTCAACATTTCAAATTTTCAACATTTCGACATTTCAAATGCTAAAAAAGATGAGATGAGGGGACCCTGGGAGGAGAGGGACAGGACCTAAGAAAGGGCACTGAGACGAGCCAAGCTGAGATAAGAGAGTCTCAATGGAAAAGGGGAAGGAGAGGAGTCATTATGGGAAATGGACAGGAGTAAGGGCTGGGGAGTCACTCGGGGGGACACTGAGAATAAAAGGGAAGAAGCTGGGGGAGACACTGAGAAGAAAAGAGAAAGGATTGAGCAATGCTAAGGAAAGGGGTCAGAAACAGAGGAATCGAAGGGAAAAAACTGTGGTCCTGTAAAAGGTATTGGCCTGAGGTCTGGTCAGTGACAGGCTCCAGGAATCCTATTTTCTATTAATTTACTTAACTTTCTTATCAACCCCATCATCTAGACTTAAATCTCTTCTCGAGACACCCTCCCGGTTAATTAGCTGGTCCCAGTTTTACAGGGTTCTAGGATGGGGTACTGGAACAGGTCCCTGAACAACAAGGGACAGTGGATTTAGGGCTAGATCATCCAATTCCATTTTATGATCAAGGTTACTGAGGTTTGGAGAATGGAATGACTTGCTTAAGGTCACACAGGCAGTGAGCTATGATGCCAGTCAGGATCTGAACACAGAACCCCTGTCTGCAAATCCCGAGAAAGCACACAAACTGAACTCAGGGACATCTGTTTCTCCAGTTTAGCTACTGAACCTTCTACCTCCAAACCCAATCAAGCTGGAGGGCCCAGAGTGGGGAGAGGAAGCTGCTGCACAGTGCCCTCCATTTGGACCTCAATTCAACACTTAAGGGAGGGAAGGAAGAGAAGGGAGGAAACAAGCACTGATTAAGCACCTAGTGTGTGATGGGCACTTTACAATTATTACGCCATTTGATCCTGCATCCACTTGGAGCTGAACACTGCAGCCAGGGTCCGGGGATACATGATTTAAAGTATACACGGTCCCTGCCCTCCTGAAGCTCACAGTCTAATGGGGAATGAGACACCACAGAGTACACAAAGCACAGAGGGAAGAAACGTGGTAAAAACCGGCAGAGGGTCAGGCTTTGGGTCCAGCAGACCTGGGCTCCAGTATGACTTCTAATATATACTGGCTGAGTGACCCTGGACAAGTCACTGACATTCTCAATGGCCCAGGTTGAGACTCCCTAAGACCACATGTTTCAGAGCAGGTACTAACCTGCTTCCATACAGCAGGCATTCTTAACCTGGAGTTCATTGAGCCCCTGTGCATCGACAGATAAATTTCACGGGGCCCATGAACCTGGAACTTTTTATATTTTGATAATTGCACTTCAATATAATTGCTTTTCTTTGTCATCCTATGTATTGTATTTTTTTAAATATTATTCTGAATCCATAAGCTTCACTAGACTAAGGGGTCCCAGATACCAAAACAGGAGTCTCCTAAACCTATGAAATTAAATGTCCAGTTCTCTCTCTCTGTCTCTCTGTCTCTCTCCGTCTCCCTCTCTTTCTCTTCCTTCCTTCTTTCCTTCTTTCTTTCTTTCTTTCCTTCTCTCTCTCTCTCTCTCTCTCTCTCTCTCTCTCTCTTCCTTCCTTCCTTCTTTCCTTCTCTTTCTGTCTCCGTCTCTCTCTCTCTGTCTCTGTCTCTCTCTCATACACACACACACACACATACACACACACACACATGATGTAAAGTGCTATATCAGAAAAAGAAAACAGAGAAAGTTTCCTGGAGAAGGTAGCATTTGAGATGAATTTTAAAGGATACAAAGAAATGGTCATTCTGGGTTTAGGAAACAAGGTGGATAAAAGTATAGAGATAAGAAAACATAGGATACATGTGGGGAATGGTGAAAAGTCCAGTTTGCCTGGGAGTACAGAGTGCAAGAAAGGGAGTAGCATCAGATAAGACTGGAAATGTAGAGTATCTTTCCTACTTATGAAAGGCTTTGAATGCCAGGAAGAAGAATTTAAACTTTATTCTATGTGCAAAGGTTTTCAGCAGAAAAGTCCAGATAAATGCAAAAAAGAGATGATTTTGGCAACAGTCTAAGGGGTGGGTTGGAGGAAAGAGATAGCAGAGGTGGGAAGTACTATGTAGAAAGAATTCCAGCTCTGGATTCAGAAGACCTGGGTTCAAATCCCACCTTTGATAATTACAGCCTATGTGACCCTGGACAAGTCACTCATCTGTAAAATGCAGGGGCTATAATCAACTCTCAGGAAAAATGCCTTTTAAGGAGGCACTGTGCATTGGCTCTGCCGGGCCTCGCAGGACACAGGGTCAAACCCAGCTCCCCCATTCACTCACTTGACCTTGGTCAAGTAACTTCAACTCAGTTTCAGTTTTTTCCTCTTTAAAATAAAGAGTCTGGACCAGTTGACCTCTGAAGTGCAAAATAAACTATTCAGTTGTAGTATATCTAACAGGAGCCAAATAGGAAGAACTCTCACCCTGTTCTGATTGGATTTTTCAGGTCTCTTCAGGAGGTTAAAAGTGACTTTAAGAACTCTGCAGTTAAATGGCACAGTAGACAGAGGGCTACACCTCCAGGGAGGAAGACTCAAGTTTGAATTTGACCTCAGACCCTTGCTAGCTGTGCAACCTTGGGAGAGCCACTTAATCTCTCCTCATCTGTAAAAGGGGAATAAGGGTTGTTGTGAAGACAGAATTAATAAATTTCAGAGGATCCATGGACTTTTAACATTTTGATAACTATTTCAGTATAATAGTTTTCCTTTGTCAAGCCTTTTAAAGCATTATATCAATGCTGTTTTAGCTATTATTCCTTGGTGGGGGGGGGGCGGTTTGGATGTGCCATGTTGTATATACTGTCAGATGAGTGAACTGGCTCTGTTGGATTTTCTTAAATTTCTTTGTGACAAGGGAAAGCTCACTGGGCATAGGGACTGGGGAAGATGGAACTATCTAGAAATGACCAATATAAAAGCAAAAGGCATCCAAAAGATGTGTTTAAAAATAAAATAAAATGAGGGGGCTGGGCTAGATGATCTCTGAGGTCTCTTCCAGGTCGGGCCCCAACTTTGAAATCTTTGATCTCAAGCAAGCTATTATAGGGAATAGTCTAGAAGAAAATGGGTGGCGACAGACTGGGATGGGTATGGGAGGTGATATCGACAAGACTCAGTAACTCTATGGCAGGTAAGGAAGAACAAAAGGCTAAAGATGACCCCGATACTGGGAATATGGGAGACTAGGGGGTGCCACAGACAATAAACAAGCATTTATTAGGCACCTACTGGATGCCAGGTGCTGACAAAATGAAATAGTCCCTGCCCTGAAGGAACTTTTACATCGTATCAGAGAGAAACTGAAGCCAGAAAGAGGACCAGGTTTAGGGGGAAATATTTGCATATGCTCAGTTTGGGACAGGTTGAGTTTGAGGAAGGAGGTGTAGCATCCAGACGGAAATGTGGATGTCAAGATCTGAGAAGAAGACCGGGGAGTTCTGGGGCCAGACATCCAGATGGCTCAGCATCAGGGTCAGAATGCTAACGGTGTCTCTCAACCAGTGTCTAGGTCCAGGAGAGGGACCATCCTGTCTAGAGGCAGCAGTGAAATATAGTATGGATTAGAGTGGAAAGGGATTTTCCCAAAAGAAGTTTTCTTTCTCTCACTCCTTGGCAGTAGAGGAGCAGGGGATGGGAGGCCCATGGATGCAGAACATTATATATGGTGTCAGATTATTTTTTAATTTGTTGATCAGTTTTGCTAATTTTTTTAAATTAATTTTTGATGAGATGGCTTCCTGGAAGAGGCTTAGGGGAGGGATATAGGGGAAATTTTAGGTAATACAAAATCAAAAGAGAGCAATAAGAAAAAAAAGTTTGAAAAAGATTTTATTTTTAAGGAAATTCCTCTTCTTTGGGGGGTTATTGATGCATCTGACAAAACAAATAAGCAAAATGCAAATAGTGAGCTTCTTCCTGAAGGAGAGAGATGCTAAAGACCAAGGCTGAGGAGCTCTGGGTCTCCAGGACAGGGTTGGACGGGGCTGGACGGGGATGGACACACCCCTGACCCAGAGAAGAGAGGAAATCCCAGACTTGGACGGCCTGATTTGGGACAGGATGAGATATAAAGGGCTGGTTAGACCCTGCCAAGGTCACTTCATTCATCTGCCTGCACCTTGGCAGAATGGGCTCCTCCAGTTGACCTTCCCCATTGAGAGGCGGGGGGCAGCAAGTGGGGAGGGGGAGAAGTTCTCTCCTATTTTTTCAAAGGCTTCCAAGGAAAGAGTGCACAGGAAATCTAACCTCCATCCCTCCTATTCCAGAAGTGCCAACCCCTTTTCCTCATCTTTCAGCCTTGGTGGAGATGAAAACCAGCTGCTCACCAGCCTCTGTGTAGCAGGACCCCAGAGATTTGAAGCCCGTTAATCAGTTCTCATCCCACTCCACCCCCTCCAACCTCCCCCATTCCAATCCTTTCCTCTCCAGCCCTACAAAGCCTACTGACTCTATCCCTGCCAGCATCTCTCCTATGGGTTAAAAACACTTAGAATCATAGAATACCATCACCCCACCACCACCATTTGACCAAACTTATGGCTTTAAGTTCTATTTTTCTCTACTATCTCAACCCCAAGACAAGATGGTCTCTCCCCTGGATCCAGACAGAGGGTTTCCCTATTATTTGAAGCCTCCCCCCACCAGTCCCCATCCCTGTAAACAAGGTGGGATATCCTGGCCCTCCCAGCAGAGGCATCTGAACATCTGGACACCAGAACTCCGAAACTCCTATCTCTTTCTCAGACTCTGAAGTTAACCCCTGCCTAAGGTTATTCCCCAATAGCTCTCTCACCTTCCTGACCTTTTCTGAATTCTGAGCTTTCTCTCAGCCAACCCATGGAGGGAAGGGGGTGGGGATATGTCTGGAGACCCCTCTGTGGGGGTCTCCCTGCAGTCTGGCCATACTGCTAGGAATCTCTCTTTCTTTCTGCCCTTTCCCTATCCCTCCACCCATTTTCCCCATTCCATCCCTACCACATTCCCTCCCCAACCCCGTTCTGCACTCCTAGAAACCTCTGCCCAGGAACGATGTGAATTGCCTGGACCATGTGGGCTACAGACCCTGTTCCCAATCCCTTTGCACATACCTGCACTGGGGGCCAAGAAAGAGAGGGGGGAGGGAGAGAAGGAGGGAGAGAGAGAGAATCCATCACCTAGTATAGGAAAGTCGAGTTAGCCTGAGAAGGTTGAGAGGTAGAGGGTACTCGGGTAAAATCCCCATGGAGGAAGGGAACACTGGAGGTCATGGCCAAGAGTGGGTCTATGATGGAATTAGAGTGGAATTCTCTCTAGCCCTAATTTCACTCTGATTTTCCAGGACGATGCTTGACACCCTCTCCACCCTGCCCCCCCCCATGTCCCTCCACACGCACAACCTACCCCCAGCCCTCAATGCATCCACCCATCCACAGAGAGCTGGGCAGCCACTGGAGCTTGGAGAGGGCTTTCAAACACCCAGGCTGAGCAAAGGCGCAGGCGGGTGATGGAATATCTCCTCCCTATCACCACCTCGTAGCTTCTGCCTAGGGAAAAGGGAAGTGAGGGGAGTGAGGATAGTTCTGGCTATGGCTATAAGGGGGCTCCCCTGCAGAGAAGTCCTATATATTAACCAAAAGGACAAGTCAACTCGCACGTAGCAACAAGGGAAGAGGTCCCTAAGGTGTGGGGGATTCTTTTCTTACAACTTTCTGCAACCTATCCAGATACTGATCAGAGCGAAAAAGCCATCCCCCAGCCCCACACATAGCACCAATGCTGACCCGGCTCTCTAGTCTCCCTGGGTACCAGGAATCCTGCCCAAGTCCCACCAGGAATGAAGTGGAAGCAGGGGGAGAGAATGACCCCCAGAACTGAGAAAACCCCACCTACCCAGAGCATACAAGACAGACAGATCCACGTCATCTTCTAGCCGTGTCCAGTCTTTTGGGTCACAGCTTGGAGCCTGAAGACATGCCCTTCCTGAGACTACCACTTGTGCCAGGCTGAGCAGGGCAGGACAGCGTAGAAGGGACCCCTCCAGTCCCTCAGTCTTCTGCCTCTCTTCACTGAGACAGCGTCTCCGTCTGGCCGTGCTTACTGCCTGCCTCTCTCCCTCCTTCTTTCCCTCCCTGCAGCCAGCCCTCCCTTTCCCCTCCTCCTTCCCCCCTCCCGTCCCCCCTTGTCCCTGCCTCTTTTTTCTCTGTCCTTCCCAGCCCTTCTGATGGAGTTTCAGGTCAGCTCCTTTACTTCTTCATGAGCAGAAAGAAGAGCGAAGAGGGAAGGGGTCTGGTGGCAAAGTTTCATTCATTTGTCCCCAGTTGAACCGCCCCCCCAAACACACACTCACAGGCGTGCATGTTCATGTACGTGCATCCCTCTTTGATCTGCAGCCCCTCTCTCTCAACTTCTGCCTTCCCACTTTGGTGGCTGCTCTGATCCCCTAGAGACTTTTAAGAACTGCAGGGCTGCCCAGGGAAGTGATGGTAGGAAAACATGGAAGTCAGTCTGCTACATTCCCCTTCTGCCTGGCAGAAATGGAGTAACTTATTGATACTGTGAGAAAAGATTGAGAGACTGCTCCTCCATGGCAGGACATCCCCCCACCTACTCCCCCACAGACTGACAGCTTTGCGAAGTCACAAATGCCGAAGCGGGTGCACGCACACACGCGAACACACACACACACACTCAGGACCAACTGACAGTCCACGCTCCCAGAGAGCCTAGAAGAGAATGCCAGACCCCGGTCAGCACAGTCAGTGGCCCTCCCCTTCACTTCCACACTCCCCCCCCCACCACTCACCCCCACACATTCCAATCTGTGGACTTTTCCCCAGTATTTTCTGTCTTTCTTTCTTCTCTCTAAACATCTGTCCCAGCCCTTCCCTTCCTGAAGGGAGCCCCGCTCCAGTCTCCCGCGAGAGTCTGTTTTTCTTTACTCTTCCCTGGGCCAACATTTGGTTTGCATTTCCTCTCTTCCTCCTTCACCCCCCACCAATTCTTCTCCTTCCCAGGTCTCTCCTTCCCACCAATTCCTTCCCTCACTTCTCCCCTCCCCCTGAGACTCCCCATTGCCCAGCAGCTCCAAGATTTCTCCTCTCAATGGCCTTCAGCCTCTCGCCTTCTCCTCTCCATCTGTGTTCCCCCAGTCCTTGCTTCTCTCCCTCAGTATCCTCCCCAGCCTTTGGCCCTAATCTTCTCCTCCAATGCCCCCCAGTCTTTTCCCTTTCTTTCAATTATCCCCTTCCCTTAGTGCCCTCCCAAACCTCAGCTCCCCTCGTACTCTTGCCACATCCCCAGTTTTAAGACATCAATGTTCAGGGATATGACTGATGGGGGGAAGTGGGATACAGAATCCAGACTCTCCCTACAGTGCTGCATGGGAATCCAGCAAAACTGAATAACATCAGCCATCCCCGCCCTTGCCCTCATCGTCTCCTTTCCTCTCTATCCCATCTCCTTCCAAAAAATAAAAAAATAAAATAAATCTTTCCAAGTTTTTAACATGGCTGGGAGCAAGGGTGGGTGGGGACTGGTGAGTCACCCACCCAGTTCCAAGTAGAAGTCCCTGAGCATGAGGAGGCTCTAAGGCACAGGCCCAGCCACATAGGCACACACCCTTCTACACACACACACACACACACACACACACACACACACACACACACACACACACACACACACACGATCACACATGTTGATTCCTAAGTACCATTTCAGCTCACATGTCCATACTAACTTGTTTCAGAAAGCTGGAAAAATCAGAAAGAAATCCTTTCATCCACCTCTTACATGCATAGCACACACACACACAAGTTTATACCCATGAAGCTGTCCTCAGTGACAAACTGAAAGGTTCTCCATCTCTGCCTTCATGGATACACACATACATACATGCCAGGCATGAAGCCCTTTACATGCTTGGCTAGACGCCCGAATGCTTTGGCAAGCATGTGACCCTATGCAGGTGGCATGTGTCCACTGGACACAACCACACTCTGATACCCATAAGCATTGTCACCTCATCACCCTTCTTTCTATCACTCACACATTGGGATTCCCAAAGTCCAGATCACCTCCTCTGCAGTCCACATCCTCACTCGGGCCCTGACTCGACCCGGGTGTGCTGGCTTCCAGCCCATGGCTCAGCTAGTCTGTCCAGCCAAGGAAACCCTGAAGTGTGAGAGGAACACTTATCAACACAGACAGGGAAAGGAAAGAGCAGAGGAAAGGGAGACATAGCAGGAGACAGAGCACCACACTGGTCATCATCCCCATCCCCAGCAGCCTAACTCTAGGTACCCTCCAGCCTCTCTCCTGCCAGGGGGGGCAGCTAACCTGCGCACAGCCCCCACCCACCCCCATCTCGACGTCCCCATCCCCTACATGTCACTCAGCAGTCACTGCTTGTGTCACAGGCACTTGTGCTTCTTTCGCTATTCAAATGTATATGTAAAATGTGTATTCAAATGGACCTAGGATCTTATCAATTCAGGATTTCCCTCCAACAACGCAGATCCATCCATGCCTACCTAGTCCCAGCTCTGCCATTATCAGTATGAACTTGAGCAGATCATGCCCCCTTCCCTGAGCCTGTATTTCCCCATCTATAAAATGGGACAGGACCGTGTAGGTGATCTCTGAGGGCCCTTCTTAGGCTTTAACAGTGCAGAGGATAGGAACCCCAATCCTGGCCCCTGGCGCTGGGCAGAAGCTTAGGCATGAGGGAGGTTGTATTCCCAAGCAGGAATTGAGGATAGGGGAGTCCCAAACCCTGTTGATGGCTGTCTGACAGCAGGACTAGCAGAGAGTTGGCAGTAACCCAAAGGACTTCCCCCACCTCACCACCACCAGATTACAGATCTTTCTCCCAGCCTCTCATCCAGTCCCATGCCCAGGGTCTGTGCAAAAGGATGGGGGTAGGGACTGATGGCTGAGCCAACACTGCAGTTGTACACACTGCAAGCTTCCCCTCTCTGGCTGGCTATGCAATGCCCTCTGAGGAGATCCTACACTTCTCTCCCCTCAGAGGCTTGCAAGGAGGGGAAGTTGGGGCAATAAGCAAGGGGAATCCTATAGTGACTGAGGCTCAGTGGAGCCTCTGCATCCCCATCCCCAGCAGCCTAACTCTCGGTACCCTCCAGCTTCTCTCCTGCCGGGGGGGGGGGGCAGCTAACCTGCGCACAGCCCCCACCCACCCCCATCCCGGCGTCCCCATCCCCTACATGTTACTCAGCAGTCACTGCTTGCGTCACAGGCACTTGTGCTTCTTTCGCTATCTCTGGATTTCTGAGAAATCACCTTTGAGCTTCCCAGAAGTGTTGGGAAAAGCCAGTCAGACAAAAGGCAGTATCTCTGTGACACCTTCCCTGGCTCTGCTTCCTAAGTACAGGCAGTTTCCTTCCCCAGCAGTTGCCCCACCCCTAGGCCCCCAACATTAGGGTTTACAATGATAGATAAAGAAGTCTAAGGTTGGAAGAAACCTTGAGAGGTCACCCAGTCCAGGACGCCACCTCCTAAAGGTACCACCCATCTTCCTTCCTTCCTTGGCCTCCATCCCCTACAAAGCAGAGGGGCATCTTCCCAATGCCAAAAAATTTTCCAAGGAAGCACATTATAATGAGAACGATCCATATTTGTAGAGCACGTTAAGGCTTACAACAACTCTGTGAGGTAGAAAACATAAGTATTATTTTTGTTCTTTAGTCATTTTTTAGTCGTGTTCGACTCTTTTTGACCCCTTTTGGGGTCTTCTTGGCAGAGACACTGGACTGGTTTGCCATTTCCTTCTCTGGTTCATTTTACAGATGAGGAAACTGAGGCACACAAGGTTAAGTGACTTGCCCAGGGTCACACAGCTAGTATCTGAGTCTTCCTGTTTCCCAGCCCAGTGCTCTATCCACTGCACCACCTAGCTGCCCACAAGTATTATCTTCATTTACAGAGAAGGAAACCAAGGAACAGAGAGGTTAAGTGACTGGCCCACAGTTACACAGCTGGGAAGTTTCAAAATTAGGATTCTACTGCCAGGCAATGAGTCAAATATACTCCTCACTATGACATGCTACTCTGCAGATGTTTTATATCCTTTCCATGTCAGGAAATTCTTCCCGGTGCCTAATAATCAACCCTCTTGCTATATTCTAAGCCCCAGAAATGTCAGGAATCTCTGAATATATGTAATAATTACACATCAGGCATGCCCTAGACTCTTCTTCTTCTCCCTCCACAATTGCACCCCAACCTATCTCTCCCCGCCTGGTTCACTGTTCCCCAATGATCTCCTCTAACCAACTGGGACTCCTCCTAGATGGTCCTGGAAAAGCCTAAGGCAGCCCCACTTCTGAGTCCCTAGTCACATCGCTCCCCCTGCATGAAGTGCCTTCCGGCCAACTAAATCCTATCTATCCATCCTTCGTTCTTCAAAGTCCAACCAGAGCCCTGCCATGAATCCTTTCTGGATTGTTCCCCAGTCCATGCCGACGTCTCCTTTTCCTAACTCTTCTCAATTCATTATGTTGGTCACTAGCTTGATGCATCATGCACATGCCATCTCACATTGAATCTATTAGCTTCCTTGCCTGTTGCCTGTGAAATGGGGCTAACCATACTTGTCTGTTTATTGTGCCTCACAAATAATCACTGAGATACAACTAAAAGTTCTCCATTCTCACCTAGAAATGTTAATCCCTCCTCTGCTCCACTGAAAATAGAGTCGAAAGGTCAAGCAACACTGGAGGGAGGAAGATAGATCTGGAGTCAGACCAGGGTTTCAAACTTGACTTTGCTATTTACCCACCATGAGACCTTAAGCAAGTTATTTAACCTTTACAGACCTCAGTTTCCTCATCTGTAAAAGGAGCTCAGTCAATGGCTCCAGCCAGTTCAGTCAATACGCATGTATAAAGCATTTATTGTGTAAAGTGTGTTAAGTGCTAGGAATACAAAGAAAAGCAAAAACACCATCCTAGCCTTCAAGGAGGAGAGAAAACATACAAATGTAAGTACATACAGTATTGTCTATATCAATTTGCTTGTCTTCTCAAGGAGGGAGATGGGAAAGGGAGACGGGGAAAGAATTTGGAAGTCAAAGTTTAAAAAAAACTGAAATGTGAAAAATTGTCTTTACATATAATTGGAAAAAATAAAATATAAACGCTTATTCTTGGAGGTGGGGGAAGTACATACAAAATACATACAGTGCGAAGGGGAGGGGGGTACTATCAGAAGTGAAGGAGGGAGACAAAGACCAGGAAAGACCTTCACAGAAGGTGGAATTTGAGATACACCTTGAAGGAAGTCAGGGAAGCAGAGCTGGAAATGAAAAGAGAGACCCTGCCAGGCATGGGGGACAGTGTGGCAAGGCAGAGTTGGGAGGAACATGAGGGTCCAGGTTATGAAGGACAGTCATTAAAAGCTAAGCAGACTTTTTTATATTTGCTCCTGAAGCTCAGAGGGATCGGCTGGAATTGATCCGAGCGGGGAAGGATGACCCTTTAGCAGCAGAGCAGAGGACAGGCTGAAACAGGGGAGAGATTTGAAGAAGGAAGACCAATTAAGAGGCTGTGCATCTAGTTCAAGGAGAAGTGAGTAAGGACAATGTGATGGGAGAGTGGTCCCCAAACCTTTCTACGTATGAAGCCTGTGTGTATTCAAACGGACCTAGGATCTTATCAATTCAGGATTTCCCTCCAACAATGCAGACCCATCCACGCCTACCCATCTCGTACAACTTATCCGGGTTTTCCCAAAAGTCCACCATAGCAGGTCCAACCAATCTGCTTGACCCCTTCCTGGATTTCTCCCTTTTATCGTCAAAAAAATTTCAGGGAGCATTATATAGCAGCAATTATACTATCAGGATCCATTGAGTAAATCTATTCGCATATGGATTCATGGACATCCTGAAATAACTCTTTTCCCTCCCACCCTTAACCCTATGGTCTAAAGCTGGAGAGGAGTGGGCTAGATAATCTGTAGGGTCCCCCAATCCTACATCCCCACTACTCAACAGGTAAAAGCTAGTGGACAGAGTGCTGGTCCTAGAGGGAGGAAGATCTGAGTTCGAACTTGATTTGTCTTTCACTATCTGTGTGACCTAGAGCAAGTCACCTAATCTCTGTCTCACTCGGTTTCCCTTACTATAAAATTGAGATAATAATAGTACCTACCTCCCAGGGTTGTTGGGAGGAGCAGCTGGGGACTCCATAGTGCACAGAGCACTGGGCCTGGGATCAGGAAGAACGGAGTTCAAATATGACCTCAGATACTCATTAGCTGTGTGACCCTGGGCAAGTAACTTAACCTCAGTCTGCCTCAGTTTCCCTTACTATGAAATTGAGATAATAATAGTATCTACCTCCCAGGGTTGTTGGGAGGGTCAAATGAGATGGCACTTATAAATAGCTTACCACAGTGCCTAGCTCAGTGTTCACACTTAATAAAGGCGTATTTCCTTCTTATTTTCTTCCTTCTTTCCTTTTTTTCCTCTCTACCTTCCAACTAATGTGAGCTCCTTAAAGACAGCTTCCACATCTTAAATATCCCCATTTCCCTTAATACAGTGCTTTACCAAAATTAAGTTCTTGATGAATATTTGGTGACTAATTGACGTAGCAGCATGGGGCCATATAAATAGTGGCAGAATCAGAATCAGAAAAATCCTGCCTCTGACATTCGCTACCTGTGTATGGTCTAAAACAGGCCCTGGAAGACCTGTAGACCACCATTTTCTCAACTGAGACAAAACGGAGTTGGGCTAGCTGCCTTTTGGGGTCACCTCCAGCTCTAAGCCTGACCCTCAGATTGATTTCTGTCTGCCCAGAGCATCACCCACCATCACCCCGGTGTGTCCATCTTCACGAAGAGCCACCTTGGCCCTCTCTTCTTTGCCCACTTTGCACAAACATCCCTGCCCCCAAGTTATACTCAGTAGATAGAACTGGCCCAGGAAAAGGATGAAGGTGAATCAAGGAGAGCTTCAAAGAATCTTCTAGAGAGGGCGCCTTCCCCACCACCAGACCTAGACTAACAGGGAGTCTCTTCAGGGCTGAGAGAGCTCCAGGAAAGGAGAAGCTCCGTCATGCCTTTCCGTACCATAGGCTGATGGCCTCAGAACATTCTCATTGATATCTCACCTCCATCTTTCTCACAGAATGTCGAGCTCTTTCTTCCTGCTCTGTCTCCAAAAGAATCGGAAAACAGCTAGTTGACATGAACCATCTAGCACTCACTAACTGTGTGACCCTAGGTAAGTCACTTTACTCAATTTTCCTTGTGTGAACATGATAATCATTGTATTACCTGCTTCACAGAATGGTTTGAGGCTGTAATACTATAATGCATATAAAGCATTTTGACAACTTCCTTCATATCATATAGTCCCAATTCCACTAACACTACAAGCATATGTCTCAGTCATGTTACTGCTTTTATTCAGTCCTCCAGAGTGTACTGCACAGGCCTGATTCAAAGCTAGAGTTTAGCAAGACTGACCTTTTCATGCCTTTCATGGAATTTAGAGCTGGAATGGACCTTTCATTTTACACGTTAGGAAACTGAGGCACAGAATAGGATGTGACTTGGCCAAAGGATCTAATCCAAAATAGCTAGAATTTAGAATCAATTATAAAGATAACATTATATAATGATATGTAATATAGGACAGCTAGGTGGCGCAGTAGATAGAGCACTGGCCTAGGAACCAGGAAGACTCATCTTCCAGAGTTCAAATACAGCCTCAGATACTTACTAGCTGTGAGACCCTGGGCAAGTCCCTTAACCCTGTCTGCCTCAGTTTCCTCATCTGTAAAATGAGCTGGAGAAGGAAAAGGCAAACCACTCCAATGTCTTTGCCAAGACTACCCCTAAGGGGGTCACAAAGAGTCAGACACAACCGGACGATAATATGTAACATATGACTAGCGTTCACCACTAGTACTTTAAAGGTGACAAAGTGCTTTGCTTTCGTTATATTATCTGAACCTCACCACAGCCCCGTGAGGTAGAAAATACAATTGCTATCGTCCTCATCTTACATGTGAGGAAACAGTCTTAGAGAACAGAATCCAGGTCCTCCTGATTCTAAATTCTGGGAGCTGTTCCTGCATCTCTCCCCACTTCTGAACAGAGTGGGAAGGTGAGATACAGAGATAAAGGGGATTTACCTTGAATTGCAGGAGAAATTTCAAGATCTGGAAGTCTTAGCCACAGACCTTGGGGCAGAACTGTCAGCTGCTACCATCCCCTTCATTATCCCTTGGCCTACCCACCTGTAGAGTCAAGTCCCTGACCCCTGAGCTAAAACAGTGCTCCATCCCTCTGCTTGCCAAGGGCAGAAGATGGAGCCCTGGCTTGCAGCCGGTGGGCAGTGGGAGGGGGGTGGTGAGCAGGCAAGGAGATCCAAGGAGGCTTCTGCTGCCTCAGCAGAACACCTCATCTTGGCTCCTGATTGACCAGGGAGGGACCTGCAAAGGCACCAGGAAAACCTGCAGCCCCCACCTCTAACAGGCCCCACCTGGAGCAGGCCTGACCAGTCTGTGCACAGGGCTGGGTCCCCTGTGCCTATCAGACCTCTTTTCTGTGACTGACCAACCCATCCCTGCACATTTCAGCTCCCAAGCCTGAAGTAGCCAGGGCACACTCATTCCCAATCCTTCCCTGGATCTACACATGACCCGAAGATTCCAGCCCAGCTATCTCTTCCTTCTTCCCTCACACAAGAAAACAAAAGGGTGAGCTGGGTGGCACAGTGGATAGAGCATGGTACTTCAAGTCATTCACCAAGATCTCAGTTCAATTCCTGTTGCAGGCACTTAATAGTTGTATGACTCTGGGTAAGTCACTAAACACTTCTTCATCATGGAAATAATACTAAAACCTACCTTACAGGGTTACAAGGATCAAATTAGTGAACATCTCGCTAAGTGTTTATCTAAGTGCTAGATATTATTAGGTGATGACCTCAGGCTAGGAAAGTTGGGGCAGGGTGGGGGAAAGTTAGACTGACTTCCTTTATCTCTCCTGGGGTTCCATCCGGGGCCTTTCCCCTAATTCCCATCCCCGAGCCTTGGCTTCTTCACCTAGGACATGAGGAGGAGAGGCATTTACTTTCTTACCGCTCACAGATCTTGGCAAAGGAAGGGCTCAGTGTGAAGACTAGGTCTGGGAGGGGGTCTGTGATCTGGCCACAATTCCCACAATTTGTAATAAGATCCTTGAGTATGACTGTCTCTATCTCTATCTGCTCCCCTGCTCTAATTTCCTGTCTGAAATGAAAAGGCCTGGAAATGCCCATTCGAGATATAAAAGTGCCCCAGGAAACCAGCTACAGCTGCAATACCAGCCCGTCACACTAAGAAATTCAATTCCCATCCAAACTGTCTCTGTCTTCCTATGGAAAAGGGAAGGGCAAGGGAAAGGGCCTATGGAAAAGGGAAGGAAGGATCTTTGGAAGATGTGACGAGATATTTGAGAACCTTTGGTCCTCACAGTCCATTTCCCAATGTAGGCTTCCTTCTCAGAATGTAATGGAAACTGAAAACTGGGGTCCAGCAGATTTTGAACTCATGGCCAAGCTTGGAATGGCTTTAGGGACCTCTTCCCCACCTTTCCTTCACCTTTTTATTTCAGTCAGTCCCTTTATATTCCTTCTGGATCTGGAGACAACACCTTTTGCTAGAGGATCTCAAAGCACTTTGGCAAGGGGTAGTAAGGATGGCCTGGCATCATTTCCCTCTGCCAGCTAGGTGAATGGGAAGCTAAGTTGAGAGGCAGGAATCTACTAGGAAGAAATCCATCCCCACACGACCTCAGAGTGCTAAATTCAAATTCTCCCATCTCAGCACAGTCTCTGACATTGTGGCAAGGGGAGAGGCCAGGTATGGGGAGCAGGGATGGTGCAGTCAGGAGGAAGCCCCATCACCAGCTCTTTATGAAACTGCAGAGTTAGGCCTGAGCCAGTTTTGTCCAGAGACTAGGCGTCATGCATGTCCTAATCCCCCTCCACCAGGAATTATCTACATGACTTTTGGCAAGTAACTTAAACCTCTCTCCGCCTCAGTTTCTGCTTCTGTATAAAGACAGCATCATACTGAATGATCACCTCACCAGGGTTCTGCCTATCTGTGACATTCTGTGGCTATGTAAACCACACTCAGCCCAACTGTGCCTTACCCATAAGGAAGGGAAGAAGACAAACCCACTGGGGTAAAAGGAAACTACCCAAAGCTTCCAAGCCTACCTCCCCAGGTCATGCTCACCCAGAGGAATGCAAGGCAGGTTAGAAAGCAAAGCGGTCACAACCTTCAGAATCCCTCTCCCCTCCCAACACCACCTTCTCTTAGCCCAGGGGGCTCCCTGGGCTCTATGCCCAACTGGCTTCTTGCCACCCCAGTTGTTAATTTCTAGCCACATGAGAAATGGTTCTTTCTAAAAGGGACCCCAGCCAGACAGCTTTCCCACCATCTCCTCCCTCTCTCCCCACTCCCCTCTCCCAGACAAGGGGAAGCCTAAACCAGGAATGTGTTTGGGAAAGCAAGGGCTCTTTACCAAAGGGACTATGCTGGGAAATCCAACCCCATTCCCAAAGAAATGCTATACACCCTGCTTCCCAGCATCTTCCTGGCTTGCCCCTGTACCCCTGGATCCTACCAGCTTCTGCCACTCTGCGAAATATCCCCAGTTTTGACTCTCTCCCCCAGTGTCCACAAATGCCATTTCTGCTCCTCTCCTAATGTCCCCCCAGACTCTGCCCTTCTCCCCAAAGTTACCCTAATCCTTGTCTCTCTTGATGGAATGTTTGCAGCCCCTGCCCACTTTCCCCTATCTCATACCCCTCTCCCCCAGTGCAATCTGGCCCTTGTCGCTCTCCCCCAGCCTACCCAACCCCTGTCCACCAATCCTTATCCTTTGCCTCTCTCCCTAAGAGTCTACCCAGCTCCTGTCTATGTTTCCCTATCCTCTGCCCATCTCCCCCAGACCCTGCCATTCTTCACAATGTCCATCTGGCTTCTACTCCTTCAATTCCCTCCAGCTGCTGTTCCTTTCCTTGTCCAACTTTCCGGTCCCTCAGACCATCAGAATTGAGAATTGTGTCCAAGGTTCATCAAACACCGGCAAAACTCACCTCCCTCTTCTCATCTCACTTTGTTTGCTTCTTGCTCTAGGGAGGTGAACCTCTGATCCTTCCAAGTAAAAAAGCATTTTCCAGGGGCTCCAGGGACCCTTCCCCTCTCACAGAAACTTGGGGGAGGGGAGTCTGAACCTAAGAGAAATGCCTCTCTGGGTCTAAATCACCATATCCCCCAGAGGGTCTCTGTGTCTATTATCTCAACTCATATCCCAATTGCAAAGTGCTCTGGCTTCAAATGGGGTGCTGCTGGGGTACCTGAAGTGAGCAGGGATGGAGTGTGGAGTGTGGTGGTTTCAATGGGGCAGTAATTCTCCTCCCTGGCTTTTGCCAGAGGGATTCCTTGAGCAGAGCTATTGAGGGCAGGAAAAACCCAGACTGATGCATCCATCTCTGATGTTTTTTCACTGGGAGTGATGAAGAGGAGAAAGATGCAGGGCAGAGAGAGCCTCAGAAGGCCGAGAAGCTGTCACCGCCCACCACTCCTAAGGGATCGGGGAAGGGCATTCCCATCAGCTTACCTCCTTTCGCAGACAGAGTCGGAGGGGCAAAAGGCAGGAGAAAAAATATTTGCCCCAGCGGATTACGCAGGTGAAACACCAGCTCAAACGTGTCATGTTGTCACAGGTACCAGCTTCTGAATGTAGGGGCCTTAGGGGACCTTAGGAGAGTGAGGAAAGGGAAGAGGGGGGCAAGGGTTCTGCTCTCTCTCTCTTCCCTTTGTGGGTCTTCTCTGCCTCAGCCCCGGTAATCTGGCTCCCATCCCTTCCTTCAAAGGAAGTGGCAGGACAGAGGGTCAGTAGCCCCAGGCCGAGGCCCCCAGCATCTCTCCAAGGTCCCAAGTCGGAGGCGGGTGCTGCTTCCAGGAAGCTCCCAACCAGTCTGGACTTCCCCGACCTCCTCCGGAAAGCCCTTCGGCTGCTCCCTCTCCTCCTCCCCTCAGCAGTGACAGCCTCTCGGCACACCTCTGCCTCTGTCTTGATGGATTCGGTCAGGCTGGGGCTCCTGGCTGCTCCATGCTGGGAGGGCTGTGCCAGGCAGACAACTTCTAGGGGGTTCGGAGCCTTGAGAGAGACGCAGGCTTAATTAAGACTGAGGCTGAGCCTGTCACACTAAAGAGACAGCAGCCGTAGCAGCACGGGGACCAGCTATCACAGCAGCGCTGTGGTCCAAGCCTGCAGTGTGTGAGTGTGAGTGTGAGTGTGTGAGTGTGTGTGTGTGTGTGTGTGTGTGTGTGTGTGTGTGTGTGTGTGAATGGATTCCCTCCAGATCTCACTCCAATTCCCATATTGCTCCCCAGAGCACAATGTGATTACTTTGAGGAGAGGCCACCAGCTTACCCCCAGAGCTTAAGAAAAAACACCCAGTCACTCACTCAAACACAACACTCCCTCCTTGTGCACTACCTCACTTTAGATGCCAAGTGCTGACCCCTGGGCCCCTATTCCTGCTTCCTGATCTGAACTCCTCCTGGATCTCCTCTTCCAGCCTAGGAGAGAGGGGATTAAACTGAAATATTGTTGAGCCTTTACAACCCAGGCTGAAACTGGGAGAGATCATCCCAACCATCCCTCTGCCTTTAGGCAAGACTGAATACTTCTCTAAGCCAGGCAAATAAGGTCTTGGTTCTCAAGATGAAGGAGATTCAATTGCTTTCTTCCAAAAACCCTCACAAGCTGACTATCCAGCTGTGGCCCCTGGGTGGAGGGGGAATTAACCTTCCCATTTCCCTCCCAACCCACCTTGGCCACACACTAATTCATAGGAACAAAAGGTATAGTGTTTAGATAGGATCTAATCTAGATTCTCAATTGGTGTCTATGAACACCCAAATGGACTTTAGATAGATTTCATGGAGTCTATGAACTTGGATGAGGAAAAAAAATGGTTTTTATTTTTACTAACTTTTTATTTTCTTTGTAATCTTATATACTTTTATTTATGCATTTAAAGATAGTATTCTGCGAAGGGGACCACAGGATTCACCAGGCTGCCAAAGGCGTCCACGACCTAAAAGAAATTAAGAATCCCTGATCTACTACAATATGCTCATTTTTCAGATAAGTAAAGTCATTCCCCTCAGAGAAGGCTAAATGACTTCCCCAAGGGCACACAGGTAGTAAGTAGGAGAGACAGGATTCTAACTCACGTTCCCTAGTTCCACTTCCAGGTGTCTTTCCATTATGCCAATTGGCACACGCATGTAGAATAGGTGTCTCTTTCTGCCTCTGATCCGTATGGAGGATGTTCGGTGTCTCTTAGCAAATCTGAAAGTAGCAGAGCCCTGCTCTGGACCTAATGCCTTCCTTTGCTTCACTCACTGTGACAATTTCGGTAGAATAAGATTAGACCAGGCTGGAAAAATTTCCCACCTCCCCACCCCATTCCCCCAGCAATAGTTGGCCTGAAGAGACAGGACAGAGGAAAAGGTGAAAGATGGAGTCCCGGAGGGAGGGGAGGAAGATCTGAAGGATGGAAGAAGGCCTCCTAGAACAAGCAGGGGCTGCCCCTGGTTAGAGAGCTTGAAGGCCATGGTCCTGCAGGCTCTGGCTCCCCCTTCCCCCTCCCCCTTTTTTTCCTGGTCTCTGCTTGCTGGCAGCTCTCCCAGTTTCTCGGCAGCATCAGAGCTGGGCAAGGCGCATGCTTTCCTCAAGGGGAGGGAGGGGTGTCATCCGGCAGCCTCCGATTCTCCCCAAGTCCCTCAGCCCTCCCCTTTACCCAGCTCTTCCAAGAGCCAGAGTCATCCATCCGGTCCATCCAATGAGGACCTCTGCTTCGGGGGAGCCCGTGTTTCTGATGACAGGGCAACCGGTGGAAGAGAAAAAGGAGACTGCTGACATATGCTAGGAATGATTTGAAGCTCATATACATATAATCAATCCCATAATCCTTCTCTCATCATCAAGGCAAAGGATGTAGTGTCATGGAAGTGCATAACTGGATGACCTAGTTCAGACATCATCCCCTTCACTATCCCACATCTTACTGATGAGAAAACTGAGATCTAGAGAGGAAAAAGCACTTACCCCCATCCCAAAGTCCAGGCGTCCCTTATAGCATTTCCTTTAATGACTTATTTTCCCCTTCACGGAGGCCTTTGATTTCACCTGGAGAGAACTGGGGTGTGGCAGGGAGGGTGTAAAGAGCACAGAGCTGGCTACCTTTCTTTTTACCTCCAACATAATCCAAAAAAACCCAACCCATCCGCCTTATTTCATGCCTGGGAGCTAGACTTTAGGACCCTTGGGCTGGGGGCCAGGACTCCAGAGTGCTTTAACTGTTATGCAACGGGGTGGGGAGTGGGGCTGGATTGCCCTCTCCCTGCCTCATAGTTTCAGAGCTGGAAGGGACCTCAAAGACCAAGCGGCCCAATGCTCTCATTTTACAATGAGGAAAACAGAGGCCAAGAGAGATGAAACCCTAAGTCAGGGCCTTTTAAACCCAAATATTCCATCCCCAAAGCCAACTCTCTTTCCACTGCCCCACAGTCATCTTGCCCCCTTCATACCAAAGAGGGACATAGGCAGGACCGAACATAAGGTGTAAAGTTTGTTGTTGTCCATCCTTCATTTTCAAAGAGGACCAATGACATCACAGGGCGATGTCGTCAATTGCAAATGAATTGGATTTAAGTGAGGCAGGGCTGCACAAAGTTGTCGGCCTCGGTCTCTCTTCCAGAGTGTCAAGACAAAAGTCAGGAAGACTGGGATTCAATGCATGACCTTGGTATCTTCAATGTCTGACCTAGCTCTAAAGGCTCCACAACACCTGCTTCAGCCACCCACATGGCAGTGGGAACAGATTGTTCTCAGCTGTCCATTCTGCTGGGGAATGTCTTCACCTGGTGGGGTAGACGCCTTCCTAATTCACCAATGGGTTTGAGTCCTGTTGGTTACCCTCAAGGAGTGATGTTTAGAAAGGCAATGAGATACAGGGAGGAGGTTCCTGATAGTGATATCTGTGAGATGCGGAATGGACACAGTGGAATCCCCCTCCCTGGAGATTCTTAGAAACAGAAGAGACTCCCTCCACACAGTCATGAACTGGTCCTGTTTGATAGGGAGAACCCTGGATGTAGAGTCAGAGGACCTGGGTTTAAATCTTATATCTGCCACTTACAATCTATGTGACCTTGGGTAAATTATTTCACTTTTCTGGGTCTAATTTCCTCATCTATAAAATGAGAGGGTGGGTCCAGATAGTTTCAAAGGTCTCTTTCATCTCCAGATCTATGATCCTGTGATGGCTTGTGTTTATTTCAAGATTCACTCTGAAAATCTAAAAAAGGGCTTGGAAAGAAAGGTCCTTCACTTCCAGGCTTTCTCCAAAAGGAGGTGCTCTCAGGCTAAGGACTTTCAGAATCAGTTAGAAAAATGACTGATGGATGGAGGAGACTGTGTGCTGGGAATGCAGGAGAGGAGGTCTAAATTGCTGAGATTAAGCTCAGCCTACTTTCCTGGGGGACCAGGCTCTCCCCACCCGAGAGGTTCTCTGCCTGACCCTGAACATCCTTCCTCTAGGACAGAGTCACTGCAATCACAATGCCTACAACACTCAGAAGTGCTTGAGAACCAGATTAAAACTGAGAAACGTTTAACAAAACAAAAATACAACAGAACACAGACAATGTTAATATGTGGTTCTCTAAGTCTCTTTCTGTCTGACTTTGCTAACGGAGACATCAGAGGGTGTTCATTCCTGGTACCAACCTCAGTTCTTCGAAAAAGCTCAGGGTGTTGAGCGTTAAAGAATCTCGGGTTCCCAAGCGCCTGCTGAGAAATACCTGTGGTCATCCTGTTTGGCCCCAGCCCCGCCCCTGCCCCTGTTTCCAGTGTCCTCTTTCATTTTCACAGAATCAAAGGATGTCAAAGAAGAAGGGATGGTGTCCAACCTCTTCATTTTACAGGTGAGGCCCATGTGTTCCAGGACCAGCTAGGTATATAGAGGAAAGATCACTGGATCTGAGTCAGAAAACCTGGGTTTGAATCCTGCATATGGGACTTTTTGCCTCTGTGACCCCATGGGGCAAGTTATTTCATCTTTCTGGGGCAGAGTTTTCTTATTTGTTTGTAAAATAAGGGGACTGAAGTGATGGTCTCCAAGGTCCTTCCTACCCCTCTATTATCTTGGAGCTTTACACTCTTCTCTAGGTGTTCGCAAGCTCATAGGATCACAGATTTAGAACAGGAAGGAAACTTAAAGGCCCTCAAGCCTAACCTCATCGTTTTATAGATGAGGAAATAGGCATAGGGTGAAGTGACTTGGCCAGGGTCATGCAGCTAGTATGTGCCTAAGGAAGGATTTGAACTCAGGTCTTCCTTACCCACACCTCTCCTGGCTGGGTTTTCATTGCTGCTGTCATTTGTCTGCTCGCTTTTTCCCAAGAAGGCTACTCTTTCTGACTTTTCAGATTAGGTTGAGAGGCGGGAACACAAGCCTCAACAAAATGGACAATATATCAGGCAAAAGCTGCAATACTTGTCAGAGGTTTGAATGGGTCTCCCCAGTGGCACAAAATCAGAAGCCCAGGATTAAGCCTTGCCTTTCAGACATCAACCCATCCATCCCCCTACCTCTGAGAAGGATAGCCCCATCCTCCAGCTCAGATAGAGGCGGCTTCCCCCAAGTGGCACGGTTTCCAGGGAAGCAGGGGATTCTCTTAGCCCACTCCAGGTGGGACGTCTAACTCCACTGCAGCCCAGCTAGAGAACATGCCACCACCCTTTTTATGATGACCCTATGGAGATTCAAAATGCCCCCGTCCCCCTCCCCCACCTCTCACCCCAATTCAGCATCAAATATGCCTCCAATTCCAGACCTTCCACCCTCTCTCCTCTAGCTCCACACACACACACCCCATTCTCTAGTTATAGACCTCGAACCTTGACCAGAATTCCAGTTAGGGTCTGCCTATGATAAGGATAATTTTAACTGTTGCTCTTTATCCCTTCACCACCTATTAATCAAGCCCAGAGACATCAAGTCTGAAGGCATGAAGGCACAGAGGGAGGTTTCACAGGCCTCGGCAGACAGAAGGGGGTACTAAAAGGCGTAGAGGCAGAAGGGATCTTAGAAATCATCTACTCCAACCCCCTAATTTTAGAGACAAAGAAGTTAAATCCAAAAGATTGACTTGCCCAAGATCCATCCTTTCTAGTAAGATTTGAGATGAGATTTGAACCCAGGTCATCTGACTCAAAATCCAGGGTCCTTTCCATACAGCATCAGGATTGTATTTACCCACCCCAGTAGAGAGAGAGAAGACACTGGAACATTCCATATGAAACTTCCAGGGGGGGTCTTTCTCCCCACCGGCCCCCAGTTCCAAAGAACTTGGAAGTGGAAAGGATTCCCAGAGACTCAGTCTGTGTGCTTGCTATCCAGGAAGAGATCTCAGAGAAATGAGAGAGCAGGTCCCCAGGCTCTGCCTGGGGGGCTGGGGGGTGGGGTGAGCGTAGGGATTAGAGAGAGGTCTTTGGATTTAGGAGATGCACAGTGTGTCCTCTGTCCACTCCCCAGGCCCCTCCCCAAGCCCAGTGTTCCCAGCTGTGCTTTGTCTGCGGGGGACAAAGACGGCTCCTGTCCGAGAAGTATCACTCGGGGATCTGATCGAGAGGCTCCAGTTCCCACTTTCACACCCTGAGAGAGATGAACAGAGCCCCGCTCCCCAGGGACCTTGCTGCCCTTTCTTTTCCCATCTGATGGGGACAGATCCCGTCCAGCCCTAGACTCCCCTGCTCAGCCCCTCTGCTTTCTCACAAGGACAGGTTGAATTTCACCCCTCTTCCCCTTCAGGCAGCTATTCCCCCCACATTCCTCTAGGAGGCTCTTGCCCAGGTCCCACTTCCCAGTCTGGCTTTCCGGTGTCCTTGCCTCCTTCCCAAAGAGGTAAAGGTTTTCTAGCTAGATTCCATGTTGATGGAGCAAATCGATATCCAGACTCCCATCTCATACATCCCTCTACTCCAGGGGGGTTAGATTCCTCCACCAGCCTGGACAGACGGTAATGTGGAGGAATGTCAGAGGATCATGGATTTTAGCACTAGAAGAGACCCTCGAACGCATCATTCAGCCCCCTCCTTTGGCAGATGAGGCCCTAGGTCACACAAGGGCACAATTTTCACTCCAAAGCTCCTGAGGGCTGCTGATTCTAAGCCCTCCCTGCCCCACTTCAGAAAGGAAAGGCGCCTCCCCCAGATTCTGGAACAAAAGTGTCTCCAAGCTCCCAACACCCACCTGTCCAGCACCCCAAAGACTAAGGCAGGCACCTAAGTCTTAGAATTAGCAGGGGCCTTCGAGATCAAGAAAAATCACCCAATAATCACCCAAACATGTATTAAGCACCTACTGCGTACCAAGGACACGGGAGACAAAGACAATCTCATCTAATCCAATGGAATCCATCATTTTTACAAGTGGGGAAGCTGAGGCCAGAGAGAGAAGTAATACAGCTAATCATCCTTCCTTCCATATCTCAAGTCTTTCCGATACACAATTCTGCAGATGCTGGATGCCGGAGGGAGGGTTAAGGGAGGTGTAGTCACTTAAACTTTCAGACCTCAGAGAAAGCTATTCCACAGGATCATAGATTAAAAAGCTGGAAAGGTCATTTGGTCCACCGTCCCCTTCATTTTACAGATGAGGAAACTGAAGCCCGGAGAGATGGAGCCCAAGATCACCTATGTAGTAAGAAGCAAAGTAGAATTCAAACTCAGGTCCTGCGACCCACCCCAAGTTCTGTGCTCTTTCTACCATACTATATTACCATATTACTACACCATACTTACTACCACACTATACTGTCTCTTCTCCATCCTAAGGGCTCTAACCCTGAAGATTCAGGTATTTTGTCCTGATATCTAACTCCCCCGCCCCTCTTCTCCCTGCCCCTGCTGCTGTAATTTGGAATTCTTTATTTCTTCTTTCACAAAGATGAAGAATAGCTGGGTGACCCTCCCCTGTACCATAAATCCCTGCAGACACTAAAAGCTCATTATTCAGATTTCCTCCCCTACTCCACCCCCGAAAGCTTTCTATTTTCACGACTGAAAAGTCTAGGCCCTCTTTTGGGTCACTTTCAAATGGTTTCTATCATCTCTATGTTGCATACTGAGAGTGAGGAAGAAAGGGGGGGAAATGTGTGGAATAAGCATGAAGTTATGCTGTATATTGGTTAGGAAACTCCACCATCGCACTGTCCCTGAATATAGGGACAAGAGGGGGAGAAGGTACCACCTTTACGGTAGCAGCCCTGATAAGGTAGTGAAAGGGACCCTGGCTCAGTTCATCCATCCCTCTGCCTCTCCTTGTCTGTCTGGATCTGCAGGGAGCCTGCAGAAGCCAGGGAGCTGAGCCCAGGCCCCTTTAAATGAGATTAAAGCTAGGGCTGCCTAATTGATGCTGATGGAAGCAGGGAGAGAGTGAGATGAATGAAGAGTGGAGAGGGGGAGGGGAGATCTCAGAGATGAAGGGGGGAGCCAGGATGAATTAGAGCTGGCTAATACCATTAGCTTCCCCCCACTTGGCCTCTTCACTGCAACCCTCTCCTCTCTCCTGGGAAACCAGACCACTGACTGATGCCTCAGTGGATTTGGGGGGGGGGGGCGCAAAGAAAAGGATGACTGGGGGGGAAGGAGGGGGTCAGGTTGTGGAACTTAAGTAAAGTCTCTGTCTGGGAGACTGAAAAAGGCAGAGATGATAACAGAGACAGAGACAGACAGAGAGATAAACCTACCTATAGGGACAAATGGAGAAAAAGGCCCAAAGGGATGTAGACAGAGGCAAAGATAGAGACAGACACAGCTAATTAAAAAGATTCTCTCTCTCTCTCTTTCTCTCTCTCTCCCCTCCTTCATCCCTCCCTCTTTCTGTCTGTCTCTCTCTCCCTCCCCTCCCCAAATCCAGATCTCAATCAATTGTTCTTCTTCCAAAATCTCCCCTACTCTCCCTATGCCTCTCCCCATCCCCCATGGCCCTCTGGTCCCCACATCTCCCTCACCACCCCCACCCCTAACTGTCTACAGGTTCTCCAGCTGGGCGCCTACCCTGTGGCCCTGTGGTTCTCCCAGCAATCTGGCCATGAGTCCCAGCTCATTTCATTATTAAGTTTGGCATCGTGAAGAGGGAAGCAAAAGAACAGGACAGCCAGAGAAACCAACCCCCTGTGCCTTTCCCCATGCATCTCCACATCCCTGCCCCTGCATCACAGCCTGAATCATAGAGAAGCATGAAGAGCTTAAGGGGAGTCGTGGGTCTGCGGGATGGAGAGAAACCAAGAAAGATGGAGAGATAAAGACAGAAACAGACATAGATGGGAAGGGGGAGGGGAGGATAATCTAGGCAGAGAGAACCAGAGTTCCAAAGAGAGTTAGAGAAGGGAATGAAGCAGAGATGGAGAACCAAAGATGGGAAGAGATAAAGGCCACCCAAGGCAAAAAGAGAGGTAAGGGGATAGAGAAGAAACAGAAGAAGAGGGGGAGGAAGTGGGAAGAGGTGGAGGTAGGGGTCACAAGGAGGAGGGCAAAGAGTTCATGGCTAACCCCCCACCTCTCAAAAAGCAGCCTGAGGCAAGGGGAGTCAACAGAGAAATCTTGGGGAAGTGATGAGAGCCAGCAGGAGAGGAAAGGAATGGAAGAGGGGGTGCTGTTTGGGACAACCACCCAGGGAAAGCATAAAAAGTCAATAGCTCACTCCCACCCCAGAGGACAAAAGGGCAGAATTAGAGACCCTCCTGCCCCTCCCTCACTACCCTTTCCAGTTTTCCTCTAAACGGGACCATCTGAAGGAAATGGCACTTTTTTGAACCCATGAACTCAAAGATCCCCAAATTCACTCCTAGTGAAGAGCTAGGCACCTTTGACCAAAGATCTTTAAGTAATTAACCCTTACTGTCCAAGAGCAAGGGTACATATGGGGAAATGCTGATGAAAAGAGGAAAAGTGTCATACATATACATAACCAGCCACAGACTTGGGCCTGAGCTTTAAAAGGTAGAGCAAAGTTAAGAGGCCTTTCTGCACCAGAGATAAATGGGGGCTTTAGCTGAGGTGTCAAGATTCACATTACAGCGAATCCTAACAGCAATGCCTCCAGACCAGTTCTTCTACATTCTTTTTTTTTTTCAAATTAATAAAACTTTATTTTCTCTCCCTCTCACTTCATTGGAAAACAAAACCAAACCCTTGTAAAAATATGCATAGCCAAGCAAAACAAATTGCTGCATTGGTCGAGTCCAAAATACATATGTCATTGTGCATCTTGAGGCAATCACCTCCCTGGCTTCATCATCGGTCCTCTGAAATCACGGCTGATCGTTGCATTGATCAGACTTCTTAAGCCTTTCACGGTTGTCCTACAACGATCATGGAAGACTTGGGACAGCACAAAGAATCTGCAATACGATATACCTGCAATCACTTCTGGGTGGACTGTTTGGTGGAAGGAACATAAATCCCCTCACGTCCTCAGCTGAGACAGGCCAGTATAGTTTAAAGAATGCTGGATTTGGAGTCAGACTCAGGCAAGTAGCATTTATTAAGCACCTACTATGTACCAGGCTCTCTGCTACACCCTGGGGATAAAAAAGAAAGTCAAAAGACAGTCCCTGTTCATACATGGTCTAATGGGGGAGACAAGGTGCAAACTACTGTATACAAGCAAGATATATGCAGGATAGACTGGGGGGTAGTCTCATAAGGAAAGCACTAAGATTAAGAAAGACTGGAAAAAGCTTTTTGGGATGTTAGCTGAGACTTGAAGGAAGCCAGGGAAGTGAGGAAGTGGAGATGAGGTGGGAGAACATTTCATACCTGGGGATAAGTATGGCGCTTAGCCACAGAAAATGCCCACAGTCGGGAGATGGAACAGCAAGGAGGTCAGTACCACAGGATGGCTGAGTATGTGGGGGGGAGTAAGAAAAAGAAGACTGGAAACATAGAAAGGGGACAGGTGACAAAGAGCTGTAAAAGCCAAATGGAGGATTTTAGATTTGATCCTGGAGGTGAGAGGAAAGGACCGTAGTTTATTGTGCAGGGGATGGTGGGTGGGGGTAGCATGATCAGACCTGTGCCTTAAGACGATTGGACGAGGAAAAGATGGATTGGACTAGGGAAAAACTTAAAACTTAAGGCAGGGAGACCAACCCAAAAAACCCTACATTAGTCAAGGCATGAGGAGATGAGAGACTTTTCTGCCACTTACTCCCAGGTGTGACCTTAGGTAAGTCACTTTTCTGGGCCTGTTTCATCATCTCTAAAATGAAGGGGTGGATTACATGATCTCGAAGGTCTCTTCCAATTCCTGTTCCTAAGGTTCTAAGACCAGGGTTGACTGCCAGATTCTCAATCCTCTCCCTCTGCCAGCTGAGATACTTTGGAATCTCCCTCCCCCCAACCTCACTTCCCCTTCTCTCTAATACACCTCTCCTTCCCTCCTACTTCATAGCCTACCTGATGAAAGAGACCCTAAGCAAGAAAGGGAAATAGCTCTCAAAGACCTCATTCACCCCGGTGGTGCCCTGGGTTTGTTTTATTGCACAAGTGCTTGGGATTGGGATCAAAGAAGCTAGGTTGGCCTTCCAGAGGACCTACGACTGAGACAGAGAACCTACCAGCTGAGGCTGGTATGCAGGCAGATTCCAAAGAGCCCATATGGCAGCTGGTGGAGGGAGGAAGGGTGGGATAGTTTGAAGGGCGAAGCAAAGTTGAAGCATCACACTGGGCTGGCCAGCCAGAGACGGCAACACTGGCCACCCAAGCAAGAAAACTCCAGCCACAACCTGAGAGATCTGAATTCTGTTTCATTCCACTAACCTGAGTGTAATCCATCCATCCCTCCCCTCCATCCATCCTCTGCCACTAATCAAGTCAATTCTTCCCTTGATCCAACAGAAGGCTGTAGGGTGGACCAGGGAAAGGAGTTAATTTCTTCTTCTAGAACTCAAAGAAAGGGAAGGTCCAGTCTTCTTGGTCACCAAGGGCTTATGCTTCTCAAAGGACCATAGGTTAGATATGGGGAAGTCATCCTACAGTCGCTTCCAAACACGTAGGGCTAATTCCTAGGATTTCAGGACAGAGTTTCCAGGTAGTCTTGTCACTGACTCTTGAATGAATGAAATCACATTTTTAAATCACTTACTATGTGCAAAGTACTAGAGATACAAATAGAAAAGTAAGACAGTCCCTGCTCTCAAGAAGCTCACATTCTAATGGGAAAGACAATATATACGGAAAGGTTCAGCTCCAAGTCAGATGGAAAAAGTCCCATGGTTCTTAGGGTATAGCAATAAAGCAGGAGAGAGAGAGACAGAGATAGAGAGAAAGACACAGAGAGACAGAGACAGAGAGACACAGAGACACAGACACAGAAAGACAGAGACAGAGAGACAAAGAGACACACAGACACAGACAGAGAGACAGACAGGGAGCATAGATAGATATATATGTATATGTACATATATGTATGTATATGTATACATATATGTACATAAGTACAGGCGCATACATATATACAACCTCTTCTTTAATGGCATTTCCACTGATAAAATCTCGTCAGTTTCTGATGCTGAACCACTTGAAAGGGCCAAGGACTCTGGTGACAAGAACCTTCCTTTCTGGGTCTTCGGTAGCTTCGGAGGAGCGGTGGGCAGGCTGCCTCCCCACACAGGTTGCTTTCCAGGATGACGCTGATAGATTGGAAGCCTTGCTGTTCCCCAGGCTTGTGGGTTCAGGGGCCTGGGCTGTCTCCACCAATGCCCGAGGTTGTGGTAGCAGGGGCCTCCCCTGCCTGGCACATGCTGCCTCCTGTTTCACCCTCACGTTGCTTCCTCTAGCCCGGCTTGCCTGTCCTCTTGTTTCTTAGAACCTTCAGACATTGGGAGTTTTCAGTCCCCATTTTCTCTTCGTGCCCTGTTAAATGAACAGTCCACAGCTCTTCCTTAGCTGGCTCTTCCCCTCAACTACCAAATGGGGTAACGTTTGTATAGCCCTTAGCAGATCTTAAAGCACTATATAAATGCCGTCTCTTATTGTGATTGTGATTTTTATCAGCAAAATTATGAGAAGTGTAGGTTGCCACACAGGCTGCCTGACCACCATTAGGCCTGACCCTTTGGCCTGACCGTGGAGATGACTGAAAAAAAGAGCAAAAGTATCCCTCAATGCTGTTATTGCTTATAGGCTGTATCTTTCCAACGAACTTCTACCTCCTCCCATCCAGGATATCTTTGCCTTCCCACCTCAAAACCCCAGTAAATAGAGCAGGTTCTGTCTGGTACAAACTGTTCACTCTTCCAATTCAGGTGTTTCTGGAGAAACCAGAGGAAAGGGCGCCAGGAGTCCCAGGGAGCCAAAATAATATCCTTAAGAGAACTTGGAGATAGGCCAGAAGAGGGCTGGGGTGACAGAAGGACAGGGGAAGAAGTCCTGAAAGGAGCAGGGGAAGGGAATGGGGATTAATTGTCTGAAGAAGGGAGGGTTGAGGGAAAACATAATGATGGTCTTCAACCCTGAGGAAGATTCAGTCTTCAACAAATACATGGAAGAAACGGTGCTATGTGCTGGGGCAGACTTTTTTTTTAAATTACCTGGGCTCTAGTTTCAAAGAGCTTACACTCCAATAGGGGGATAAGATATGTACTAGGATTTTTGTTGTTGTTCAGTTGTGTTTCAGTCACGTCTGACTCTTCATGACCCCATTTAGGGTTTTCTTAGCAAAAATGCTGGAGTGGTTTGCCGTTTCCTTCTCATTTTACAGATGAGGAAACTGAGGCAAACAGGGTTAAGTGACTTGCCCAGGGTCACACAGCTAGTAAGTGTCTGAGGCCAGATTTGAACTCAGGTTTTTCTGAATCCAGGCCCAGTGCTCTACCCACTGCCCTACCTGACCACCCCAGCTACCAGGATCACTGTGATACAAATGAGAATGTTATCGATTCACAGAAGAAATCAATGAGATGAAAAATCAAGAAGGATCATAGGATCATAAATTAAAATTATGAAATATGTAGGTTGCCCACACAGGCTGCCTGACCACCCCTTAGGGTGACACCCCGTGGCCTGACCATGGAGAAAATTGAAAAAAAAAACCACACATATCCAATCCAGCCTCATCGTTTTATAGATGGGCAGAACAAGTAGCTAAATAACTTGCCAAAAGTCACACAGGAAGCAAATGGCAAAACTGGGATTCCAGCCTCTGTCTCCATCTTGAAGCTCCTTCCATTGGACCAAGCAAGAAAGGACCACTTCTAGCTGGGCTATCAGGGATGGCTTCTCTCTATAACCTTCTCAACTCTGAATCGAGTCTTGAAAAAAGAAGCTTTCACCAAGAAATCTGTAAGAAGGGCATCTAATGGATGCCCAGGCCGGGGAGGGGGGCAGGAGGGGAGGCCAGAGCATGCGTAACAGCAACCACACTGGCATGGTGGCTGTTAGTGCAGGTTCTTTTATCTGCTTTACTAAGGAAAGCAACTTAAAAGGGGTCAATGATTTTCTTTAATTACATAAAATACAAACAGAGAATAATACAGAGCAGAGAAATAAAGACCAGCAGACAGGGCTCTACTGCCTGAATCAAAGCTTTACATCCACCACTGAATCGAGAGAGCCTTTACCTCTGAAGAGTGGGAGAGCTCTGAACATACGGCCACTCAGAGTCTCAACCAGGGAATCACAACATCTTTCTCGTGAGGGAGCCCCCGAAGCAAAAGCTTACCCCTTAGAATATATACTCTTTCAGCTAATAGGCTCAGTGCCTAATTAGAAATTAACAAAAGGTGTGTAAGTCTTCCTAAAGGAAGCAAGCTTCCCTTAATGGGCTCCACAGGAGGCCTATTGATGGGTGGGGAAGATCATATTCCCCGTTAACCTTACAGCATGCAAATTCACAGACTGAGTTGAGTGCAGGACAAGATAAGTGAAATCCAACTGGGCTGAATAATAGAAGTGTGAGGATGGAATTAATGGGGAATAAGGCCAGACCTAGGTGGGTAGGTGACCCCAAATGTCAGAGGGATTTGAACAGGAGGAGGAGGAGCTGGAATATTATTCGGCAGGCAATGGTGAGCCACTGAAAATCTTTATGCAAAACAGTGAGTGACCCGATCAGACCCGTGCATTAGGAAGATTATTCTGGCAGCTGGATGAAGAAGAAATTGGAGAGGAAAGACTGGGGGCAGGGAGATCGTTTAGAAGCTTAATAACATAGTTAAGGTAAAAGGTACAGAGGATAACATCAGCTGTTCTTCATCCCCATTGAAGGTGAATAAGAAGAGCTGGGCAGTGACTACAAGAATCAAGCTAGACATCAGGAAGAATTTTCTGACCACGCATTCAATTTTTACGCTCTTCCTTCATCTTTTGGCCCCTCTACCCAGGGTAGGAGGCTGACACTCAAATCCTTCTATGGCTTAGCTCAAAGTATAAATAGCAATGCATCTACTAAGTGCCAGGCACTGTGCTAAACTCTGGGTACCAATTAATGACAATTATTTTTTTTTAAAAGACGATCCCTGCTCTCAAGGAGCTTACAATCTAAATTCCTGGTCCTTGCTCCAATTCAGAAATACCTGTTCCTTTACTGGTCTTTTTTAGATCATTTCCTCTTCCTATTTCTGCTCCCTGGATAGTAAACTACTTGAAAACAGGGGTCATGTTTTATCTATCTTTATATCCCCAGCATACACAATGCATTGCTCATAGCGGGTGCTTTGAGACATATGTATTGCAGGAATGAATGACGTCCCTTGTCCTTCTTGAGGCTCTCCATTTCCCTCTTTAGAAACTCTAGTTAGGTCCAAAGCAATAGGTCTTAGCCATTTCTTCTATCACCTTTTCACCCACATATTTCTGATCTTGAAGCCCCTAGCTCCCCAAAAGACTCCCTCCCCCCCAGGTCCTCATCCTTTCCCAGCAGCACTTCAGTATTCTTTTGGTTTTTCTCCTTTATTCTTTCTGTCTGTGGGATGGAAGGGGCTGAAGGGCAGGGCCTGGGTTTGGAGGTAGAGAGAAAGCAAGAGTGAAGGGGTTGAAAGGAAAGGTCTGATGGGGTCCTGTTACATTTCCCCGAATCTGGGCTAGAAATGGGGTGTGATTTGTTCAGAAAAGCAGTCCTAAAGAAGGAAGTTCCAAATCTGATGATAGAAAGGCAGAGACAGACAGAGATGGAGGAGACCAGGAGAGACACAGAAAGAGACAGAAACATGAAGCCCATGTATCTATCACTTTTCTTCTCACATGCTATCATTCAATCACACACCCATACATATATATATACACACACACACACAACATGTACCAGACTAGAGGGACTGAAGGTCAAGGTCTAAGGCTGGAGAGAGTCTGGGGCACTGGAAGGGAAAGGAGCAAGACCCTTGAAGGGCCGGAGATGCCAGGAGGAAAGAATTAGGTGCTTAGGAGCTCTCTATGCATTCTGACCCAAAATTACTGCCCTGGCAAACAAATGAAATACAAAATGCCATGGAAATGAACTTATATAGGGGACTTTTTAAAAATGCCTAGTTTGGGCTTAATGAGGCAACAGCGTGGAGCCTTCCCATGAATCGAAGTTCCCACAAGTCTGTCCCCTGGGTTCCCCCTATCCCGGTAAGATCTCTTTTCTAACATTATTCCAGGAATGGGCTTTCTGGTCCCAGTGCTGGCGATCATCTTTTTCTTTGCCACATCAATTCTGCAGAGAAAAACTCCTAGGCTGAGAGCAGCAGGCGAAAAGGAAGAGAAGAGGGAAGCAAAAAGCCTTCTGCCTTTTGCTCCTGGCCCTGAGAATGACCGCCATTTCCCCAGAAACCCTGCCTGATACCCTGGTACTTCAGCAGCTCCATCCTCAGGGCATATATCCCATCACCAAAGGAAAGCCCAGCTCCATCCTTCTCAGCACCTCTGGCTCATCTCTCTCCTCATTTCCTCCTTCCTCCCTTGGCTCCTGTTTGCCAAGGAGACGAACAGACTTCCCTCATGGCACCACAGAGGGGAATCAAGGATCAATATACCCAAGAAGAGAAGCTTCGCATTGATAAAATAAGTGGGAGAGGAGGAGGTGGGGAGGACAGCAGTAGCGATTTAATCAGTAGCAATTTAATCATTCTGCTATCTGAGAAAAACCCTCCAGAGGCCATTTCAGTCATCTTCCTGCCTTCGACCAAGAGTCACCAGGGTCTCTTCCACACTAAAAGTTCTTAGGATTGGGGGTTGGGGAGAAAGAAATCCCCACAGCACCTCCAAACTACTTTATTCTCTGGTGTCTTACAACTGACTGGTGGAAGTCTTCCTAATGTCTAACCCCCTTCCCTGCTGCTTTTCTCAGTCTTGGGCCCTCTGCCTCAGGCCTGTGCATTTCAAACTCCTTCAAACTGACCTCACAGTCACAGCTGAGATAAATGATGGGAAAGGAAGAAAAGGAAAGAAAAAGCTGCTTTGACTCCACGTCAGGATCACAGAGGGTAAACAGAAGGATGGACAGAAGGGGGTCTTGCCTTCAGGAAAACCCTAACAATTTATATCACACTGGAAAAAAACTGATTTCTTTTTCTCCTTTCTTCTCTTCCCTTCTCAGAAGTCACGAAGACCTCAGTCACTACCATTAGAGACACGGGGAGGGGGGCGGAGATGAAGGAACCAGAGGAGAAACCAGTAACGTGGGGAAGGATGGTTTTGCAGACTCTAACAGGGACCAGAACAAAGTCATTCCCAGCTCCACTTGGGAGAGGGTATCACAAAAGCTCAGTTATGATGGAACTGGGAAAACAACAACAGTAATATCTGACATTTATAAAATGCTTTACAATTCACAAAGCCCTTTACTTATTTTATCTCATTGCCTCCTCACAATGACCCTATGAGGTAGGTGCTATAATCATCATTTTGTAGGAGAAACTGAGGCTGAGAGATGTCCAGTGACCAGCCCAAGCTCAGTAAGTGTCTGAGGCAAGATCTGAACTTGAGTCTTACTAACTCCAAGTCCCATACTCTAACCACTATGACCTCTAGAAGCAAGACTGGGGTGAGAAGTTGGTGGTGAAGAGAAACTTAGAATCAAGCTGAGTGTGATGGAAGGACCACTCAGTTGAGAATCATATGATCTGGGTTTAAATCCAGCCTTATGATTTTCCCTCTTGGGATCTCAGGGTTTTTTTTTTTAATCTGAGAAATGAAGGGACTAGACTTTGGAGATTATCTGGGAGGAAGGAGGAAATGCAGAGGGAGATGAGTCAGAGGTGCAGAGAGGGATGGAGCTAGGGTTTCCTTTATTATATTTATTATTATATTTACCCAAATGTTCTGAAGGTGGAGCTGTCGAAGGACCAAGAACTAGAATATATAATGCCTTCTCTCTCTAAAGCCTCGGAGAAGATTGCTGTCCTATAATATAAGATTTTATATTTCCAACCACTTTCACATCAGTTATTTGCCCTCAGAAAAGACTAGAACTCATATGCCCTGGCTTGGCTCCCAGTTCTATCAAATAGTCTATGCACCCTTCTGACCCTCTGCTCTCAGTCCCCATCTAGCTACCCTACCCTGGGGACTCTGACGCCTTCCCCATGCCCCAGGAATCTCATCTTCAGGGAAACCTCATCATCTATCCAATCAGCCTCAGGAGTGCACTTCATCAACACCCTCTGCTCCTCTGATTGGAGGGCAGCACCAACAACTCTAAAGCTTCCATTTATGGAAGGGGCCCAGGACAAACATTTCAGTTCCCACCCAGCTGAACTACTTTGCAACTTCTCTGACCTTTTCATTATGCCCTCTCATCCCATACCTTCAAACACGCGCACACACACACACACACACACACACTTTCAGCTTCCCTTTGTGTGTTGTCTTCCCTCATTAGATTGTTAGCTCCTTGAGGGCAGGAACTGTCTTTCTCATATTTGTATTCTTAGCACACTGCCTGGCACATAATAGATACTTTATAAACACCTATTAAGAACTTGTTTACTGATCAACTGAATAACCCATCTACAAATTGGAAAGAGCAAAGAAAAGAGAGACCAGCATCCTTAGTCTACAACTCCAGTCTCCCAGAGTGGATTGAATGAATCCACTGATTCCCTAGTACTTCAGTAGTTCCATCCTCAGGACATTCAGGTATACTAACATGTATTCATATAGTGAATTCATGGATTGAATGCTGGACCTGGAGACAGGAAGGATGCTGAGTTCAAATCAAGCATCAGATATTTGTTAGCTGCATGACCCTGGGTAAGTCACTTAACTTATATTTGTCTCAGTTTCCTCCATAAAATAGGGATGAAAATAGCACCTACCTCCAAGGGTGGTTGTGAGGATCGAAAGAGGTAATATTTGTAAAGCACTTAGCACGGTGCCCGGCACATTGTGGGCACTTAGTAAATGTTTGTTTCCTTCCTCTCTTTCTCCCTGCTCACCTTCTTTAGCATGAGACCTGACTGACTTAGCTTGACACTGGTGTCAAGTTTCCTTTGCCAAATTTCCTATCTCCGTCAGACTGGTGGATTAGGTGTCAGGATCTCAGGGGAAAGCGATCGAAAGAATATATATCAGGGTAGGACCAGGGGAGGAGGTGATGGAGAAGAGCCCTGACAAGACCCTTCCCTCTCTGCTGCCCCAAAACACCCTGAAACTAGAACCAAATGGCTCTATTTTTAGTCCCAAATGCCACCTCCATGTTATTCTAGACCTCTGAGGTCTCAGGGACAGATCAGGGTGGAAAGGAGTAATGAGAAGGAAGCAAGGGCTCTTGGGGAAAATAAAGTCTGAGATTGATGAGCTGGCTGGAGCTGGAGAGCTGGGGGCAGAGCTGGGGAGTGAAGTGGAGGAGGACAAAACCCAGAGAAGAAACAGAGATATAAAGACATGAGTTAGGAACTGGGCCAGGAGGACAGAAAAAAGCCTGAGGTGATGAGGGGTGAGTGAGAACAATCAGAGTGAGGATCATGAAGCTGTCCAAAGGAGGCAAGGACATTAGATTGTAGGTCAAGAGCTGGAAGGGACCATTGACCCCACTTGCTCATTTTACAGACAGGGAAACTGAAACTCTGAGAGATGAAGTGATTTACCCCAGGACATAAGATAGTACATAGCAGAGCTATGTATTCTGACTCCAAATTCGGTTTTCTTCCACCTCAAATACTTGAAGACAGCCAATATATAGTCCCTAAGCCTTCTCTTCTCCCTTGTTCCTTTTACATCTTTTTTGAGATATTCAAATTTAGAGACATCTCCACTCCAAATGTTCATATAGACTATTTGCGCCCAACCTGTGGTAGAGCCTTCTGAGCTTATATTGGTCTGATCAGCCACAGTCAGACATACTGTACATTGATCCTGACAGAGTGGTGTCATTTTGGTCCTGTTCAAGCACCAAAGACAACAACCAAAAACTCCAATGCCCATTCTTCTGTGTGCAACCTCGAAGTCATCCCACTGTTTCCTCTCACTCACCCCTTCCCATAACCACTGACTGCCAAGTCTCATCCATTCTATCTCCAAAGTATTTCTTGGATCCATCCGTTTCTCTCCTCTCACAAAGCCACACTGGCCAAAATCTTCATCCTCTGTCACCTGGGCTAGTGCAAGATTCTCCTAACCCATCTCCCAGCCTCAAGTCTCTCCTCTCAACCAATCCATCCTCCATGCATGTGCCAAACTGAGATTCCTAAAGCACAGGTCTGACCATCACACTGCCCTGCTCAGGAAGCTTCAGTGTCTCCCTTTGCCTCTGTTCAGCATTTAAAGCCTTTCACAATCCAGCTCCTATCTTTCCAGACTGATTATTAGTCCCTCCCATGAACACTATGTTCCAGCCAAAATGGCCTGCTTGCTGTTTCCAAGACTGGACATTCCTGTGTCTGTGCCTAGGCACAAGCTATCCCTTATGTCTGGAGTGCTCTCCTTTGGAGCCTTTGTCTCAAGGCTCAGCTCAAGGGCCAATTCCTACTCAAGGCCTGGCCTCATCCCCTAAGCTTCTAGGGCCTCTCCACAATAGATAGATAGATACATAGATAGATAGATAGATAGATAGATAGATAGATAGATAGATAGATAGATAGATAGATGATAAATAGATGGTTGGATAGATAGATAGATGGATGATAGATAGATAAGATGGACAGATGGTGTAATGCCAATGTGACACCCATAGCTGCTGCTATGAATATGCACAGGTATTTCCAGGGTTGATTTGAAAAATACAATAAACTCTCTTCCTCCAAGAAAAAATTAAAATATTTATTTGGAACATTACTATTAGGCAAGATTTAGCAAGGTACTCATCACCAATCCAGGGAACACAGACATCTTAAGTGTTCTTTAAGTTCCCCTAGGCAAGTTCCTCTCTCCACCTGCTTCTCTCTCCACCCACACCTCTCCCTCCAAACAATATAATATATACTGTTCCCTATCAAACACTCCAAGAAGTTTGGAAATCAGCACTTAATTGGAAAGGTGTGGAAATCCCTGTGGCCCAGAGCCTAATTGGCTCCATGGGAGGCCTATTAATAAGTAGGGAAGATCTTATATCCCATTAACCTTATGGATGGTGGATGGATGGATGGACAGATGGATAGATAGATGGATGGATGGATTAATAAATAAATGAACAAATGAGTAAATAAATACATAGATAAATGAATGCATAAATTAATAAATAAAAATTGTATTTATTTGGTATTTACTTATATTCATACATGTTTGTGTTTGCACGCTGTCTTTCCCATTATAACGTAAGTTCCTTAAAAGCAGAGTCTGTTTCATTTTGATATTTGCATCCCAACACTAAGTAGATTCCTGGCACATAGTAGATGCTTAGTAAATACTTCTTGAATTAAACTGAATTGTATACATCCTCTCGATCAGCCTTCTCAAGGATATTCTCTAAGTTATCAATGCTTTTCCTACAGAACGGAATACAATACTCCAGTATGGTCTCATATGGGTAGAGCACAGTGGTACTCTTATTTCCCTAGGCCTGGATGCCTTTATGCCTCTCCTAATGTGGTTTAAGATCACATTAACATTTTGGGCAGACATCTGCCACTTTTGAACCCTACTTAGCTTCCAGGCCACTAAAATCCCCAGGTGGTTTCAGACAAACTGTTTTCTAGCCATGCCTCTCCCATATTATCCTTGTAAAGTTGACTTTTTAACTCAAATGTAAGGCTACATTTGATCCTAGTCAATGTTATCAATATACTAAATTCAGCTCAAGCATCAAGCCTGTCAGAATCCCTTTTGGGATCCTGTCAGCCAATGTGTTAACTATGCCTCCTGCAAATTTGACAATCTATTCCAAATCTATATCCAATCTATTTCTTGCTATTCAGTCATCCACCAGGACAAGAAGACCTAGTCAGCACAGACACCTTGCCATTTGCCTTGCTCCTCCCATTTCCCCAGCCCCTACTTTCTACCTCTCCTTCAAGGAACAATCAAGCAAATATTCACCCTGTTAATAAAAAGGGGTTGCCAATCTATTGCCTTATGGCTTCACTCACAATCTCTGCAACTACCTAAACCAAAACTCCCTTCCCTGTCCACCACTCTCCACTTACACATTGTAACCTCCAATAGAATGGAAGGTCGCTGAGGGCATATATTGTACGTTTGTCCTCGACACTTAGCCCCAGTACTTGACATATAGTAGGCACTTAATAAATGCTTCTTAATTAACCTATGCCTCTATCCAAGTCATTGATTTTTTGAAGCGTTAAACATCACAGCCAAGTACTGATTACTGGAACATGCCACTAGTCACCTCCTCCCAAGCCAACATGGAACCATTAATGGGTATTCTCAAGGCCCAATGATTCACCTGGTTCAGAGTTTACTTATCTCTACTATATTCTAGACCATATTTCACCATCTCATCCGAAAAAATAACCCAGCATGAAAGACTTTGTCAAATGTGTGATTGAAATCTAAGAAAATTACAACCATGGTATTCCCTCTGATTTACTGGTCTGGTAACCTTGTCAAAAATTAAATTAGCCTGGCATGACTTGTTCTTGATGGAGCCAGGTAGCTCTTTGTGATCACTGCTTCCTTTTCTAGACGTTCACTAACCAACCTTCGTTTTAATGACACATTCTAATTTTTGCCAGGAACCAAAGTTAAACTCTCTGACCTACAGTTTTCAGCCTCCACTTTTTAAAAATCAGAATGTTTGCCCTTCAATCCTGTAGCACCTCACCCATTCTCGTGATCTTTCAAACATCACCAACATTGGCTCAGCAATCACATCTGTCAGTTCCTTCAGGAACTTGGGATAACACCACATCTTGGCCTTGAAGTCACCAAGGGGAGCTGAGTTTATTTTTTTTTCACTACTTCCTTATTACTCTTGGGCATCAATTCCCTATTACACTTTTTCGATCTGTCCTTTCAAGTATGCCAAATCCTCTTCCTTGACAGGAAACAGAAACAAAACAATTGAGCTTTCTCTTGATCATCTAATGGTCCATTATCATTATCATGTGGACCACAAAGAGTTTTATCCTCCTCTTTCCCCCTTAATAAAATAACCCCTTTTGTTGTCCTGTGCTTTCTTCCCCAGCCCCAGATCATTGAGTTTTGGTGTTCCTGAAACTATTCCTATAGAATAATATCACATTCTTGAATTCAGCCCTTGTTGAGTTCCCTGTGCAACCACATCAATCTCTTTCAGCAATATCTTCTTTTTCCTCATTGGAGTCATGTCTCTTTGTGACTTCAGAATTTCCTTTTTTGCATCCCTCTTTGTCTGACTTCCTAAGAAGAATTTTTGTCTATTTAGTCCTACCTAACTTTTTCTTTAATGCTTTGAAACCCATTGTCACCAAATTTGGTGTTCATGACAAACTCTACCTTCTTTCCTTCCCCTCTATTACAAATTATAAGACCATATTTTAAGGTCTTTCTTCCCCACACACTCATAGCCAAAGTTCCCACCGTTTTAGGTGATGATTAGATCAAGAATAGACATTTCCCTCACTGCTTCTTTCATTCTTTGAAGGATAGAGTTATAATTAAGACAAGTCAAGAATTATCAAGTGTTCTGCTTTTTTGAAGAGATAGAGACAGACACCGAGAGAAGGCACACTCCAACAGAAGTCCAGTTAATTCAATTCCTTCTGACACCTCTGACCATGTTGTTCTCCTCCTCAATAAACTCCAATGGTTCCCTATGACCTACAAGATGAAATATAAACTCTTCTGATTGACATTTAAAGCCTTTCACAGCCTGGCCCCATCTTACCTTTCCATCTTTATTGTACACTATTCCCCTCCACATTGTACCATGCAGCCAAATCGGTCTCCATGTTGTTCCTCATATGTATCATTCAATCCCCCACCTCTGCATCTTTGTACTGGCTGTCCTTCATGCCTCTCTCTCTCAGGATCCCTAGTTTCCTTCAAGGCCCAGTTCTTGTGCCACCTTATCCATGAAGGCTTTCTAGATTGCCCCCAGATGCTCTTTCTTGTGCCTCAAAATCACCTTCTATCCATTTTGCATATGTCTCTACATGAACACAACTAGACTATAAACTCCTTTAGGGCGGGAATTGTTTTAACTTTTATCTTTACTTTCCCAGTAACTAGCACAGTGCCCTGCACACAACAGGTTCTTAATAAATGCTCATTGATTGGAGACATATTTCATGACACTACTATCCAATAGTACAACTTCTATCATATGGGAGGATGTCATTTTTTTAGCATTAAAAAAATTACTTAAGCTTTAAAATGTTGGGAACCACTGTTACAGTCTAAAAACTCCAGGAGGTCAAGAAATAAGTCTTATCTGAAGTTTTCATTCCTTCCAGGGTCTAGAACACAGCTCTGTATGCTACAGGCGCTTAATAAATGTTTGTTGAAAGAATGCATGAATGAATAGGTCCTCATCTGGGAGAAAACATGTGAAAGACGTAGAGAACCTGGGAAAAGGGCAGGGCTGATATCGTGAGCTTCATCACTCATAGAACACAGGACCTGTTTATTGCTAGTGCTCAGCAAATGAGCCAAGAACTAACAGGTCTCTCTTACAGAAACCCGGAGCTCAGTGGGGTCCAAGAGGGGCCAGGAACTTTGAAAAAGCAGAACACAGGGAGTTTAATTTGGGCTGTTGGATGAAATCTCAGGAGGTAGTCCATCTGTACTAGGTAACGATGGTCCCCCAGTCAGCAAGGTCACATGGTCCATATGGAGTGTAGGAGTTTCAAAGAAGAGAAAGGACTTCCAGGAGCAATTATCCATAGAGACCTAGCTTCCTTTCAGGGTGAGGAGGAGGGGGTCTATGCCTTAAAAAATATGCCAGCCAAGTCAACTCCTAGATAGACTACAGTTAAGCAATTAGCATTCTGTTTAAAAACAAAACAGCAACAATTACCCCTATGGTTTTTAAATTTTTCTTTATTTGTTTTTCTATCATTTTCTTTTGAAGAATTTTAACTTTTTTCCTTTTTGTAAAAGGAGTTTTCCCACTCTTCTAGATCAGAAGCCTCTAGATCTTCAAGAGGAAAATGATCCCAAGGGGAAGAAGAAATACTTGCCAATCCTTTTCTCCTGGAGTTTTCTGCCACAATGAGACTAGGGGTTAGAGACATAAAGAGCAATTCAGAGATACCAGAGATCAGGTTAGGAGCATCCCTCAAGGCTCTATCCCAACCCTCTGCTTCCTCTTCCTCTTCCTCCTCCTCCTTCTTCTCCTTCTTCTCCATCTTCTTCTCCTTCTCCCTCTTCTCTTTCTTCTTTTTCCTCCTCCTTCTCCTCCTCCTCCTCCTCCTTCTCCTCCTTCTCCTCCTCCTTCTCCTCTTCTTCTTCTTCTTCTTCTTCTTCTTCTTCTTCTTCTTCTTCTCTTTCTTTTCCCTCTTCTCTTTCTTCTTCCTCCTCCTCCTCCTCCTCCTCCTCCACTACCCTCCCTCTCCCTCTCCCTCTCCTATCCTCACCTCATCTCATCTCATCTCATCCCATCTCATCTTCTGCTATGGCTTTAGTGATCACTGCTATATAGGTGACTTCCAATCCCTGTTACCAGCCCTGACCTCTCTTCAAATAGTTCAGTTTAGCTGAACTATAGAAAACAAAGAAAAGTCTCATGAAATAAAGGTAGGACAGAGACAGATCACAGAAGGGTAAGGACATTTGTATTTTCAAAAGCCAGTGGACATTTTTGAGCAGGGGATTGACAAAGTCAGGTCTACTACACACTAGGAAGACAAACTGGGTACCTACATGAATGCAGGATTCCACAGAATCTTTATTTAGAAGCAGATCGAAGGAACAGGAACCCTCAAAGTCCTACTCAGAAGCCTCATTGCAGTCAAAAGTGATCCTGGGGTCCCAAAGGCAACAGCCACAGAACACAAGCTGGACAGATTTTAGCACAGTCTAGGCAACAGACCACGGTTACTTTGTAAGGACCTACCTAGATGAATATGGAGAATTTCATTACCAGGAGGCTGGCCACTAGGTAATAAATCCTTTGGCTGGGGCAACCAAATGGATAAAGGAAAATCTCAAACTGCCCTTAGTTCTGAATCCTTCTCCGTCTTTGTAAGGCAAGTAGAATAGGGGACAGAGAGGGCTAAGAATCCTAGTTTTTATATCTAGAAACATTAACTAACACTTGGTAATCTAAATGTGAAGTCCCTGTCCAAGGGCCAAGGAGTGCATTACGGAAGGAACTGGATCTTATTAAGCTTGCCACTGTCAGAACAGATAAAACCATGAGACAAAAGGGAAATTATAGCTAAATGAGTTGCCTCTTCTTGGCAAGACAAATTGAGGAACTGTTAGAATTTATCATGCATGAAAAGGCAACAAGACACAATTTCAAGGGATCTCGTGTTGTTGTGCACAATGGAGTGGTTCAGTGGATAGAACACTGGACCCAGAGTCGGGAAGTCCTGAGTTCAAATCTAGCCTCAGACATTTACTTCCTTGTGTGACCTT
>CM053626.1:52018914-52034085 GCA_028646595.1 Phalanger gymnotis | reverse complement strand
TTGTAAACTAAAAATAAAAAATAATAATTAATAAAAAAGTATATCCAGCCCACTCTGGGAAATCCACTTCTGGTTCAACAACTTCATTTGCCAGGCACCTCCTCCTTATGATTTTATAATACCTCCACCCTTTTACTGGTCATACCTACCTTTCAGAAGCTGACACCAAAGTGAAAAACCAGCTAGCGGGTAAGCCTTGGGATTTTCTTTTCCTTGGTTTTTCTGCTCTTTGCCCCTACCCCCCAAAAGGCCTAGAGACCTTGTCTTCCTCTGTATTAGTCCTCCAAACCCTGGGTGGATAGATAGAAGGATATACGGATTGATAGACAAACAGAAAAATGAACAGATAGACAAAGATATAGATAGATAGATAGATAGATAGATAGATAGATAGATAGATAGATAGATAGATAAAAGGAGATAGACAAAAGGAGATGGATAGATAATAGATAAACGGAGATAGATAATAGATAGGCGATAGATAATAGAGAAATAGACAGATGGACAGATAGATACAGATAGAGCACTTATTAAGCGTGGATGTGTCAGGCACTTTTCTAAGGACTGGAGTTCCAATCACAAGCAAAGAAGTCAGTTTATACCCTCAAGAAGCTTACGTTGTGCACCAGCCTTCACCCTCACCCCAATGGGGGAAAACAACACACAAAGGGAAGCTGGGAAAGAGAGGTTGGGTAAAGACAATAGGAGATGTGGGGGGAGAGGTAGTTAAGAGCATGGCTGGGATCCCCCATAAAATAGAGGTCTGGGCTAGAGAATCACCAGTAAGGAAAAGAAGATACAGGGCAGAAGTATCTCCAGAGAGAAAAGGCTGCAGAGAACAGGAGAATACAGATCTAAATCACAAACCAACAGGGCTCACTCAGGTCCTTGGTTCTGAATCTGCCTAGGATCCACCCACACTGCTACCTCTCTTCCTGCTGCTCTTTTTCAAAGCAGAATCAGGGTGGAGAGAGGCAAGTGTAGGTGGAGAAGAGGGAAGACAAACAGGAGGGGAACTTGGAAAATTAATTCTGCATTCTGTTCATTCTGATCAATGGTACAAGCTTTTAAATGCTTCCTGGCCCTCTCATCATTACTCCATAATAATGGTATTGCTACAAAAAAAAGGCATTAGGACTAAACCTGCTTGCCACATGCAGCTCCTCTTGGCTGAGGGTTCAGTGCACCAGCCTCCACACTCACTCTAACACTCCTTCTCCTATTAGATCCTTGAGGGCCTGCTGGGCCTACCTATCTCAGCCTCCACACACAATTATTCTCCTAACCCACTCTGCTTCTCCCCACTTTCTGAGTCATCCACACAAACACTAAGGCTCCAAGTTCTCAGGAACGCCCTCACTCCTATAGATAGATTCACTCCTCACAATGCCAGCCCTCATTCTATATTCCTTCCCCCTCTCTTTCCCTCCCCTCAACTAGTTTCTGCCAAGATACTTCATGAACAATGCAAGCAGGATTATATCCCAAAGCATCTTAAATACAATTGGAATATAGGTGGTAGCTGTCAATAGTCACATCCCTGCATTCCCTCATATCTATGTCTGTTTGCCTTTTGTCGTAATTTTCTCACTCTAACACACATATATACACACATACCTATGTATGTGAGCAGTGGTGGGCTCCTCCTAGCCCGAAGTCTTCAAACAAAACCTTGATGCCACAAATTCCTAGACTACGGATTCTTAACTTGGGGTCCATGAACTTTTAATATATAGATATATATACATATATATATGATTATATTCAAACATAATTGGTTTCCTTTATAATTCTACGTATTTTGTTTTATGTATTTAAATATATTACTCTGAAAAGGAGACCATTGGCTTTACCAAACACTGCCAAAGAGGGTTATGGCCCCAAAAAGGTTAAGCACCCTTATCCTAGAATGTAAGCTTCTTGAGCCAAGAATTGCTTCATTTTTTTCTTTATATCTCTAGCAATTAGTACGGTGCCTGGCACATAGTAATTGGTTAATGGATGCTCATTGATTGGTTAACTGTAGAAGAGATTTCTGTCCAAATTTGGATTGGACTGGATGACCTTGGGAATCCTCTGCCAGCATAAAATTCTTCTACATCTGCATTCACGTGAATTTTCCCTTAATATCCTACTCCAATGCCTCATCATGATATGAAAATGATCTTGAGTTCTTGAAGGCCGTGCCAGTCAAGTACAAACTCTCACACTCTTGCTCTGAGGCAGCTCTGAGTCAGAAAGATCCAAGTTCAAATTCAGCTTCGGATACTTACTAGCTGTGTGACCCTGGACAAGCCATTTAACCTCTGTCTGTCTCAGTTTCCTCAAGTATAAAATGAACATAATAATACCTCACAGGGCTGTTGTGATTACCAAATGAGATAATATATATAAAATGCTTAGCGAACTTGCCTGGCACATAATAGGCGTTCAGTAAATATTTGTTCCTTTCCCTGCCCCTTTTAACTTTATCAAGCTGGAAGACCTTTGAATACAGACCTGGGTGATGGACTATGGCTCATCCAAAGACCAGCCTACCTAAATTTGGAAAGGCTCATCTCCAGAAGGTTGGCCACCTGGCAATTAATTTTTCAGATATGGCAACTGATAAATTGTGGAGGAGCTGCAATCTGTGTTGGTTGAAGGAGTACCCACACTGAGGAAGTTATAAATCTTGACATTTCTAGCTAGATAAATACAGTGTTAATTATCCAACATAAATGATATTATTGAAGGAGCACAGGATGGAAGATTAAGAGGCCCTGCCACAGAGTTGTGGGACCTTAGACAAATCCCTTTGTGCTTCTGGACTGTTTCTATATTAAAATGAGAGAGTTTGACTAGAATCTGAAAGTACCACTCAACTGTAAATCCTCTAGGTCTCATCTTTTTTTTTTTTGCAATTGAGAAATTGAGGTTTATTTGACTTGTATGAGGTCTCGAAGGGGAAGAAGATGGGGTTCCAACCCAGGTCTTCTGATTCTCAGATCTATTCCTTTCTCTACTATACCATGATGCCTCTGGGTATGGGAATTGCCTTGTGGGTTACATTTGAATGAAGGTCACAGTAAATGGTAGACAGAGTTGGAACACTTTGGAGGTCAGAGAAGTCTTCATTGAGGAGGTGTGGGTGGGTATGAGCTAGACCTTGAAGTCTAGGTAGAATTTAGGCAGAAAGGACCTGAGAACCATCTAGTTCATCCCTGTCATCTTGCAGATGAGAAAATTGAGTTCTGGAGATGTTAAGCAAATTGCCTAAAGTCACAGTTAATTAATTGCAGAACAGTGCTTAGAACCCAGGATTCCTGGTTGGCCATCCATTGCTATTTCCATGATAGATTCTGAAAAAGATCTCAGGGAGAAAAGAGAACATAAACTATTCCTTAAATTGTAGTTAGGTTATACATACATACATATACATATATGTGCATATGTGTATCTATATATGCACATGTATGTGTTAGTATATATGTGTGTGTACATATGTGTGTACATATGTATTTTAAGTTTTCTTGATGTGGGTTGTTTTTGTTTTTTAACATCACAGAGCTTTTACATATTACTCCCAGTTCATGAGAGGACTCTTGAAACAAATAATACAGTGACCTCATCTGAAAATACATGCAATATATCACATCTTTAACACCCCATCCTCTCTATTTTTAAAAATTATCTGAAATCTATTTTCTCTCCCTTCTACCCTTACCCCATTTGAAAAAAAAGGAAAACAAATTTCTTGTGACAAATATTCATGTCAAGCAAAACGCATTTTCTCAAAATATAAAAAAATACAAAATCCAAAAAGCAAATGTGTGTATATGTATGTGATTAGGGTGTCATTCTACGTTCTAATTCCATCATCACTCTGTAACGAATATCATGTTTCCTCATTGATCTTCTGGAATCATGAACGGTCATTGTATTGACCATAGTTCTTACAGTTTTAAAGGTTGTTTTTACAATGTTATTGTCATTTATATAAATTGTTTTCCAGGGTCTGCTCATTTCTTTCTTCATCAGTTTATCAAAGTCCTCACAACCGTTCCTTTTTGGAATATTGTTTCTAACAGCGTGAGTAGTTTTTCTGAACTGATGGAAAGTATGGCAGTTTAGGCAGGGGTTGGAGAAACAGTATAAGTGAAAAGTAGGAATCAGAAGTCATATTCACGTGATAGTGAGCAGAGCAATCTGGTTGGAGTAGAAGATTCTAGAAGAAGAATCATGGGTGGGCATTCCCTTTGGTTCTGATTTTTCATTACAACCTGACTAATGTGGAAATATGTTTAATAAGATTGTACATGTATAGCCTATATGAGGTTGCATGCCATCTTGGGGAGAGGGGAGGGAAGGGAGGGGACTCAAAATCTTACAAAAGTGAATGATGAAAACTAAAATTAATTAATTTTTTTTAAAAAAGAAGACAAAGAATGATAGATCAGAGCAAAGATGTAAGATGAGTCCAGACTGTGTAGGGAGGACTTTGAATGCCAGCAATACACAGTCTGGATTTTATCCCGAAAGCAATAGGGGAAACCTACTCAATGCTAAGGCTCCCAAATTCCATTTAGTGATTTGGGTCCCTTTTCTCCTTGATTGCTCCTTACTCCCAAAGGTACAAAGCTGAAGGCCAGAGGAGCCCCAGAGGGGACCAAAAAGATAGGATAATCTCATCTATCAGCAGAGACTTGGGTTCAGAGACCACCTCCAACCCTTACTGGCTTTTTACCATGGATGGAGTACTAACTTGACCTTGCTGATTCTCAATTTCCTCATACAAAAATGTAGGAAAAATACCCATAGAATATATTTCATCAATCAATAAGGCAATAAATATTTATCAAGATCTTACTATGTCAGGCACAATGCTAAGCACTGAAGATACAAAGAAGGGAAAAACATGGTGCCTGCTCTCAAGGAGCACTTTATCAGATGAGGAGACAACATCTTAGCAACTATGTACATACAAGATACAGGGTAAAATGGAAAAGGGGAAGGACCAAAGTAGGGGGTTGCTATGGACAGTGGACCCGGAAAGTTGGGATTTAAGCTGTAACTGGATCAAGAGGAATGTGTGGAGGTTCCCAGCTCCTCATCCCTAGTCCTTTCCTTCCTTCAGTTTACCTTGTATACATGTACTTGTTTGCCAATAGTAGTGAATTCTAGCTTCCACCTACCATGTCGATATTTTTAAATATTGATCCTCTCACATTTTCTCCATTCCAATCAAACTTGCCTTCCAGCTATTCCCTATTCATGATATTTCAACTCCTACCTCTTTATCTTTCCATGAGTCATTCCCTATATCTGGAATGAATTGCCTTTTCACCTCTACTGAGTAAATTTTCTGTCTTCCTTCAAACCACAATTCAGACACCACCTCCTACATGAGGTCCCAAACACTTACCACCTTTGTAACCTTAGACAATTCACTTAAATCTGTTTGACTCTGTTTCCTCATCTGTAAAATGGGGATAAAAATAGCACCCACCTCCTTGTTATGAGACTCAAATGAGATAACTCTAAGGTGCTTATCACAGTGCCTGGCATGGAGTAGGTGCTTTATAAATGCTAGCTATTATTATTATTAACTTCTTGAATTATTTATAAGAACAATCTCCCTCTTGAAATTACTTTGTATTTTGTACTTGTATACCTGTTATATCTTGCAATATAGTGTAAGTTTCCCAAAGACAGGGAGTGTTTCTTTTTGTCTTTGAATCCCGGGAGCCTAGCTCAGTGCCTTGCATATGGTAGGTACATAACAAATGTTGGGGGGGGGGGGGTTAATTTGTTGTTTATTTATTTATAACATTCTTTTTTTAAAAAATTTTGAGTTCGAAATACTCTCCCTCCTTCCAGCCCCTCCCCAGCCCAACAATATGATAACAATTATCCATGTGAAATGCAAAACAGATTTCTATATTAGCCATGTTGCAAAAAAATAATTAAAGCAAGAAAAATTAAGAAAGTTAAAAAAGTTATACTTCATTTTGCACTCAGACTGTTCTTGGAATTCTCTGTCTGAAAGTAGATAACATTTTTCATCATGAGTCCTTTGGAATTATCTTTGGTCATCATGCCGATCACAGTAGCCAAGTCTTCCACGGTTCATTATCACATAACAAATGTTCATTGAATTTAACAGGTGTAGAGAGAGGGAAGACATTCTAGCATAGGGACAGTAAATAAAAAGATAGAGATGGGATTTAAAAAGCCTTGTTTGGGGGACAGTGAACAATTCAGGTTAGCTGGACCATGGGTGCTTCACACCAAATAGTGTAAAATGAGGCTGAAATGGTAGTGTAAGATCAAATTGTGATAGACTTTGAATGCCAGGTAATTATTCCCATCACAAGTGAACTTCTTAGGAAGCCTTATCACATTCCAATGATTCTGCCATTGTTCGGTTAGATTTTCTCTTGGTTTAATTTTACAGCCACACCAAAAAAAAAGTTTCATTGCTTTAAGCAACAGTAAATCAGTCGATAAGCATCTATCAAATGCCTACTACATGCCAGGCACCATGTTAAATGCTGGAAATCATATCTTTAGTTTTGTTGTTGTTGTTGTCATCTTTATTCCTTCCTCCTCTCCCATTCCCCCCCACCCCCAAAAAAAAGAAGATGCTGTAAGCTCTAAGTATCATTCCCAAGCCATTTCCTGGTGTTTGAGCAAAAGCAGCCTCCTGTGAATAAGTGAAAAGCCTTCCAACGACCACTTTGAAAGCAACAACAGTCATTCAGATGAGCAAGTTGTTTATTATCTCAGGGCTGAGCTTCTTCCCCCTTTTTTATAACATGGATCCCCTTTGGCAGTCTGGTGAAGCCTATGGACTCCTAAGAATAATGTTCTTTAATTACATTTAAGAACACAGAAAGAACACAAAAGATTACAAAAGAAACCAATTATATTGAAATACAATTATCGAAATATTGTTTTCAAAACATCAGGTTAAGGAACTCTGCCCTAGAGCCTCACCTCATCTTGCATATTTGAAGTCTGGTGTTTTTGCATACAATTTCACATAGTGATCCCCATCACAGTTTCAATATGTGGAAGACCAGCGTAAGAAATTAAAGGGGAGTTTGGGGGGAATTTTGTGGAAGCCACAGACAATACATGAAGGACAGTAAGCAACATAGAAAAAGTTTAGAAATTCAGAAATGCATAAAATATATGCATAACATGGTATAATATTAACATTTTTATCTTTTAATACCATAATAATTCAGACTTCTGTGGGGCAAAGGAAGAACCAAAAAGTTTTTCGCAGATTTTTGAGATCACAGAGGCACTACACCTGTAATCTCCACAATGTGGAAGGAATAAATTTATGCCATTATTTGGATTCCCTGTGGGGTTCCCTTATGAGTAGAAAGAAGAGAGGGAAAGAATTAGATGACTATATTATGAAATTACTCTCCTCTCTTTTGCAGGCAGAGACCTAACCAGGTGTCTAGAATGACAGACGCGATCCATATAAGCTCAGAGGATCTATTTGACTGGGCTTATGATAATTACAGTTTTTCTGGATACAGTACAGACCTGCCATCTTTGTCTGGGGATGCAGCCCCCTGCCGCCTAGAGAACTCAGGCCTCAACAAATATTTTGTCATCGTAATATACATCCTCGTGTTCTTGCTGAGTTTGCTGGGAAATTCACTGGTGATGCTGGTCGTCCTCTACAACCGGCTCAGCCGTTCAGTCACAGATATCTACCTGCTCAACCTGGCCGTAGCCGACCTGCTCTTTGCCCTTTCACTACCTCTTTGGGCTGCCTCCAAGGTGAAAGGCTGGATCTATGGCACATCTCTTTGCAAGTTTGTCTCTGTTCTGAAGGAGGTCAACTTCTACAGTGGCATTCTGCTGCTGGCCTGCATCAGCATAGACCGCTACCTAGCCATTGTCCATGCCACTCGTGCTTTGACTCAAAAGCGCCACTGGGTAAAGTTCATCTGCATGGGCATCTGGAGCCTATCTTTGCTCCTGTCCACGCCCATTCTTTTCTTCCGTGAGGCAATCAAGACAGACTATTATGGCTTTGTCTGTTATGAGAACTTTGGCAACAGTACTGAAAAAGGACGGCTGATACTGAGGATCCTGACCCAGTTCTTTGGCTTTGTCCTGCCCTTACTGGTCATGCTCTTCTGCTATGGCTTCACCCTGCGCACCCTCTTTGAGGCGCACATGGGGCAGAAACATCGGGCCATGCGGGTCATCTTTGCTGTAGTCCTTGTCTTCTTACTCTGCTGGCTGCCTTACAATCTGGTTCTGATCACTGATACTCTCCTGAGGACCGGGTTAATTGAGGACAATTGTCCACGAAGGAAAGTGATTGAAAATGCCATAAATACCACTGAGGTATTGGGCTTCCTCCATAGCTGCCTCAACCCCATTATCTACGCCTTCATTGGACATAAATTTCGGTACAGCTTCCTCAAAATCCTGGCCGCCCATGGTATGGTCAGCAAAGAGTTCTTAGCCCAGCACAGCAAGCCCTCAGTCCATGGTTCCTCTTCTGGAAATACCTCTACCACCCTTTGAAGATCCCTCTGGTCCAGCTCTTCGGGGTCTCTCCCTGCCCTTTGCCTCTCCTATCTCCAAAATTTCACTCTTGGATGATTTAGCGTCTCCTTTTTCACGGATGCCTCCACCACGTGGTATGTGGGGAACGCGAGAGTCCTATTAAGGGATACCACCCCAACTGGATGATGCAGGAATTATATATCTACCCCTACAATTACCTTGAACTCTTGGGTTACAGTTGCCATATCAACAGGACAGCTGCTATTATTCAACCCCCTCAGCCCACAGCATGATTTCCCAAGACTTTAAAACTAGATCCTATTTAGGGTAACTATTAGGGGATTCCACAGCAGAGAAGGGCAATGGGCAGATTTCATACAAATGGTCTGTTTTCACATAATCTCCTTGTCTATCATTGGAGGAAACTAGATGGCTCAGTGGATAGAGCACTGGGCCTGGAGTCAAGAAGACCTTAGTTCAAATCCAGCCTCAGATACACACCAGCTGTGTGACCCTGGACAAGTCACTTAACCTCTTAATGCACTGGAGAAAGGAAATGGCAAACCACTACAGTATCTTTGCCAAGAAAACCCCACACGGGGTCACAAAAAGTCAGACATGACTGAAAGACTGACCGACAGCCTTGTCTGTTGGGGACCTGGAACTGGGAGAGAGAAATTAGACATGAAGATGGACTTCTAGTCAGTCATCTGCAAAGATAGGCTTGATCCCTGTCCTCACTGTTAGACTTGTTCTGCTGAAAATAAATCTTAACAGGAAATGTGTCCTTTACTTGTCCATCACCTCTTTTGTCTTGAACTCATATGATCTTTGGTGAAATAATAGTCAGAGATATAGACTGAGGTTTAGGCACTGTGGAAGGCTAAAACAGGTAACAGCTAAGATCAATTAGATGGGTGTATGGTAAGTTCTATGCTCTCTTAGGCTAGGCCAACAGTTCCTTCCTATTCCTGCTGGTGTGAAACTCAATCTTCCCTACAAACACAAGCACACAAACATTGTTAAAGGAGTCGGAGGAAAAGATCTAGTGTGTGAAAAATACCAACAAAGATTTTTTTTAAAAAAAAGCATGGGAAGACTTAAATGCAAGGATGCAAAATGAGTTAGCATAAGCAAGGGAACATACACAGTGACTACAACAATGTAAACTGAAAGAACCACAACAAAAAAATGGAAATTATATGAAATTTTAATGACCAAATTTGACTCCAAAGGAGAGACAGGAAAATATACCTCCCTTCTTTGAAGAGGAATGGAATCATAGGTGTGAAGCACAATGTCAAGCATCACACTTGTTTGGCGGGTTTATTAGTTTTGTTGAATTCATTTTTTTCTCCTTTTTATTCTTCGCTATAAGAAATGGCTCTAGGAAAGGCCACAGAGGCAAGACATGTTAATAAATAAAGATAATATTAAAGTATGTATGTACATGTACATATATAAAATTTTTTAAAAGCAAGATCTAGTGAAAAAAACAAGGGAAAAAAGTATGTGAAATTCATTCAAGAGAAATGTCCTGAATGATGATTGGATTCAAGTCTCTAAAGGGTCATTGTCAAGGAGAGCAGAACCAGCTGCTGGACATCTCCATTTTGCAAAGAATTAGGGAGAATGGGCAGTACAGTGGAATGGGGTTAGATTTTAAGGAAGCAAGTCTTGGGAGCAAGGCAGTAAGAAGAATTTGATATGTTATTCCCCAAGTCAGACTTGTCAAATGTCTAGTGATATAATCCTCATCCTCCCTTTTTAACCAATTTTTATACAGGTATGTTCTCCCCAGCTGCTTTGAGAGACCGAAGAAACATCAGGCAGGTGTATAATTTTAGCAGGGAGATGGCTCTGAAGGCTTGATCAGAGCAAATAACCATTCTTCCCATCTTTTTAAACATTCGTAAAGGGTATGATGGTCGTCAAATTTTAGAGCCTTAAGGGAACTCAAAAATCATTTAGTCTACTCATTTTTTATAATTGTACTTTATTTTGACCTTCATTTAAAAAAATTTTGAATTCCAAATTCTCTCCCTCCCTCAAGCCACTCCCCCACACATTGAGAAGGCAAGTAATGTGATAACAATTATGTATGTGAAGTCATGCATATTAGCCATGCATATTAACCATTCCGTATTAGCCATGTTGTACACTCAAGAAAAAAAAAGAAAAAGAAAGTGAGTGAAAAAAGTATATTTCAATGTGCACTCAGAGTTCATCAGTTCTCTCTCTGGAGGTATATAGATAGCATTTTTCACGGTGAATCCTTCAGAAATGTCTTGGATCATTGTACTGATTAGAGTAGTTAAGTCTTTCACAGTTGATCATCATGACAATATTGTTGTGACTATGTATAATGTTGTCCTGGTTTTGCTCACTTCACTTTGTGTCAGTTTTTCGGAAGTCCATCTGCTCATCATTTCTTATAGAACAATAGCATTCTATCACAACTATATGCCACAATTTGTTCAGCCATTCTCCAACTGATGGGTATCACCTCAATTTCTAATTCTCTGCCGTTGAGGTGGAGCCTCACTATAATTTTTGTACATATAGATCCTTTCCCTTTTCTTTGATCTATTCAGGATGCAGACCTAGTAGTGATATTGCTGGGTCAAAAGGTATGCAAAGTTTTATTGCTTTTTGGTCTTAATTCCAAATTGTTGTCCAGAATGGTTGGTCAATCCACTAATTTGAAGGCAAACTGTAAAGAAAAAATTCATGCCCTTCTTTCTTCAAAATGGAAAGAGTGGGCTGGGAAGAAATGGCTATAAAAAGAGTAATTGTCAATCACTAATAAAACCAGAGATGAAATGGATTAAGTATAGGTCTGATTAAGGAGAAGGAGATGAATTGGGATGATATGAGTATAGTTAAAACATTGTTTTAGATTCCATTCAGATCCTGAGACAATTTCCCTTCCCCTTTAACAAACTATGGAAGCAGCCTCTCTAACCATAACAGGGAGATAAGGAAGTCTTGTCAGTACAGAATATGGAAGATGGACTAAGTTGGCCTTGATATGGACTCAATCAGTATCTGTCTGACTACTCCTCTCTTCATCTTTCTTTTTCTCTCACTATATCCTTCTCCTCAATAAGATTCTCCCCCATGATCCTCCAGGAGATTTGGGGTTGATGGAATGACTATAATAATTCTTTTTTTGGGAGGAGAGAAGGATAAGCAATTAGGATAGTAATTCTTAAAAGTCATTATCAAGCTCTTATCTGAACATGGCCTTATGCTGGTGTTATACCTGCAGAATCAGTGACACACAACTCTGTTCCTCCAGAGTAATCGGATCTGAAATAAACATGAACAATGCCCCACACATAGAAGGCCGTGTATTGCGGTGGGAAGAATCTTGAATTTATAGTCATATAACCATTGATCTAAATTCAAACCCAGTCTCTACCATTTACTGTGTGACTTTGGAAAAGTCACTTAACATCTCTGCTCCTCAGTTTTCTTATCTATAAAATGGCAGTGTATTAGTACCCATATGGCCTAAATCACAAGAGAGCTGAGAAAAATTTTATAAGCCTTCAAGTGCTCAATAAAAAATAAGTCATGCTCTTTTGAATAGCCTAGATTCCCAGTTTATTAGCTTCTTAAATTCACTAACAAGGATGGTCACACTTTAGATCTTACCATCACCTCTCTGTTTCTGAATTCAGAAATTCCTCTCTCACATCAGTCTCAAGACCATCTTTTTTGTTGTTTCTTAAACCTGTTCTTCACTCTTACTTGGATCTCTAGTCCTTTTGTCCTTCTCCACCTTCCTAGTCCTTCATTCCTGCTTTTGAGCCTTACTTTCTTCCCTTGACCATACTGACCTCGTGGTCAACCACTTCAGTAAAGGACTGTCCTCTACTCTGGAATCCCTTATCCCCTGGTCTTTTTCTAACCTTAAATCTGGAGCAATTTCCTTAGCAACCTCCATTTTCCACTCAAGACACTGCTAAAGGAAGCCACATTATCATGCCTACTAGATCACTTAAAAATTCATGCGATTTAATCCCCACTGGGTCTCACTAGTGCAATCTTTTTACTCATTGCTAATGGAACTTCCACAGTGGCTACTCCAAAGCTTCTTTCAATCTTCTCATGTGACACATATATGCCCCAACTTGACTCTCTCAGTAAATGAGCTCAAGTGAGGTCGCTGGAATGAGAAAACTAAAGCCATCTACACCTCAAAACCTCTCTGCAACTTTCGCCATCCTATCTTCTTGTTCTACATCTTCAGAGAGTAAGGTGACAGTTCTTGACATAGTTAATCCGAGGTGGTGCAGTGGATGGAGTACTGGGCCTGGAGGCAAGAAGACCTGGGTTCAAATACCAGCCTCAAACACTTACTAGCTGTGTGACCCTAGGCAAGTCACTTAATCCTTTTTGCCTCAGTTTCTCATCTGTAAAAATAAGCTGGAGAAGGAAGTAGTAAACCACTCCAGCATCTTTGCCAAGAAGAACTCAAAAGGGTCATGAAGATTTTGACATAACTGAACAACACCTGTGTCCTTGATCTTCTCCCTTCCTGCCTTCTTTGGGAGCTTGCCCCAGCCAAAAAGAAAATCCTCCTGTCTCTTTCACTTATTTATCTACTAGCTTCTTACCTATGGCCTAGAAAGGTATTTAAGTCTCCTCTATCCTTAAAAAAAAGTCCACTTGAAGGAAAATTATAAATGTTGGAGAAGATGTGGGGAAATTGGGACACTAATGCAGTGCTTGTGGAGTTGTTAACTGATCCATCCCTTCTGGAGAGCAGTTTGGAACTATGTTTGAAATCAGGAAGGCTCATCTGCATGAGTTCAAATCCAGCCTAAGACACTTACTAACTGAATGACCCTATGCAAGACACTTAACCCTCTTTGCCTCAGTTCCTCATCCATAAAACGAGCTGGAAAAGGGAATGGCAAACCACTCCAGTATCTTTGCTAAGAAAACCCCAAACGGGGTCATAAACAGTCAGACAGGACTGAAAAAAGGACTGAACAACAACACAGAGAATAGATATAAAGGCCATGATTTCATACTCTAATTCTTTACCAGTCTAATTCTTTACCAGATCCTTAAGGGATGATTTTGCCTAGCTCCCTGAAAAGTCTAGAGTCTCTTCAGACTGCAGGAAAAGTCTGTCTTTAAACAAGTTTTAATATTATTTTTTCTCCTCAACTAAAATTCTTCATTCCTGTCCTATAATTGTCACCTTCCTCTTCTTCCTTTTCCTATTCTCCAAGGTACCTACTCCTTATCTCTGAACCCCCAAACTCCCTCCTCATCCTCCAAGAACATCTTTCCCTTTGTTCTGAGGGATATAAAAAGGCATGTGCAGGCTATCCCAAGTCACATCCAGACAAGTCTCATTTCAGACAAAAAGCTGTTAAAGTGCTCATTTATATACAGTGAAACAAAGCTCAGCATGTTCTATAGAACCTTACATTTGCTAAATATCAACCATGTATCATGTGCTCTCCAACCTTAGATTGGAATATGAGCCCCTCCAGGCTTCCCAAACAACGACAAAACCTACATGGGAAACACAGTCAGGAAAGGGGTGTACTGGATAAGTTTTCGCCAATTAATGTATACAGCCTTCAGAGTCAGGGACTATGTGTTACAGTTCTTCGGGATACCTGGTAGCACCAAGCACAAGCAGGGTATACTGCAGATGCTCAGTAAAGAGTTGACTAATAAATCTCTCTCTGAGGTTTTGTGATTACAAGTGATGAAAGCTGAGTGCCCATAGTATACTGGTCTTAGGAAGAAAGAGGATAGAGGACTAAGAAGGAATTTGCCAACAGGTTGTCTCAGGAGGTCACATAACTTGTTTCTCTTCCTCTTCTTCTACATTTGTCCTCATTTCTGTTCCTCATGAAGCCAGTTTCAGATGCCTCCTGTCTCCTAAATAGCCCCCAACTGAAGTCCTGAAGCAGATGAGTAATGCTTTCAGATCTCTCTCATAATGTTCCATCAACATAAACAGAATAGAGTTCAAAGTCAATGGGCTCACGTCCAGGAGGATTAGGGAGGCAACCGAAAACTGCAGCACACTAAGAATGCTGCCCCATCTTTAGGCTCTGCCCTCCCAGACCTAGATAGCCAAAATGGAGAAAGGCCATAAGGGTCTTTGAAGAAGTCCATCATTTACCAGGAAAAGTGTGGGGTTGCCCAACAGTGACTTGTACAGAAATAACATGTGTCAACTTCCTTCAGCTGTAAACAACTAAGTTTGGCTTCTTGTCAGCGGACTCAGCTCTGCCCTGGGAAGCTGTAGTAGGAAGGCCGAATTTATGATCTCAAATATAATCATGTATATGTTTGAATGGTTCAAAATCGCAAGGTATGAGAGATTCTCTAAGGAAAAAACAACAAGAAATTTATTTAGGCCCCACCACAGCAAAAACTTGAACCAGCCTCCCCATTCCAACATCTTGACAAAAAGACTCCAGGCCCAGAAAGCCCATTTCACAAGGGCAACTAGGAGACCACAGAAAAGCAAGAGAGTATTTAGCCAAGTCATGTTCACTGGCCTCACGTTCCTGCTCGCACTTGGGTAAGCCCCGCTTCCGCAGCTTCCTGCCTCCACAGCTTCTGGCTTCTGCATCTTCCGCCGCCGCCGCCACTGCTGTTGAA
>CM053626.1:52002485-52018414 GCA_028646595.1 Phalanger gymnotis | reverse complement strand
TTTCACAACATGAGTATTGTGGAAGGGTTATACATAATGATATGCACGTGGCCCATGTTGAATTGCTTGACTTCTTAGGGAGGGTGGATGGGACGAGAAGAGGCGAGAGAATTTGGAACTCAAGGTTTTAAAAAATAGATGTTCAAAAGTAAAAAAGTTATTTTTTTTCATGCAACTAGAAAATAAAATGCACAGGCAATGGGGTGTAGAGATTTATCTTGCCCTACAAGAAAGGAAGGGAAAGGGGGATGGGAGAGGAGTGGGGTGACAGAGGGGAGGGCTGACTGGGAAACAGGGCAACCAGAGTGTATACCATCTTGGAGTGGGGGGGTGGAAATGGGGAGAAAATTTGTAATTCAAACTCCTGTGAAAATCAATGCTGAAAACTAAACATATAAAAAATAAAATTTAAAAAAAAAGAAAAAACCCCTAGTTATGAAAATCCTTAGCACAAGAGGTAAATTACGAGGTGATTAGTCATGTTAACAAATGGTTCCTCCATTTACAAAAGAATTCATGCTTCCCTAAAGCATTCAATTGCTTTATAAATGATTAATTATTTGACGGAGGTTGAAAGCCAAAGAAACTTTAAACTTTTAGGATCTGCTGCCAGTTAAAGGTCAAATAGAAACCAAGAAAAAATGCCAATATATTATCCAATTTCTAAAAAAATGTAAATCTTTTTTCAGGAGTACATCAATCATGTAAAGTAAAATACACCTGTATTCAATGAGCCCAGGTCAGACCTTGGTTATACTTCCATGTCCAATTCTGTGACGCAAAGCTAACAAGAGATATATGGTTGTAAGGATGGGGTCAAACTAGCCCCAAATTTGATGATACCAAATACAGGTGACTGGAGAGAGAGATTGGGACAAATCACCTATAGACAAAGAAATTCTAATTTTCAGACTAGTAACAATGGCAATCGGTGGGATCCTCTGATCTGTTGGACTGGAGCACCTCTTATTCAAATGGCCATGTGATCTAGCCCCATTCTATGTGACAAGCTTATCAACCTCTTGCTAGACTTGTTATACTGATTCCCTATTGTGTCAAACAGAGTTGAACACTGTATGTCTTGGAACATGGACTCCTGTGGAGAAACCTCCTCCTCAGCAAATTATAAGAGGCATTGAAAGACTCTCCTCCCTCTCTCTTGAGCATACCACTTTGGGACTCTGGCAGCTCTCCATTGGGTTTCCAATAAAGAACAAAGGGAATTTCTCTCTTCTTCCTCCACCAGCAGCAATAGAAGTTATAAACACACAGCAACAAGAGCTTGTGCTTGCCTAGGTAAGCTTGAGACTGACCCCAAGTCCCTGGCTGCTTCTGCTTTGTATTTCTCCCCCGAACACAGGACATGGAACATCAATTCTGAGGAATAACTGGGTGTTTCCAACCTCAGGTTGTGAGGTTGTGAGTTCCCAGGTACCCAAATCAGTGCCAGTTGTCCAATAAAAAGAACTTTCTTCTACTACAAGCTTCTTAGGGAAGAAGATGATGTTTGACAGACTAACTCTGAACCCAGAAGGGACTAAAGATTAGTTACTAGTTGGCCAAAAGATATGTACCTTTCTAAGAAAGTGACCATAAAATATCTATTCGGCTGTCCCACATATATCCTAGGATAATACAGGGTATCCCAACAGTCTTTAGCCATTAAAGCTTAAAAGTACCCTAAGACTTTGGGGATAATATAGTAGGTATGTTGGATTGCCGTTTTATGTTTCAGATCTTTGTTAATATGCAACATTTAAAAGGCATTCTGTTTGGTTTAGAAACTGAGTCACAGGAGAGCCATACTTGAGCTACTGTTTTTATTACCTAAACAAAATAATTACCTCTTCAACCTAACTGACCAGTAGTCAACTAGCCTTTACTTGGAGATTTCCATCGAAGAGAAAGTGACCATTTCCCAATATGACCAACTCCACTTTTGTGCAGTTCTAATTGTGAAGAAGCCTTTCCTTTCATTACATCAGTTATTTGTCTCTCAGCAACTTTTACTCATGTTGGCCCTAGTCCTCCCCACCGGTGTCAAGAAAACGTCTTCAGGTCTGGGGCCTAGAGGCCACATGTGGCCCTCTAGGTCCTTGGGTCCGGCCTTTTGACTGAGTCCAAGTTTTGCAGAACAAATTCCTTTATTAATGGGATTTGTTCTGGGAAGTTTGGATTCAGTCAGAGGGCCACACATGAGGACCTAGAGGGCCACAGGTAGCCTCAAGGCCACAGATTCCCCATGCCTAAAGCTTCTCTTCAGGCCAAACACTCTCAATTCCTTAAAATGATCTTATGATCTCAAGGGGAGATAAAGAGTGGGATGGGAAGGGAACAACACTCAGGTATCTACTAGGCACCAGGCACTAGACTGTGCTTTCCAAATATCATCTCATTTGAGCCTCACAGCAACCCTGGGACACGGGTGCTACCTCCATTTAATAGGTGAGGAAAATGAGACAGAGATTAAGTGACTTACTCAGGGACATGTAGCTAGTAAGGGTCTGAGACCAGATTCCCTGAATCTGGGTCATCTAGGTGGCACAACGGATAAAGCACCAGGCCTAGAGTCAGGAAGACTCATCTTCCTGAGTTCAAATCTGACCTCAGAAACTTACCAGCTGTGTGACCCTAGGCAAGTCATTTAACTCTGTTTGCCTCAGTTTCCTCATCTGTAAAATGAACTGGAGAAGGAAATAGCAAACCACTCCAGCATCTCTGCCAAGAAAACCCCAAATGGGGCCATGAAGAATCAGACATGACTGAAAAAAGACTCCAGGCCCAGTGTTCTCACCACTGCACCACCTATCTTGGAACTCCAATGCAATAGAGCATGGCCAGCGTAAGACAACTGGAAAGGCAAGAAGAAGCCAGCTTGCGAAGGACCAGAAGGTCCAGTTGTCTTACACTTTCCTTGTACTCTCTATCATCCAGCAATACTAGTCTTCTTTCCTGGCTTTCTCATTATTTCTAACATACCACACTCCCCCATGCCTTCCTACTAGATGACCCTGTGTCCGAGATGGTCTCCCTCCTCACCTCAGCTTCCTAATTTCTCTGGCTTCCTTCAAAACCCGGCTTCAAGCCCATCTTCCGCAAGAAGATTTCCTGCTGAAAATGATAAATGTTGGAGAAGATGTGGGAAAGTTGGAACACTAATGCATTGTTGATAGAGCTGTGAGCTGATCTAACCATTCTGGAGAATGATTTAGAACTATGTCCAAAGGACTATAAAAATGTGTAATACCACTTCTAGGGTTGTATCCCAAAGAAATCATAAAAATGAGAAAAGGACTCACATGTACAAAAATATTTATAGCAGCTCTTTTTGTGGTGGCCAAGAACTGGAAATTGAGAAGATGCCCATCAATTGCATAATGGCTGAACAAGTTGTGGTATATGAATGTAATAGAATATTACTGTGCTATAAGAAATGATGAGCAGGCAGACTTCAGAAAAACCTGGAAAGACTTATATGAACTGATGTTAACTGAAATGAACAGAACTAGGAGAACTTTGAACACAGTAACAGCCACAGTGTGCAATGACTGATTTTGATAGACTTAGCCCTTCTCAGCAGTGCAAGGACCTAAAACAATTCCAAAGGACTCATGATGGAAAATGCCATCCACATCCAGAGAAAGAACTACGGAGTCTGAATGCAGAGCAAAGCAGACTCTTTTCTTTCTTTTTTTCCTTCTCTTTCTCATGGTTTCTCCCATTCGTTATAATTCTTCTATACAACATGACTAATGTGAAAATATGTTTAATAGGAATGTATGGGTAGAGCCTATATGAGGTTGCAGGCCGTCTTGGGGAAGGAGGGGGGAATGAAGGGGAGAAAATTCAAAATTTATGGAAGTGAATGTTGAAAACTAAAAATAAAAAAATTAATAAAAAAATTTCCTGCTCTAACACCACCCAGCCACCACATCTCCCCTTCATATCACTTAACTGGTAGTGCCTTTCTTCTGAAATTACTTCATAGCTGCACTGTTTAATCTTATATAGTCATTTGCATATTGTCACCCCCTTTAAAATGTAAATTCTTTGAGGGCAAGGATTGTTTTTACCTTCTTTTGTATTCCCAAGGCATAGTGCCTGGCACATAGTAAGTATAAAAGTTTTTCAACTGATTAATTGGTTGGTAAATAAGGAGCACTCTTAGCATAGGGAATTCATTTCTGGGGCCCTCCGCCCCTGTTAATCTGCTCTTCCTTGCAATTTTTTTGCAAGTTGAAGGGAAGTCTTCCTTTTGAGGAAGGCATCCCTGGTTGTTTACAGTAATGACCACCACAGAGGTAAGGATGTGGCTTCCGAAATCTTCATTAGGCAACAGGAAAGGCATCATATTTCATGGGAAGTGACTGGATTTCTTCAAAAGTTCCTTTGCTCTTCCGGCTCCACCCTCATACCTCCTCCTCTTGGTACCCCCACCTTCTGGCTTTGATAATGGCTGGGATACAAGGCCAGTCAGCCATCAAAGCACACAAATATACACAATTTCTGGCTGAAGCCAGGCCTTTATTTTTAAATCCAAAGAAGTTGTTGAATTGGTTAAACTAAGATGAACAAAAGAGCAACGACACTCCAAACCCCTCAATTTGCACGTGGCTATGTTATGTACAAATGGTAGCCCTCTGTGGAATTAGAGTTAGGGTTAGTGAGAGCCCATTTTCGTCAGCGGTAGCTCCAGAGGCTTAGTTATAAGACCATAGATTTAAATAGATCTAGAATAGATCTCAGAAGCCACTCTTTCATTTTATAGATGAGGAAACTGAGGCACAGAGAAATTTATTGACTTGCCCATAGTCACACAGTCAGTATGACTGAACACGGGGCTAGAATGGAATAGTATTAACTTTTTCTGTGTGTCATGGACATAAAAAGTCAAAAATAAAAAGACAGGAGAAGGGGGTAGCTATGGGGTGAAATGCATTACTATCACTTATACTCCCATTCAGGTGGCTTGCAGAGGGGGATATCTAGAGAAGAGAAAGAGTGGCTATTAGTTGCTGGTCAATAGTTCTCATTAGATTGGGCCTAGTGGTCTTGAGACCATAATAACAAGTTTCCCTTTAAGGGAGGCTGTAGCTTATAGAATCTTATGCATGGAAATGATTGCTATAAGATTAGGCCTGATTGTCTTAAGGTGGTCTTGAGGTTATCATGATGGTATCCCCTTAAGGGAGACTGTAAACTTACAGAACATGCTCACGAAAAATACTGACAATGACTTTTTTTAAAGTTAATACAGCTGTGTCTCCCAAATAATATCTTGTCTACCACCAGCTTGCTTTTCTCTCTGATAACAAACTTGAAAAATTACATTTTACCCTGCGAATTGGCCAGTTTCAGGGGGGCCAGACAAAATCAGATATTATAAGAACCGCAGTCTCAGAAGGGCACCTTGGAGCAGTCCCTTCATGCTAGATGGACTCCTATGTTTCAGTGCTCCCCAATGTAGCACCACCCTTATGTGAGTTATACTCGGTGTTAATGTATATGTTTAGCTCCCTTTTTCTCCCTCCACTTTCACCTCCTCCTTATTCCTTGCAATAAAACTTTGCATTGAACTGATCCCCATGTTGTACATATTATTCTCAGCATGCAAGCTCAGCAAGGGGTTCTTTCTCTCCCCACACCCACATGTCTGGCTGGCCCACAGGCCTTCCTTTAGACATAAACTGGGTCCCCAGACAAGAACTTAACCATTGACGGCTGCACTTTCACTGGGGGAATATGGCACTATGATCCCAATCACAGAAAGCAAGAATCAATAGGAGAACCCCACATGCTCCCAGGACTCCCTTGTGCCAGAAGACTGCCATAAAGCAATAGTTAAGGTAGAAACCTGCCCCCAGTTATGTTTCAAATCTCCCCTTTGCCTACAGCTAGCTTTCTTCTGGTTTCAACATCACTAATTGCAACAGCTTCACTGACTGTCACTATTAACCCCCTCCTTCTTAAATGGCACTATTCAAGATTCTGATTTGGACCATTTCTAATTATCTCTAGTAATTCAGAAACTGACATTTAGAATGAAGTTATTACTGGGTTGGGATTGTAGGCTCGATGCCTTCATCATCAAAACCCCTGGATGCTCTCTGAGAAAGGAGTTGCTCACTACCTGTGAGAGGCTGGTTAGAAAATTCACTGTCTGCCCTTCTTTCTCAGCCCAAGGACTGGAGACAGGAAGAATAGGGACTTCAGAGGCAAAATAAGGCACATATGTTGAAGGTGATGGCTAAATATCAGTAGAGTGGTCTCGCTGACAGCCAGTGACATTATCAAACAAATCCAAATCCCTAAGAATTCATCCCATGGAGAAAATCATCTAATGCCATTTTCATTTTTTTTCTTGGGCATGTTTATTAGAAAGAAGGCTAAAGTAAATATTAAATGTTAAATATTAAACAGAGCACTGGCCCTGGAATTAGGAGAATGTGAGTTCAAATCCAGCCTCAGACATTTGACACCTACTAGCTGACACTTACTAGCTGTGTGACTCTAGGCAAGTCACTTAACCCAGTTGCCTCTCCAAAAAAAAAAATTTAAAAGATAATGCCATTTTTATTAGACCATCACCATCTAAATCAGGAGTAAGAAACCCTTCCAAAGGGCCATGGGAAGATGCTCTTTCTTGGGGGAGTCTCTGGGTAAAAGGAATCTGCCAATTTTATTCATTCGACTTTCCTATTAAAATGTAAATACCTCTGAAAAAGTCTGACCTTTAGCCCTTTCCAGCTTACTGCCATCTTGATTACCAACTGACATCTTAGCAAGGATTTATGGGCCTGATAGAGGTCAAGTGCAGTGCTGGTTGGTTCTTCTTTGTTACAAAGGAGTGTTTATTAGATAAGAAGAATATCTTGAAATAACTGGGGACATAAAAATATAAGTTATCAATAAAACTTACTTTAAAACAAAGAAAGAAAGAAGTGAAGATCAAAAGAAGGAGGAGAAGGGTACCTACATCAAGATTTTGCTAAGTACTAAGCCAACCTGGTAGCCTCTCTAGGGCTACCAAAAGTCACCACAGGTGTATATGTGCGACAAATTGTTTACCTCCATTTTAAAGCAAACCTCCTTACCTTCAATATATGAGGGAATTGGAGAAAAAATGACATTCAATCTACTTTGCAACTTTTTCCAAGAACCCAGGCAAGTCTGTCATTGCCATAGCAATGGTTACTGATCCATTGCATGAATATTTGTCAGCCTTGCTCCATGTTTTAAGCAATCAATCAACAAACATTTATTAAATGCCTACTATGTGTCAGACACTGTGCTAAGGGCTGAGGATACAAAAAGAAGCAAAAGATAGTCCTTACCCTCAAGGAGCTTACAATTTAGTAGGGGAGACAATACACCAATATGTACAATCTCATTTAGAGAGGGAAGGCACCCAAATTAAGAGGGGTTGGCATTCTGTAGAGTAATTTGGAACTATAAAACCGTGCATACCCTTTGACCTAGCAATACCACTGCTAGGTGTATATCCCAAAAGTGATTAAAAACAAAAAGGAAAAGGACCTATATGTACAAAAATATTTATAGCAGCTCTTTTCTGGGGGCAAAGAATTAGGAATTGAGGTGACTCCCATCAATTGGGGAACAACTGAACAAATAGTGGTATGTGATTATGATGGAATGCTATCGTACTTTAAGAAATGATGAGCGGGATGCTCTCAGAAAAACCTGCAAAGACTTACATGAGCTGATGCAAAGTGAAACGTATTGTGTACAAAGTAACAGCAACATTGTAAGACCATCAGCTGTGAATGACTTCGCCATTCTCAGCAATACAGTGATCCAAGACAACTCTGAATGACTTATGATAAAAAAAATGCTACATCCCCAGAGAAAGAACTGATGGTGTCTGAATACAGATTGAAACATACTTTTTTTAACTTTATTTTTCTTAAGTTTCTTTTTTTTTGTCTGTTTTCTTTCACAACACAACTATTATGGAAATATTTTTTATAAAATCAAGAGGGATTGGGAAAGGCTTCCTGTAGAAGATGGAATTTTAGTTGGGACTTGAAGGAACTCAGGGAAGCCAGGAGGCAGATATGAGTAAGTAGAACATTTCAGGCATGGAGGACAGCCAGAGAAAGTGCCTTAGAGCCAAGACATGAAGTATCTTTTTCATAGAATTGCAAAAAGGCTAGTGGTAAAGCTACTGAATTGGTTTGCCATTTCCTCCTCCAGCTCATTTTACAGATGAGGAAACTAAGGCAAAGAGGGTAAGTGATTTGTCCAGGGCACATACCTAGTAAGTGTCTGAACTTTGAACTCAGGTCTTTCTGACTCCAGGCTTGGTGTTCTGTCTCTGCCTTTGATGCTAACTTCCTAAGATATTCATTTAAGCTAGGAAGTATAGGATATTTCTATTTACAAGGTTATAATTGTCCCAAGAAGTCTCTAGTGAGTTTCTTTATCAGTGACAATCAGTGACAAAGGGAAGCCCCCACCTGGATCTCTCCAAGACTTTGACCATGATGTGGTTAATTCTTTCTAGGATCCACATAGGAAAAAGGGAAGCCCCCCTCCCTTTATAACTCGTTTTGCTTTGCAGTCTTTTGATATTCAAATGACTGAAATGAGCTATGAGGCACATACAGCTCCTGCCTTTGGGTGCTGTAACTGTGGGTAAATTGTGAGACGGAATAGTGCCTACTGAAAGTGAAAACTCCCCGCCTTCCCTAGCTCAGGTCCTCCAATGGGCCACCGGCCAGGACTTTCCACTTTCTTGTCACACTGAAACCACTTGCATTCGTACAAACATGGATCTTTATTTCTTTTTTCAACGGAAATGAACACTGCCTCTGCTACATCTCTGGGTTGGATGGGTTTGTTCATGGATTCTGTACTTAGATAGGAGGCATTGAGGAGACAGGGACCAGAGCTATTTATCTTGTTCCATTCAATGTCCAGAACTAGGGCTCTTTGTCAACAGTATTGTCCCATGATGTTGACAGCCATGGTGATAGCAACAACCGTGAGCATGATAAGACCAAGAAACTGAGTCATTCTTATCTAATGGACAATCTTCCAAAGGAAATCCTTCAACAAATCTAGCTCCTTGGTCATGCATGACTTCCAAAGAAAAACATTTCTCCAAGTAACATCCTAAGACCACCTTGAATTTAGACATTAGAGTAAGCCCTAACTTCAATATCCCTGATAGCCACTACAGAAGAACCAAAATAAGCAAAGACCCTTGAGGACAAGGCCAAAGTGTTCAGCTTAGGGTCATAGGCTTAGAAAGGACCTTAGAGGCTATCATATTCTACTCCCTTATTTTACAGATGAGGAAACTGAGGCCCAGAGAAGTCAGTGACCAGTCCTGAATCACAGAGCTAGTAAATGTCTGAGGCTGAATTTGAATGGAGGGCTTCTTGATTCCAAGTCCGGCATTTCATACACTTCATCAGGCCGCCTTTCAGATCTGGTATGGCTGGATCGTGACATGCCTTTTATGCTAATTTCCTGAGATATTCATCTGGGGAAGTTAGATTACAGGCTTATAAGCAGAATAACCACCCAGGACAGGGTTGTTGATACCAGTCAGTCAATTAGTTAACATTTATTAAGTGCCTAATATGTGCCAGGCACTGTACTAAGCACAGGGAATACAAATAAAGACAAAAAAAATTCCTGCTATCAAAGAATTCACAGTCTGTTAGGGGAAACCACATGTAAACGACTATGTACAAATCTGATATATACTGTATAAATTGAGAGCAATGTCAAAGGGAAGGCAGGAGTTAGGAGTTAAGGAGGACAGAGAATGGCTCCTTGCGGAACGTGGGATTTTAGCTGGGACTTGGCAGAAGCCAGAGAAGCCACTAGACCGAGATGAGGAAAGACAGCATTCTAGACATAGGAGTCAGCCAGTGGAAGCGCCCAGAATCAGGAGATGGATTGTCATGTTCTAGGCATAGCAAGGTCTTTGAAAGCCAGTCAGAGAATCTTTACAAACAGAAGCTCATTCCGGATCAGGGACATGGAGATACCACTTAGAGGGAAAACGAGGCAAAAATTGTAGGTAGTATGTTGAGATATTATCCTCTTCTTCTCAATGTCCCAGGACCCCATCCTCAGGGTCTCTCAATGCTTTCTCAGGCTTCAGTCTCTGCCTCTTATTCACTCATTCAACAAACATTTATTAAGCCTTTACTATGTTCAGAGAACTATGCTATATTCTGAATATACATATGAAGATCAAACCAAAATTCTTGCCCTCAGGAAGCTTACATTCTATTGAGGGGATACAACATATACAAAGATAAATATAAAACAAAGTTAATTTGGGGAGGGAGAGGCTGATGAAACCTGGGGGCATTGGGAAGAGCTTCACAAAGAAAGTGGCACCTGAGCTTAGCCTTAAAGGAAGACAAGAATACTGAGAAGCAGAGATAAGAAAAGAAGTATATTCCAAGGATGGGAAAAACACTCAATAAGCTTTCATCCCCATATTCTAAGTCTCATCTTCCAATCTCAGTCAATGCAATGACTTCTTATTGATAGAGTCTTTTATTTAAGCTCCTGAGAAATTCTGAACTGATGATACTCAGACAGCAGCAGAAACAGAAGAAGAGGCAAAGGAGGATAATGAAATATGGTGGCGTGCCAAGAAATCCTTACTGATCACACCATGGTCAACCAGGATTTTAAGGAAACTGTGGCGAAACTTCTGTCCAATGAAGACATAGATAATGGGGTTGAGGCAGCTATGGAGGAAGCCCAACCCTTCAGTGACATCCATGGCCTGTTCAATTGCTTCCCTTCGTGGACAACTGTCCTCAATTATCTTGGTCCTCAGGAGGGTGTCAGTGATCAGAACCAGATTGTAAGGCAGCCAGCAGAGTAAGAAGACAAGGACTACAGCAAAGATGACCCGCATGGCCCGATGTTTCTGCCCCATGTGCGCCTCAAAGAGGGTGCGCAAGGTGAAGCCATAGCAGAAGAGCATGACCAGTAAGGGCAGGACAAAGCCAAAGGACTGGGGAAGGATTCTCAGTATCAGCCGCCATGTTTCAGTACTGTTGCCAAAGTTCTCATAACAGACAAAGCCATAATACTCTGACTTGATTGCCTCACGGGAGAAAATAATGGGCATGGACAGGAGCAAAGATAGGCCCCAGATGCCCATGCAGATGAACTTTACCCAGTGGCGCTTTTGAGTCAAAGCACGAGTGGCATGGACAATGGCTAGGTAGCGGTCTATGCTGATGCAGGCCAGCAGCAGAATGCCACTATAGAAGTTAACCTCCTTCAGAAGAGAGACAAACTTGCAAAGAGATGTGCCATAGATCCAGCCTTTCACCTTGGAGGCACCCCAAAGAGGTAGTGAAAGGGCAAAGAGCAGGTCGGCTATGGCCAGGTTGAGCAGGTAGATATCTGTGACTGAACGGCTGAGCCGGTTGTAGAGGATGACCAGCATCACCAGTGAATTTCCCAGCAAACTCAGAAAAAACACAAGATTGTAAATAACCATTACAAAATACTTGTCCAGTCTCCAGTATTTGCAAGGAACAGCATCTGTTGATACAACATCAGTATAATTGTCAAATTCGGAACCCCAATAGTCATCACTTGCGGTGAAACTTGTAGCCATGTCCTGCTGAAAATATCAGAAAGATAATATAATCAAATTCCTTGAGTTCAATGAATTCCTATTAATAATGGTTGTGAGTACATTGTAAAGAATGAGCAATTTGAAAAGCCTTAGGAACTCTGATTAATACAATGACCAACTGTGCCTGTAGAGGACCAATGACGAAGAACATGACCCATCTTCTCACAGAGAGGTGATGGATTTAATATGTGACACACATATTTGGACATAGCCACAAAAGAATTTATTTTGTTTGACTATAAATATTTGCTACAAGAGTTTTGTTTTTACTTTTTTTAGTAGAGAGTAGAAAGAAAATAAACACTAATTTCAATTTTTAACTTAATTTTAAAAATAATGGGTGTGTACAAGTATGTGTGTGTTGCTCTTTTTTTGGACTGGCATCAGAGAGGTCGATGAGAGGCTTTCTACAAAGAACTGGTGCATCTTGTGGTCAGCATCTTTTACACTTTATTAACTGAGTGCCTCATCTTCAGAATGGGATAGAACTGAATGCAAGAAGAAAGCCTTAATGCAACAGAGCTCTTCAAACCACAGCTCTTGAATTACACTGCCCCCCCAACCCATTTTAGCCCTGCTTTTAGCCCCTCTCTCACCTGCACTTCTATTCCCAAAAAAAGTGAATGAATTAGGAAGTTAAGAAATGTCCAAAGAGACCAGAACAAAACCAGCCCTAGAAAAAATTGTTCAGTGGCCAAAGGTGACCCTGGTCTCCTTCCCTTTCCTATATTCTTTTGTCTTCTGTGATTTCTGCCCCCTTCAGTTGCCAGGAGATCACCACTATCTCTTATCTCTATCAAGTCTTATTGTCATGGAAGAAACTACTATTAATCATTTATACTACAATGGGGGGGGGTACCTTTTAAACTTTTTCCCTATTTGAGAAATGATAGGTTATTATCTATTAACGGAAATGTGTGCATTTAGGGGGATAGGACACTGCTTCTGACCTGTCCCACGAAATCGAGTTTTGTCGAAAAGTAGCCATGTAGGGAGGTAGAATGTTAGAACTAGATTTAAAAGACAGTTTCTGTTCTTGGCTTTGACACTGACCAGCTGCTATAACTTTAATTTTCTAAGTGATCTCTAACATTCTGTGAATCTATGATAAATTTATTTCAACCAGTTGTAAATTACATAAGGTTCTCATTCATTCATTTATTTACATAATCATAAATATTCCAAGGGTTACAAAACACTTTTCCTCACAATCCTGAAGGGTAGAAAGAGCAACAATCACTATCCATTTTACAGATGAAAAAATTGAAGCTTAGAGAGCCTCAACAGACACTTCCTGGATCCAGTAGAAAATTTTCATTTGGGTAGAAGACAAACTCTTAAGACAAAGCAGAAAGTGTCTAATTGTGGCATTTGGGGCATCTGTCCAAAAAAGGAGAAATAATAATAATTTTTTTGATATGACCTTATCAGTGCCACCAATTCAACCTTTACATGAAGCCAACTCCAATCTCTGGTCCACATACCAGGAAACGATTCAATAGAAAGCAAGAGATAAAAATGAGATCCCAGGGGAAATTGACTAAAGCACAGAAAAAGGCCCCAAAACCATAGCTGACTTCTTACCTGCGTCACCTATACAGCTTCTCCTCCTCCGTTCCTCCCAGGCTAGACTCACAGTAGAGCTTTGAAAAAAAAAAGTAGCGATTTAGACATTTGGGCGGAACATGATGACTATAAAGGAAAACCACAAGCTCAACCAGCCTTCCATCTCCTCCCCATCCCTCCCTTCTGGGCTTTGCCCCACCTCTGGAGAAGAAAAAGAGGACCTAGACAGGCTTTTCCACTGAAGAGCGTATCATTTCTCTCTTCAAAGAAAATGCAGCACATGAAGAGGGCTTGATGCTGGAGAGAGAACTACGATGGGGCCAAGTACATGTTTGGCCATGATCCATGCCTTGGTCAGTGGGAGTCAGCACCAATGCAGTAGAAAGGAAAAAACTATCTGTAGATTATCTGTAGTCTGAGGACCTAGGATAGAATCCCAGCTCCACCATTTAATAATTGTGTAACCTTAGGGTAGTCATTTCCCCTAGTCTTTCTCATCCGTAAAATGAAGGCACCTGGAAGGTACCCTTCAGTTCCAGCTCTATGACCCTATAATCTAGTGCTTGCCCCTGGGTGAAGACTGTCTTGATTCGGGGCCACAGCTGCAATTTGCCAATGCCTGTCTCCTTGTGCCATTCTGTCTCTTGAACTCATACCTGGAGTCTGTCTAAGCTCTTTCTTTATACTCTGTTACAGAAATTTCCATACTCACCACCACCTCTTTCTGATGGCTACAGACCAATCTGACTGACCCTGCTATTTCCTGGCCTGACTCAGGTAGAATATTAAAAACAAACATATCTATAATGCCTTTAAGATCCCCACTACCTCAACACTCCTGTAAGCTCAGCAGTACAAATGCCATTAGCCCATTTTACAGAATGGCTTGAAACTGAAGCTTGGAAGAGGAGAGGGACCATTCAACCCACATGTCCAGACTCCAAGCCCAGAACCCTATTTTTCCTTGTTATCTGAAAGCCAGAGTTACACCAGAAGAGTGGGGTTCCTTTATGGTTCCCAAAAGCCTCTGTTCCCTGTACCAACCTCAAAGATAGTTCTCCCACTGACCCCAAAAATTCTTCCAGTAACTAGCTATTCACTTTTTGAGATAAAACATTGCCCACTCCTAGGGCCCTCTTAAAATCAAACCTCTCTAGTGAGTAACATTCATGCCTTAACAGCTTGAAGCCCTGGAAACCCTTTAGAGAAGAATAGAGGGGGAACGAGCAAAACAAAAAAAAATGGACCTGCTTAGAAAACAATCAGGCCTGATTCTAGGTTTGGCAGAGTCTTTACTATGATTTACTACTATTAGACTTGACCAGATGGACAAAGTTTAAGTTTCGATACTGTGTGTCCCTAAATCAGGAGTTCTTCACCTCTTCTGTATCATGGACCTCTTTGTCCGTCTGGTTAAACCTAGGGACCCTTTGTCCTAATGATAATAATGAAGGTTAAAGGCTCTGCCAAACCTAGAGCGAACCTCATGAAAATCCTAGGAATCTGCTAGCCTGAGCAATGTCCAGTGGCCTAGTCCTTCCCCTATACCATTTAATCCTGTCCCTCTTTTTTATTTTCTTACATATTTCTATTTTATGAGACAAGGGAGATCATTTTTCTGCCTATTATTTCATTGTTCTGATTTGCGACCTGCCACAAGGCATATCCTTCTGCCTTCTTTAAAGAAATAATCAGAATCTAAGAGGTGGCCTGTATAGACAAGATTAATGATGACAGATACTCTTCTCAGTTCTTATCTCTACTTCTTCTCCAATTCTCCCACAGTTTCCTGGCTCTAGTGGTGCCTCAGCTTCCTTTATCTCTAGCCTTGAGGGATATGTTTGCTCATAATTATAACTAAACCAACCAAATATTCACAACCATTGACAAGCAACCAATGGTTGTTCAAGAGTTCAGTCCTAGTTAGGTCAAGTGTTGTAGTTGCAAGACAATTCCAGCAGGGGGAAGCATTAACAGTAAATCCAAAAGAGGATTATCAACTTCTGGGGTTAGACCTGTACCCATTCCTCCAGGATAGAATTTTCCTCTCAAGCACCTCTAATGCCTGGGAAAGCCCTATGGACATATGACATAGATCATAGATTCAGAAAATCTTTGAGTCTTCCTATATAAATAAAAAATAATAATTTCATTGGACTTCTTTGACGATTTTCTTTAATAAAGCATCCCAAAGATACACACTGAACATTAAGAACCAGAAACATAAAACTCTGTTCAGTGAATACCAATAATTTTTTTACATTCAACTTTCTATAATAGCCAGTTAAGAAGGAGACAGAGAGAGAGAGAGAGAGAGAGAGAGAGAGAGAGAGAGAGAGAAGAGAGTGAGGGAAAAAGGAAGAGGAAAAGAAGAAGGAAGGCAAGGAGGAGGAAGAAATATCATTCCCTCTCTTCTATGTTTTAATTTCTCATATTAGAATGCAAGGGTGACAACTGACATCTATATTTGTATACTCAATGCTCAGCACTATGACTGGCACATAGTAAACACATATTAAATGCTTTTCATTCATTCGGTCCCTTCTATGCCTGATTTGTTTTTTTAGCCTAAGTATAGCACTTTGCATTTAGATCTAGCAAACTTCATTTGATTAGATTAGGTACATAATTCTAGCCTGAGATTTTTGGTTGCTGATTCTGTCCTACGATGTACCAGCTATCACTTCAAGGGTCAAGTCATCTGAAAAATTGATGG
>CM053626.1:51955404-52001985 GCA_028646595.1 Phalanger gymnotis | reverse complement strand
ACTTCATAACAACCTGGAAGAACCTACACAACATAATGCTGAGTGAGCGGAGCAGAGCCAGGAGAACATTATACACAACCATAGATATATGGATTCTGTGATGACTAACCCTGACAGACTTTGCTTTTCTCAGCAACACAACATGCAGAGACAGCTCCAAAGGACTCACGATGGAGAGTGCTATCTACATACAGAGAAAGAACTATAAAGTATGAATGCAGATCGAGGCACACTTCATGCTCGCCTTTTTCTGCCCCCCTTTTTTTTTCTCTCTTTTGTATTTGTTGTTGGGTTGTGGTTTTTTTTTTTAGTTCTGTTTCTTCTTTCTCATGATTCATTCCATTGATCATAATTCTTCTCCACAAATTGACTAGTGTGTAAATTAATTCGACGCCAAGTTATACATGGAAGCTATATGGGATTCCATGCCATCTTGGGGAGGGAGGGGAGAGGAAGGGAAGAAAATCTGGAACTCAAAATTATGTAGAACCATGTGTTGCAAACTAAAAATAAATATATATATATATATAAATAAAAATAAGAAAGTGGATTCAGAACTGGTGGATTGGTCAGAAGGGTGCTTTGGAAATAGCTCTGGAGTCACAGACCTGGGTTCAAATCCCAGCTCTGCCCTTCGGCTAAATGCGTGAACTTGGGCAGTCATTTAATCTCTGTGTGCCTCAGTTTCTTTATCTGTGAAATGAAGGGGTTGGACTAGGTGACCTCCAAGGTCCCTCCCAAATCAATGATGTTAAGAGTAGTGACTAATGATCTGAAGTCATCCTTAAAAACTGTATCCAGTGGAGGATCCTAAGAGTCTTTATCTGGCTTTGTAGTACTTAAAATTTTTTAATTAAAAAATTAAGTAGGTAGGTGTTTGTCAGTGGAGACAAGACAGGCTAAGCCATCTCAATCCTCTGTTGCTAGACCTAAGAAAATGGGAGGAGTGGGGAGTGGCCTGAAGGCTGGAAGGATGAAGCCAATGGCTAGCTCATTTTAAGTCATGAGTTCTCCATGTAGGATGCCACAGTCTCCATTAGCATGTCCTCCTGGCTCCCTCCTGACCCCCATCCTCCTCATCATGGGTAACTGAGAGGGGGCCAAAGGACTGCCCCTTCCCTCTTCTTTCTCTCTCTTTCCTTGTCTGGGAGGCAAGGCCTTCTCACAGGGTAGCATGCTCTTTCAAAGCACATCATGGTTCCTGGAGCACAAGAGGAATGTTAAGGCAGATACCCCTAAAAGACATCCTGGTGAAGATCCAAGATGAACTTGGAAACTCTGTGACCTGTCTTGGCTTCCATCTGCTCTACATTTATTTTTAAAGCCTAAGTTGGTTAATGAGCTCCCTGTGCCTTCATCTTGATTCTCTAGACAAATTCCATTTTCCCTCCTCATTGGCATTGTCTCCCTTTCTGGTGTCTTTAGAATTTAATTCCTGAGCATCTCCCATCCCTCCTGGCCTTACTTCCATGGGAGCTTATGTAATTTAGAGAGGACTAGGACCTCTGATGTGAGGGCTTGCTGAGCCCTTTTCAGGGCCGTTTGTCCATCTTTGGTGTCCACCTGTCCCCTATCTCTTACCAATGGCTCCAAAAAGCTGTAGCATTGCAGCAACCAAATCCTACAAACTGTCTCAGCAGTCTGGCTAAACCAGGTTGAGGGTAACTAACAGGCCTCAGACCCATTGGTGAGTTAGGGGGATGTCTATCCCCAGCATGTGAAGACCTCCTCTGGCAGAATGGATCAATGCGAACATTTTGTTCTAACAGCCAAGAAGGCAGCTGAAGCAGGAGGTGTGGAGCACTTAGAGCTTGGTCAGGCATCAAAGACACCAAGGACATTCGCTGCACCCTGGGCCATTGCCAGTCATCTTGACTTTTGTCTTGCCACTGGACTTCTATAATTTTGGAAGAGGAAGTGAAGCTGACAACTTCGTGCAACTCTGCCTCGCTCAAATCCAATTCACTCGCAAGCCAAGACATCACCCCTTAATGTCATTGGTCCTCTTCGAAAGCCAAGGACAAACAATAATTTAAGAATTTTATCAGTGATTTACATAAAGGCATTATGCTTATCCAGTTTGCAGATGAGACAAAACTAGAAGAAATAATTAATATACTAGTTGATAGAATCAGAATTGAAAAAGCTCTTGACTGCCTAGAACATTGACCAGACCGAATTAGATGAAATTTAGTAGAGTAAATCTAAAATTTTACAGTTAAACTCAAAAAATCACAAGTAGCAGGTTATAGCACTGAAAAAGATGGGTAGATGGCAAGGTACATGTGAGTCAACGGTGTAATATAGCAGCCAAAAAAGGTAATGTGATACTGAGCTGCTACGAGACAGGTATAGCATCCAAGAATTAGGTGGTGATAGTTCTTCTGCAGTATGGCATCCAGTTCTAAGAATCCCATTTTAGAAGGACACTGACAAACTAGAGAGTATTCTAATGAGGACAACCAAGATGGCAGAGGACCCAAATTTATACTGTATAAAGATCACGTGAAAGAACCAGGGATGTTTAGTCTGGGGAAGAGATGATTCAAGGGGAACATGATAGCTGTCTTCATGAAGGGTTGTCACATGAAATAGGGACTGGACTTATTCTGTTTGGACTCAGGGTAAATAATGGAAATAATGAGTGTTGCAGAAAGGCAAATTCAGGGCTGATAGAAGACAAAAAACCCTGAGTTATTCAAAACCAGAATAGGTTGCTAACAAGTCAACAAGCATTTGTTAAATTCCTACCATGTGCCAGCCACTGTCCTGAGCAGTAGAAATGTCCCCAGAAGCAGTGCGTTCCTCCTCATCTGTACTCTTTGAACAAAGGCTGTATGACCACTTGTTAGGTATAATGCAAAAGGATTATTATTCTAGCACAAGTTAGATTACATGGCCTCTAAGTTATTTTCCAGCTCTGAGATTCTGTGATTCTTAGTTCTTGGTGTATCCACATTAGTCTCTTTACAGCCTTACATCTTTTCTTCTTTATCGGAATCATTTGTGTTTAGCAAGTTCACCCAAGAATGGACCAGGAAGCTGGGTAAGCTCCTTCGCTTTCTTATGTCTCCAAGACAATATGCAAAGTGAATATAGATGCCCCTGGAGGAACCACTGCTTCCTCTACTAGCTTTTCCACAAAGTATAAAAGCCCCTTCTCCTAAGTCCTTGTTGTCTCAATAATGAGGTTTTTGTTCTGACATTGTCTCCTTGACAAGGTATGAAGTGGCTAGTCCATATACTTGAGCTATTCATTGAACTAGGTCTTTAAAAGGGCCTACCCAGGAACTCCAAGATCTGGAAAGCTGGGGACAGAAAAATGCAGAGGGACTTTACATAGACATAGACTCAGCTCCCCAAGGGGAAGCATGTGCATCCACATGACACCTCAAGGGAAGCATGTGCACTAGGAACCTAGTACCAAATGAAGATAAAAGAGGAGAGAAGGTCCTAGACCAGGGGTGGGGAACTTGTGGCCTTGAGGCCACGTGTGGCCCTCTAGATCCCCAAGTGCGGCCCTTTGACCGAATCCAAACTTCACAGAACAAATCCCCTTAATAAAAGGATATGTTCTGTAAAACTCAGTCAAAAGGCCACACCCAAGGACCTAGAAGGCCACATGTGGCCTCAAGGCCCTGTCCTAGACCAAGTGGAAGACTTCCTGAAATATGGAGGAGTCCAAGTCAAGTAGCAGTAGGAAACAAAACCACAATGCAGAGGAGCAAAAGACCCTTCACTGGGACTCTGAATGATGGGAAATGTGCAGATCCAGGAGTAAGAAGGTCAGTTTTCTAGATAGCCTGCATTCCTTCTTCACCTCAATATCAGAGGGCCAATGTTAAAACATTCTACCTACCTCCTGACACAAAGATAATTGATCTAGGGTACAGAATGAGATGTAATTTTTGGACATGGTCAATGCAGGAATTTGTTTCATTTAATTATGCATACTTATTACAAGAGTTTTGTTTTTCTGTGGTTTTTTCCCCATTGAAGTGGGGGGAGATAAAATCAATTTTTTAAATTGGAGAAAATTTTATTAGTTTCAATCAATAAATAAACATTTATTAAGCACATACAATGTGCCAGACACTGTGCTAAGTGCCAAAGATACAAGGAATATAATCTAATGTGTTTGAGGGTTGGGGGGGAGCGGGGCAAGGAGAAGGGAACAACATCAAATAAGTATACACAAAGCAAGCTATATATGAGATAAATAGGAAATAATTAGCAGAGGAAAGGTATTAGAATCAAAAAGGGCCAGGAAAGTCTTCTGGTAAAAGATGTCCTGTATTGAATGTTTTATGAGCCTAAGGGTTTACATGGAACCTGACTGTATGACATGAACCAAATCCAAATGTTCACAAAGGGAATTCTAAGTGGAGTTGGGTAACATGAACCAAAAAGATTCATTATTAAAAACCTCCAAAATTAAATTGAATCAGTGTGAGCTTAGAGCTTATGTGTTCTGTGTTCTTGAGAGCATCCCATTCTCTGGGAGCTGACCTTTCTATAGAAATGTAGCTCATAGAATCCTACCTACCTTTTCTCTAAATTTTTAGGAATTTGGTCTCCCCAAATTTAGGCTTACCTATTCTCACTTCTTCTTACCTCTAAAGTGGCATACTCATATCCTCTCAAGGTTACTATCATTTCCAAATCTATATCAGTTCTGACTTATTCTTCAGAATCAGATCCAGAATATCAGTTCCCCTCATTAGTTCCTCTACTTTTTGAAGAATGAAATTATTATTAAGACAAGTCAAAAATATATCAGCTGTTCCATTTTTAACAGAAAGCTCAAGGAAAGATACCCAGATCATCGAAATTTCCTATCACCACTATATCATGCCTCTGTGCAAGATTTATTATCTATTCCCAAAATTCATTATCCATTTTCCTCTTCTTGCCAAGGGGCCTGTAGTCTACCTCTACCCCAGTATTACTTCTATTTCCATTGATCCTCATCTAATGGTCTCCACATGCTTCCCCACTCAGGTTCATTAATTTCTTCAAAAAAGAATGTAAATGCTATTCTACTACCCCTTTTATCTACTTGATTCATTTCAAATATGATGCATATATTTGAACTCAGATCTTTTTTGCTCCAAATCTGGTATAATTTTTGCTTTATCACTTGCTTGGTTTCTGATTCAGAAGGAAGGATCCCTATATCTATCCATCTCAGAGTCCAGAGGATTAAGGCTACAACCACCTAGAATGCTAGAAAGAAATTGAAACATTTCTGAGCATAGTCAGAGAGGAAATAGGGCCAGGATGCCTGAAGCGAGAATTTGTTGGAACCAAGAGATCTCCTGAGTCTCTTAGTGAGTAATAGAAGGTAATCAGTTGTATCTATAAGAGTTGGAGTGGACTGCTACCCATATTGTGTTGTGAGACAGTACCTTTTTTCCCCTACCTATAAATGTGACACTGAAAAAAGGAATAAGCAACAGTTTCTGTCTGCCATTTGCCAAAAGCTTCTGGAGTTTGGAATACCCAGTGGTTCCCTTAGGAAGAAGTATGAATTTAGTCATTTGATGTGGCAAGCGGGACTAGGCAGAATTATAGCCGATCTTTTTTTTTAACCAGACCAGGGAGCAGTGTGGGGGAGTCTCATTACTATATTCTATTATCTTTTGACTTCTTGCAATAAATATACCTAAACTTTAGGATGAGTATGTTTTCCTTTTAGGTTTAGAAAAGCTGGGATAGAGATGACGCTTTAAATGGTGAAATAAGACACAAGCTATATTTGGAGACTCTCCCAGAGGTTGAGGAAAACATGAGCTGAATTTGTGAAACATTTATGAAATATTATGTGAAAATGATTCTTTGACCTTTTTAAACTCTAAACTAAACCTAGAACATGGACCAAAATGAGGGTGGCAAATGCTCACAGTAGTTCAGACAACTTCCTATCTTGCCCAAAACAGAGTGCAAATTCTCTTCTACCCATCTTTAGTAATGGGATTAAATCCCTCATCTCATAAATAACCAGCTTCATCTATATATGTGATAAACACAGCACAACAAGAGAAGAAAGGAGAAAGGTATTTAATGAGGGGATATAATAGATTTCTCAATGCAGAGTCTAGCCACTAGAGTTTGGAAGGACTGAGCTCAGAGAGCTCAGCATCTCAAATCAGGAACTGGACATCACGAAAGCGTAGAAATTAGTTACTGAGTAAGCCACCAGACCTAAGGTGAGGGAATGGAAACCCCAATGCACTTAAATGATCTCTAAATCCCATGGCAAAGGACAAATCTTTTAGAGCCAAGCCTCAGAGTCAGGCAGAGCAGTGCAGGTATGACCAGAGGAGAAGGGTGTCTACCCTCCTGCCTTCAACCTCAGCACAGTCACTACTAACCCAGTCCTTTTCCCTCTCTGGTTTCCAGCCCTCTATTATTCAAGTTACTGATTTTGCTGTTTGACTTTCTGGTAATGCTTCCCTCTGGTGGAGATGTCTTTCAGTTACAGCCCCAGGGCACAAGGAAGCAACTCTTTGAATGAGTAGGCATTTATTAAATATTTACTATGTGCCAGGCACAAGAAAGGTGATCTCTGCCCATAAAAGTTATATTCTATGATAGGACAATTGATCGACCTATCTTTTCCAGGAATGGTAGTGTTGGTTTGCTTACCACTATTAGAGGTATAGGTAGAAGGTGGGAGGTTGGGGTAGGAGATTTCTGAGAACATTAATACAGTCTGACTGAGAGCTAAAGACGGACATTCATCAATCAAAATCTTAGGTCCCCAGTCAGTCTCTGGTCTGGGGCATTCACTAGGCCCAATCTATGAGCCAAGAAGGAAACTTAAAATTAGCTATGTAGTACAATTCAGCCTTACTTCTGAACTGAGTAAACCTTTCCTCCAGTTTCATTTTGCAAGGGCCAGAGGTGGGGGAAACTGAGACACCAGAAAGGCGAGCAACCAGTGAGTCACCTTGTACATAAGTGATGAAATAGAAATAAAAACTCCCATGGGATCGGGAGTTTTCCTACTGTTTCTTATCTTCTCCTTTATCTCAGAACTCAATTGAATTCAACAAACATTTACTTACTCAACAACTACTTACTAATCTTTTCCTAATAGTGGAGGCAGTCCCTGCTCTGTTCTGTCATTTGAGAAAACAATACCTCCGCCCTCCATATCCACTAAACACCAGATACTAGGCCTCTTACAACAGAAAGAACATTAGGCTGAGAATAGGGTGTGCAGACCATCCCCTATCATATTGGTATGAGCCAAAGGAACTGGGGCCAACATGAGTTCAGTTGAGCCCCTAAGGACCCTGATTACCACATATTTATGAGCCAGACACTAAACGTAATTTCCCTCCTGCCTCCACCCATAGAAAACAAGCCAATACAACCAAACATCCCAAAACAAACACTGCCCTCCATCCACCATCAAAGGAACCTGAAAGACTGGGGCCTCAGTCAACTGGTAATTCCCCCATTCTTTGGCCAGCATAACATTCAGAGTCATCATCTGCCAAGTCCAAAACCCCTTCTATCGTTCTCTGCTCCCTCAACCCTATCAAGCTCAGCTCCAGCCTTCTCTGCCTTCTCTTTCCATTGGGACCCCAGGAATCACCCGCTCTTTTGTTAACAATCTCCCGATCACCTTAGACCTCTTCCTTTTATACTCCTACAGAAACCTGTCTCCTTCCAAGATACTCTAGCTCTGGTCACCTCTTCAAGTATCAGATGTGCCTTCTTTTATGCCTCCCAATTCACTGGGCCAGGAGGAGGAAGCACATTCATTGGTTCTCACTGGTACTTCTAGACTTCCCCTCTGCTACCATCACTCCTCCTCTATGGGTCACTTTAACTCTATTTCACCCTCTTCTTTTCACCGTTGGCCATACTCTCTAGGCCTGTGGGTCACCCTTCTTTCTCAAGGAAGTCTGCATCTGACTTAATCTTCCTTTCATTTTAATATGAAGCCCTCAAAAAATCAGAGGATACTTGTCCCAACTCCCACTAATGAGTAAGATCCCCAGAGCTTGGATGTTACTAGGTGTAGTACTGACAGTCCAAGGTAATCCTCTAATGCCAATCAGCTTGAGCCTTTACCAATGTGTTCTCCCCAATATTATCAATTGAGAATCATTTCAATCAGCCAGACTTAAGCAGCTTTTAAGAAAGAATATTTACTGAAGTGGTATAGTATAAAAGGAGATACAAAAACTTTCTCCCCTGCCAAAAAATAAGGCTGTGACACATTCTCCCATGAATAACAAAGTCCAGTCAGTCCAAAAACCTTTATTAAGCACATACTATGCATCAGACACAAGAAGAAGCAAAGGACAATCCCTGCCCTCAAGGAACTCACACTCTAATGGGGGAGACAACATTTAAACAAATATATACAAAGCAATCTATATACAGAATGAATAGGAAATAATTAACAGAGGTAAAACACTAGAGTTAAGAGGGGCTGGGAAAGGCTTCTTGCAGAAAGTGGGATTTTAGTTGGGACTTAAAAGTAAGCCAGGGACATTGGGGAGGTGGAGATGAGGAGGAAGAGGATTCCAGGCATGCGGGACAGCCAAGAGATGGGATATTTTAAGGGACCGTAGGCTCAAGGAAACGTGGGTCGAAGGCCAGAGATTACAAGTGGCAAAGGGATAATTCACAGTTTTCAATTTCTGAAAGTTCTTTTTCTCACATTCATGGGGTTCTCAAGAAATTCCTCTTAGGAAAAAGGCAGTTTCTCTACTAGCTTCCTCATAGAGGTGCAAACCTATGTTCATGCCTTTCCACAGTTCCCAATGCACATGCTGTCAATGCCTGATCTAGATACACTACTGGGTCGATGATGGGAAGATAGGAAAGTCCTACATCCTCTTCACCCTCTGAAGGTGGAACAGTCCTCCTCCAGCCAAAGGGGGCGAGGGGAAGGAGGCCTAGGCCAGGGCCAAAGCTAAGACCTCTCTTTCCTCCCCACCTCCCAAGCAGCTCATCCTCGTGGGTTTTATTTGAATACCCACTTCATTGGAATCTCTCAGACGATCCCCTTCTTAACTCACTTGTTATTTTAAAGATGACCCCTGGGGTATGACCAAGTGTCCTCCACCTATCTGATATACTAGTCAGGTGCAAGAGCATTCTAGTTCCAGGGACCTTTTGTACTTAACTTAAAGACTATGATTGAGATTGATTGACTGGACATCCTATCACTTGGAAGGCATGACTTGGTTGAATAAAACAATCACCTTTACAAATATTAAATCTCTATTCAAATAATATTTAAAATATAAAGACTTACAGGTGTTGTAGAATGATTCATTTCAGAATGCTCCGATATACATTACTGATAATAGTAAGACATGAGTTTAAAATCTGCGAATATATATATATACAATATCTGCACATCATTTAAAAATGAGAAAAATAAAATAATTTTTATACTTTAAAGCCCTCTTAAAGACCCTGGCTTCCCAAATCATCCTCTTCTCTTCTTCCACTACATCAACATACAACTACATAGAACCACAGCTACATTAGCAATTAAATTCAACTCAATAAGCAGTAATTAAGCTTCTTCAAGGCTAGGACTGTCTTTATTTTTCTTATTTTTATACCAAGTACTTAGCGCAGTGCCTCTGGCATGTTGTAAGTACTTAATCAATATTTACCATTTATTGATTATTGATTACAGATAAGAGCATAACCTTATGAACTTCAGAGGACTGAAGGATTTGGACTTCTCGGTGTAGCCCTAGCAGCATCTCAGGGATAACAGTGAACAGGAGAACTCTAAACTATGCCGAAGGAAAAAGGGCTTCCTGGAATTGTGAGTTAGCCACCATCCCCTTGCTTCATTGTGTGCTCTAGGTTGGAACCCATCTTCCCCTGGATTCTGTGTGTGCTTTTGAGCAAGTATGGCCTAATTTCAGAGAGACGTTTGTATCAAATATTCTCACTAAACCACTTTAGCAAATGCTTTCTGAAATGCTAATTGTCTGGCTGATTAAGAGTTGTCAATAGTTATAAGCAATGGTGGAAGCACACCAGTGGGCTAGTGAGGAGGGGGGAAAGAGAAGGCTCATAAACACACACACACACACACACACACACACACACACACACAAATCAAAAGTAAATACTACAAAATTACAAAGAACTGGTATGGCCTCAAAGAAAAAATATGAAAAAACACCTCCCCAACTCCCTTACAGAGGTGGGAGATCAACAGGTGTGAAATATTGCATATATTTTCAAATCTTTTCAATGTATAGATGAGTTTTGATTATTATTTTTTTTCTTTCTCAATTTTTTTCTCATTCAAAATATTATTTGTTCTACAGGATGGTTCTATGGGAGGAGGAGGGGAAGCATACAAGGGGAAATTTAGGGAATGTAAAAGCAAAAGATATTAATAAAAAATGTAATTTTAAAAAGAAAGAAAATCAAGTGCCTTTGATTAAGTCTTACCAGGTGCAAAGCCTCAGACCCACACCCTTTTGCTAACTAGATGTGAAGCCTTCGGGGCCCTAAGAAGGGTATATAAACTCAGAGGTTAGCATTTTGTTTGGGGCTCTTACTCACTGGAAGAGTGTTGGTATGGAGACTCTGGGTAGCCATTAAGGAGTCCCAGCTTTGAAGAAAACCCAGTTGTTGGTGCTTCTTTTTTGGGGTAACTATGTATGTGATATCTTGATCAGACAAAGCCTTTCTGTTAAATTGTGTTATTTGATCTGTTGATATTTTCTGTTTGTAATTTCTATTTGTATTTGCTCTGAAGTTCAGCGTACTGGCTTTTCCCCCTGAACTAAGTGAATTATATACATATGTTTGATTACAAAGAGATTGTTAACCCCTTAAAGTTGCTTTCCTTAGAAAAGCAGATCAAAGAACCTGTGTTGGCAGCCATTCTGTGTGTTGTTGCTATTGGCCTTACACAGCCACAGTAGCTGCAAGCCACTATGTTGTTAAAATATAATATATACATATATAGATATGCATGACACAATATTAATAGATAAAGAAAAGTCCTTTAATCAACAAACGCTTGTATGTGCCAATACTATGCTACAGATTGGGGAGGGGGGAGGTTACAAAGACCAAAGCAAAACTATCCCTACCCTTAAGAAGCTTCCTTTTTTTTCCCCCTGAGGCAGCTAGGTGGCACAGTGGATGGAGCACCAATCCTTGGAGTGAAGAGGACCTGAGTTCAAATCTGGACTCAGACACTTGACACTAACTAGCTGTGTGACCCTGGGCAAGCCACTTAACCCTGATTGTGTCACCACAAAAAAAAAGCATCATTTTCATGGGGAGACACCCATGGATAAGGGTACACATCCCACCTCAGGTGCTCTTGTTGCACTTCTGTGGACCATGATCAGTTCTGGGGAGCCTGACCTCAAAAGAGAAGAGATTCAGCTTTTCTCTCATCTCTGGATCACCTTGAATAATTCCAAGAAAATCTCCTTAAACAAAGTTTAGGTTTGACCCACGTCTAGGTTCTCCACAAAAGGGATTAACAAGACTTCCTCCTGAGAAAGTTACTCAATGTACAAAGCAGAAGATATCAGGTATAGGGCAGCTATTTCTATTTCTCGCCACAAAAGAAATACTTAAAACACAAAAGACTCTAAAGTGTGCATTGATGGTTAAAACATGAATCTGTAACTCAATACTCCTATTAAGGTCTTCCAGGAGATTGATATTTCAAATACGAAACACTTTTGCAACTGCAGAATAGTCATTTCATTCAGATGTGTATTGCTTGGCCAATTCACTCATGATCCACATCTTTTCAGCCTAACATGCATGACTTATCCCTCTGCTGGTGATCATATCCTCCAAGAAAGGTATAGCTTCAGGAAACAAATCCCTCTGGGCAACCAGTGCCTAGATCCATCAGTGATTCCAGACCTCTTAAGCCCACAAGATAGCTGCCAAAGATGGGCACATCCAGCTCTCGGAATCACTGCTTAGTCACCTGGGATCAGGAAAAGAAACAAAGCAGAAAAGGCAGCCAGAGACATGAGATCCAGTCTTAGGCTCACCCAATCAAGCATAAAATCTTGTGGCACGTTTGTGCAGCCTCCATAGCTGCTGCTAGAGAGGGAGGACACTCTCTCTCTCTCTCTCTCTCTCTCTCTCTCTCTCTCTCTCTCTCTCTCTCTCTCTCTCTCCAGAAATAGAGAGACAAAGCAGACCAGAAAGTAGTCTATTGGTTTCCTTTTAAAGGCCAGCACAAAATGGTAATACCTTCCAGGAGTCCATTATTATTGGGTTTGCCCAAGTCATAGACTTAATCAGATGTCTTGAGGCTTCTCAACAAGGTGCCAATTGGCATGTCCATATCCTTTATAGCAAGAGTCAGTGGAAAGTTTAGAACAAAAAGCTCAATCCCAATAAACTCAAGTTGATTAGGGAACAGCCAAGACTAACCCCTACATTTGTAAAATAACACTTGTACTACCTGCTACCTTTGTTGTTGTGAGCAAAGTGTCTTGTAGACATTAAAACACTATGTAAATATGAGCTATTATTATTCCTAAGTGAGGAGTACTGGCTGAATAGCCCGGGGAAAGAGTAAGAAGTCAATCGCTGATGACAGGATACTTTGGCCCAGATATTATAAGTATTCCCGATGTCTCCAGCTCTACCCAGCACATTACCTGGCACATAGTAGGCATTCAATAATTGCCTGGTGATATATTGTCATTTAAGCTCTCTGGATCTCTGGGTTTGTTTCCTCCTCTGTAAAATGATAGGAATGGACTGGACACTTTGGCCCCAGTAATTATGTATGTAACCTAAAGTCTCCAGCCATTCTTCATAGGCTCTTGGAGTTTCACTACCTCAGCTGTAGAACTTTATTATCAGTTTACAATCTACTGGATTGTCAACTCCTTGAGGGCAGAATTATCTTCATGCCAGAATTCCTTATTAAATAAATATTTGTGGATCGAACTCAATGTCTTCAGGCAAGAGGTGTTAGGAAGGGCTGGAATAGGTAGGACAAAATGAAACACAGAGGTTATGGGGCAGATTTAGCTATAATTTTGTTCATATTTATATAGCACTCAATGCCATTTTAAATACAAGGAAACAGGATTTAGCTCAAGTTCATAAGGCACACTCAAGATTTGAATCTACTGTTCTTCTGAATCCAAGTCTATTTCATCAAACTGATTTGTTCCATGTCACAGAAGCAAGAAGTGGTCTAGCTACCACATTATGATGCCTAGGCCTTTTTAACCCCAAATCCAATGTTCCCCCTACTTTAGGAGTGTCCTCTCTGAGACTGTTTCCTCATCTGGAAAACTTGGAGGGCTGGATGATCTCTGCATTCCTTTCAGCTTTATGCTTCTCTCTCCAGGTGAGTGGATGCATAACCCACCCATTCGCATTACCTCATTTGACATTTACAATGTATTTCAGTAGAAAGCACCATACATTTAGATAACATGTTGACATGTAGTTTTTAAAACATAGAGTACTTGATATGTATTATATTTGATCATACCATCTGTAAAATCAGCAAAGAGGTATTATTATCCCCTTTAAAATGAGAAAACTGACACTCAGAGATTTTGAGGCAATTGTTAAACCTTTATTGAACACTTGCTGGGCACTCTGCAAGGCACTAAGGATACAAAAAGAAACAGTCCTTGCCGTCCAACAATTCACATTCTATCAGAGGAGACATTATATAAGTATATACAAGGCACACGAGAGGTAAACTAAGGCACTAGAAGTTAAGGAGACCAAGAAAAGCCTCCTGAAAATGGCACTTGAACTGAGTTTTGAAGGAAGTCAGGGACTCCAAAAAGCAGAGATGAATAGTCTAGGCACGGGGGACGACCAATACAAAAGCAGAGACATAAGATGGGACAAATAGGTCAGAAGGGACCATAGTGTGGAAGGAAGTAATGTCTAAGGAGCCTGGAAAAGCAGGAAGGGTCCCAGTTGTGAAGAGCTTTAAAAGTCAAACTAAATTCATATTTGATCCTAGAGGTAATAGGGAGCCACTGGAGTTTGAATGTGCATGGAGAGGGGGACTGCACAGTCAAATCTGTGCTTTGGGAAAATCACTGTGGCGAAAGATGATGGATTGAAGTGCAGCAAGGAACTCAACCAGACCCATAGCCGAGAAGCTAGCTAGTAACACGGTTCCCTCCTGACTCCGGAATTGCTTCGTAATGTTTCTTTCAACGTTCTGATACATGAAAATAGTCTCCCCTGTCTTGTCACAATCCACTGCACGCTGCAAGCCAAAATCACAGGATTCCCGGCTGACCTCTTTCTTAAGAGATCATTTAATCCTACCCCCTTGAAGGCACACAGGTGGCCTTGCAGAGTGCAGGCCTCTGCTTCTGGATCCAGTATTTTTCCCAATACTCTTTCCAGTGGCTCCGTGGTCCCTTCCCTCGAGGACCTTATACACCTAGTGTTGGTATAAGACTGAAGTGCTGGGGATGATCACAGCGCCGACCTCCCGGGGTCAGATGAGAATTATATTTGTAAATAATTTTGTGGTTTGTAAATACTATTTGTAAAGCGCCCGGTACACAGTAAGTTAGCTTTCACCGCGCACAGGATGACGAGATGTCCTGTGGTAAAGTGGCCACTCAGAGGCAGTGTTCCACGTGGCGTCTCATTGGATGCCCCATTTTACAGACTGGGAAACCGAGGCCGGAGGCGGCTCAGGGTCTGAACTCGAGTCTTTCTTCAGGGGCTGGGGTACTGGCCACCCGCGGCCTAGCCGGGGGGAGAGGGGGACGGGGTCCAAGGTCAGCCGCCGCACGGAGCCGCTCCGGCTCTTCCGGCCAGGGTTCCCCGGGCGGGCGGACGGCTAGGCCGCTGCCCCGGAGGAAGGAACCGGAGAGCGGGCGGCGCCGGCCACTGGAGGCAGCGCTCCGCAATGACAGTTGCAAGGGCGGGGGCGGCCCCGAGGCACGGTGGGAAAGCGGAGGCGTGCGTGCGCGTCTCCGAGCAGGGCGCCGTGGGTGGTGCTGGAGGGCGTGGCCCGCGCGCGCCAGGCTGGGGCGTAGCGGGGCGGAGACCAGCGGCCCCGGGCCGTCGGTGTGTGCACCCGCTCACCGAGGCTGAGAGGGAGAGGGGCGGGGGGAAGAGGAGCGGAAATGGCGCCACGGGGCCGCGCGCCGCGGCGGCGAGCGGAAGTGGGTGTGAGAGCGGAAGTGGCCGGCTAGAGCCGGGGCTGGGCGGGGATCGGGGGCACTCGGTGAGGCGGTAGCAGCGGCGGCGGCGGCTCCTCGGCGGGAGGGTGCAGGCCAGGTCCGGGCGGCTAGGTCGCCGAGGCGGGAGGGCAGGGGAGGAGGCTTCGAGCCGCTGCGCGTGTGTGGAGGCGTGCGCCCTGCCCCTTCCCCCCTCACCCCGCTCCCTCTCCCCACCTCCCCGTCCCGGTCGGGGGGCAGCCTCGCGGCTCCCTCCTTCCCTCCCTTCACCCCTTACCCGCCCTCTCTCCTTCCCCCACCCGGGGCAGCCCCCGCAGCCGCCGCCGCCATGATCCTGCTGGAGGTGAACAACCGTATCATCGAGGAGACGCTCGCGCTCAAGTTCGAGAACGCGGCCGCCGGGTGGGTGAGCGCGCCGGGGCCAGGGGCGCCCGGAGCGACCCCTCCTCCTCCCCACCCCCTCTTCCCGGGCCCCGGAGTCAGGAAGCCCGCGGGGAGGGGGAGGAGGACCGCTGGGTGCGGCGGGGGAGGGGCCACCCCGTCATCGTTCTGGGGGATGGGGGTGCAAGAGGATCCGGGGGACCCCGGCGCTCCCCAGCCCCCGGTGGAGAGGAAGCACGGGTGACTTTCGCCCAGGTCAGCCCTCCAGCTGGGAAGATGCTATCCCTCTGCTTCCCCTTTACCCCGAGCCCGGCGGGAGAGACGTGGACCACCTCCTTCTCATTTTAATTAAATCTCCGGCTACCTACACACACTCACCCGCGCACACGCACAGATCTGCCACACACACCCTTCCTTATCTCTGCCCGAGTGTCTCCTGCCCCCTTCCCCACCCAACGGTCTCCCTCTTGTGATTTATCCTTTAAATCCCCCGATCCTGCTAGTCTCTAGCCCTACTGGCCTACATTCTTCCCCACTCTCGTTCACGTTGCTAAATGACATTCCTTCTCTTTGGACTTCTGAAAGCCGGCCTTCGGCTGGACCCTGTGGTTGTCCTGCAGGCGTCTTCACTGCTCTGCACATGGCAGGCATCTAATAAACGTGGGTTGAATTGAATCTTCCCAAAGCAAGCATTTTCGACCAGCCTGAGAAGCTGCAGATGGCAGAAAATTCTCCATAACCTTCCTTCCTCCCCCCCCCAAAAAAAATCAGGTTGCTCTTTCAATATTTAGAGCATATGGCCAGGGAATTGGGTTCTAATTCTGTGTGGCCTGTCTTTGTGGACCTGTTTCCTCAGATATGGGGCTCATTGTCTCTGTTTTATAGAGGAAGAAATGGGGAAAGAACCCCCTTTCTGATTTTAGGATTAAAAATGTCACTGCTTTGAGATTTCACAGAAGTAACGCGGTGGGGAGAGTATTAAACAGTTTAAAATAAGCCAATTCAAGAAGCAGTGAAAAAAGTATTTTTAACCCATTGTTTCAATCTAATATACTATATACAGTAATTTATCCACATGTTTTTTCATTATAAAACAAAGCATCTTTTTTTGTTGTTGACGTGTTGCAGGAAATAAATATATGTGCTTCTGGAGGGAATTTTACGGTGTAACTTTCAGATGGTTATTTTCATGCCTTTATTTTTCCCTATAAGCTGCTTTTGCATTTTAAAAGTTGAAGTGAATCAGCTCCAGTTCCTATTTGGGGGACTTTCTTGTACCTTGAACCGTCTAGCATATAGGAGGAAGTTGAGTTAACTTCTGCATTTTTACAGCTGATCTTAATGCCATCAAGTCTTGACAGGCTTAAAGCTGAGGCAGGTTGGTTATTTGTAGATCTGTGTGATAAATGTTTGTGTGTGTGTGTGTGTGCTCATTTTTTCAAGCAGAGGCATGTCTTGTGGTAAAGGAATGCATTTACTTCTAATTATGTTTTAATTTATAACTGAACCATCCCATTATTCAGACTTTAGCTTTTTATTTTTCTCTTAAAACTACTGCTACAAATGGCAGGTGGTTGTTTCAGAGGGACCAAAACTAATTGGGAATACATGAAGTAGATATCTCAGAACTGATCACAGAGACGAGTTGGCTTTTGTTGAGTGATGTGGCTTAGGACAAATGGATTGTGGAAGGCAGCCAGGACCAAAACTAGTAGGATTCGGCTGAAAAGTTCAGTGGAAATGGTGGGAAAATCCCACCTGCATAAAAAAGAGGTGTATCCTCAGGCCTCATAAGTTATACGTTCTTTAATGTCCTCAGATCTGCTGTGCGTTACAGCCAGACATACTGGTGGAATGAGGCGGCATGAAGCGGTAGAGTGGTTATCCTGACTTAATGTCCTACCAGAACTTCAGCAAAGACAGACGCCTGTGATTACCATAAACATGTATATTGTCCTAGCAGTGCTTTCACCCACGGGCAGGACAGAAAACAGACATGTTGTGAGAAAAGAGCTCTTAGAAAAAATGACAAGAGTTTGGAAGGATGGTCTCTTGGGGTTCAAGGTCAGAGAAAGAAACCTAGAAAACTACAGATTGGAATTCTTATTGTTTATGGGGAACTATAGCCCTTTCCAGAAAAGTGTGAATCTTGTGTTCTGACTATTTAAATACAAGAAACACCAGAAGAACTCTTTGGAATTCTTACTCAGAATTCAACTATCCTAATTTTCCCTTTCTGTGATTGATTTTTTCCCCAGTGATCTTTCAATTCACCCAAAGTTTATTATAGTGATATCTCAGAAAAGTCTGAATTCCCATCTGCTTGGAGCACTGTTATCTAAACAAGTTTAAATGAATACATTTGGACAATGGAAACCTTTTAATTTGGAGGTCACACAAATAAAGCCTAACATTCACTCCAAGCAATTTACCTTTCATTATTATTAGTTTTGTGGGTATTGGCATATTAGAGGCAGCCAAATTTCTTCCCCAAATAAGACACTTTTAGTTGTCACCCTCTCAACAGCCTTCAAACTAAGATGACATGACTGACTAGAAAGCTATAGCCAAATTATCATGAATATCCATGAAAATTAGAATGGATTTTTTTTCATTGCCTTTCCCTCTACTATTCTGGATGTTGGATAAATGGCATTTGTCAGATCATATCTTCACCTCCGTCCAGCAGCGCTTCCCTACCTTTGGAGAGCATCCTTTACATTCATGAAGGGCCTCCAATCCAAGTAGAGGTTATACAGCAAGTATTTGTCTATTCATCGTTATATACAGCATGAGAATGTTTTAAGACTAAAAAGTCTTGGCTTTCAACTTGTCCTAAGTTTGAATCCAAAATTTAGGAAATGCTATCAGATGAGGATGGCTAGGGTGGCTATTAATTTTATGTGTACATTGGCCCCTCACCGCAGCCTGTGTATATTTGGGGGAGCTGTGGTTGTATGAGGGGGTACAAAGTTACTTGGGAACTCAGCAAATAGCAGTGCCAGTTGGGGTGGACAAGTAATGTGGGAAGACAAATTTGAGCAAAGAATAAATTCTGCTGTTACTTTTCCTTGTTTTCATTCCTAAACATACTGCAGATGTCCTCCGAGAGGCAGTCTGGCCTAGAGGGTTTTAGAATTCGTTTAGCACTTAAGGAGAAATGGAATAAAGTGACTGACTTAGGTAGATTTGAGAGAAAATAATCTAATTGAACTTCAAGTTCATCTACCCTAAACTCATCATCCATTCTTTTTGAGTTGACTTTATGTAGAATGGATAGATATTCCCTTTTCATAGAAGCTTGAAATTGGAGGCGGGTGGTATTATGGAAAGACAGTGGATTTGGATTAAGAGGACTGGAGTTCAAATCCTGATTCTGCCCTATCTCTGACCTTGGAAAATCACTAAACCTCCTGGGGCCTTGGCTTTATAATCCCCAAAATATGAGGGTTGGACCTCTAATATCCCAACTTAATTCTAGGCGCCTGGGACCTCATGGATCATATAGTTCAGCTGCCTCCTCTTTAGAAATCTTATCTCCTCTCTGATTTTCTGTGTCTCTGCCTTTAATTTTGGCAGCTTTGGGGTGTGGGCGTGGTTCCATCTGTGGGTGTGGTGCTGCTTTGGGCGGTGTCTGGTTCTTGGCACTTAAAAGTTTGGTTCCGAACTATTTAGTTAAGGCCTTCATGGCCTACCTGTGTACAAGCTATAATCGTCTCAGAAATGAGGGAATGATCAGAAACCTTTAAAGTGAGAAGAGCTTCATTTTACTACAGAAAGAAGAAAAGGACAGGTATATACATACTGATGCTGTACATTTTCAAATGGACTGACATTTAGGGATAACATCTCCACAACCCCCTAAAAGAAAGGCTCAGTTGTTAGTTCTTTTGGTGGTATATACTGCATTTTAGTGGCCAGAATATTGGATCTGGCATCCAAGGGGCTGGGTTTCTGCCTTTGCTATGTATCTTAACTAGCTCTGTGACCTTAGTTGTAAAATGAGGGCATTAAACTAGATGACTTAGAAAAGCCTTTCAACGAAATTTCAATATATTATCTTCTGAACTTACTTGCCAGGGTCATCGACAGATCAGTGATACACAGGAAGTTCAGAACCGTAAGAAAGGGTGAACTCTTCTTTATAAGAGTAAAGTTTTAGTAATAGTTCAGGAAACTCTTTTGAGTGAATTGAGCTACTGGGCCCACGTGAGAACCTTTCCTGTTGAGTGATATATTTTAGTCATCAGATAATCTAACACTAAATGAGTCTCCATTTTCATCATTTTTGTGCCACTGACCAATTCTCAATTTTGTGGGGTAGTCTCATAAGCTCCAGCCGTGGTTTCAAGGTCCAGAATTTTCTTCCCCCCCTCCCCCATAAGATGTTCAGTTCCAGCAATTTGGGCAGATTGGCCTTTATCTTTTGTCTCCCTTACTTCCCTCCATCAGCCTGTGTCTATGATGGTAAATCAAAAGCTACAAGCACCCTGTTTTAGGATTGAGAAATTATATTTCAAAATGAGAGACTGCTCTATGTTTTGATAGTTTCCTTTGGGACACAGTTATTAGGTGTGTAACTCCCAAAGTGTGACTCCTTATGAAACTTATTTGGTGATTGAACATGCCACTTTGACCCCCAAGATCTCGAAAAAAATTTTAATTTAGCTCCTTTTTTTTATCATTCTCCTTAGCCTCTCCTTGTTCCCCTTTCATGTAGCCTTAAATAGTCAACTAAAATATTAATGGCAGTGATTTGACAAATATTCTGTAGTCAGGCACAAACCACTTAACATAGATCACAGCATTTTCTGCTATTGGGAAATAGTGCTTCTGGAATCCTGCAGTCCTGAGAAAATTTTCAGAGTTTTATAACTAGGATTAAAGTTGTAACTATAGATTTAGAGTTGCAAGGGACTTTAGAAGTCATCTAGTATAAACTCATTTTACAGAAAAGAAAACCAAGTCCCAGGGAGGTTGGTTAAATGATTTATCGAAGGTCACATAGTAAGCAGTAGAGCTGGGAGTTAAACCCAGGTTCTCTGGCTCTAAATCTAGTGCCATTTTCCTGCACCAGTGCGCATCACTGATGTTTAATGTTTGGTGGTAAAGAAAGGAAATTAATTCAGTTACTAGATCCCTGCACTGAACCAGGCAACACTACTCCCTGCAGGCACAGCTCACCTCTGCCACAAACCAAGTTTCAGCTTCTGAACCAACTGGCTATCATTATTATTCATCTTTTGTATTTGTTATTCTTCTTGAAGAAGGTAGCAACTGTATTCACTCTCTCATTTCATCTCTGCATCTTCAAAAAGGAATCTCAATCACATTCTGCTAAATATGTGCTATAGGTCCTACCTAGTGCTTTCATTCTTAGGACTCCAGAAAAGGCTATAAATACAATGTAGCTTTGTGTACAATTAGTACATTTTACCTTTTCAATGTGAGTATCATATAGAAGCATAAGATTTAGAACTGGAAGAGGCCTAAGTGATCTAAGTGACCTAAGTAATATTAGTTTAGTAGAATCCAGTTTCGACTAAGTTATAAACCACTTTATTTTCTGTTATTCCCTTGTAGTATTGGAAGGCAACTGAGTATTAGTTCATTTTACAGGGGAAGCAGCTACAATACAAAAGATGCTATCAACTTAATTATGTGATGTAGAGCAAATTAAAATGAAGAACTAAGAGTGAGAACCTGGATTTCTTCCCTCCTGTACACGTTACCAGTTTGGAAACAAAGTGGAACCAATTTCATTGCAGGAAGTTGAGAAGGCTAACTAGTATGTTCTCATCTGTGTCCTGTCATTATACTTAAAGGAGAGAGAACAGTTCAATCATTCTTAATAGAATGATCATCAGTTATTTACAAGTAGGAGATGTGGTAGGCTATCTAACTGATGAGCCAGTATTTAACAAATGCCTACCGTGTGCAGAGCACTACAGAGAAAATAGTAGAAAATTTGAGTAATATCCTTTCTTCTTTTGGTTAGACAAAACATAACATGAAAAATAGAGAATTAAATACCTTAAATTTACATGGGATGTCCCAAAAGATTTTTATCAGTCTCTTCATATTCGTTCTCACTTTTGTCCTCAATAATAATGTGAATGAGATAAGGAAACTGTTTAACTAAGACTCAGATGTGAAATGACCTGTCTGTGATTGTCCAGTCAATCAGGAGTGACATTGTGACCAAATTTATAAAATATTGACTGACTAGTTTCTTTCCATTAGAAGATACCACCTTATTTTTCCCAATAATAGAAAACTAATGCCACAGACATTTAATAAGCACCTGCTGTGTGTAAGAACACTACTAAGTGTGGGGAAACACAGAGTACAAAGAAGATGTAGTTCTTGCCCTCAAGAACCTTATAGTCAAGTAAGAGGGCATAAGACACAAAGCTACATAGTTACAATGCACGGTACTGTGCTGTACTGTCAACGGTTCTGCTTTGGAAGAAGGACTTGGAGAGATCAGAAGAGGTGCTGTGTATGTCGGGCTTTAAAGAATAGCTAAGAATTTGTCAGGCAAAGGGAGGAGGGACTTTTAAAACATGGACATAGAAGTATGAATGCAAAGCGTAGTATTGTTTCAGGAGCAAACTGCCGTCCAAGTTCTGTGGGGATTGCTAAAGTAGAGATAGTCTGAGAGGATTTCGTGAAGGTGGTAGTAACTTTGGGGCAGATCTGAAGACAAGGGTATTATTTGGCAAAGAGGAGCGAAGTGGGCATTTTAAAGTGTGGTAAATGGGATCTTGTAGCCTGAAATAAATCACCTTGCTGTTTTGTTTTGAAATCAAATTTAAATCCTCCTGGAATGGTACCTGTATCTTATTGCCTGTTAGAATATACTTCCTGTATCCCCAGGTGGGATTGGAAAAGCAACGCAGAGGTTTTTTGTTGTTTTTCAAATTGTTAGCGCTTCTATCTTGCTCTCAGATACTGAACTAAGAGCTGAGGTGCAGTGTCAGCTAAGTAAGGAACATGGTAGCAGCCAGTATTTGAGAAGACCCTGAAGTAATCATGCTTCCTTTTTTCCCCACCTCAAGCACTGACCACGTACAGATACCTAGAGGACATGAGGCAGTGAGCTGTGCAGTAGCATCAGTAGTAAGTTGAAGGGTTCACATAGCTAGCTAGCTTTTTCAGAATCTCATTTTAGAGGTTGAGGAAAGCGAGATTCTTTTCCCAGTCTTCTTGAAGGTAAACTGCAAGATGATTTTATTAATTGACTTGGGAAAATTTCTTTCTGTTTTACAGAAACAAACCAGAGGCAGTAGAAGTGACATTTGCAGGTAAGTTTCATAACTTCAGTTGTATTATGGGAAAGTGGAAGACAAATATATATAAAACAGAACCATCTCTAAAACAAACACTATAGGTCTTAATACATTCACCAGCAATCAGCTTATATTCACCAACAGTCAGAAGAAATTTTTAGGAGAAAATTTAAGGTGTTAATGAACATCAATAGCATAGCATACTGGACAAAGCACAGAACACATAGGATTTAACCAAGCTTTACTATGAAAGGCACTTTCCACTTTTGTTTTTTCATCAGCAAAATGAAGAAGTTAATCTAGATCATCTTTAAGGCCCTTTCTGACTACCTGTCTTGGCAGAGTAGTCTTCGTTCTGTGATGGAAACTAAATCTCTGGGTTTTGTCATCCCAGAAAATGTTGTACAAAGCCAGTGAATGGGATGTCTTCACTAAAAAATTCACAGATAAAAGGTTGCCTGACCGTAACTGAAGACTTCTTGTAATTTGCTAGTCTTCTCTAGTGCTCCCTCCCCCAAATATCCTGTAAGCTAGGATTGCTGACCCCATTGTCTGCAGGTTCTCATCATGTTTGCTTTACACTCTCTGGACTCACATAGATAAGAGCTACTGGTTCATTAAAACAGGTGGACTTCTCCTTTCCTTACCACCTATAAATTTGGTGTCTTTGAATTATGTTTACACTTTTATTTCCTATCTTTATGTGTGTTCTGAATTTTCTTATCCACATATGAACAGCTTCCTTGAGTGCCCTGATCTAATTAGAAATCTTTCTATTTTTGTTTTGTTTTGTTTTGGTGGGGTTTTTTTTGTTTTTTTGTGTTTTTTTTTGTTTTGTTTTGTTTTGGTTTTGGGGGTTTTTTTTTGTTTTTTGGTTTTTTTTGACTGAAAACTGAGGTACCTTTCTTGTCACTATAGAGGAAGTTTTGGGAGATAATGACTGCTGAGTTTAAACTATAATATACATTCCGGTTCTAACAAGATAAATCATGAGTTGACAGGCTTTGGCAATACCTTACTTGCCTCTTTATGAATGTTGTTACATCTTTTAAAAAGTGGCTAGAATATGTGTGTGGTTCACAAAACTAGGTTGTTCATTCTTGTTTTATGAACCATACGGTGTAGTACTTAATAAGATGGTAGTTTAGTTTCATGAACCACACAGTTTAGTTGTACCATGCAGTCTATAAGCCAAAATATACTGAACCCATTGGGTGAAAAGGGAGATACTTTAAAATTAGGCAAAGTAGCCTGGAAATGGCCAGGAAGAAGGAAAGCTGCCAGGACTGAAGAGCTTTTTGTCTTATGTTTTCTGGCAAATGAACAAACATCATTCGTACTGAGCAACAAGGTGTGAAAAGTATAAGAATAGCTTAGTAGGTTTAGTTAAGATCAGAGAGGCCAGTACTTACAACTTCTAATCATGCTATTGCCTCTGACTTCCACATAAAATTAAAATGTTATGTTTTACATTTTCATTTTATGCTGACCTGTCTTAAGAGAGTATAAGGATAAGCTAGTGATCACAAAGCTTTTAAGAAGAATGTGCTGAGTAATAATATGCCCCCTGGCCAGCTAAACATCCTCACCCTGTGTTTCTCCCACAGACTTTGATGGAGTCCTTTATCATATTTCAAATCCCAATGGAGACAAAACAAAAGTGATGGTCAGTATTTCTTTGAAATTCTACAAGGAACTGCAAGCACATGGAGCTGATGAGGTGAGTGCCCTCCTGTTTTCCTCATGACTCTTTGGTGTTCTACCTTGCCTTTCATTGGCAGCTTCCCACAGAGCAGTGTAGGCTAAGTCAACTCCACTTTCTTCAATGTGTCACACCTAGCAAAGGCCAGTCTGGACTGTTGACCCAATTCTAACCAGTGACTATCAAACTGTTTATCTCATAGTGAAGTGTGATATCTATTTTCTTAAAATAGTCACCCCCTCCAAAAACTCTGGAGAATTTGATGGTCTCTAAGCAGAATAGATTACCAAAGACTGAATGATATACTGATTTTTTTTTGAAGATGAGCATTGTCCATATTTCTTGACCATTAGAAGAAAGAATAGCTAGAACAAGATATGTTTGATTATGATTTTACTTTTTTTTTTCATAGGGTTATTAGTTAGAACCATTCTGACTAGGGACACTATACAAATTAGAGTTGTCTCCACCAGATTTTTAAAAAAAGTTTTAGGCTTAGTTCCCCATTCTAGAAATTAGAAGAAAAGCCCCTTTCTTTTTGGTTTTGCAAATTGAGTGTTCTTTGTGCCTGGACTCCCTTCTGACTTTAGCTGTCTTAGAGGAAGTAAGATGGGGTGTCTAGGCATTGTGAAACCCTTAACTGCCATACTTTGTTCATTGGCTGTTGGCTGATCTCTACAGTGACAGGTATAGTTCCTGTTGAACTATATTTGCTCTGGGGAGAGCCATTTATGGAAGAAAGAAAATGCTTTTACATTACTGTATGAGTGCTGTGGTTGGGTTTCAGAGCAGGAAGTATGACTCAGTTCCTGAATTAGTTTTCAAATAGCCTAGTTTTAACAAACTGAGTCCTTGTAGTATTGAAGGAAGATGTAGCTATTTCTATTCATTTTCTTTAAGATAAGGGAAACAATTATTGAATTATTTAAAAGGATCACAAAAAGAGGTTAAATAATATTTTTTTAAAATTTCTGGATAGCTTTTAATAGACTGGGATTTGACTAAGTGTTTTTCTTCAAGCTTGAGGGTTCAGAGAAGTAGAGATGGTCACTTCTCTTGGTGGTCCTGATTTGCTCTATCATGAGGAAAAAATGTTTACAGAGTAAAGTTCTTTTACCTAGAAAAGAGAATGGGGAAAGGGGGAACTGACACGTAAACACAGTCTTTAAGTGCAGGTTTGTCATAGGAAAGTTCTAATCAGCCTTCTCTCCCCCAAGTTCAGCACAAGAAGAAATGGGCTAATGTTCTAGGAAGAAAGGATTTTACTGTCAGAACTACCTGGCAGAATTATTAAATGCATCAGGCAGCTGAAAGACCTTGTGTAATAATTTTCCCCAGCAAAGAAAACCACTCTCTTTGATGGTTTTGGTGAAGAAAGGGGAAAAATACTGAGCTCAGTTTCTTCTCCTACTCCATGGCCCTGGGAGGAAGGGACTTTAGAGCAGGTTGTTCTGTTTAACTGCAGGGGTCAAAGAACAAACACCTACTGCTTGGGTGGAGTGAAGAGCCTTCACAGTCTGGGAGCCTCATCAGCAACGAATCACTCCCTAAGTCGGTTAAACAGTGACCAGAGTGTGATAATGAGAAGCAGTTTGTTCCACGTCTGAGGATCTCAGGCCTAGCATGCTTTTTCAGAACAGAAGGCATCTCTTGATGATAGGGAAAATGTGACAGTGACAAGCTGCTTCCTGATGTCATGTTGGAAAAGTGAATCATGGTTAAAGTGCATTTCTGGAATCATGATGGGGAGGCAGTGGGTTTGCTGAGGTGGGAGGAAAGGGGCAATAACAGTGCTTAGATGCGATATGATTTGGGTCTTGAGTACCTGTTAAATCTTTGCAGAACTTGGCTAAATCTTGAGAGTCAGTTTTTGCCTACCTCTCATTCACCTTTTTCTCACATTCTTCAGGAAGTAAGAGAAGTATAAAGTAGTTAAAGGACCAAATTAAAATTTGCCAGCTTATCTTTACCCTCTGGGCATACATATGGTTTATTTCTCAAATACTTTAAGAGTAAGGTCTGGGGATTTTGTGGTCAGCTCCCTCTGTACCATTTAAAGTCTAGGACCTTAAAGCTCTTACTTCACTTTCTCTTCTGTCACACAAAGAATAGAGAATCAATTCAAGCATTTATTAAGTGGCTGCTATGTGCTAGGGACTGGAAGATACAAAGACAAACCGATTATCTTATTTAGCTACAAGTCACCAAGAAGGATCACTACATTGATGTCTGAACTTCTTAGTGCATTACTTTTACACAGGCCCTTAAGTGCCAGTTAGCTGTTGGCCTGGTCGTTTGAAAGGGTAGGACATTTCCATGAACCTGAAACAGTTCATGTGCATATGATGACATTAAGATACAGACCTAGCTTCCCAGCCTGAGTCTGTCACTGACTTCTGCTGCCTCTGCTTTAATTTTACCCATTAGAAAAAGAATCATTACCTCACCTTATCTACCATATGAGGCAATGATTAGGGCTAAATATGTATATCAGCATAGTATAATGAATTACCTTGTAAGTGCAAACTGTTATTTCTTTATAAAGACCAGAGGATACTGAAGAGGTTGTTACATTCTTGACAGCTTTATTACTGATGTCTGTTCATCTCTAAATGTAGTCATCCCTCAGTATTTTGGGATTTCATATTGACAAGTACTGTAAGTCTACATACATAAATTTATTGTCAGCAGTTAAATTTTGTTAAACATTTCAGTGTGTCCAAGAACTATGGGCTATACCCTCTTTCTTGCAGAAGGAAATTCATGAAGCAGTTGCTACAGCTACAGTGGTGGCTGCAAAGACTGCATAGTACTCAAGATACTAATCTCTCTTACGTAGAAACTCCTATGGGTACAGTGTGTTGTGTTGTGTTACTTGTTTTGTGTGTTAAACATGATCAGAATTATTAAAATAATGGTTTGGGGTGGGGCCTAGAATTGTTCGAAGTTTTTCACATTTTTAGGGGTCGTGTGCCTCTAATACCCTGCCAATGTTAAGGGACAACTATAGCTGCTTTACTTCTCTCCTTCACGTCTTTGCCCCCTTTCCCTCCATTCTAGCTCTCAGATACAGCAGTGGAAGGATACTTCTGCATACTCTGCTTAAAAACATCAAAGCTTTCAGTTGCACACGGAAGGAGGGGTGAACAATGGAATGACTGAGGAAAACAGAAGTTCGATTTTCTGAGTATATCAGTTTATTAAGCAGTGCATGCCAGTTGCCCAACAAATCAAGACCTGTAATTACCTTAATAAAAATGTCTTATCTCTCCCCTTCTCCCTTCACACCACATTGTTAAATTCCTGAAAAGCAATGTATAGGAGGAGACAGACTTTTATACATTAAAAACAATTGAGCAAATAAGGCAATTAGTTAAAAGGAAACACTGCAACATCAGGTGATCTGATTTCTGATTGTACAAAAGGTTAGGGACTTTGCAGGCTGGGATGGGGAGAGCAAACAGCTCCAGTTACCTGAAATCAGAAAAAGAAGCACTCCATTTCCCACCCTCCACCCCCCCAAGTGTCTGTATATAATCAAAGGGACATGGAAACAATAATTAATTGATCAGTATAGGGCCAGTTTTCAGGTAAAATATATGGGTTGCATGAGAAAACTTGCATCAGTTTTTGGACCTGAGTTCCTGGTCAGCATAAGCTAGGTCCGTAGTTAAGAGTTTCTAACAGCATAGAGAGGTGGTCCAATTTGCCAGCCACCCAGGGCTAAATTCAAACAATACAATAAGGTGTTCTCCCGATTCCCACAGCTAAACGAAGTATTCTCACAAGATAGAATTTGGACTAGACCCATAATTGAATAGAAAGGGAACGGAGCTAGCTTCAGATTTGTTACAAGATGGAGTCAGTGTGGTTTGCTTGCTGTCCTAATCCCCTCAGCTGCATAGATGGGGGTGGAGGGTGGGGAGTCACACTGGGTGCTAACTTGTTCAAGCACCCAGAAGCTACATTCTTCCACTGGCTCTTCCTTCCCTCCTTACCTTCTCCTTACCCTACCCCAAGCCCCCTTTTTAGAAAGGTGAGAGAAAAGGTGCCAAGGTCATTGTTAGAGACAGGAGGCAAATGGACAGTGTCAGCTGAGTGCCCTCTTTCTCTCTATGAAGGAGATTAGTGTTAGGCAAGACTGGATATCTTCTGAGGGTAGATGGAAGGTAGCTCTCTGGATCTAGGGAGGAAAGCGTTACAAGGTGTCAAAGGGACAGAAAGCAACTATTTAAATAACCTATCTAGACCCCCAACTCAGGACAAATTCTATAACCAGATTCACAGTGTGGGCATTATCTTAGAACCCCTAGTGTCCAACCTCTGTTAACTCTTTTCTGTGGGGTCATTGCTTCCCCACCTGCCTGCAGTGATTAGAACTACCTAAGAAGAGTAGCGCTTACTACATTTGAGGTGAAGTTATTGACCACTGGAGGAAACCTTTCAATCCTTGAAGGGCATGGTCTTTGGAGGAACTGAATAGTGTTGGTTCTAGAAAGTCAACCCAACACTGTAGTCTTAACATATCGTGTTCTTTTCTTTGTCGTCTTTCATGGGTATGGAGAGAAAGCTCTTGTGTTGGTTAAAAACATGATTCGGATTTCCTGGATCCTCGCAAATAGTGGCTTTTCTAAATTGAATAATCTGCACCTCAAAGCATTAATTAAATTAAATCAAAGCTACACATCTTTCAAAATGGAACTTTCAGGGCAAGAACTGTATCATACTCATCATTGTAACCCAAAGTACAACTAGCAGAGCCTATTGCTACCTAGTAGGCATTCCATAAATTGTTGAACAGCCTCCCCCACACCATTGGAGGTCATCTACAAGCTTCAGAGCAGTCAGTGTCCACCAAGGGAGGAGGAGGTCAAACTAGGTGCTGAGGAAAGATGGTATTAGGACAAGCCATAGAAAGATCCTGAATATATATCTCAGCTATGTTTTCTTTTTATCTCTGAATATTAACTACAAATTGTTAGAACTAGAATCTTACCTGATTTTACCTAAGAGATCATGTAGTACAGCTTCTTATTTTACAGATGACCATACAGATTTATAGAGTTTATGTGATTTGCCCGGGGTGGCAAAGCTGGGACCCAAACCTTGGTTTCTTAAAAGTAGATTTGTTGGGACTATAAGCTTTCAAAGACAAAACAGTAATGTCTGGGATCCAGCTGTCTATGCCCCTTATTTTTTTTAAACTGACTGCAACTTCCTAATTTCTAAGAAAATAAGACAATCTGCTAACTGAAATCAGCCCAGGTGATCTTGGTTTTTGTCTTGCATTTTCTTGAAGTTAGTGGATTGACTTAGTCAACTGATAAGTAACACAGTCTGCCCTCACACTCAGGGTTAGAGGACAATTGTGCATAATATGGTAGGACTTTGAGAAAAGGTGAACAATGTAGAGGGGAGATATTGTCCTAAAGGGATAGGTGACAGAACTCTGAGAAGACAGTCTCAGATCTGTCTTGCTTAGTTATTCTTAAATGAGTGTTTTGTACTCTGCCCATAAAATAGAGTTGGAGGGTGAGATTACTGATTTTATATTCCAGCAAGAATAATGATTTCCCCCTCAGCTTGAAATTATTTCTTTTCCTCAAATCTCTCATACCACCCAGGCATCTTGTGTGTGTATTTTTCCTGTAATTACCTTAATAAAAATGTCTTATATCACCCTATCTCCCTTCACACCAGATTGTTAAATTCCTGGAAACCAAGCTTTGTATCCCCAGGACCTAGCACATAATAGACCCTTAATAAATGGGTCGAATTGAACTTTACAAATAAATGATTAAAAAAAAACTTTTGAGATGACACTGTGTTTTTGTTTTTGTTTTTGTTTTTTTTACAGTTGTTGAAGAGGGTATATGGAAGTTTCTTGGTAAATCCAGAATCAGGTAAGCTTCTGTAAATTAACATTTATACCTTAGCTTTTCCTGAAGGATTTAATCTGAATGTTGTACATTTCTCTCTTTTTTTAAGCATGTACATTTCATAAACCCAGTTTTTCCTCTGTATAAAAAAATTGCAAAAAAATAGCACTCATGGCACTACTCTTTCCAATATTGGTAGTGATGGATATGTCACCAAAAAATAGCATGGACAACTGTTGCCTAGATTTCCACACTGAAGGCTGCCATTGTTTGCCTGTTATGATTTAAAAAAAAAAAATCAGTGCCTGCTTAATTCATCCAAAAGTTTTGGATGAATTAAGCAGGCATGGATTTTTCTTTTACTACTACTTTCCTGACTCCTGCACAATTGAAGGAAGATTGTAGCTAAATTTGGGAGAAAAATATTTGTCTTCTCTTAACCTACTATCGATGATCAACTATGGACTGACTCCAGAAGAGTTGAAAATATCTGTGGCCCACTTTGATGGGCACAGCTATTATGAGTTATTAGAACTTATTTGGGAAGAACTGGTCAGTACATTATATCTGTGATTAAATTATATTCCCATGCCCTAAAACAGTTAGCCTGGCTCCATGTTGGAATAAGATTCTAAGTTGTAAAGCTGTTTGAAGATAAGCTATTTTCAGAAATATGAGCATCATTTGGTATTTGGGTAATGCCACCATTATACCTCGTTTAAAAGTCTCCTGGAAGGTGAAGGTGGCTACTTTTTAATGTAAAAAATACAAATAATGCAAAACAGTATTCTTATGTTTAATGCTTTTTAAAAAATTATAACACCTATCATTCCCCACTCCCACTCTCTTTTCTGTTTTGGAATGTGTTCTTGCGGCCTATTACATTACTACGTCTGGTAACATAGTTTCTGACAAAACAGAGTATCGTTGAAAGTCTTTGTAACTAGAGTTATTATGAAAGAGACACACAAATGAAAACAACTTAACTGTGCCGGCCTCTTATTTCATTACCAAGGACCAAATAAAATGCAAAAGTCAAGATTCAGAGGCAAAAACCTGATTTTGATGGATTGGTTAGGATGAAATGTATTCTGGGGAGAGAGAGTAATAATTGCCACAGAAATTGTGTACAGTATACGATCAAATGCCAAATTAAAAAAAACCGAAGTACCTCCCTCTCATTACTTTGGGATCATTTGTCTTATCCAATTTAGAAATCTTAACCATAAGGTACTGAATTTTTACTTCATACTACCTAGCATTCTCTCCTTCCTTAAAGTCAGACTTGTTTTAGTCTTGCCTATATTTGTTTTGTCTGGCTTCTAAAATCCAGTAAACCCCAGCTCTGAAAATATTCCCTTTCTTATCTTCTTCCAACTCATCTGTTTATCTGGTTCCCCAGTACCCAGAATGGGGAGGTTATTGTAATTATTTAATGTTAGAGTGCCAGCAATGTAGTAAACACTGTCCAGAACAGAAATTTAAGGAACTCATGACCTTCAGGTTCATGATCGTAATGGGACAGGCCCAACAAATACAGAGAATGGAGACAGTCTTGGACAGAAGAAACAGTAATAGCACAGAAGTCTGATACATTCAGCAATTTGAAATTCATACCATGATGGTAGAAACCTATTCTGTGCCCCCAAGTTCCATCAGTTGCCTAGGATTTGAATCAGCTCTATTGAGTCCTCTCTCATTCATACTCACATGTCTCTTTATACACAACCCCATATCATTTGGACCTTTTGGCTCATATTAACAACATATATCTAATCACTAGTTTCTGAAATTCCTAATTTTCCCAGTGCTTATTAGATGCTAATTATGCAGGTTCTTGGCATGTTACCCTGGTAAGAAAATGTCTCTTAATTTACCCTGAACCTAAAGGAATATTTTATAGATACATTTATCAACTTACATTCTGCCTTTATATTCATGGTTTTTAATGGTGTGTTCCTTTTTCACAAATGTCTCTGAAACAAGCCAAATTTCTGATTGAAGTTCCCAGATTGTGTTCTTGGAAGCATTGTCTTTGTTCTAAACTGGAGGTGTCAAACATCATGTCAGTAACACTCAAGAGAACCAGTTTAAAATGCATAAAATGTTAATATGTGGTTTTCTAAGTCAACATGCCACCTTTTGCAAGGATCCTTATGTATAGTTTAGTAAGTCCGTTGTTTTATGTGGGCTCGATACCAATGTTCTCAACTATCAGGCATCTTGGTGTCACTTAAAGTTTTTATTTTATATTCATTAAGTGTTTTCATATTTGTAAGCGTCCTAGAAGATTCTAAGATGGACTTTAATTCAGCCTAGTGCAGCAAAAGGAAATGGGCAATATTCTGCTTGTTTTACAGATAGGGAAAGGAGGCCAGAATTAACGTTAAGTAAGTTAATGTTTAAACTCTAGAGCTTTTGTTAGAAGAGATTAGTGAGAAGAGTTTGGTAAACTTTTTTTAAGTTAGTTTTTTTCAATTAGCAAAAATGTTTTCCATTCCCACTTCCCGTTAAGCCAAATAGATTCCCGCATTGAGCATGTCCAGAAAACATATCTCAGTCCGTACTCTTGAGTTCATCCCCTTCAGTCCAGAGGCAGGTAGCGAAATCTCAGCAGGGGTGCTCAGGGCTTATGGCCGATCATTTCTTTGTTCAGAGTTTTTAAGTCTTTCAGAGCCGTTTATTTTTACGTATTTTTGTAAAATTGTTCCTGCAGAATCTTCATTCTGCATCGCTTCATACAAGTCTTCCCAGGTGTTTCTGAAACTGTTTCCTTAGATCATTTCTTTTGACACCACAGTATTCTATTACATTCACATGCCATAATTTGTTCAGCCAATCTACATTTGATGAGTATCTCCTTAGTTTCCAGTTCTTTGCCCCCACAAAAAAAAAAGTAAATATTTTTATACAAGTCCTTTTTCTCTTCCCTTGATCTCTTTAGGATATGGACCTAACAGTAATATCACTGAGAATGCAGTTGAATAGCTTTTGCGGCTTAGTTGCAATTTGCTTTCCACAATAGTTGGACCAATTCACAGTTCTACCAGCAATCTATTAGTGTACTAATTTTCCAAAGCCATTCCAACATTTTTCATTTTCCTTTTTTTCAATACCTTTGCCATTCTGATCAATGTGAGACAAAGCCTCAGAAACACTTTAATTTACAATTTCTCTAATTCTTAGTGATCTGAAGCATTTTTTTTTCACATGGCTATTAATAGCTTGGAATTCTTTGGTAGACATTTTAAACAAGATAACAGCTGATGGATTTCCCTTCCTCAGGATACAATGTCTCTTTGCTATATGACCTTGAGAACCTGCCTGCGTCAAAGGACTCCATCGTGCATCAAGCTGGAATGTTGAAACGAAACTGTTTTGCCTCCGTCTTTGAGAAATACTTCAAATTCCAGGAAGAGGGAAAGGAGGGAGAGAACAGGGCAGTAATCCATTACAGAGATGATGAGACAATGTGAGTATAGACCATCATGCCTGCACATCGATCTTTACAGTTAAAGGCTAAGGAGTGATCCTAAGAAGATGAAGTTAGTGGTGATTTAGTATGGGGTTTGAGAGAATTGTGTGTCTCTCAAAATAATAGTCCCTTTAGAAGTCACTACATTTTAAGTTATTCTTCTTGTGATAATGGCGAGCCAAAAGTGCTATAGCTAAAATGGTTGGCCCTGAGGGCTTCAGCTTTGATACCTTTGTTCTTTATTTCTACTGCCTTATACTCTCACATATTCCAGAGGGTCATATTAGGAGCAATCAATTTATTAGTGGATTTTGTTGTCAAGGCAAGGTAAAAATTAGTACTAAGTATTTGCTAGTCATCAGGCATTGTGTTAAGCATAGTCAAGAAAAATACATTCCCACATTGGCAGTGTCCAAAAAATATGTCTTAATCTGCATGCTTGAGTTCATCCCCTCTCTAAAGATTTGAATAGTGTGCTTCACCGTGGGTACCTTGGAATCATAATTGCTAAATAAGGTTCTGAATCATAAAACTTACTCTTAATAGTCACTTACAGTGCCATTTGGGGAGAGAAGAGGAATAGTGTGACATTGTAAAATATATTGTTTAGTGTAGGGGATATATGTGACTGATAACCCTTACCCAAAAAAAAAAAAAAAGAATTAATTTTATAGTCTCATATGAAGCCATTTTTTCTGTGCCTCATGGAAATTTCCTAAGCCACTGCTGATAGAAGAAAGACAGGGAATATGCTGATTAATACTTACGTAAAACAAGGTATTTCCTTTTGGGGAGCCCATATTGTGAGAACTCTGAATATTAATTCAGTATCAGAAGCTCTTGAGAGCTATAAGAAAAGTCTACTTTGTCTCAGTGTCTGTGATAGAAAAGCAAGGGCCGGATTGATGTGCCACATAGGAATACATGTGGAGGCCTATGAAGAGTTAATCCCAGATTCCATGTTAAAAATAAAGCTGAAAACCTAAAGAACTCTCATATTTTCCATGGTACATAGTACTCTCTCGTACAAACAGTACAAACAAGCTCTTCGCAATAGAACTCCTTTTCTCAAGCCATGTCCGTTGTAATTGTCCCTCACAGTCCACTTCCTGGCTGAGGCTCCTCCATTATCACAGGAAGTAAGAACAGGCAACATGACAGCAGTGCTGTCCAGTGGTTCACTTAATTTTTAGCAACCCCTGGCTACCAAAGAAGGCATTTGGGTTCCACTTCCTGCAGCAGCATCCGTGGAAGTGCCACGTCCTCCGGGGAGGTGTGTTGCCTTCCATCTCAGTCTTCAAAAATCAGATCCAAGCAATTGGTGAGCAAACTTTTTCTGGGAGAAAGTGAATCCCTAGAGTACTTGGGAACTTTCCAGTTTGTTAATAACACCATGATGAAGATAAAAAACCATACCTTTTTTTTTTATTATTACTATTCAAGTCTAGCAGCTTCAATAATTTTACTTTATACAGAAACTTTTGAGCATCCTTTAAAATATATAGAAAAACACTGCACTTCTATTGATAGAAATTACTACTTTTTATGTAAGAAGAAATTAGCTGAAATTAAACACATGTTCAAAAATTTTTCTTTCAGAAACATTAAAATGGTGTCGGCATTAAATTGCAGAAACTGAATACTCCGTTGTATATATAAAGCATTTCACAAGCCTTAATTTGCTTATAATTAAGATAAAGGTTAATTGGAGGCATGAATGGTTCTTTTTGCAGTCCTTTGTGAGCTGCCCGTGCTTCTGGGGCATCACAGCTTAATCAAGTTGACTGTTGGTATTCTGTCAGCCCACAGGTTTTTAGATTTGCTTTCTTGCCTTGAGTTTCTTATTGTGCTCTCAAAATTCATTTTACTGAACCCAAAATTAAAGATCTTAGAGTTCTATTCTTTAATATAGTTTCTTTATAGTTATAAATCATGTGTATATAAAATGAAAATTTGCTTTACTCAGTGATTTATCATATAATCCCTATCTCCAGGCTCTATTAATGCATAAACATACCTCACTATTGTCTCCTAGAGCAAAGTTTTTGGTGTCACCTTAACACACCCTGGGATTCATAGAAGTAAATTGGCTGTTACCTTCGTGGTTTCTCCATAGTTTCTTCCTACTTTACTTCTTTGATAAAATCTTTGACAGGGCCCCATGATGGTTCTTGCTTTTTTCACCATCTTGTTTTTCTTCTCTTCAGGTATGTTGAGTCTAAGAAGGATCGAGTCACCGTTGTCTTTAGCACAGTATTTAAGGACGATGATGATGTGGTGATTGGAAAGGTGTTCATGCAGGTATGGAAAATAGCCTTGGGGGAAAATAAGGCACCCTGAGGCTATGCTTTTATACTATCAGAGCAAGGGCTGTTCAGCCATGTCCATATGTTTTTCTGTTATCAGAGCAAGAGCTATTCAGTCATGTCCAACTCTCTTCGTGACTCCATTTTCAGTTTTCTTGTCAGGGATATTAGAGTGGTTTGTCGTTTCCTTCTCCAGTTCATTTTATAGATGAGGAAACTCAGACAAACAGCAGTCAAGTGACTTACCCAAGGTCACACAGCTAGTGTCTTAGACCAGATCTGAACTCAGAAAGATAACCTGACTTGTGGTCCTGCATACCATCCACAGTGCCACCAACTGCCTGAGAGCAAGAGTAGTTTCCCCTGTTATAAAAGACCAAGTTTTTATCTTTAGGAGCTTAGCTCTGGAAGGGGCACCAGTTGATATACCCCACCTAGCTGCACAACTTGTTTTCCAGGTAGTGATGGCTCTGGAGCCCAGAGAGCCACCAGAAACAGTTGAACAAAAGATGAATTCAATACTAAGTCCTCTGAATAAAGAAATATAGTAGATGTGACCATTAGTAAGTAAGGGTAAAGCATCAGATAAGTTTTTTACTAATTCTTTAATGCAGTCCTGTGTGAGGATTCTCTAAAATATTCACATAGAGCAACACACACCACAGAAACAAGAAAGAGGGCAGAATTGCTCCACAAATGTAGCCTGAGCTTGAGCGAGATCACCATAGGGCATACCAAATCACCCTCCTCAAAAAAAAGCTGGTCTGATTAAAAGCACTAAAAAGGCTTAGTATGGGGTATTTTATAATTGGATTCTTGGTACCGTTGAGCTCAACCACTAGGCTCATGGCTGCCTTGTAGTATCTACCGATCATTGAACACATGTATCTTAAGCTTGTTTTTCTTCTGAGATAGACCATCATTTAGATTTCAATACAGTGGTTAAAGTCTAAGGTAATAAAATAGTACTTTCATTTTTTTATTATGTGACAGGGTGATAAGATTTGGAAAGGTAAAAGAACCTAGTTTTGCCACTGGGAACCTTGCTTAAAAGGGAACTGCATTAGGGATAAGAATGATTTATACATTCTCCTTTAAGCAAGAAAAGTGCCATCTGGGTGTAGCTTCAATGTACTGTGAACTTTCATTTTTTTCCCTTTTTCTGTTCAGGAAGGGGAGCTAATCAGAAATTCTAATATTTTTAGATGTTTTATTCCATATTTAGGAAAATTTAGATGAGTACTTTAGCACTGTGAAACAAGAAAGTAACTGTGAATATACTTTTTCAGACCTAGAAGTCAGCCTCTTGAACAAGCTTTTTATGGCAATTTATGCAAAATTGACAAGAGTTAAGATCAGGAACATAGGAATTGGACTAAATCCAGAGCCACAGGCTAATTTTAAAGGCCACAAATACGCTGCAGTGCATATTTAGAATTAGCTGCATTTACTAGTCCTGTTTGTTTATTCTAGGAGACATCTTTATTTGTACTTTACACAGATCTTATCATGGATGGTTTATCAAGGATCAGGTCCTTTGAAGAATTTGAAATATTTAACATTTGTCTATAAGTTTAAACCCCATCTTTGAAAGTGAGGACATTCAGATAGTTATCTAAAAGGAAAGGAGAACCACTTGCATTTTGTTGCTAACTTCTTTGAGGCATATTTGAAAAAACACACCTGGAAACATGGATATGAAATTACCATAAAGCTTTCTGCCCATTTGCTCTCTGCAAATTCAGAGAACTGAGAGAATTTACTGGCAATGACCAAAAGACACTCTTACTGTTTTTTTGGTCTTTAAAACCATCCACCCAAAACCTGCTTCTGGACTCTGGTAGTTTAAATATTTAAGATGAGAAATACAGACGCACAGCACAAAAGCAACAAGTGCTTGAACTCAAACAGAGTCACTTCTCTTTTCTTTGTAGGTACCCATGCTGCTATCCAGATACTTCTTGAGCTAAATAAATTGACCTTATCATTTGGCAGAAAGGCTTCACTATTTGTTTTTCTGCTTTGAGCCCTTTAATTGAATTCTTTGTTGCATTTCACTGTACTTAAAGTAAAAGGGCCTAGAGTTCCATTCTCTCACCCCTATCTCAGATAGCATAGTGTTCCACTTTGGCATATTTCCTTTGTAATCATACAGAATTAACTTAAAATTGGAACCTGGAACCTAAGAGAAGAATCCAATAAATGTTCAAAGTTATTAGAAAGCTCATGATTTTAGAGACAACAGTCTTCTCATGGTGTTTAAAGATTAGGGCATAGTTAGCTGTGCTTCCTTTTATATCAGAAAGTGCAACAAATTAGTGCAGTACCTAGGAAAAATACTCCTAGTTTCTTTTAGGATTAAAGACATGAATACATTTTAGGGTTGCTATGCCATAGTACTTTTGGAGTACATGGTTGTAGTGGAGTGTGCCAACGAGAAATAGATGGGACGTAGGGGAGATTGTGTGCGTTAGGAAACCGCGTAAGAGACTTAAAAATAAGGACACTGAATAGATAGCGCTGTTTACAAAGTTTCTGTGTATATTTCAAAATGTACAGAATTGAGTTCTAAGTTATTAAGGTTTTAGAAACTTCTGTGCGTCTGAACGTAAATACTGAGCTAGTCAGTGAGTCTTGAGGTATATGAGGCAAAAGACATTGACATGGTGCATCAAACAGAACCTCAAGCAGGGAGACTCAGACTGAGACTGTAATTGAGTTATAATGCTAAGCTTTCAAGGCTGGAGTTTACCTGTCTTAGAATAGTGAATCTTGTTCCTCCCAAGTATGCAGATTGGCCTGTTACTGCAGCACTATTATAACCAAAGATTGTGTATTTAGAGTTATTTGTGTATCCCAGTAGATAATCTGTAATAATGTACTCTCGTGTCCTGTTTACACAAATTATCTTCCCAAAAACCCTCTACCAAAAAATTGCATTCGTAGTTCTGTTTCTGCTGGTCATGCTAACGAAATGATTGGATTATATTTTGAGCTTTTTGTAGCTCTCTCTTCTGTCTGCAGCAGCAGCAGTTATTCTTAAAGCCCGGCTATCCCTATAAGAAAAAAACACCAGAACTTAAATATGACTTACTTAAAATAAAATAAATAACCAGGAAACCTGGAGGAGAAAGAAAATGGTGATGGAGTTGCATATATAACTTCTTTCTGCTAGTGGATTTTTGTCAGTTAACTCTAGAAGGATGTTGTCACTTATTTCACCGTGCATATTGAGAGTGTGATTTGCAGCAGGTGTTCATTATTGGTTGGTTGTTATCCTTCATTCTTGAAGAGGACCAAAATGACATCACTATGCCAGAGTCAAGTTACAGTGTGTTTGACTGTGGCTAATCATACCATTACAAGCTCGGAATGTTCTACCACAAGTCAGGCACAAATAGTCCATGTGAACAGTTGGGGTGGATTCTCTGAATTTGTGCATCTCATGTTTCTTTTGACCTATTTTGATTCTGCTTTGCCATAGGAAATAATGGATAGTTCAGCCAGGTTCCTGACTTTAATGCAAACCTGTGAGTTAAGTTCAGTAACCAGCCAGAAATATCTCCTGGATGCCTCCCACCTGAAATCAGTCACAAAGTCTGGTAGAAAACAGGAGCACAGTGTCCATGCCAGTACCATATGCTGTATTTTCAGCAGTTGTCCAAATAGATTTTTATTTATAGAATCATAGAATCAGCCAGACATAGTGGTACATGCCTAGAATCCTGCTACCAGGGAAACTGAAGCTGGTGGATCACTGAAAAGCTCACATTTACCTAGGTTTTAATTTGCAGAATTCCTAATAATAAGGTAGTCTAATTATCTCTTCTTACAAATGAGAAACCTGAGGGTCCCAGTGGTTGAGTAACTTGTTCATATTAACCCAGCTGTTGTTCAGTCCAGGGCTTCTTAAACATTTTCAACTCTCAGCCCCTTCCGCACTTCTTTAGTCATTTTCAGTAGTGTCTAACTCTTCATTTGAGAGTCACAAGATACTGACAAAGACACTGGAACGGTTTGCCATTTCCTTCTCCAGGTCATTTTACAAACGAGGACACTGTGGTAAACAGGGTCACACAGCTAGTAAGTCTCTGAGGACAGTTTTGAACTCAGGTCTTCCTGACTCGAGACTCAAAGCTGTATCCACTGTGCCACCTCCAGCTAGGAAAGGTTATAGCCTGGACTCTTGACTTCCAGATCTTAGATTCATTCCACAGTAGCACAGCTGCTCCCACTGTCCTTAGCCCTGTTTCCACTTGTCTTCTTTAAGCTAAATAGCTTCATTTCTCCTATCTTCCTTTTGAGCATCTTTATTCTAGGCACCTTTTCTCATACCTCAGCACATCAGTGTCTGGCCAGGTCAGACCTCAGACTGAACACTCGCTTTTTTTGCCTGCTCTATAACAGTTGATATCATATTGAGCTTGCAGTAAAATAAAGTTAGATTGTTCTTTTTTCTCTCTAATCTGTTCTCTCTGCCCTGCCTACTCTGAGCAGCAGCAGTCAGTCCTATTCTTTCTTGGCTCTTCTTCTAACCCCTAATATACTCAGAGGTGTCCATGATTTCATCAGTTTGAATGTTCCGTCTGATGAAGCAGCTTTCAACCCATCCATGGCTCATCTTGGGTACATGTCATACAGTTATTTTATTTCCCTACCTTACCAATCGCAAACTGAGATCAGTGCCACATCATACCCAAATTTCTGTCATTTCTTCTATCATGAGTTCCTCCTTATTGACCAGAATTAGATACAGAATAGCAGTGCCCCTTGTTACTGAAGTGTGCTAAACCAGAAGAATGATTTCTATGAGGACAACAACTTGAAGGACTTAAGAATCTAATCAGTATAAGAATGGCCAGTTAGGTCTTCAGTGGATGTAAGATAAAATACGTTACCTACCTCCTGACAGAGGCACCGGACTGAAAGTGGAGAACAAGACATGCATTTTTTTTTTTTAGCCTGGCCACTATGTACATTTGATTTACTTGACAATTATTTGTTATGAGGGTTTACTTTTCTTTCTCTTGATTTTTAATGGAGGGGAGAGAGGAGAGTTAACACTACAAGTACCAAAGAAAAGAGCACTATCAAAACGTTTTTTAGCATACAGATGGAAGTTCAGAAGACAACACAGAGAAGCAGGTGATTTTGAAAGTAAAGTGTGGCATTATACACTTTTTTCCCCAAAAAAGCCAGTGTTGTGAAATGGAGACTCAATTTCATATACAATCCTCTTTTTACATTCTACATATATTGAACTTTTGGTATTTAAGTTCAGGATAAAAATAAACATTTTTAAGTGAAAGAACTGAGCACAAGCATCAAGAATGTATTCAGTTTGCTCTTTGCAGAAACTCCATAGATCGCTGCTCTGTCCTCCCTCCTTAGTTTGTGGTCTCTTTCCAGAACTCAGCATCTGTTTTCTTCTCCTGTTCGTGTTTCCAGTGCCTGCATTCCCATCAGAACAGCACTTGTTCCTCCTGTTAGCTGTCCTTACCCACAGGCTCGCCACCATTTATCTTCCCTTTGTTTATGGATATCCTCACAGGAATACATCTCTTGAAGTATACTGCTAATCCAGTTTCTTGTGTATAAGGCATGTGCGCTTTCGTTGTCATGTTGTAGTCACCAGTCACATTCAGACAACTCAGCAGTAGCAGTGATGTTGAGTCTACTTTTCGTGTTGATTTCTAGTTCATTTAATTCTCTTACTCTGCACTTGTGGATAGTCACTTTGAAAATAAAAGTCATTAGAATTGCCTCTCTTCTCCACTAATAGTCTTCTTTCTATGTCCCAGCTTTTCCAGTTTCTATTGGACTCAGGAGATTTAGGGGTGATTTTTTTTACCTCCCTCTCCATTTTGAGTTTAAAGCAAGGTTTCTTAATAGGTTTGTTGTTGTCGTCGTTGTTGTTACAAGGAGTCTTCTGGCAGTCTGAAGCCTGTGGACCCTTTCTCAGAGGAGTATTTTTAAATACATAAAATACATAGGATTACAAAGGAAACCAGTTATACCGAAATAATTATTAAAGTATTTTAAAAGAAGGTCGTGGCCCCTAAGTTAAGAACCCCTCCTGTAGGGCATCTTGACCAGACTTGCAAGCCTCCAAGAAAATAAAGTTTTATTGCTGCTTTCAATCCCCAAACAAAGATAACTTAAGTGCTGCTCTAGCTAGACATTTTCTCCCCTTCCTCCAGCTGTTAATGTCTTCCTCTCCAAGTCTTCCTTCCATCTAATCTGTCTTTATCTTCTGCAACGAATTTATATATACAGTAAGTTACTTATTAGAACTTCAACTTCTTGAGGGCGGGCTCTATTGTTGCTTTTCATATTCATGTGTGTATGTATTAAATATCTCAACACAAGGCTGGAGTTACAGGGAGTTTAAAAAAACAGTGTCTCCCTGTTTCTTCTTAGCAACTCCAATCTCAGTCGAAGTTAATATTTGTATGAAGTTTGAGATAATGCTTTTTAAGTTTTCAGTCCATATTTTTATACCTATATTTTTAAATTAGGTTGAAATCATTCTTCTCATCTCTATTTCTTCATATTATTCAAGAGAGATTTCTTCAACTTTACCTGATTTTTGAAAACATAGGGACATAAATTTTTAAGTTTCTTAAATATAGTAGGGTAGTGATGTAGTGTTTGACACATACATAATGAGCACTTAACAAATTCTTCTTGATTAATCATTTTTCTAATCTTAAATCCTGGTCCAGAAACCTACATCCTATTAATAATAACTCAGGCTTATATATCACTTTTAAGATTTTTGAAGTCTTTTACATACCTTTTATTGTATTTGGTCTTCAGAAATCCTGTAAAATAGATGACTTATCTCCATTTTACAGGTTTGGAAATTGGCTAGGATGTTAAGGATCTGAAGCAGGATTCAAACCTAGGTCTTTCTAACTTCTTATCCAGTCATTTGTCCACTATACATACAGTATTTCCTGATGCTATCTTTTTAACTCAGCTACTCCAGTTTTTTTCCTCACTCAAAAAGAAATTTACCCAAAACCTGAATCCTTAGCCAGTAGACCTGCTGTTAGCAGATAAGAGGGGGAATAAATAAAAATTAAGTATTTAAACCTTTGGCAGAATAAAAATGTGTTTTCTAGAGTGAATCAATTCCAAAAAACTTACTTAGTTATTCAGAAACATCTGTAAAAACAACTCCCCAAGCCACAGGAATTTCCATTCTGAGTCAGTTTAACTCCTTCTCCCTCTAAGCAGTTCCCTTTCCAACAGTCAGCCGAGTAAGAAATGTAAACCTGTTTCTTCTGAAGTTTTTTTTTCCTTTTGAGGAGACAATGCATGTAAAAGGAAATCAACAAGCCCAAATCAAGTCCACAAGCATTTATTAAGTGCTTACTACATGCCAAGCCATTGTGCTAAGCATTAGTCAAAACCAGGTTCTTGGGGCCGCTAGGTGGCGCAGTGAGTAGAACACCGGCCCTGGAGTCAGGAGTACCTGAGTTCAAATCCGGCCTCAGACACTTGACACGTTTACTAGCTGTATGACCTTGGGCAAGTCACTTAACCCCAATTGCCCTGCCTTCCCCCAGCAAAAAAAAAACAAACCAAGTTCTTTCTTTTTCTACCCCACCCCCAAAAAAGTCATTGCCCTTAAATAAGGAGAAACAGCATGTGAAGAGCAGGGTGTATGCAAGTGATAGATGGTGGAGATGGAAGGCACAGCCTTGAAGTAGGTGGGATTTGAGTTGGGCTTTGAAGGAAGTCAGGTAATCCAAGAGGTAGAAGTAAGGTATTCAGGTGTTCCAGGAATGAGAAGCAGTCAGTGCCAAGATTATGGAATAGGAAGTAAAAAACATCCTGATTGAGGGGTTCCAGTGTATAGCAGCCAGTGTTGCTATAATATAGAATAGTGGGAACAGGGTAAATTGTAAATAGATTGTGAAAAGTAGGAAGGGCGCAGGTGATGAAGAGCTTTGATTGCCAAAAAAGGAGTTAGCACAGCATCCTGGAGGTAATAGTGAGCCATGTTGAGTTTGAAATGGGAACATCCAGTTTTTGATGTCCAGAAGGTAATTGATGATGCAAGACTAGAACTCAACTCCTAGAAGTTGATGAGGTCACCAAGCAATAGTTTACAATGAAAATAAAAGGGGACCCAGGACAGAATCTTGGAGGAAAACACGTTTAGCAATCCTGACATGAAAGAAGAACCAGCAATAGACCCTGGGAAAAGGACAGATTGGGTGGATAAATAGAGGAGAGCAGTGTCAAGAAAATCTGAAAAGAAGAAAGTCTCCAGAAGAAGGTGATAAATTATGTCAAAGGCTGCAGAGAAAGAGAGCTCAAGAAGGATCAGAATTGAAAGACCATTACATTCGGCAGTTAGATCACCAGACATACACAGTATCGTAAGATTTTTTTTCAATGTGTTGATTGGTTTTGCAGAGTTTTTTTCCTTTAATTCTTTGTTATAAGACATGGTCTCCGGGAAAGAGGAGATATATAAAGGAAGTCTGTATAAAAGTGAGATAAAAACAACATCAAAAATCATTTTTTTATTTGAAAGACATCACTAGTAACCTTGGAGAGGGCAGTTTAAATTAAATGGTGGCATCATAAACCAGATTGTAAGGTTTAGAAGCAAGGAAGAGGAGAGGTCATAGAGGCGCCGGCTGCCTCCCCCATCCTCCTAAGGCATCTTAAGCCTAGGAGGCCAGCAGAGTGAGAGTGCAGGATGAGAATATTGGAGAGAAGTGAAAAAAGTCTTGGGAAGGTAAGAAGGGATCTACCTATGAAGGGTTTCAGTTGCCAGTCTAAGGAGTTTGTATCTGATCCTAGAGCAAGGGTTCTTAACCTTTTTGTGTGTCTGGACCCCCATGGTAGTTCTTTGAAGTTGTGGACCCTCTCCCAGAATCGCATTTTTAAATGTTTGAAATATGTATAATTACAAAGGAAATATATTGAAATACAGTATGAAATTAAAAAAAAAAGTTCATAAATCCTGGAACTCTGACTCATAACTTCTGTCTTAGAAAGGAGCCGTCATTAGGAGTAAGATAATCAGGCCTGCCTTTTGCTTCAGGTAAAAGTAGCAGATAATTTCAATCTAGACCTTTTAGGCATTTTTTTAATATGTTTATTTAATTTATTTAATATTTTTAGTTTTCAGCATTGAGTTTCATAAGAGTTTGAATTACAGATTTTCTCCCCATTTCTACCCTCCCCTCACTCCAAGATGGCATATGTTCCGGTTGCTGCCTTCACCAGTCAGCCCTCCCTTCTGTCACCCCACTCCCCCCACCCCCATCTCCTTTTCCCTTACTTTCTTATAGGGCAAGATAAATTTCTGTGCCCCATTGCCTGTGTATCTTATTTCCTGGTTGTATGCAAAAACTTCTTTTTTTGTTTTTGAACATCTGTTTTTAAAATTTTGAGTTCCAAATTCTGTCTCCTCTTCCCTCCCTACCCACCCTCACTAAGAAGGCAAGCAACTCAACGTGGGCCACATACGTATCATTATGTAAAACCCTTCCACAATACTCATGTTGTGAAAGACTAACTATATTTGCTCCTTCCTATCCTATCCCACCCTTTATTCAGTTTTCTCCCTTGACCCTGTGCCTTTTCAAAAGTGTTTGTTTTTGATTACCTCCTCCCCCATCTGCTCCCCTTTTTTATCTCCTTTCTCCTCCTTTCCTGTGGGGGTAAGATACCCAATTGAGTGTGTGTGTGTGTTATTGAGTGTATGTTATTCCCTCCTCAGGTCAAATCCGATGAGAACAAGATTCACTCATTCTCCCTCACCTGCCCCCTCTTCCCTTCCTACAGAACTGCTTTTTCTTGCCACTTTTATGCGAGATAATTTACCCCATTCTATCTCTCTCTTTCTCCCTCTCTCAGTATATTCCTGTCTCATCCCTTAATTTGATTTTTTTTTTAGATATCATCCCTTCATATTCAACTCGCCCTGTGCCCTCTGTCTAGATAGATAGATAGGTAGGTAGATATTCTCTTCAGCTACCCTAATACTGAGGTCTCATGAATTATACACATCATCTTTCCATGTAGGAATGTAAACAGAACAGTTCACCTTTAGTAAGTCCCTTATGATTTCTCTTTCTTGTTTACCTTTTCATGGTTCTCTTGATTCTTGTGTTTGAAAGTCAGCTTTTCTATTCAGCTCTGGTCTTTTCACTGAGGAAGCTTGAAAGTCCTCTATTTTATTGATACTCAGTTTTGCTGGGTAGGTGATTCTTGGTTTTAATCCTAGCTCCATTGACCTCCGGAATATCATATTCCATGCCCTTTGATCTCTTAATGTAGAAGCTGCTAGATCTTGGGTTTTTCTGATTGTGTTTCCACAATACTCAAATTGTTTCTTTCTGCCT
>CM053626.1:51913296-51954904 GCA_028646595.1 Phalanger gymnotis | reverse complement strand
TCCTGTTTCCCTCTGCTATTTCATGGGTTCTGCAGTTCTCGAATTTGTTCAGAGCCATTTTTTATAGGTGTTTGGAGGGACCTGGGGAGGAGCTCACGCAAGTCCCTGCTTTCCAGCCGCCGTCTTCCCTTTTGGGCATTTTTTAATTTATCGGAAGTCTGCTAGGATATAGTATTGGCATTTACTACTTGTTTTGTATTGGCCTGGGTCCTCAAGGCCAAAAGCCTTTGAATGTTAAGCACTTGGTTTTTAACTCGGTGTTCTCCTTTAAAAAGCAGAAGACTAGTGGTTAACCTATACAGGTATACCTTGGAGGTGTTGCAGGTTCAGTTCTACACCAACACAATAAAGCAAATAGCACAATAAAGTGAGTCATATAAATTTTTGCTTTCCCAGCGCATATAAAAGTTGTGTTTACACTATACTGTATTGTACTTAAGTGTCCAATCATATTATGTCTAAGAAACCAATGTACCTACCTTAATTAAGAAATACCTTTTTGCTAAACAAAAATGCTAACCATTATCTGAGCCATTAGTGAGTCATAATCTTTTTGCTGGTGTTGCCTCGATCTTGATGGCTGCTGACGGATCAGAGTGGTGGTCGCTGAAGATTGGGGTAGCTGTGACAATTTCTTAGAATAAGACAACTGAACTTTGCCACATCAATTGACTCTTTCTTTCATGAAAGATTTCTCCATAGTATGTGATGCTAGATAGATCCCTGCCACTTCTTTGTCATTTAAGTTTATATAATATAATATGCTGCAAAATTGTTGTGTCTCAGGAACTAAGGAAGCCATAGGCGAGGGAGAGAGATGGGGGAACAGAGTAGTCAGGACACACATTTATCAGTTAAGTTTGCTATCTATCTTATGTGGTCATGGTTTGTCACAAAACAATTAACAATAGTAACCTCAGAAATCACAGATCACCATAACAGACATAATAACAATGGAAGAAGTTTGAAACATTGTGAGAATTACCAGAATGTGACAGAGACATGATGTGAGCACATACTCTTGGAAAAATGGTGCCAATAGACTTGCTTGCCACAAACCTTCAGTTCGTTTAAACAAAAACAAAGCATTATCTGCAAAGCGAAGCACAGTAAAATGAGGTATGCCTGGAGTACGTATTTAAAATTTGCTACAGGCTGACATTTGAAGTTTTCCAGTGACACCCTCAGAAAGGACAAAAAAACCCATAACTCTGCTTCCCTTCCCTGCCCCATCTAACCAAGAGTTCCAGGATGTTTCCCTCAAGCATGAATTTGCCTCCTATCTGATGCTAAGTTATCTTCTTTACCTTTTCTTTTGTCTTTGAAGGAGTTCAAAGAAGGACGCAGGGCCAGCCATACAGCTCCACAGGTCCTCTTCAGCCACAGGGAACCTCCTTTAGAGCTGAAAGACACAGATGCCACCGTGGGCGACAATATTGGCTATATCACTTTTGGTGAGTTGGGCAGAATTGGGGCCTTCGTGCACTTGTCTTTGTAATGACCTCAGAATACTGAGCACTGATAGAGCTTGTTCACATTGAAGTGGACAGCAGCAAAAATCCTCAAACCTCCTCATAGCTGTGAGAGCAGGATCTGAAGCTGGGCGGGGTCTCCAGTTACTCATAGTGCTTTGGCTGTTTTCCTTTAACTGCTTTGCACACTTGCCACATGGAGGGAGATTCTTAACTTTTTGCTTAGGGAATAAAGGGAAGCCCAAATGATTTCATCAGTGTAGCAGAATCCTAATGCGGAAGCCCCTTCCCCCATTTCCTGATGATCCTGATGTAGGTCTGATGACCATCTCATATTAGGCCCTAAGGGAATTAAGTGACTTGTTGGAGATCACATACTCTGTATGATAAAAGGGTCCTTTAAGCCACTCTCTAGCCAAACTTCCTCTCTCTTATTTTAATGACATGATCATTGAATCCCCTGGGCATATTAAATGTTAACAACAGCCTCTCCTGACCATTTCTAAGCTACAACCACTCTGCTTTTAGAAATGTATAAAATAACTGCCTGGCTGAAGAGTTTTGATTTTTTACTCCCTAAAGCCTCAGCCAAGATTGATTCACCCCAACCCCTTTCACTAAAGTAATGATTCCTGCAGTTTCCTTTGTCATTTGGAACTGGAAGGTTATTCCAGGGTAATCTGGAGTCTATTCTCATGGCCCATTCTTTGGAGGAATTTAATTCCATTTAATATGCCTGAAAAGGTGAACTTTCAGAGATTTTTGCAGGAGCCCAGAAAAGACTGCTTCGGAGCTAAAAGAACAGAAGTAAAGTGGAAGATAAAACCTACCATAAACAACTACAAAAATAAGCACCTCGGAAATTGCCAGGACCTAAAGGGTAGACCTGCCTTAACTGGGACACAACAAGAGACCAAGCTATCTGGGCCTTACAGAAGTCTCTGCCCATACCTTGGAATTAATGCCTAGGAGTAGAAGGACCTCCAAGCTGTCTGTGCCTCTTGCCTCCTTTCTAGTTAAGGCTTCTAGGGGTTTTACTAATAGTTTTTTAAATATTTCTTTATTTTGTTAAATATTTCCCAGTTAAATGTAAAACAAATTTTTTTTGGAGAGGGGATGGCAGGGCAATTGGGGTTAAGTGACTTGCCCAAGGTCACATAGTAAGTGTGTTAAGTGTCTGAGGCCAGATTCGAACTTGGGTCCTCCTGACTCCAGGGCCTGTGGTCTATTTTCCGCACCACCTAACTGCCCCATGTAAAACAGTTTTTAACAGTCATTTTTAAAAATTTTGAATTCCTCATTCTCCCTCCTATCACACCCCTCTTCTTGAGAAGGCAAGCAATTAGATACCAGTTATACGTGTGAAGTCACACAAAACATATTTCCGTATTAGCCATGTTTCAAAAGAAAACACAGAAAAAATAAAGTTTTAAAAGGTTTGCTTTGCTCTGCATTCAGAGTTCATCAGTTCTCTCTCTGGAGGTAGAGAGCATTTTTCATCATGGATCCTTGGGAATACTAATAGAGCTTTAAAGAATATACGCAGTGTTTCCCAAGAGCATCTTCCTACTTCAGAAACAAGATGACTAGGCAGGTGGTTTGGCTCTCTTCCTGAGTGATTAATGTAGATTATTTCCCACAAAGTCAGTCTGACAATACCTCCACCCCACAGAGAATTGTCTGATGCCTCCATAGGAACCAGCAGCCCTGGCATGAATAGGGAACAAATTCCAAAAAGAAATGTGCATTCCTACAATTGTGAACTAGAATGATAGTTCAGAGGGGAAACTCCATCTCTTTGTGGAGTCTGATTCTGAACTAGGCTCCCCTTTGCCTGTGGTCATCCACAGTTTCCTCCTTGTCCTCACTTCAGAATGCAGCCATTCATTGCCACAACGGATAACTGAGATTACCTAGGAAGCAGCCCCCATAGCTTGTATGTGATTAAGTGAGTGGGTTGTGCTTAAGAAAAAAGAGGTCAAGCTGAAACCTTCTGTTCTTTCCACACTTCTTGGGATCCTACAGAGCATGCTGGTGACTTCTTTTATTCCTCTTCCAGTGCTGTTCCCCCGCCATACCAATGCTAATGCTAGAGACAACACCATTAACTTGATTCACACATTCCGGGATTACCTGCACTATCACATCAAATGCTCTAAGGTAAGAGAGACCCCCTAGGACTTAATGAGCAGCTAGAGGAAATTTTCATGTCTTCCATACTCCAGCATTGACAATCTGAGAAACTTTCCCTGCCAGTGACTTGAATTCTTAACTGTAGGAAAATAGAGTCTCTCAAAAAATAATTTCTATTTCCTATCAAAGTTTTCCCACTTGCCCTTATGCATTATCCTATTCTACCCTACCTCCTACAAATACTTCCATCTTAGAGACTTCAGCCTGGATTCCACATCTTCACGGCTATTACAGATCTCCCCACACGTGTCACCCCCACGGTGTGTCTACCGCAGTTTAGGTCCAATAGGAAGAGCTCCTTCCTAGCATCAAGATTTCCATTAGAATCTCTCTCCTAATGATAATCAAGATAATGTAATTTTAATTTCAAAGCCAAATCCCCCCTTCAGCATGTAATTTGTTTGTCTCCAGGCCTATATTCACACAAGAATGCGGGCAAAAACGTCTGACTTCCTCAAGGTGCTGAATCGTGCACGCCCAGATGCAGAGAAAAAGGAAATGAAAACAATCACGTAAGTAGGACAGGTCGACATCAGCAGGGCTTCTGTCCTTCATTCTGTGGAAAAGAATGTTGTGTCTATTGGCAATCTTAGGGGTTCAGTGCACAGTCAGCAAGAAGGATTTAAGATGACATTTATAGGCAAGACTGAGCTTGCTTGTACCCAAACTCAAGCATCAACTAAGGAGAAAGAGAATTTGTGTGAGCCTTCTTTAATAATAGGCTTTCTTAAGTTGAAGAGCAGCTCTTTAGGCCATTGGAGAACCAAAGCCTTTTCAGGGGAGCAGACTCATTGACAAGACTGGGACCTAGGGCCAAAATGTGCCAGATGCCAAGCTTCTTCTCCAAAGAAGTCTTTTTCACTTGAAGATGCTTGGCTCTTCTGCTGTCAAAGAAGAGATTATGGCAGAGTAGAAGCTTAAGCTCCCTGTCACAGCCCTCAGGACAGAGGTCAGATAACCCCCAGAGGGTCAACTGGGACCCCCAAGGGTCTTGACCAAAAGTTAGCTCTTCTGTCTGTCTACAGAGTGCCAGCCCCATAGATAATAGAAGCAGATTCCCCAGCAGATATTAAGTACCTGCCATGTGTACTAGACAGTGGAGGGAAATCCAAAATAAAAAAGACTATCCCTGCTTTCAGGGAGTTGATGGTGTAGTATAGACTTATCAGAGCTGTCAGCTCCCCAGGCATGTTTGATGAAATGTGTAAAGTAAACTGAATCTGCCTTATCCCTTACTCCACTGAAGTCTTTGTGTTCCCTCTTACTTTCCCCTCGTCTGCATTTGGCAGGTGGACACATGCCTAGGACCTTTCTAGGGTGTGCTTTCTTCCACCCCCCCACCTATGGAAATAATATGAGATATCTTTAATTGAGTCTGCTACCACTGCCATTTGATTGGGATGAGGAGAGTGCCTGCCCCGTGTTTCAGTATCAGAGGTTTGTGTTAGGAGTTTTCATTTACAGAAGTGTTAGGAATTCTACCCAAAGCACACTTTCAATTTCTGACCTCTGCAGAATAGAGGCATTCAGTTCTATGACAACAGTAAATTGATACCACAAGACTTTTTAACTCTTTGAATTAAGCCTGCTTCAGTGGGCTTGCCACCCAAATCTTAGTGGGTCCTTCTGAAGAGATGATGGAGGGCTGACACAAGCACATCATGCTGTACTGTCTGCTGCTTCCTCTGCTGCTTCTGGATAGATCCCTGCATGGGCAGTATAACCTATCTATGCCTGGGATAGGGAGGTGATAAACTGTACCCTATGGTTAAAGCAGACTCTCCTACTACTACCTGTTCTAGTTCTTGTCCCTTCCTGAAGTTCACAATTTCCCCTGTCCCTGCTTGCTCTTCACAGGAGTTCCTATTTCACCAACTACCACATGGGTGACCTCAGTCGTGAGGCCACTATCTTCGAGCTGCATTCAGGGCCCAGTGGAGAGCCAGTCAGTTCAGTTGAGGCCAGGAGATGAGACGACAGATAGGTACAGCAGAAGGGAAACTTTTGTCGGTCAGCCTGTCGGGACCCAGACAGGAAGGCCGGGTAGCGTAAGTAGATAGTTATAGGATTGCCTGCGGGACAATTCTTCCCTGGTAAGATTCAACTCAGAGGAAGAACCAGATATAAACCTCACTAGGTACCACCTGCTTTGCCAGCCAGTAAACGGGCAGCATCTCTTAATAGAAATTTTCTCCCTTCCCGAAGGTTTCCTTACATAACCACGTAGCCATCAAGTGTTCTCTGGCCATAAGTACCAATGGTTTTCACTTTTCTTGCCACCAAACTTTTAACCAAAGCTATTAAAGAGTAACAAGGTGAATGTAATACTTACCTTGTTTCCTCTTACTACTTTCTGAATAAAATTCTAACAAATAGGAAAATGACAAAAACAGTGGCAGTAGATAATTAGGAAGGAAGTAAGGGAACTGGGTAATTCCCAAACTATTTGACCTTGACCAGGAGTCAGATGATCCACTTCCCAGATGGAGACTGAATACACATGAAAAACAAGATTCTTCCTAATGAAACGCAGGCACTTTCCTGAGCTTCTCAAAGAAGCCTTGAGCCCAGGTAGCCTTTTTCCACAGCTTGTCTAGCCACAGGGAAACTGGACAGTTACAGTAATCAAAGGAAAGAGGAGAAGGCAGCCTTTCTTTGCTAGAGACAGGACCTGGGCAAGAGGATGAGGCACTGCTGACTGGGTCTTTGGTACTAGCATCTAGTGCTCAAATCTTTAAGGACTTGTTTGGGGTAGGCTTTTTGTCAAGGAGGAAGTTTAATAAGGCCTAAATTCAGAGTAATTAATCAAAATAAGTATTGAATATCTACTGAGGCACTACAGGGTTACATTTCCCACAAAAGATCTGGCTTCCCATGGTTTCAGCTCTAGCAAAGAAGCTTTACAGACTGGTGTACAAAATTACTTCCCAATTCCTCATAAAAATCAGGAGTGCTTTCAACCCTGGTCAGCGTCACAGTCATGGGAAAAAGAGAAGCTTCCTTTTAGCACTAAAGGGCAGGGGACAAGTCCCATAGGTACCCTAATGACCCTCAGGTCACCATCTGGGGCTCTTTCATAGAGTTGGCTTCCTCAAATCTAGTAGTCAGAAATAATGATGACAAGACCACCTTGTATAGAGCTAAGGACTCATTCTTTAATAACATTGAATTAGATGAGCCCCTCTGCAGTCCCTTTCAACCCTTTAGCTGTCATTCTGTGATCTGATTATGTCCCCATGGTAAAAGGTACAAGACTGGCATCTCTCACTTGCCAAATGGGAAACTGGCTAAATGGGAACACCCTAAGTGGTTTAAGAACTAAAAAGTCCCAGAAAGACAGATGGTTCCAGTCCAAAATATATATGATTACAATGTGGAGCTGTCCCCAGTCTTACTCCCATCCTGTCTTACTGTCCTTATGTGTCTTTCCTGGCTTCTCATGGTCATTCTTTGAAACCACTGAGGTGTTCAGCAGCTCCAGAAAAGGACTCTGTGAGAAGCAGGGGAAAGGCTGGTAAAAACTGTCTCCAAATCCCTTCCGGCTCTCATTCTATGGCAGTGAAAACATACCTCATAGGCAGATGCCTTTCACATTCTTTACCCAAGGTTTACCAAGAAACCTGGCTCTTCTCTTCCCTTTTTCCTGTCTTGTCTTGGGTGGCCACCTTAAAAGCGTTGTGGGGTGGGATGACCAGCCAGCAAGAGACCAGCCCTCATGTTTCTTCTCTTTTCCAAGGGGGAAGACATTTTCATCCCGTTAAACTCATGGGAACAGAAGGAGTAGGAGGCTGACAACAGAAGACTGGAGCACTTGCTACCGGATTAATCGTAGCTTTTAATGTTGCACCTCTCCAGATTCTAAAGGAATTTTCCCATTTTGGTTCTATTTTGTACACGTTTGGAAAATAATCTGCAGAATCGAGCTGTGCTTGCAAGGACTTCATAGTTCCCGAGAATTAAAAAAAAAAAAAAAAGAATTCCACTTTGATCAATTGAGTTCCTTTTCTTTATCCTTCCCTCACCACCACCTCCTCCTCCCTTCTCTCACCCTCTTTCCAAGCTGTTTCGCTTTGCAATACGTTACTGGTAATGAGTTGCAGGAAATACAATATTAACTTGTTTTTCTCTTAAGTATTTGAGTTTAAAACTCCTGTATCTAAAAAAACGGTTGGGGTCATTAATAAAGAAAAATCTTTCTATCTTAAACAAGAAGTTGGTGAATTTCTGATCTGACTGCAAGGCAGAGGGCCCTGGGAAGGGGAGCCTGATCCAATGAAAAAAATACTAGATTTGAACTTAGAAACGGATTCTCCAAAGACCATAACAGACTGACTGTGTTTCTTGTGGTGATTTTGGACAAGTCACTAAACCTCTATGGGCCTCAATTTCCTCCTCTATAAAACAAGAGTGTTGGACTAAAACCTCTGGCGTCCCTTCCAGCTCTGAAGCTATGATCCTAGAGTGTTGGACTAAAACCTCTGGCGTCCCTTCCAGCTCTGAAGCTATGATCCTAGAGTGTTGGACTGGAGACCTAACTTGCCTTGAACCACTGGTGCCCCAGTGGGAAATCTGCAAGCATAAAAGATACCTCAGGAACATGTGTATTACATATGAGAGGGAAAGGTAGTTAGCTAATAAAGCTATTGAGAGTAATCTTAGGTTAGGGAATCACCTTAATAAAAGGATTTGTTCCACAAAACTTGGACCCAGTCAAAAGGCTGCCCCCAAAGACCAAGAGGGCCACATGTGGTCTCAAGGCCACAGGTTCGCCACCCTATCTTAGAGTTTTAATGAGTCCAGAAGGCCAGTAGGTTAGCTAACTAGAAATACCCACTTTCACTGTCCACCCCTTCACTATTATCTTCTGTCTAGAAAAGTCCCCCTGCCCAGGCTTCCATGAAGCTGACAAACCAGAATATAAATCTATTTTACCATCAATTTTCTGCATCTCCTGTACTAAATGCTAGAAATGCACATTTAAAAGGCAGTCCCAGCCCTCTCAAGTTTATGTTCAAACAGGAGGAAACGAAGCTGTGGTCTATAGAGTTCCTAGGATGACAATCTACAGAACAACCAACTAGCCATGCCTTCTACAGAAGCAATGGTATTGATGCATTGATTTGGTTACTGTGCCCAGAGCAGAAAGTGGGAAGGAGGATGTATGTAGTGGCCAGACAGATGGCAAGATTGCCAAGGTACATGTCTAGGTAACATGAGCATAGTCTGGCCTGGGGCTGCCTAGTTAATTTGTGTACTCATCAAAACATCTTGGCCCCAGGGGATACTTTCAAGAACACTGGCCAGGAAACCAACTTGTAAGAGTAGGAAGTACTTCTAGTCACTAATGGTAGAAGGAAAGAACCTTGGAAAACAGTGCTGTAAAAGGCTGAATTGTGATGTTCTGTGCCCTCCACAGGAGCAGAGGAAATGGAGGGAACCCTATGGAATCCCTAACTTTACCAAACTCTTGGCCTTTTATTTACCCCAGACTGCTTGAAGATGGATGGATATGGCCATAGTGGAGCCTGGGGCTCGCAACGGAGTTAAACAGAACCTAGGCAAACCTGAAGTGTGGGAAATGAGAGAATGAGTGGAGAAAGAGGCGGCTAAGCAGCTCAAACAGAGAAAGACCAAAGCCTTTGTCATCCCAGAATGGAGGAGGCACTGGCTGACCCATAATTCTCCCCACTGATTCTTCTTTTAACACATGAAAATCAGGAATAATTTAGAGCGAGACAGGAGAGATCAGGAAAGGCCCAGCTGGGAAGGGATTTTTATTTTTTTGTAGAGACAATAGGGGAGTGGCATGTGATGATTAGGCAGCACACAGCCTTAGCAGAGTATAATGCTTAGGGGGCATCAGTGTTGTAGGCAGTTGTTTTTATCCTTAGGCAAGGATAAAAACCTCAAGTGTTCTGTAAGTGCCTTGACTCCTTGGGATAGCTAGTGTAAATAAACTGACATTATTATCTGATGGAATTGATCATGCAGGAATGTCTGAGATGTTCGGTTAGGCTTCAAGTGCCAGGTCCACAATGGAAAAGGGAGTTTTTAAGTGAGTTATCACTACTTGTCCTGGGGAAAATAGAAAATAAGGTGTTCTATGCCATCTATGTACAACAGTGGGCTGGCAGAGTATGGCTGTGAGGTTGCTGAGATTCTGTAACCCTTTTTTAAGTGGTTCACCTCTTAGTGCAGAGCTCCAGGAGCATACCTGTTAGCATTTTATCACCCTTGCTCCCTGCCTACGCAGTCCTGAGCACCTGGCTGTGTCCAGAGACAACCAGGAGACCTGCCAGGAGAAGGCAGGAAGACTGAGAGACACCTCCAAAGAGCTAGCTAACAGGGGCATTCAAGATGTTCTAATGATTTTCTAGGCCTCCTGTTCATTCTCTGGTTAAAAACCAGGCCTCCAAAAGCAACACACTGAACTACTCCGGGTTAGGAGCCTCTGAAAAGCCTGAGATCAGGACGCAGGAGAAAAGGAAAAGGGCCAGACCTGCCTGTCCAAATAGAAGAAATAACAGAGAAAAATGAGCCATTATCAGACATTTTCCTCATCAAGAAGCCAAACAATAAAGCATATGAACAAAGAAGAAAATCGAGACCCACTTTTTCACACTTCTAAGAAAACAAAGACGCTTTTATCCAACAAAAAATTCAATTAGACAAAACGGTTAAGTGAGTAATAAGAGAGTGTAGGCACTATTGCTAAATTTACTATGATTATACGTGTATAGCCAATATCAGATTGCATGCTATCTTGGGAAGGGAGAAGGAGAGGAAGAGGGGAAAAATTTGGAACTCAAAATCTTATAAAAGTGAATGTTGACAACTAAAAATCAAGAAAAAATTTTTAAAAAGAAAAAAACGCTACCAATCCATTCTAATAAATTTCATGTCACCAAGAATTTATTAAAAGCCACCTATGTGGCTAGTGCTAGACACTGGGAACACAAAAATAAAAGCAAAACAGTCCCGGCCCTCATGAAGTTTACATTCTACTGGGGGAAAACAAATACACAGATAAGTAAATATAAAAAAATTTATAAAACAGTTAAAGCTAGTGCAACCCAATTCACAATAGTTTAAAAACCAGGTGAATCTAGTTCAAATCAGTTTAATCCAGTTCAAACAAGTATGAACCAGTTTAATCCAGTACAAACCAGCTAAATCCAGTTCAAACCAGTATAAAAGAATACAATGAACCATGTATATATATATACTGTTTTAGGCTGGTTAGAACTGGCTTATACTGGTTTGAATTTATGCTGGTTTGAACTGAACTGGTTTATACTGATTTGAACTGCTAACTATAAGAAGAAAAAATCAAAAGCAAATGTCTGTTTAAACCATTAAGAAAGGCAACTTGGCACAATAGCAAGACTACTGATCTCTTGGAGTCCTAAGGATGGGGTTCAAGCCCTGGTTCTGCCACTTACTATCTATTTGTTATTAGACTGGAAATCAATCGACTTCCCTTCCCAATCTCTGTTTCCTCATTTGATAATCTCTGCCTTGCCTATGAGGAAGGAGGGGAGGGGAATGGGATTATGAAGGTTGAATGAAATTATGGAAGTCAAAGTGTTTGTAAACTGTAAAGATATGATATTCTAGTATTATTATAGATATTTAACGCATATCTATATTTACAGTACCTTGCACATGGTAAACATTTTAATAAATGTTTGACATCACTTCGTCCATTCATATGGCCGGGAATTTCATGCAGGCAGGGATCTTCTTTTTCTAAACTCCCATCTTAGCTAGCACCTAGCTGTGCACACAGACAGTTGATCAATAAACATTTATTAAGCATGCAGATGCTAAATACACGCGTGAAAAGTCGAGTTTTGTATGTATCACATCCACTTTACCAAACTGTAAATCCTTGGAACACCACCTTGTCCCAGCAGAGAGGCTTCCATAGCTCAATGAAACTAGGAACAGGGTAACCCAAGACAGATAGATGAGCCGTAGTGGAGAGTTCTGATCAAAGGTGATCCACTGGAGAAGGAAATGGGAAACCACTCCAGTATCTTTGCCAAGAAAACACCATGGACAGCAGCCTGGAGCTCTACGGTCCACAAGGTCACCAAGAGTCAGACACGACGGAACAACAACCCACAGCAATAAGTTCTTTGAGGACAGGAACAATACCTTATATTTATAGATACATAATCATAAAACATAAATCATAGTCCTTGTATGTAAAAGACCTTAGAAGACCTCGTTCAACCTCATCGTTTGTCAGATGAGGAAAAAGACAGAGAGCTTACGTGGTTTAGCTAATAGCTGGTATTATATAGTGCTTTAAGGTTTGCAAAGTGCCGTATAAATATTATATAATTTATGACTGCCTGGGGATGGAGGTGCTCTCATTATCCACATTTTATAAATAAGAAAACAAAGGCACAGAAAAGTGACTTGCCCAGGTTCGCACAGCTAGTAAATATCTGAGGCCAGATTTTGAACTCAGGTCTTCCTGACCCCAAGTCCAGCGCTGGATTCACCGACCAAGGTCACACAAGTAGGAAGGATCAGAGTCATATTTGAACCAAGGTCCTGTGTGATGTGCACCCAAAAAATACTGCCTCGCGATCTCACTGTCTAACCCCATGCTCTAATGAAATTGAACAGAAGAATAAATGACAATAATAGGGGGTCTCACTGACCCTGAGTAATATGTGGATGTGTTTATGCACAGACTTGACTTTTGCACACACACACACACACACACACACAAAGGTCAGAGCTTTCTGCATTCCTTCCCAAGAACCACAAGTCTCCCTCTGCCTCCCCCCGCCCACCACCCCGCTACCTTTTTTAAAAAAGCCCTTTCCAGGGATCTTTGCATCCTATTTAACTGGAAGAGCCAATGTTTGATCTTTCTTGGCTAACTTGGGATAGGGAGAGGACCAGTGATTTCACTGGTACTACAAACTCCCAGGGAGCAATTTCTCCTGCCAGTACCAGGCAGCAAAATCTAGTCTACCATTCAGAGCATTGAGAGATTATGGGACTTGCTCACGGTCACATGGCCAGTTTGTTATCAGAGCTAGCATTCGACCCCTGGTCTTCCTCACCAAAAGCAGCAACCCTACCTTTTTCTAACATGAAGCTTCGGGAAAAAGAAAAAAAAAAGATTTGAGCAGATAGTTTAGGACAACACTGCCCCCTTCTGGGGGGTGTTAAGCCCTTGCAGTTTTCTGGTGTTATTCCACCCCCTTCCCTACCTCCCGTCATCTCCTCCCCTGTCTTCCCCCCACCCCCCAAAAAGGCTTCAGTGAGGCTTGGTCTCACCCCACTAAGAATGAACCCAGATCCATCCTGCTCAAACTCAGGAAGCTTTTCTCGAGAGGCAGAGCAGCAGTGTTAAATTTGGAACCTTGTCACTCCCTGACTCTAAAAATTCTAATGATTCCCTGTTGCCTCGACCAAAAAATATCAGTTCCTCTCTTTGGCACTGAAAACCTTTCACAGCCTGGCCCTGCCTGGTCTCTCCCACCCCATTCTGCATTTTCCTTCCCACATCACAGTCCAGTAAAATTGGCCTTCCAGCTGTTTCTTCCATGAGACACCCATATCCCCGTCTTGGTACCGGTTGTCCCTCTTGCCTGGAATGCCCTCCCTCCTCACCTGTCCCTTAGAACTCCTTATCTCCTTCAAGACAGCTTCTATAGGAAGCTTTTCTTCACTCCCATTCTACCTCACCACCCCCACCCCCGTTCCTAGTGCCCTCCCTCCTGTAATGACCTTGTATTTATTTTTGTATACACCTTGTATATACTTATTTATGTATATGCTATCTTCCCCCGTAGACTATTAGCTCCTGGAGGGCAGACTGTTTCATTTTGTCTCGGTAGGTATCTCCAGTGCCTGGCCTATAGTAGGTACTTAATAAATGACTGGGGAAGTCTTCTCTGAGCCTTTTCCTTGTCTGTAAAATGAGGGATAAAAATACCTATAATATAAATTACAGGCATGTTGTAAAGTTCAAATGAGCTAATACAAAAAAATTGCTTTGCAAATTTTTTTTGTTTTTATTGGTCTTTTCTATTCATCACACCACTAGTTCCCAGAGTATTCTCCCCCAGACCATCCCAGAGAACTATCCCATATGAAAAATAGTATTTTTAGGGAGAAAAAAAGGCAGCACAACTGACCAATACATGATAAAAAAATCTGAAAATATGCAATGTATAAAAAAATTGTTATCATTACTGTATTATCCACTAGAATTATCGATTAGCTCACTGAGGGCAGGGAGCATTTTCACTTTTTCTCTGTATTCCCAGTGTATGCAGTATTCCTTTTGTATGTACAGTGCCTAGCACTTGGTAAGTGTTTAAGAAATGTTTGCAGATTGACTGAAGAGGAATCTGAGGTCCCAGAGGGAAAAAAAATGCAATGTATGACACCTGTGAACCTCACGCCTTCACAAAAGAGTAGGTTAAAGGCATTTCTTCACATCTCTTCATTTGAGACCTGCTTGACCTCTATAATTTTGTTACATTTACTTTTGATTTTTAAATTTTTTACAGTTGTTCTTTCTATTTACGTTGTTGTAGTTACCGAGTGTACTGTTTTCTTGGTTCTGCTTCCTTCACTCTGCATCAATTCATATAGTTTCTCCCATGCTTCTCTGTAGTCATCACACATCGTTTCTTATAGCACAGTAGCATTCTATTACATTCCTGTACCACAAATATATAGCCATTCCCCCAAATGATGGGCACCTACTCTGTTTATAATTCTTAGCTTATCACAGAAAGTGCTGCTATAAATATTTTGGATTATATGGAGACCTTCTTATTCATGGCTTCCTTGGTATACAAGCCCAGTAATGGAGTCTCTGGGTTCAAAGGGCTTGGCATTTTAGGCACTTTACATAATTCCAAATTGCATTCCAAAATGTTGTACTATTTCACAGCTCCACCAATAATGTATTAGTGTGCCTATCCTATATCCCCTCTAACATTGACTGTTTCCATTTTTGGTCATTTTTGCTGATTTGCAGGGTGAGAGGTGAAACCTCAGGATTGCTTTGATTTGCATTTCTCTTGTAATTAGTCATTTGGAGCATTCTTTCATGTGGTTGTGAATACTTCTTAATTCACCATTTGAGAACCGTTTGTTCATATCATTCGACCATTTATCTGTTGGGGAATGATGAAGTGCTAGCCTTAGCCCTGTGAAATGTCAGCTGTTAGTATTCTGCATGCTATTCCCCTAAGTCCTCACTCAGAACAACCTCATTACCTTTGATGTTCTCAGTCCTCTAGACAAGCAGGGACACCTACTTCCTCCTGCCTCTCCTTGGCCTCCTAGAATTTCGTGTTTCCCTCTCTTCTTCCCTTTACAAACTCTAAAAGAGTGTTTTCTCCCACGATAATAAAAAGAGAAGAGTACCCAGGAACTGCCTAGTGAACAGGGAAGTTTTTGCCCCACACCCCTCCCCCTAGACCTCTTCTTGTGTTAGGAGAGTTGTGAGTCAACCAGAATCCTTGGGAGAGTCCTCCATAGTCAATACTGATTACATACATACATCCCAGCCAGTCCCCAAGCTTAAGCAGATGGCTCAGAAGAATTTAGAAATTTAGGAAAATGAAGAGAGATTATCAAAGAAAGCAAAAGACCTGAGTCTGGGATAGAGGCCCTGGCAGCTATCACCTAGACAGCTAACTTTGGGAGGGAACCAGGGCGAGGCCAAAGGACGAAGGGTTGGCAGCTAGGAAAGCGGCTTAACCAACCCACTCTGTGTGGTCCTCCCAACTGGAGAAACGGGTGAGCCAGTTCCAGAAGATATAAGCGGATGAGACTTAAATCACGTAGATGACCAGTCAAGGGTCTGACGGGACAAAGACCAGAACAGAACCCAAGCACGCTGGCTGGCTCAGAGCCCCCGAGTCAGATGTGTTCCCACATCACCCTCCACACAGTGTTTAAACAGCAGAGAAGAAATGCAGACATCCTGAGTCCCAGCAGGACAGAGGCCAAGGCTGGAAACAGAGGGAGGTCTGTTTTTCCCTGGGATCCAAGGGCCCTATACCCTACATTTCTCTTCACGGCCATATCTAAATTCTGGATTTTCCCAGGACCATCTCCTTCCTACTCAGTGGTGGGAGAGTGTAAGAACATCTCTTGAGATCCACAATCTCCCTACCCATGAAGTTCCCGAAGAAACAAGTGAAGGTCTGAGGATTTTCTTCCTCCCAGATTCACATTTGGAACTGTTTCCCACCTTCTCCAGGCCCCCGCCTCTCTTACCTGCCTCTCTAGTTATGCCCAGACCTTATGGAGAAGAACTCTTACCGATGATTAACATAATACTTTATCAGTTATTACAAAGACTATTCTCAGAGATCCCACCCAGCCTTAACCCCTCCCTTGGCCCAGAGGCAAGGAAATCAGATGACTTTCCTCAGTCTCCCTTCAGAAGCGCTGGTGCAGTGAAAGACCCTGGCCCTGAGGAAGCGTGCATTCAAATTCCTGCTCTAATTTTTAATAGCTGTGTGGTCCTGGACAAGTCACAACCTCTCAGAGTTTCAGTCTCATCTGTAAAATGGGCATCATCATATATTTGCATTACCTACCTAACTCATGGAATGAATGTAAGCAATTATTATCCCTCCTGCCCTGGTTTCAAGCCTGCTTTTCCTGTTGTAGGTCTCTTCCGGTCCATGTCATGGGAGCTGATCTCCTAATTTTTCAGATGCCTTTCTCTCCCTCTCCCTTAGCCCCCAAAGACCTCATCATACAAGACTAGAAGAGAAAATGAAGATTCAGGGCCCTTGGTACCGTCCCTTCTCCTTTCTCTGCCCCTGAAAGTAAAGTTCCTACTGAGTGTTTCCCATAGTCTCTGGGCCTCATTTGCCTTGATATTTGGGTGAGACAGAAGGAAAAGGCATGAGGGAGATTGCATGCTTGGCACCCCCTTATCCTAGGACTGTAGATTTAGAGCTGAAAGGAACCTCAGTTAGCATCTGGTCCAATGCCTTCATTTTACAGATGAATAAACTGAGACTCAGTGGTTGTGACTTGAGGGAGGTTAACCAGATAGGAAGCAGCAGAGATCAGCCTCTGCCTCCAAATTCATTGATCTTTCTCCCCTTCTCACTCAACTCCACCTCATCCTCAATGTGTCCTACGCTGCCATTATGGGCAGTCTTTGCCTTGTGACTCTGGTCTCCTCATTGCTGACTCTCTGGTCACCATTTTAGCAAGTCCCACAACTGCTTCACACTACTTTTTTTTTTTTGGTGGCAATCAGGATTAAGTGACTTGCCCAGGGTCACATAGCTGGTAAATGTCTGAGGCTGGATTTGAACTCAGGTCTGCCTGACTCCAGAGGCCAGCGCTCTCTCCGTTGTGCCACCTATCTGCCCCTCTTTACATCATTTTTTACTAGACTCTGGGACTTTACCTCCTGACCCAAGGCATTGCCCCCAAGGGTTACCCTTTCTCCCCACCACCCACTATTTTCTAGCATCTATACACACACACACACACACACACACACACACACATACACACATATGGCCCCATGCACTTACTAGCTGTGTGACCCTGGGCAAGTCATTTAATCTTGTTTGCCTCAGTTTCTTCATCAGTAAAATGAGCTGGAGAAGGAAATGGCTAACCACTCCAGTATCTCTGCCAAGAAAACCCCAAAACGGGGTCACAGAGAGTTGGACACAACTCAAAATTGACTGAACGACTCTATGCCATTGTCTTCCTCTGTTCAAAGGAAGTTTCTTAAGGGTCTATCTTGCTTCTGTTTATAAGGAAGGGTCTACCTTGCACAGGAATGGAATAAGCACTTAATAAATGCTATCATATTTCCACTGACCACTTAAGTGACTTACCCAAGGTAACAACTAGTGGACAGCAAAATCGGGATTCGGGCATAGGTCCCATTTGGTATGGGATTCGGAGTGGGGAGGGGAGACAGTAAGAGAGTCCCCACTCAAAAAATATCTCCCCTACATCGCTCTTTTAGATTGGGATATTGATACTAAGAAATAAGTGTATTGGGACAGAGGGAAGGGGTGGGGAGAAGAGTTAACACATTAAACCTTATCTTTTCCTAACTGAAATTAGTCTGTTTAATTAAGCATTCACCTGGCAGGGCCCCGAGACAAGACAGGCTTTAATACCATAAGCTAGGGCCACAAAGGTCCAAGCCTGGCGTGCTTAAAGAGCTGGGAAACAGGGTAGCCAGAGCTAATGAGGGCACTGAGAAAGGAGGGGACCCTGAGCAGGGATGGAGGGACAATATTCACCTACTTCACAGGTTTGCCCAGTTTTGGACAGCTACCAGCTGCTATTGCCCCTCACCCCCATGGGTGAGCCAGATGCCAGATCCTTCTCCAATGACTCTGCCACCTCCTCCCTTGAACCCACCCCCCACCCCGCCTCATAAGGGCGGACCTTCCCTTCCCTCCCTCCTTCCATGGTGGGGGCCTGGGAGGCAGCTGAGCACAGCCCAGAGCCTGGGCCCTGGCAGACAGGCAGGCACACAGCAGTTTGTCCTCATTAAGGTACCACCAGCCAGATGGAGCTCAGGGCGGCACCCTGGGGCCTGGAGAACAGGACTCAGAGCTTCAATCACCAGAGGCTTGTAAGTAACCGTTTTCCTTCCCCAAGACCCCTCTGGACAGGGGACCCCTACCCCAAACAGGAGCCCAGATAAGATCCTGAAGAGGTCATTGTCACCAGCCCCCCCACCTCCAACCCAGCAGCACAGGGCCAGTCTGTGCCTGTCTATGGGGCCCAGAATCTGATGCTGGAAGTTAGCTTGAAGTCACAAGAAAAGGCTTCAAATTCCAGTTCTGCCATTTGAACAAATTGATTCCCCCCTTTAGGCCTTGTTTTCTTTATCTATAAATCGAGGTTTGAACACATTCCCTTTCCAGCTATAGATTACATGACTCTCCACCATTCCTGCTGCCTTTGGGGGAGGAGGGGGCAGGAAGAGAGGGGCATTGGGGTAGCATTTAATGGAGAGCAGAGAAATCAGACCAGGTGCCAGGGCAGTGGCTCTGTTCTCAAAGTGGATTCGTCTGAACCCAGCAGGTTGCTTTCTCTCCCTGCTCCAGAGTAGAGTGCAATGCACCCTAATGTGAGATCAGATCCCGAGAGCTCTGTGGCAGCTCATTGGGGGAAAGCTTGGAGCAAAGGTGGAATTGAGCCAAGGGTGGGAACAGACCTGGATGGCCGAGTGGCAAAGGAAGAGAAAGGGTGGGACATTTGGAAGGGGACTGGGCCAAGTCATGCCTGGCGTGGGTAACATCACAAGGTCCCCAGACCCCAGGCTGGACTCTGGCTCTCCCTGACATTGGCAGGGAATCCCTGGATGGGAAGACAGGGGAACCTTGAGCTGTGTATGTGAGACAGAGACCAGGCTGGGAAGAAGCGGGAGAACAGCCAGCCTATCCATTAGCTAGGGGTACCTCTGGTTCTCTGATGAACTTGAGGGGGGAACAGGAAAAGGGAGGGGACCATTTTAAAAAGGAAATGAGGGGAGTATAGAAACTCTAGCTTTATTGACTTTGTTCCCAGCAACGCAGTTACCCTCCTATTGACAGAAGCTGTGAACTCTCAGTCCTGGGCACAGCCGGGATGGCAAGGTCCCTGCTTTCCCAGGATGAGGTCAGCCTGGCTAGAGCATCTGAAGGAAACACATGAGATGGAATCAGGGTGAAGTGGGAGGCACTGAGGCCCAGAGGGAGGCGTCCATCTGGTCAGGCACAAGAGAACTAAGATGCAGGCGCCGTCTCTTCCCTGCTCCCATGTACCTGCCCCAGATGGGGATGTCAGGCCCCATCAGGAGGGTCCAACCTCTCCACTCCTGTCCTGAGGTCTCCACCCAGGAACCATGTGGCTGCTGCTCTTCCCTCTCCCCCTTTGGGCCCCCACCTCCCCAGGGACTGCTCTGTGTTGTTCCCGTTGCTAGTACATTGCGGAGCCGGGTTTATGGGCTGGAAGTCCGACCCGGAGGCTGCTCAATGATCTGTGACACATTGGAAGTGTGGGGAGCAAGGGGGGAGGGTGCCAGGGACAGCCCCAGGCCTCGAGCTCATCTTCCTGACTCAGGCCTTCCTCCTTATCAGTCTCTTCTTGACTTTAACAGTAATTACCACAGCCCCAAGCCCCCACACTGGCTCAGAAGTTATCCTGATGGGCAGTTAAAAAAAAAATGGTTGGGGGAAGGTGTCCTGGCTCACAAACCTAGCCCTCTAACAGAATTAGAGACTAATGCTTCACACCTAATCTGTGGCCCCTTCCTCTTCCCCAGGAATTGTAGCTACTGCTCCAGCCAGGGTCCCCCATCCCTGGGTACCATGATGGCATTCAACACCACAAGGGAGAAGGCAAGCCCCTTTCTCCAGGTTGGGCTTTGGTTTTCCCTCACACTGGCAGGCCTTATTGTTGGTGCCAACCTACTCTTGGCAGTGGGAATTGCCCGAGACCGCCGCCTTCGAAGCCCTCCTGCTGGCTGCTTCTTCCTAAGCCTGCTGATGGCCGGACTGCTCACAGGGTTGGCCCTACCCATCCTGCCTGGGCTGTGGAGTCACGGTAGGCACGATTACTGGCCCTGCCTTCTCCTCCACCTCGCCCCCAACTTCTCCTTCCTCTCTTTGCTCGCCAACCTTCTTCTGGTGCATAGTGAACGCTATTTGGCCATTCTGAGGCCCCTGCGTCCTCCCCGAGGAACACGCTGGGCCCTTCTGGCGGCATGGGCTGCTCCCCTACTCTTTGCCAGCCTGCCTGTCGTTGGCTGGAATCACTGGGCACCTGATGCCAACTGCACATCCCAGGCCATCTTCCCTGCCCCTTACCTCTACCTTGAAGTTTATGGCCTTCTCTTACCCTCTGTGGTGGCTGCTGCCCTCCTCTCTGCCCGGGTGCTGGCCACTGCCCGGCACCAGCTTCAGGATATCTGTCGCCTGGAGAGAGCAGTGTGTCGTGATGCTCCTTCAGCACTGGCACGGACCCTGGCCTGGCGCCAGGCAAGGGCACAGGCAGGTGCCACACTACTGTTTGGGCTGTGCTGGGGCCCATATGTTGTTGCACTCCTTCTCTCAGTGTTGGCATTTGAGAATCGACCCCCCCTAGGGCCTGGCACCCTCCTGGCACTCAACTCTTTGGGCAGTACCAGTGCTGCTGTTGTACCTGTAGCTATGGGGCTTGGGGACCGGAGATACACAGCCCCTTGGAGGAAAGCTGTGCTGAGATTCTGGGCAGTACTCCAGAGAACAGCCACCCCTCGCAGACCCCAGCCCAGACCTGAAGCCACAAGCCAAGATGGCAGCAGGCGCAGGGGAAATGACTAAGGCAGGAGTCAAGGGGCAACTTTAAAGACCCTGCTGCAGGGCTCCCAATGATACTGCTCTGTTTCCCACCTCCAAAGCACCACCTCTCCCGCTGATTCCTGCATCTGACCCGAAAGCCCTCCTTCCTTCTCCCTGGAAGACATCTGAGAGTCCGAGTCATCACCCTTCTAGGCACGTAGCTGCCCGTCCACCCATCTTTTTGTCTGATGGACTGCCCTGAAGAATAATGTTCACCTAGCCAAGTTCATGGCTCTCCTGCCTTCCCCAGTGCCCAGGGTCTAAAAAGAGCACTGTCACACTGGAAAGAACCTAGAGAAGCAGGCCATGGAATTTCCAAGCTGGGTGAGCCAGGAGAACTTCAACAAAGACACCAGTGGGAGTGATCACCCCTCAGGCAAGGATATGAACCTGTTGAAAGTGGGTGATTCCAGGAAAAGAGGGACCTGTGAAACACCCTCCTCAACCTAGCACTGGGGACCACCAGGATAGGGCCTATATCCCACTCCACGACCCTTCTCCCTGCCCCTCGCAACTTCCTATAGACAACGGCTCTGGGAATCATATTTTATTTACATTTTTTAAAATCTCTGTAATCATAACCCCTTTCCCTTCACCCCCCCACCCCCCACATCTCAAGGTCCTAGAGGGCCTTGGGGTGAAAGGGGAGAGAAGGAAAGAGCTTCTAATGACCTGCTCCTCATCTCCCACAACCCCCAAATGAATCCAAGCCCCAAGGAACATCACAAGTGAAAAGTGAGAACAGCTGGGCTGAACTTCCCTCTGGAAGGTCAACATGAGGGAGAGGAGGGCAGTGTCTATATTGAGAAAGGTGGGAGGTTGCAGCATCTAGGAGATGAAGTCAGAGGGCAGCCTCCCTGGCAGCCCCTGGGTGAGGGGGAGCCAGCCCCCCTCCATCTCCCCCTCTCCCTATAAAACGAGAGCCCAGAGCCAGAAGTCTCCACTAACGGTCAGGTCTCTGGACACAGAACACTTTGGCTTTGTGGTCTCCAGACGTGGTCACCACCAAGGAGGCATCTCTGTTGAGAAAGAGCACAAATTAGTGAGTGTTGGGGGGTGGGGGTGGGGGTGAGGCGCTGGTACTGCATCCACTCTGGGGCCCTCCTCAGGCCCTCAAGCACTGAAGGCTCTTCTCCCTCATCTCTGCCCCCAGCAAGCTTCCTTGGCTCCCTTAAGTCCCAACTTCTACAAGAAGCCTTCTCTAGGCCCCTTCAATACTTCCTACCAACAGCTCGTACACAGCTGTTTATTTGATTAGGAGCTCCAAGGGCAGAGGTTATTTTTTACCTTTTTTTGTATCCCTGGTACATGCTCAGCACATAGTACGTGCTTAATAAATGTCAAATCACTGACTGGTCTCTTCAGGACCCAGGGATCCTGGCTCCCCTAAGGGGTCAGGAGCCCCAGGATCCTCACGACTCCCAAGGATCCCTTTCCCCGTGTCCACTCACTTGCTGAGAGCAAAGTCAAGGATCTCAGCTGTGTGGCCTCGGTAGTCACTAAGCAAGCGTCCTGTTCGAGCATCCCAGAGCCGGACGGCTCCATCAAGGCTGCAGGTATACACCACGGCTGCCCCTTCCTCCCACAGCAGCTGCACAATGCCTGACTGTGGAAGAAAGGGCAGAGGCCGTGAGTCACTGCTCAGACAGAGGGGCTACTACATTCTCCCCATAGGAACAGAAAGGGAGCAAAGAGAAGGGGTGAGGGCAGGAAAGGAGAGAAGAAGAGGACGCTCACAAGGAAGCGAAAGCTGGCCTTCTCCCCCCACCACTCGAGGTGCCTTACCTGGTGCTGGCACCGGTGTCTCAAGCTCTGTGTAGACAGGTCATAAATGGCCAAGGTCCCATCAAGGTAGCCAACAGCAGCCAGTGGCATCCTGGGCAGAGGGCCAATATCAGGCAGAAGTACCTCCACCTATCTGCCCACCCTTCAAACCCTCCTCTCCACCTTGCTACCACCATATCTCCCATCATTTCCTCCACTTCAGTCTGAACTGCTACAGTCATAGACCCAATCTCACTCACACATTGCAAAAGCCCAAGGACTCCACTGAATTGGATTCACTTTCTTCATCCTCCCCAGGGTTAGGCTGTGGACCCTCGGTGTCTGGTCTGAAGACACCTACCACCTAGGGAAAAAAGAAGGCGCCAGAGTCACAGACAGAGAACACCTTTGGCATGTCCTTCCCATGAGCTGGCCTCAGTTTTCTCATCTGTAAAATGAGGGAGCTGGGTTAGATGATCTCTATGGCTCCTTCCAACTCTTAACATCTGACAATCCTATGATCCAACATGGGTAGAAAAGCCTACGGAAAGGAAGCCTTGGTAACAGGGTAGTCAGGGCAGTATTTGGGGCCAGGCTTACTCTGGGGACCTTCAGGCTCCATGTAAAGGAGTCTTTGTCACTCACCTTGCCGGTGGCTGCATTGACCAGCTTAGCCTGACAGTCCACAGAACCGGTGAGAATAAGGCTCCCATCAAGGTTGGTGGCCACACATGTCAGTGGGCCCTGGTGACCTTCGGTTCCTGGGGTGGAGAGAGGGATGAAGGATAAGGCAGGGCCTGCCTCCTTTCCCCATGCCCCCACACTCCCTTTCCTCAGACCCAGTGGCTTTCTACAGCTGAACCCCCTAGCCCCACCAAAAACACTCGTGGTTCCCACACCTTTGAGCACATGGATGGGGCTTCCCTGCTTCAGGTCCCAGATGCGGACAGTGCCATCTTCATAACCAACCACGGCTTTCCTCCCTGGTGTCCCACAGACAGAGTCAACAGAAAGACAGAAAACAGGCTGTCAGATACTCGAGATATTCCCAACATCTCAAGTTAAGAACAATAGGACACAGGGCCAGACGCTACCCCAGGAGGAAGCAGCAGAGTCGGAGGACTGTGTCCCTGAACGATGGAAGCTAAGGGCCACAAAGCCCAGAGAGGACTGTTGGGAGCTTCACGTCCTGAAAAGAGTTTGGGGACAACAAGCAAGATAACAATGACAATCATAGCTAACGTTCACATTGTACTTTGCCATTTATGGAGCACTTCATACATGCACTGACTCATTAAATCCTTGGGAAAACTCCGTGGAGCAGGCAATGCAGGTATTCTTATACCCGTTATTTTGCAAATGAGTAAACTGAGGCATGAAGAATTTAAATGACTTGCCCAGTATCACAAAGCTAGTAAATCAGTAAGCTAACAAGTGGCCTAACTGGGACTCAGACCCAGGTCTTCTGGCACCAAAATCACAGCAACCACGAACTGGAGGGTGTCTCAAAGGCTATCTACTTCAAGGCATACCCAGAAGGAGAGCATTCTCCAACAGCCCAGACAAATGCCAAGCAGCTTTAGCCTCAGGAGTCCAATAAGGGGGAAGCCACCACATTTCCAATGCCCTCATTCTCCTTTTGCCTTGCTCTAACTCAGGGGTGGGGAACCTGCAGCCTCAAGGGCACATGTGGCTCTCTAGGTCCTCAAGTGTGGTCGTTTGACAGAATCCAGTTTATTTGATCAAAGGGCTACACTTTAAGACTTTGAGGGCGCAGCTTTGCCACACCTGCTCTAACTGTTCAGAAGTTTTTTTCCGACCCCAAGCCTAAATCTATCTCTCCCCAACTTCCACTTGCTGCTTTGTCTTCTGAGGCTAAGAATGGGTTAAATCTCTTTTGCACATGACAACTCTTTAAATATATCAAGGCCTGAGCTCTCAGATGTGGAAAGGGTGCCCAGGAAGGGGCTCTCACCGTCAGGGAGGACTCGGCCACAGGTGGCTGGACAATTTGGCCCTTGGAAGGTCTTGCAGTCACCACTAGGGACCTTCCACATCCAGGTGTTACCATCAGCTGTGCCTGCCAGGAGGACGGGTGCCTGAGGGTGCCACTCCATCCACTGGGCAGGCCAGAAAAGGAGAGAGAGTAGTTAGCTAAGAAAGCCCCACACCTCCCACCTCACTGGAGTTCAGGGAGTTCCATTTATCCCACCAGACTTCTCTTATTTTGTGCTTCAAAGACATCATATATGAATGAGCCTGTCAGGACAACAGTGACAGAATGAGTTGCTTTGGGGGGGGGGGGAAGGGGGCAGGGCATGGAAATTAGACCAGTGTACAGACTCAAAGCAACTCCAACTCCCAGCTCATCGCTCCCCTGGGGGAGCAACACATCCCACCCCACCACTCCCAAGAGTTCTCACCTCCAGGTCCCCCACTTCAAAGGACCAAACCTCTTCCTTGGTGTCCACCTGCCACACTTTAAGTAGGCCACTCATGTCCCCAGTGGCCACCAGGGCAGAGTCGTGGCTGAAACCCGCGCAGGTTACAGAGTCTTTGTGGCCTGAGAGTGACAGTGGGTAGAGAAGGAATATTGAGGAAACAGCTCCCAATGGAGATTCGGGACTCAGGCACCCTGCCTCCTGGGCTTGGCACCACCAGGTAGCAGGCAGAGAAACTGAAGAAAAGGGGCAGGGCACGGCTGTACCTACAATCCCAGTCATTTCTTAAACCTAAACTTACAAGTTCTCTCTTCCAGCCCCCTCCATCAAACAGACTCTAACCCAGACTGCCCCGGCCCAGCCCCCAGGCCCCTCACCAGGGCACTCCAGGATCAGCTCCCCGTCGCTGAGCCGCCACACGAAGGCTTTGTCATCCTCACCCCCGGTCACTGCCAGAGTGTTGGTCTTAGGGTCCAGGCTCACACAAAACACGGAGGCTGCTCCAAGAGACAGAGGTTGGGGTGTGTAGGAGTCTACTGCGTCCCCTCACAGCACAGACCCTCGCACGATCCCCAGGAGGGAGAGCTGACCGGGAGGGGTCCCCACCGTGCCCCCCCAGACCAAGTCCAGACCGCCGGGAAGGCGGGCTGGGCACCGGGGTCTCCCCCGCCTCGGATGCTACCTGAGTGATGGGCAAAGGTGACTTCGCTGTCATCGGGGCTCTCCATGCCGCCGTCTACACCCTCGTCCACCTCGTCCCCCCATGCCTCATCCGGCCCCTCCCCCTCTAGCTCCTCTTCTTCCTCGAAGTCCACTCCGTCCATCTCCTGGGCCAGGTCATCTGCTGGGGTACAGGGAGCAGGCTCGAAGATAACCGACCCCCTCCTTCCCCCGGGGAGAATTGGGGGGCTCGGGAAATGAGGGGAGCCCGGGAAGGGCTGGTTGGGTTATGGGGAGAAACACGAATTTAATGGGGGTGAAGGCAGTTAGTAGTAAAAAGGGGCTGGTGAAAAGAGGAAGAATGTTTAATGGGTACAGGAAAGGAGAGCTAAAGTTCAAAGGTCATCAGAAGAAAGGTTAAAGGTCATCACGTCGCAGAGGTGAAAGTAAAGGGAGTTAGAAACAAGGGTTCAAAGGTCCCCAGTGGGGAGGGGGGGATAGGTAACCGCACGAAGCCAGGATGGAATGGTTGAGGAGCCAGAGTAAGGTCAAGGGTCAGGACCCTGCTCGCTCGGCCGGGGGGCGCCGCCCCCCCACCCCGCTCTCACCGGGGTCGGGTGGGCCGGGACCCAGCTCCACCACCTCGATGATCTCCTCGTCGCCATGGAAGTGCAGGGCCTCCGGGGAGGCCGTCCCGTCCTCGGGCCCGGGATCGGGATCGGGCTCCATGAAACTCAGCGAAGCCGGTCCAGCAGCCGGGGCCCAGCCACCTCCAGAATCACGGCCGCGCGACGCCACCTACCACGGTCCGGCAGAGATAGGGCAGGGGGGGCGGGGCTTCAACGCGGAGCGACGCCGACCTCGCCAACCGCGAAGGGGCCCGGCCGGCGGAGCAGCCAATCAAAAGGGGCGGTTGGTCGACGACGCGAGGGTGAAAGGGCGGGCTGGAAGGGCTCGAGAGCCCGCTTCGCCCCCGCACGCCAACAATTGGCCCTGCGTATCGCGAGAGGCTTGTGGGAAGGGTAGTTCTCCCGAGGCTGCCGCGCGGGATTCTGGGAAGCGTAGTCTTCGTCCTTTCGGCTGGGCGGAGTAGAGGGCGAGGATCCGGCTGGCTCCGTGTAGCCGGCGCGCTTGAACCTAAACTACAACTCCCAGCAGAAGACGAGGCGGGGCTTGGCGACCGGGAATATGGCAGCGACGGTTGTGGCTGCGCTGAAGGGCCCGGGGCTGAAGGGTGCCCTGGTGCTCGGGGGTAAGAGGTGGGGCCCTGGGGCCAGACACCCGGACGGTCGGTTCCCTTATCTCCTCACCCCTCTTCTCTCTTCCCCGCAGGATCATGGGATAAGGGGCAAGCGCTTGTCCAGGGGTCATCCTGGTCGTGCCCCTGCTTCCGAGGGAGAGGCACCGCCCCCACCCCTCGGGATCATGGGGTCGGGGCTAGCGCTCGTCCAGGGGTCATTGTAGCCATGCCCCAGTCTCCAAGCGCGCCGCCCCGCCCCCCCTTCCAGTGGCGGTCAGTCTGCGACACCTCCTCCCTAGTCCGAGGCCCTTTGCTTGCGTTCCCCGGGGCCACACCTCCCCCCAGCCCAGGCTGGTGTCCCGAGGCCCTGCTCCAGAGGCCGCCGGGGTCTCTCCAGCTGTCCCGGCTTTGCTGCCCACGGCCCTCTCCCCTCCTCTATCCTCAGGGTTTCTCCGGGGAGCCCCTGGTCGCGGGGCCCGGCTGCGGCACTACCCCGGCCCGCTGCCGTCCAAGCCCGAGCCCGGACCCTGGCCCCCGGGGCTGGAGTACATCCCTAAGAAGAAGGCCAAGAACCCCATGAAGCCCGTGGCGCTGGCGTGGTGAGTCCGGCCTCGCCCCCGCAGCGGGGCACCCACAACGAGCCCCGGAGCCACCTCGCTCGAACTCGGAGACACAGGAGGCCGGCCGCTGGTGGTTCAGGCCGCGTCTGGGCCAGGGTCTCAGCCCCTTGCGGGGCCTGGTGGATAGACCCTTAAGGAGGGCCCAATTTAGAAAACTGGACGTACATTTTGGTTTCTTTATAATTCTATTTTTCCAATCAACCCCCCCCATTCCCGTCTCCTTGATAAAGAAAACCAGAGCCCCCTTTTCCGAAGCGCAGAGTGGAGCAGTGTCAGCGTCTGCCGCGGCCACGTGTCACGCACGTGTCAGAGCCGGCCTTCCTCCCCCCCACTCCAGTCCGCGGGGGTGTGGTCACGCTCTCACACGCCCCCTAATGAAGCCCCCTCCCCAATACTTTGTGAATGCACAGTTCTCAGGAACGGTGGGGGAGGAGAGCCACTCCCCGCCCGGCTGAACCCCCATCCCTCTACCCCCAGGGCCATTGGCTTTCCCTGCGGCATCCTCCTCTTCCTCCTGGCTAAGCGCGAAGTGGACAAGAACCGCGTGAAGCAGATGAAGGCCCTGCACAACATGCGGACCGCCAACCGCGGCGACTACGAGAGGCAGCGGTTCAAGTCCCCGGCCCCAGAGACCCTCCGTGGCCCGGCCGGGGCCGAGGTGAAGACCTGAGGCGCTGCACCCCCGCCTGCAGCGCGGACCTGGGACGGATGGACAGACGCTGGGCCTGTGCTCCGCTGCGGTCCTCTCCCGATCCGCCAGGGGGCGTCCGGGCCCAGGTGCCCTGGCAGGCCCCGCCCCCCCGAGAGCGTTGCGGGCCAGGCCAATAAAGTCGTTATTTTCCAGAAAAGGATCCGCGAGCCGGGAGGGGTCGGGGCCTGCATGGGAGAGGGGCGGGGCCGACGTCTTCACCGCCAACGCCCCAGCCGACTGCTCAGCTTGGGGGCGGGGAGAGGGGAGGGGTGGGGCGGTTACCTGAGCTGCTTGTGCGGGCTGGCCCGCGCGCCCTTGTGATTCAGCTCATTAGAGCAGCAGTTTTAGAGGCGGAAGAGAGCTTTGAAGGTCGCCCGGTCCTGCCCGGTATTTCACAGATGGGGAAACTGAGGCACGAGGGTAACGGAGCAGAGTCTGGCTTCAAAGTCGCGGGCTTCTGACCAAATAAGGCCTTTGAGTGCTTTTCTTAGCAGTTTTAACAGCCCTTAGAAGCATTCGGAGTCAGAATAATCGGGTTTGGTTCCCGGCTCCGGTCCATCACTAGCTGCATAACCTTGGACAAGTCAGGACCTCTCTTAACCACTTCCCTGTTTATAAAATGCGCGGGTTCGTAAGTGACCCGCACCGACCCCCGGCCCTTCCAGGTCTGCCCTTCCTTCATTGTCGTCCTTTGGCCATCCCAGAGGGAGAACTTAGGGATTCAAGCTTTTATTAACAGCGCTAGGTGGATGCAAAAGACAAAATGATACCCTCCTCGTGTGGGGACAAGAGTGCTGATGGGGAACCAAGTGGCCTGTAATGGAAAAGGCACAGAGGGGACCAGGACTGGACTATTGGTACAGGAAACCATGGTGGTTGGCACCTTCTCTGCGGGGAGCCCAGATCGACCTGCCCTGGGTCACACAGCCAGGGTGTCATGGGCAGTACTAGAACTCGGGTCTTCTGGGTTCAAGGCCTGCTCCATGTCCTCTAAGCTACACACTCTCCTACGTGATTAAAATAAGACTGGAAAGGTAACTAGGAACCAGAATGTTGGGGGCTTTAAATGCCAGGGTAAGGATTTTGTCATTTATCCTAGAGGCAATAGAGAGCAGGGCCTGGAGTCCAGAAGACATCTTCCTAAGTTAAAATCTGGCCTCAAGACACGAGCTGTGTGTCCCTGGACGAGTCTCAACCTTAACCCCCGTTTGTCTGAGTTTACTCAACCGTAAAACGAGCTGGAGAAAGAAATGGCAAACCGTTTCAGTGTCTTTGTCAAGAAAACCCCAACCCAACTGAAAAATGACAATGGCAGTCATTTAGAGTTCTGAGTAAGGGGGTGACATGGTCAGATGTATGTTTGGGGATCAATTAAGCAGCTGTGTAGAAGACAGATTGGAGGGACACAGGACTTAAGCCAGGCACCTTGTAGTAACCTAGGTGAGAGCTGCAAGAGGAATAAGGCAGCCCTCCCTTCCACCAGCTAAAGGCCCCCTTCAGAAATAACCAGAAGCAGACTTTGAGTCTCTAACATAGAATTTTATTGTTAACTTCCTGTTACAACTCTGTGGTGCTCAAAACTCCAGAATGATCATATACAGAAGCCCTTTTTTGACCCTTGTGCTGGGCCTAAGTCAAGAACACTGTTCCTCGAGTCCCTACCTCCCTCATAAGGCACTTGGTGTTAAAAGATTAGCCAGTAGTTTCCTGCTGGTGTAGTAGAGAAGGGAGGTCCTGATGGGGGATTCAACTTTAACCATCCTGAGGGAAGGAGAGGAATAGGGGCCGTAGCTTCCACTCCCAACAGCTACCCCAGGACTAAAGGATAGTATGAAAAAACCCAGATTCTAGTGGTAGCTCTACCCCTCAGCGAAATCTAGAGCAAACCATTTTATCTCTGGGCCTCAGTTCTTTCATCTGTGCAATGGAGGGCTTAGAATAGCAGAAGGGTCTCTTTCAGGCTTAAAATTCCGTGAGAAGAGGCCTAAGGCAAAAACTGGAATGCTCTGGGTAAAGAAGGGGTTAAGCAGCAGCAGGGCCCAGAGAACGAACTGGAGAGCATCTTTCAGCCCCAACTCCATATCCCTACCAGCTCCATAATCTGCCTACGTTTGGGTCATTGACCCCACCTCCTCAAGAGCCCCAAGAGAGATATCAAAAGTGGGGGTACCCCTGTCAGGCTGTCAACCCGCTCCCACTTATACTACACATCCCTTCGCTGCAAGTCTAGGATGCCAGAGACGAAGATCAGAGAAGAAACTGCCCCCGCTCTCACTGACCAAAACACCCGTCCGGAAGCAATTCCGGGACTGGGGTTGTGGAAAGGAGCCAGATGGAGATGGGTAGAGACCGAGGTTAGCCCTCTGGCCTCAGGTAGAGGTCAGGGTTTATGGTAGGTGGGCCAGGGCTGGGCACTATTATATATTGTGCCCAACCCCCACTAAACAATATATACACATCGGCGGGTCGTGTCTGTACAAAAGGTTAGGAGGAAGGACTATTTGGGTGGTGGAGGTGAGGGAAAGACTAAGAAGACAGGATTTGGGGAGCTTAGTGCAAGAGACAGAGAGTAGGCACTGACCCCATTCTCCAGTCCCATAGGGGAAAACGCCAGAGGGAGGGCATTATAGATAGCAGCTCAGAATGGAATCCCCTGAAGAGAATGGACATCACATTGCCTCGAAATCATCCCTGCACCTTGTTTCCCTTTAGTTACTGAGACAGAGTGATCTCATCACATGCCCCTGTGATGGGGCAGTATTGACAAAAAGGAGAAGAAACCTTGAATTCAGCCTTGGACGAGTCAGAAGAGAGTAAGTTGCTCACTGGCTTCTCCAGTCCAGCATGATCTTCCCTACAGACAAGCCCCAGACAGGACTGCTCCCACCAGATCTCACAAGTAACAAGTGAAACCTTTCCTGGGGAAGTTGCTGAGAGAAAAGGGCCATGGCAATGACTGGCCAACCCAGAAAGAAAGGAAAGAAGGAGCATGGGCAAGAAGGGAGGCACCCCCCTTAATTGTGATCCCCCAGAAGCTGCAGCACAAATGTGAAGATGTAGACGATGTCCGTGTAGATTTGCAGGGCACCAGTGATATATTCCTCTGGGCTGATGGTATGCTTCCTGTTCCCCAAGACTAGCTGTGTGTCATATGCCAAAAACTGCAGGGAGGAGAACAACAGTGAGGATCCCTGTGCCCCTTCCATTGACCCTCACCCCACAAGGACCCGGAGTCTCTCTTCCCCCAGTCACCAAAGTGTCTTCCTATGTGCCAGGCACTGGAAATAGATAAAAACGAAACAGGCTTTTCCTTGAACAAACAAAAACAAACAGCCTTTTCCCTTCTGTTGAGGGAAATAAATACAGGAGCTGACAGAAAATGTCTTCAAAGTAAAGTAATTTAGGGCTGGGGGATGAGGAAAATCTGCAGAGATGGGGTAGCGTCTGAACGGAGCCTTGGAAGGAAGCTAAGGCCGAGACAAAGAAGAAATGTAGTCTTGGAGTCGGGGATGGCCTTGGCAAGGGTGCAGGGATGGGACAGGTGTGTGGTGCAAGGAGCAATAAAGTAGGACTCTTTGGCTGGGCCCTGGGGCCTAGGGAGGAAGCAGTGGAAGGCCACTCACCAAAGTAAAAGCAATAGCCCCGAGGGCAGCATACAGCATATGGAGCCAGTATACCTGTAAAAGCAAAGGGTGTGAACTAAGGCCCTGGTGGTCTGGTGGGGGAGCCTGGGGGGGGGTGGGGAATGAGGAGAGGCCAGCCCCACCACCAATTACCAAATCATGGCGCCTCTCTAGATGATGTGGCCACAAACCTCAAGAAAAAGGGCCTTACTTCTCCCTAAGGGAGATGGAGCTTTTGCCAGTCATTCCAAACCCAGTCTGTCTCATTATCCTACAGCCTCCCTTAGTGTCCAGCTTCCCCTCTTGTGGTACCCCTCCTCCCATAGATCCCATGCCCTCAGGATCCCATGCCTGCCAGCTCAGGGTCCTCCAACCCAAGCCTGACCTCTCAAGGCTTTGACCCTCTTTCCCAGTGCCACCACAATCCAACATCTTGTCTCAGCTAACTTAGCTAATCCAAATTATTTCCCACTACAGCACTACTAATAAGTTTAATTTCCCATTTGTATTTTTTAAACCAAGATTCTGTCTTAAATCCAAAAGAATAAACCTCTAATAATAATTTCTTTTAAGAAACTATGGGGACAGCTAGTTAATGCAATGGATAAAGCACAAGCCCTGGAGTCAGGAGGACCCAAGTTCAAATTCAACCTCAGACACCTCACACTTACAAGCTGTGAAGCTGTGTGACCTTGGGGAAGTCACTTAATCTTATTGCCTCAAAAAAAAAGAAAATGAAGGAAAAAACTATGGCAGGCCAACAATGAAGGCTTGCGGGGGAGGGAAGAGGGAGCCTTCCTAAAACTTCCAGATTAAAGAAAAACGGATTATTTTTAACATTTTTTTTTAAAATTTGAGTTCTGAATTCTCTCCCTCCAATTCTCCCACTCGTTAAGAAGGCAAGCAATTTATCAATTACACAAACTTCCCAATTATTTATAATATCTGAAATTCACAACAAACAGGTTGGTCCTTATACTCCACCAGTGCCTAAGGCCTGTTCTGGGGCCCAGGATCCTTAGCTCTAAGCAAGGGAGGATAATCATACTCACATATTTGAAAGCCAGCACAATAGCAGTGATAATCCCAGTCACTGTCAACACAATCCCAAGTACACAGAAGAGCCCTGCACATGATGTAAAGTCCACCTGCCAAAGCAAAGAGAAAGAAGGAGGCTCTTAAATGACCACCCTGGCCATGAATTCACATGAATACTATCTCAGTCTTCAGAGTTGCACCACAATAAGAAATGTTGCTGTGTCACAGAGGGTTGGACCACTTTACACGAAGAAAAGTTAAATGGTTGGGTTTGGGGGGAAAGAAAAGGGGAAATCTTAAGACTACCCAGAAATAGGATCCCCTTGCATCCCCCCTATCCTTAACTGTCTCTGACCTCGGGTTTAGGGGAATGGAGTGAACACGCTCAAAGAAAGGTGCATCTTGGAGCCCTCACCTTGGTCTGGAAGCAGAATATGGTGACAGCAATGGTGACGATGGCTGTGATAATCATGGCCAAGATGACCGCTTTAGTGTTATGCATACTGTGGGAAGAGAGAGATTACTGACCAAAAGACTGACCCATTCATATAAATCATTCCTGGTCCACCAGGCCAGTGTGAAAAAAAAATTCAACAGGAAATATGTAGGAAATTTTTATACTCCCTATATAGGGGAGTGGGAGAAGTCCAGCGGTATTTAGAGGTGTTGGGCACTGTTCTCTACAGCCTAAGGATGGGTTATGAGCCATGATCCTTAAGCTAACACCCCCAACCATACATTTTCCAAGGGTAGTGGGTTGGGGCTATTATCTAAACATACATACCTGGCTATGCAGCCAGTCATGAAGCTCATTGCTAGGGTCTAAAAGAGAGACCAAGAGGAGCATAAGAAATCTAAGACATGAGGTAGGGAGAGAAAAATGACCTCCACATCACCAAAGGAAGTGATCATCAAGTGATGGGAGAAGAGGCAGCCAAGAAGGGCGGTGGCAAACACAAGAGATCCTTTTCAAAGCACCTCTCCCATTGGGCGCTGCACAGAAGTCAACCTTTCCCCTTCATCTTCCTGCCCAACCTTCCCAGACTCCCCTCCCCATCTCACCCCATTCCTCTAGACTCACAAAGATGGTCAACAAGATGATGTTCCATGGGAAACGGCGCCTAGGATAGAAGAGGAAAGGAGGTCAGGAATCAGGCACAAGCTTCCCCAACAAAAACAGTTTTGCATAGTCCGTATGGGGATAAGTCTAGGATGGGGCCAAGGTTCATTTTTCATACCTGATTACCTGTTCACCAACTCCTACCTTTTTGTCTTGGGCCTCCTTCTATTCCAGAGATTTGCTACCCTTACCTCCTCCTCCCCTTCCCATCACCACATATACTACACTTTCCCCAAACCAGAAGCACTCACCTGGGTGCCTGGCAGCAGACAAGGGTCAGGTATGTCGCCAGGAAGACAGCACTACAGGAAAAAATTAGTAGCAGCCTGTTTTTCCCATCTTGTGCTTTTTCTAATCCCCCTCCAACCCACCTCCCCAATACAATGGGTTAGCCCTCATTAGTCCCACAGCGCTGAGATGAAGGAAGCTGTTTAGAAAATCAGGATTTGTTTGTGGGAAGATAGTGGCCAGAGGAATGAGACTGCCAAATAGAAGATACTCAAAACTGCTATCACAGGAGTGGGGGAGGAAGGATTGGCACTATGGAGATATGCTAAATGTGGCTGGCTTGCAGAACTGTTCATGGAACGCTACTCCAGATCTTCTTCTTTAAAGAGAGAGCGGCCACATATTCCCATCTACCAGCAGAACTGAAGAACAAAACCTGGCAACAACTTTATAAAACCACTCAAAAAGTCTCTAATGGCTAAGCTAGGTGGCGGAGATGGCCAGAAAGAGACACACCAGTAGATTGAAACTTAAAGTCATACTATCTTGCCCCATGAATTTTCTTCTCCCACTCACCTGACCTTGAGCCTAGAAAAGAAGGTATACTCACTAGGAAGCATAGTAGACAGCCAAATTCCTCCTCACAAAGCCTCGAACAGGATCCCTGTGAGGTGAGGGAAGGGGAAAGAAAGGACCAGGAAGAAAGTCAACACAGCCCTGCCCTGGACAATGTACCAAAGATAACCACTTCCCTCATGGCCTCTTCAGCAATTCTCCAACCCTCAATCACCCTCCCTCTTCCTGAAAGAATCAGCTTCCCTCTCCAACAGAGGGACTACTCAAAGCCAAGATCCCCAGGAACTCAAGAACTGGGGTAGGGGGAGGGGGGGTAAGAAAAGTGGGTAAGAAGCCTCAGAGACTCACACAAAGGTGAAAATAGCAATGATGGCGACTGTGATGAGCAACTGGACAGAGATGATGGCATAAACCTGAAACAGATCAGAGGTAAGACAGTCATCCGAGGAGAAGCCGCTCCTATGACCAGAAGACCTGCCCCAGTACATGGTTTTTATCCTGGATAATGTACTAAGGGAAAGGCTAGACTAAAGACATGTCAGGAGAAGGCAAACATTTTTTCTAGATTGGATTCTTGACACAAAGACCAGGAGAATGGGAATAATAGGAACGAGGGAGAGGAAACAGGAATTTTGGTGCAGATTGGCATTAAATTATATGTCTAGAAGATGGTAGTTTATGCCAATGGGCAGGAATAAGGAGCTCCTCCCTTGGGCCCACAAAGAGGAGACAAAAATGTCTTCTCCCCATTCCGTTCCTTACCTTCTGGATGAAGCGGTGTCGAACCTTCTTGTCCTCCCATTCTCCAGCCCCAAAGTTGTCGCTCACTGCTGGTTCCTCTCCTCCATAGGCTTCAGCTCTTCCTGTAGGGACAGTTCCTCAAGTCATTTGAGGGCTCAGACATGCCCTCAGACCAGAGACTCCCAACTACTCACCCTCTCCTTTCTCCAGCACACAAGCTTCTCTAGTCAAATTAAAACCCCTTCAACACCTTAACATTTCCTGTCGGGTTGTAAAATTCAGAAATTTTCATTAAATACTGATGCAAAAAGTGCTGCTGGATAGGCCTAAGAATGCTTCCGCGCCAAGCTAGTCAAACCAAGATCCCAGTCCAAAAAATAAGTAAAAACAAACAACAAAAACCCGCCACCTCATCTATTAACAATAATAGCTACCTCTTTAAGGTTTGCAAAGTGCTTTATGCACATTATATTTGATCCTCAGCCTCTACTCATGCCCAGCATTGTAAATAAGGCAGCCTTTCCCTCAAGGAGCTTACAATCTAGTTGGAGAGACTGGCCTAAAAATAATTAGAAAATAACTAACCATTTAAGTCTAATTTTTGAGGTCATCACTTGATGCTGTAAAAGGACCTACAAAGAGATCACTGTAGGTTAGAGAAACTGAGGAAGGCTTTGTGGAGAAAGTGGGTCTGGAAGAATGAGTCTGATTATTGTGTGAAATGACTCAGATTCCCCCACCCACCCACTCAGAGTTGGAAGATGTGGAAGACCATAGTAGATTAGCAAGGAACCTACAGGTATAACTATGGAGGGGCCTGAATCAGGTGCTGATGCCAAAACCACTCCCAACACAGACATATGCAAGATCATCCCCGGATATAAGATTATTAAAATTTTTATTCTGCCAAAGTAAAGTGTTAAGATTTAGCAAAAAATTGATTATAAAAGGCTATATTTCAGAAAATTTGTGCACTAATTTGTCTACATGAGTAATTGTTTTTTCACACAAGGAGCTACGGGATACATGAATTCTGCTTTCAGATAAAAGCAGAACTCCCCAAAAATCACCAGTTAAAATTTTAAGTCTAGATTTGATAAAAGTGGTAAGCTGTGAATTGGGCTTTGACATGATTCTAATTAAAGATGTCTCACAGATGTTTGCGAATTCCAATTTATAGCGATAGAGTATTGAATGGATTGTCAATGCTGTTAGGGAGTCCCATTACATATAGGAACAATGTGCACTAAATTTCAGGTTTTGCTCTGTGGTAGGTTTCTAAGTTCATTCACAAAGGACAATTAAATTGGTGGGTCGGGCCCTGAATCAGCTGCACACACCCAGAATGCAATGGAATTCAATTGGAGAATAAACTGCAGATTCCTAAACCTCCTTCACTCCTAGAAACTACAGATGCCAGAAAGGTATAGGAAAGAAAGCTCATGGGGGAAGGGGAGGGATAGGAGGTGGGAGAGATAAAAGCCTTCCTGCAGGAGGATTCATTCATCAGTATGTTGGCTAGGCCAGCCCAATGGCAGATGGTAGGAGCTAGGAGAATATCAGAACAAGTATGGCACAGTGGAAAAAAACACCATACCTGGGGGCAGGAGAGCCTTGGGCTAAGCCTGGATAGGTGGCACAGTGCATTCGGCACTGGACCTGGAATCAGAAGATCCGAGTTCAAATGTGATACTCAGGTGTTTACTAGCTGTGTGACTCTAGGTATGTGTGACCCTTAACATGTTTGTCTCAGTTTCCCCATCTGTAAAATTGAGACAATAACAGCTTCTATCTCCCTATGTTGTTGTGAGGACCAAATGAGGTAATATTTTCAAAGTGCTTACTTGGCAAACCTTGCACTCTAGAAATGCTGGGCTTTACTTGAAGGACTATTTATCAATATTGTTTTAGAAAGCATGTTTAAGCCTAGACTACCGTGAAGCTAAAGACCGAGTGCCAATTCTAGGTCCACGTCCCTTTTTGCATCCATTCCCTTCTAACAAAGCCTCTGCCCTGAATGAAAAACCCCAAGACTTATCACAATAGCCTCCTAACTGGTCTCCCTGCCTCCAGTCTCTCTCCTTCCTAGTCCATCCTCCACACAGCCACCAAAGTGATATTCCTAAAGCGTGGTTCTAACTATGTTATTACTGCAGGGAACTTTGAGAAGCTTCTGGGGCTCCCTGTTGCCTCCATGAGAAAAAAAATACTAACTTCTCTGGGATTTAAAACCCTCCCCAATCTGCCTCCAGTTTATATTTCCAGGTTGATATCATATTATCTCCCCCTCACATACTTTACGGTCCAACCAAACTGGCCTGCTTGTTGTTCCTCTAAGGTGACATTCCATCTCCTCCTGGCTCTATCCTTTGCATGGGCCATCCAATCCCCAATGCCTGGAATTCTCTCCCTCCTCATTCCCAGCTCTTAGAATCCCTAGCTCCCTTCAAGGATTCATATCTTGAAAGAAAGACTTCTTGACACGCTGAAGCTGTTTTTCCCCCTAACAATATATTTTAATATTTTATTTTTTCTCACTTACATGTAAAAATAATTTTAACAGTTTTTTTTAAATTTTGAGTTCCAAAATTTTCTCTCTCTCACTGCCTCTCCCTCAATGAGAAGACAAGCAGTTTGATGTAGGTTATACATATGTGATCATGCATATTTCCATATTAGTCATGTTGTGAAAGAAAACAGACCAAAAATAAAGAAAGCATGAAATATGCTTTGACCTGCACTCAGACTATCAATGTCTTTCTCTGGAGGTGAACAGGATTTTTCATCATAAGTCCTTTGAGACTGTCTTGGATCACTCAATCTGTTGCTGAGAATAGCTAAGTCATTTACAATTCATCGTACTATATTGCTATTACTATGTACAGTGTTCTCCTGGTTCTGCTCACTTCACTTTGTATCAGTTCATGTAAATCTTTCCAGGTTTTCCTGAAAGCATCCTGCTCATCATTTCTTTCATAGCACGACAGTGTTCCATCGCAATCACATACCACAACTTGTTCCCCAATTGAATGTCCCCTCAATTTCTAATTCTTTGCCACCACAAAAAGGGCTGCTATAAATACTTTGTACAAATAGGTCCTGTTACCTTTAAAAAAAAACCAAACATCTCTTTAGGATACAAGCCTCATAGATCCCTCAGCTGTTAATGCTGCTTTACTCTCCAAATTACTTAGGGGCCTTTTTTTTTTAGTGGGGGGGCAGGGACTTGAACCTCTGATTTCATTGGTACAATCTCCCTCTCCCAATGCAGATCTGTACTTCCTCTATAATCTGCAGTTTTAGAGGACTGATTGTCTTAGATGGGATTTGAACCTAAGTCTTCCTGACTGACACCAACTCTCTACTGCCTGTGCCAAACTGGCAGTCACTTTGGACTTACCTTATATCAATTTAGTATCTATTTATCTGTAGACATGTTGTTTTGCCCAGTGGCGTGTCACCTGGAAAGAGGGGCACTTCCCCATTTTTTGGGATGAGGAAGGGTTCTTAGTAAACCACCACAGGTTTTCAGAATTGAATCTGTCAGACTCAGATCCAAGTGGCTTCTACAAGTTTCGAAAAGATCCATCCTCAAAGGAAGGAGATTATGCAACCCCAGAGGTGGACTCCATGGGGGAATGGGGGGTGGTGCAGGAATGAAAGGAGGAGAGGAGAGGAAAGAAGTTAACTTCCCAGGGGGATAACTTTGAATAAGAATAGGCATCTTCCATTTATAGAGTTTAGAATTAAACAAAGCCTCTCCTTACAACCCCCAGCTAGGCCAGTTAAAAAGAATGCATATTCCTAGAGGGCTTGAAAAATGCCTCTTAATCTTATTATCCTAAACAAGCCCACAGTGTCTTAGACAGAGTTAGCACTAAATAAATGTTTATTAAATTGAACTGAATTCTTACCCTAGTTTTAATGATGAAGAAACTGAGGCTCAGACTACCGGAAGGCCCAGGATCATTAAGCTAAGTGTTGGCCTCTTGGCTCCTTTCCACCCCACCATAGAGGTATAAGTTACAGCTTTTTACATCAGTCTTCTGAGAGTTTTGTGTTGCACATATGTTAAAAGTAGGTACATTATGGGGTACAGTCTTGAAGGAAGGGATGGAGGCATCTACGGGAGGATGGTGATGACCTCTCCTCTGCTCAGTCTCAGAAAGCTTTCATGGAGTACATAAGCAGCCTCATGTACCAGTGACCCAAGCACTTACTCTTGACTAGGTATTGAATGGGATGGATAATTGTGAAGACTCCACAGGGTATGTGTAAGGGAGTAGGAGAGGTTTGGGATTTGGCCTTGTGATTCTGGAAGGTCGAGGCCTGGAGCTGTGGGCATGACACACTCACTCTCTCTCTCTCTCTCTCTCTCACACACACACACACACACACACACACACACACACACACACACACACACACTCTCTCTCTCTCTCTCTCTCTCTCTCTCTCTCTCTCTCCCTCTGTCTCTCTCTCTCTCTCTCTCCCCACCTCCCAGCCAGTGGTGAGAAGGGATAGAGGTGGGCAGCAATCTTTTCATTAAGAGTATAAATTGAGGCAGGTTCCCTTTTACCTTGCCTACTCCATCATGGAGGTGTGCCCAAATCTTGCAAGGTTTGTAAAATAAATTTACTTTGCTTCTCCTAAAGATGTCTCTCCTATTATTTGAAAATCCCATCGCACACAGTATCATGAGGAAAGTCATAGAAAAAATCATATGACCCCTGTCATATCCGGCTCCACCTTAAGTTTTCTAGGCTTCTGAAGACTGTGTTATCTTTCACATACTCTATGTTCTGGGCAAACCAACTCTTCCCTTATCTCATCCTAGCTTGGTCTCAACCCATCTCTCAGTCTGCCAAAATTCTTCTCTTCCTTCATGACCCAGCTCTGCTACCCCTGCCACTTTTTTGAATCTCTAGACATCACCAAACATGATCCCTGCCCCCCTTCAGTTTCTCATGTTTTTCTTTTGGGTCTTCTATGCACTCACATCCTAACTGCAGACTACTAATATATAATTATAATAGGTGTATAACAGACATTTGTTGATTGGGAGTAAAGAGGTTGCAATCTTTACAAAGAACATGTAGAGAGCTGCCCACAAAGAGCACAGGAGAGGGACTGTGGGGAGGGGCACCTGCCCACAAAGCAGCAGCTCTAGCCTAGTAAGGAAGGAGGAGGAAGAGGAGAGGGAAAAGAAGAGAAAGACCAAAGATACAGATGAAAGTCTTAATGAAGCCATAGATGCAAATGGAGACATTTACTGTTTCCATACAATGCCCTCCTACCCATCCCCCCCACCACCAGCTTACCAAAGTTCATGGGCATTGGATGGATGGGAGGCATAGGCTGAGGATATCCAGCTGGGTGTCCAAAGCCTGGCTGGGGGTAGGCTGGGTAACCCCCAGGGTAACCTCCCCCTGGTGGAGGAGGAGGATAAAGGGGGTTTCTGTCTTCATATGGAGGTGGAGCGCTGGGGTTTGACATAGTTGCTCAAGATTGAGGGGGCCTCAGCCTCCTGTACCTACAGTGGAGAGAGACAATGAAAGAAATCATTAGTATCCAACCCCACCTGGCTTGTCTTTTCCTCCCCATTATGGGGAGGGGGGGTCCCCTCCAGTAGGACATTCCAAACTGCTTCTCACAATTTTGCCTTCATGTGTAGACAGGACCTTTAGATTACTTATACACACAGACACACACACACACCAATGCTTATCCTTTCTACTTTCTAGACTCTGTGCCTCAATGGTCTCCTAAGCCTCTTTCTCCTCATCGGCTCCAGAGACTCTAACACTCACTCCAGTATCCCTTCCTCCAAGTCTCAAATCCCCT
>CM053626.1:51882440-51912796 GCA_028646595.1 Phalanger gymnotis | reverse complement strand
TTTTGGGAAGGTGGGGGGGGGGGGGGGGGGGCCGCAGTCAAGTCACAGTTTCTTCCGGCCCAGGGAAGCAGTGATTCCCAGAGCTAGCTGGGGCCCATTGAAGGGGTCAGCCCAGCCCCCATAGCAGCTGGCAGAGAACTGCAGGGCTGGGAGCCAGGCCTGGGGTGGGGCCAGGACTCTTAGCCCAGCAGAAAGAAGAGAAGCAGCTTTCAGAAACAGTCATCCAGGCTCAGGGTGGGAGAGGCCCTGGTCGGGGGATGGGGTATGAGAGAAGGGAATGGAGGGACCCATGAAGTCACAGCTGGGGGAAAGAAGAGCCACCGAGGGGGCTGGGGGCAGGTGAGAGATAGGGGCATGTAGGGAAGGGTAGGGCTGGGACAAGACTTTCTGGTTTCTTCAAATAACAGATGTGACTCAAGGGATAGCCATGTGGGGGTGAGACTTGGGGTGGGGAAGGGGGTGTCTGTTTCCATTGAGTAATTTTAATATTGAGCTTGAGCTAAACTAAGTTTGGGCAGACATTCCCATCACCTCTGAATCTGGGTGTGTCAGAAGTCACTTGTGCGGGGTACACACCCTACAGTTTTACTTAGGGCTGTACCTACAATACCTAGAGAACCAAACAGATTAGTCTGTGTTATCAGGGAAGCAACACGAACCATCTGAGCAAGGCAATGACATCAAAACTGTGCTTTAGGAATACAACTTGGCAACTGTGGGAAGGATGGGCTAAGAACTAGATGATATCAAAGCTAGTCTAAGGGCCAGAGACTTAGAGCCCAGGGTCCTCTCATTTCTTTCTCTCTTTCTGTCTCTATCTGTCTCTGACATAGACATCATAGTCACTGCAACTCTATAACAAAGCCATATGACCACACACAACCACCCTGGAAAAGACGCAAGGATGCCATGCTCACACCTAATCTCTCCATGGTCCACAACAGCACTACATGGGCCCGCTAGCCCTCACCCCAGAATCTTATCTGACCAGAGTAAAGCAAACAACTGAGGACTTGCAGGAAATTAATAATGACCTTCACAGCAGGTGAGAGGCTACCTGAGCTGGGGAAAGGCCTAGGGATTAGAGCAGAGAAAAGGTTACTGGGATGAGGTCCTGGGCTCCTAGATTCCTTTCCCAAAGCTACTTCAGTCAGAAAAAGATGTTCTCCCCTGTGTCTCAATTCTTCCACACATACAACTCTCACCCTTGTTATGCCAGAAAGAGGCCTGAGAAATCCCTGAGCCACTCCAGTGACCGACCCTAATAGGAATTTTTTCTAGGATGCTTATAAACCAACATCTGCCCTGCTCAGCCCTTCTGATGGTGGTGCATGGGCTTGGTACAGAGCTCTGCTTGTACAGCTCTCGGAAAAGGCACTGTGTTCTGAAAGAGTTCTGAATTTGAAGTCCTTGGATCTGGGTTCATATCTCATCTCCGCCATTTGCTTCTACCTGTGTGACTTAGGGCGTCACTTAAGAGGCACTTACCTTCACAGGGACACAGTTTCCTCATCTGTGAAATGGGGAGACTAGATTAGATGAGCTCTAAGAGCCCCTCCTGCTCTGGATCTGTGATCTTGTGGAAAACTTTTGGAGTTCATGGAGTTCTTTGCCAGTGACCAACCACAATGGCAGAGGGCCAGTGATGAAGCACACTGCCCAGTACCTGAGAGACAGGCCATGGACTCAGGGAGCACACTGAGACACAAACTTTTTGAATATGGCCGACGAGAGAAGTGGTTTTGCCTTGACTGTGCATCTGTCACAAAGGTTTTGTTTTTATTTTTCTCCCACTGGGATAAGGGAGTGGGAGAGAAAACAGATTAAAAAAAATTTTTAACATCCTTACAGACATGGATAATATCCAAATGCTTTGCAGACTACATGTATAATCTAGATCAAAGTGCTTGCCTTCTTAAACGGAAGAAGAAAGGGAGAGAATTTGAAACTAAAAAAATTTTTAAATGAACATTAATTTTTTTCATATAATTAAGAAAAAATAAATTTTAAAAATTTAAAAATTATATATGTATATGTATGTGCATGTATATATTTATATATGCATATATTATACATTTAATATATGTATAGGCATATATATAGATATCTCTCTCCATCTTTACAGTCTCTTCCAAAAAAAGCAAGAAATAATTTTCCAGGTCTCCGTGAAGTCTCTCAGGAAAAAATGGGTTATCTCATCTCTTCTCTCCTAACTTACAGTAACTGGTAGATTCAGAGAAGGTAAGGCTAGGAGGGAGGGAAGAGATTGAATAACAGGCTTTGAGTCTCTGAATGGGTATTATCAGGAGGTAGCTGTTATCCTTCTGTACTGAGGAAATAAGCCAGAGTCATGCCTACTAAGACGGAACAAGGGGAAGGACCTCCTAATACCAGGCGTTAGAGACACCAGAACAAGAGAAAGAGGGGAATCTAATGTCTTCTCCACAGAAATTCCTAAATATATAAGTACGATTTTTTTTTAAATGTCACAGGATGGAGCGACCATGAGGCTATAGAATGTAAACCTAAGCGACCGTATGTATAAAAACCACAAAGATCACTGTCTTATTTTACAGAGGGGGAAACAGAGTCAGGGAAACTCAGATTACTCCCCCCAAGGTCCCATGAGTAATCAAGTGTCGGGGCCAGGATTCAAACCTAGCCCTTGGTCTCCTGACCCAGCACTCTTTCTCTCATAGTGCTGCACTTTCACAGACCTTTAAAGCAAGTAGAAGCACCTCCGATATCATCCAATCCAACACCTCCATTTACAGGTGAAGAAATAGGCCCAGAGAGAGGAAGTGCCTTGCTCCACGTCACAAGCAATTAGCAGTGGAGCCAAGACTACAAACGCGTCCTCCTGACTCCCAGCCAAAGCTCTTCCCTCCCACTCCTACCAAACCGGCATTAATTCAGTGTTTATGAGGTGGGGTTTTTTTTTTTCCATTTGGTGGCACAAAAAAAGAACTATGTGTTCACAACCTAAAAGTACTTTTTTTGTTGTTTATTTAAGAACTGGTTGTGCGGTGGATAGGGCACTGGTCATGGAGCAAGGAAGACACAAGTTCAAATCTGTCCTCACACACTTGGTGTGACCTTGGGTAAGTCCCTTAACTTCTGTTTGCCTCAGCTTCCTCTACTGTAAAAAGAAGATAATTTAATTAATAATTTAATAAAATAGGCACCTCCCACCTCATAGGGTTGTTGTGAGGATCAAATAAGATATTTGTAAAAAGTGCTTGGCATGGTGCCCGGCACATAGCAAGGGATAAATAAATGCTTGCTCTTCCTTATTCCCCCTAAAAAGGCCCAGACATTTCTAAGCCCTGGAGATCATGACCATCCATCCCACCCCCACCTGAGTTTCCTCACAGAGTGCTGACTCCATTTCTTTGTCTGGATTAGTGGAGAGAGGAAAGTGAAAGACAATGGAGAAATAATATCTAGAGTCAGAGAATCGGGATCCAATCCTGGTTCTACTACATATTTACTGTGTGACTTTTCTGGGCCTAAGAGTTTCCTCACCTGAAAATGTAAGGATTGGATGAGGTGACCTTAAGGTCTCTTCCAGATCTCTAGATTATCTCTAAGATCTCCAGAAAACATTTGAGACCACATTGTCTGGAGGCAGGGTATAGGTGGGTGGCCACTGGCATCTAGGGAATCTGTAATTAGCTTTTTAAAAATAGATCTTTGTAGATAGCTTTTGTTTTTGCATCATCTAGATTTCCCCCAGTATCTCTCCTCCTTTCTTCCTCCCAGAAAACCATCCTCCCATAGTTATATTAATAAAGGGGTGCATTTCAATTGGATGGGGAAACAACAAAAGCCCCAAGTGACTCATAGTGAGTCCTTGGTGGAAACAGCGGTTTCCTACTCCACATACATTCTCCTAGTCCCAGCAGTTCCCTAGAATCCAATTTTTCTATTCAATTAAATTTAACATACACTAAATGCCTACCATGTGTCAGGGGGTAGCGGGGTGGCTGAGTGGATACAATGCCTGACCTAGAGTCAGGAAGACTCATTTTCCTGAGTTCAAATAGGCCTCAGACACTTACTAGCTGTATGACCCTGAGCAAGTCACTTAACCCTGGTTTTTTTTTTTTCCTCATCTGTAAAATGAGCTGGAGAAGGAAATGCAAACCATTGCTGAGAAAACCTGAAATGGGGTCACAAAGAGACAAAAACAACTGAAAAACAACTGAAATTAACAATCATGTGTCAGGCACTGTTGGAGACAATAAGAACATGAAGACCAAAAAAGGACCTTATGTTCCAGGATATGTGCACTGATGAGTAAATTTCTAAAAATGTGTGTACCAGGGGCAGCTAGGCGGTGATAGAGCACTGCCTCTGGAGTTGGGAGGACCTGAGTTCAAATTCAGCCTCTGACATTAGCTGTGTGACCCTGGGCAAGTCACTCAATCCTGATTGCCTCCTAAATAAATAAAATAAAAATTGTGTACTGTCATACTATAATCACCATATTCATATATACCACTTTTGTTTTTTAAGTAATTTCAGGGCAGGGGGAACAGTTGAGTCTAGTCTTAAAGACAGGTAGGAAGTCAGAGAAGTGGATGTGGGAAAAGAGAGCATCCCAAGACAGTCCATGCAGAGGTGTGGAGTCAGGAAATGAAGTGTTATGTATAGGAAATAGCAAGAGGCAATTTGGCTGGGATGTAGACTTTGTGAGGGGATATGATGTGAAAACAGTCAAAGAAGAAGGACAGACTGAAGCCAAAGCGTGAAGGAAAATTCCACATTTTAGCACGGAAGACAACAGGAAACTATTGAAATTTCTTGAACAAAGGCGTAATACCATCAGACCTGAGCTTTGGGACTATCACATTGGTAGCTGAACGGAGACAGGCCTGGAGTGGGGAGAGACTAAAGGCAAGAGACAGTCAGAACTACTGAAACAGACCCAGAAAGGGATAACCAGAATCTAAACAAGGGTGGTGGCCATGCTAGTGGAGACAGTGGGGTAGCCAGGAGATTGGGGAGGCAGAACCAAGAAGATTTGGCAACTGAGTATATAAGGTGGATGCTTTCCCAATGAGGATCAAAGCTATCTTCTTTAAGGTTGCAAACCTGGATGACCAGAAGGAAGGTGGTACCCTTGATAAAAACAGGCAAGATGGAAAAAGAGAGGTGGGTTTAGAGGCAAAGAGAATGAGTGTCCCAAAGGAGAGGAAAGTGAAGCTGTCCATCATCCATGGTAATGGAGAATGGGATGTTGGAGAAAGGTAGGAGGCCTGGATGTGCGATTTGTCAGTCATCCGCACAGGGACGCTAACTGAATCCATGGGAGCCGAGAAGACCACCAAAATACGATGGACAAGAAAAGAGGTTCCAGGCTCAAGCCCTGGGCTTCCTTGGGAAATGGACGATGATCCAGCCAAGGAGAGTGAGGGCAACAGTCAAGACAGGTAGGGAGATAGAGCAAAGAGTGGTGTCACAAAACCCCTGGGAGAAGAGGAAACCCAATTCTTCTCGAAAGACTTCACCCAAGCAACATCACAACTGCTACCAGCAAAGCTATGGAGTTCTTTCCAAGGTAGAAGCGCATGGGCGGCCAGTTAGGTGGGCTACTGGAGTGGGGAGGGAAGAAGGCGCTGATGCAGAGAACTCTAGAGTCTGGACAAAGCCTACTTACCAGCCCTAGCCTTAACTAGTTATGTGCTAACCCTAAATGCTCTCTCTAGTAAGGCCTTCGAGATGCTTCTTTGATTGTTAAATGAGGGGGCTGGACCAATCTCTGAGATCCCTTCCAGCTCAAACATATTACCATTAGACGTTTTCTGAAGGGCTGGTGCTCTGTACCACCTAGCTGCCCCTAATAATTATATTTCAATAGAATTGGTTTTCTTTGTAATTCTACTTACTTTATCTTGTGTATTTTATTATTCCAAGAGGTCCACAGGTTTCCCCAGACAGCCAAAGGAGTCCAGCATGCCAAAAAAGGTTAAAAACCATTGGTATGTAGATGTAAGGCCTTTAGCTAGTCTTTAGGTCCTTTCTTAATCCTTGAACCAACTTTCCAACATTGCAGGGGGTTTTTTGTTTTGGTTTTGTTTTTTTGTTTGTTGTTGTTATTGGCTATCTTCCCCTTTTTAATGAAGTCATAGACTATTTGAAGAATAGGAATGATCTTACTGAGTTCTTGGTAGTATTAATGCCACCAAGAAAAAATAATGAAATCAGAAGAATTAGCATGATTTAGGGGAAAATGGTAAGCTCCATTTGGGACCCATTTTGTTTAGGTTTCTCATATCCCAGTGGAGTTAGTAGGTTCCCATCTCTGGAGATCTTTGGGTTGTTGGGGAAGGGTAGATAGGGACAACCATTTATTTTTTAGGGATATTATAGAGGGGAATCAACATGGTGATTGGATTTGGAGTCAAAAGACCTGGGTTCAAATCCTGATTCTGCTGCTTACTACATAAGGAATACTGAGTAAATTTCTTCATCTGGGCCGTAGTTTCTTCACCCATAAAATGAAAAGTTTGCAATGAATGACTTCTGTGGTCCTTCCAGGTTCTAAATCTCACCTCTGGAGCAACAGGTTCTGCTCCTGCTTAAGTCCTGGCTGCTGACTCATAGTAGTATCCCTTCAGCCCCTCCCTATTCCTCTCACAAGAACCTAGAAGCAATGATTGGAGATACAAGTGAAAACCCAGAGCTGGGAATTACCAACGGAGAAAAAATAGACTCTAGCCCTAGGCTGCCAGTTCCTCAAGCCCTCCTCTCCAGAGGCAGTTAAGAAATGCAAAGTCCTGGAAAGAGAATGAGGGAAGAGCACGAGGAATCTACAGAAAACTCCAATTCCAAGTCCACTCCTGCTCCTACCTGGGTGACCTTCACTTGCTGGCTTCAGTTTTCTTATCTCAAAAATGGGGGAGGGTTGGGAGAGGATTGCCCTAAATAACCTTGAAGGTCTCTTTCACCTGTAAATCTTAAGCTCCAACAGCAAAGCTATATGTATGGTGACACAACCATAGAAACCAATTCATCCTTCCAAGCCGAGGCAACAATGCTGAGGGTGGGACAATAAATAACTCAGGAGCACAGCCCCATGGGAAAGTTTAGCCATGCTGACATCCTCACAATCCTACAATGTCCTAGCAACTGGGGGAAAACGAAGCTGTTGAGCCACTTAAGAGAGAATCACAAATCTTAAGATGTTAGGGTTGAGACAGACCTCAGATCTCACATTGTCCAACTGCCTCAATTTACAGGGAAATCAAGGCATGGAGAACTTACTCTTTCTTAAGACTTACTTAAATCTTACTCAAGATCACACGGCAAGTTCATGGCAGCCCAATGCCCTTTTCATTACATCGTGCTCCCCCAGAAAGAAAGAAAGTCCATGGGCTAGGAAAGAAGGAACTTCAAGACCACTTGTGACTTACCCAACCCTGGATTATGACTACATTGACCTTCTCTGCTCCTTATTCACATGCTGCTGAAAGAGGATAGAGGAAGGCCCAGTTGACAGAGGCCACTACAGACTTATGCTATCTGACTTTTGCTGGGCCTTCACTACAAGGAGATTCTTTTACTCCTCCAGTATGGATTCAACTCTATCCCATTCCCCACAGAGACTGTTTCTAAAATTCTCTTTTCTCTAATACCCACACCTACCCTTCCCTCAACCTTCTCAGCTCAGGACCTCCCCTCCAACACTTTAGTGAGGAAATAGGGGCCATCTACTATGAGCTCTCTCTTCTTCTTGACATGCCCCACCCCCCTGCACCTCCCCCCACTTTCTATCCTCTGATAATGAGGTGGCCTTTCTCCTTGTCAAGATCAACCCTTCTATGCATCCCCTTCATTTCATTCTCTCTCTCCACTTCTCTAGCAGATCACCCTTTGAATCGTCCCTCTTTAACCTCTAATCGCTTCCTCATCACTGGCTCCTTCCCTGCGGCCTACAAACATATTGAAGTTTCTTTCCTTCTTTCATCCTACCCTACCATCCCCTCACACTATCATCCAACATCTCTCCTCGATTTCTCAGCCAAACTCCTAGAAAAGGTCAAAGAGTGAGTGACTATTCTGGAATGTTAACTCAAAGTTCAATTTTAACACATTGTGTGGCTTTTCCTCTGGTCAAAATTTCTATAAATATTAATACAAACTATCTTGGGGAGGAGGCCACATGGGAGGACCATGTAGGTTTGGACATTTCTCTAAGCTAAGAGTAACTGAATTTAGAATTAATTAATAAAAATTTCTTCTGGCAGACATGTGCCAAAAATTCAGAGTAGAGTATTAATTTTTTTTTTCTTCAACAATGTAAGGAGGAAGAAAGTGTACTAGCCTTCAGGACAGTTTGGCTTTCTTATCTCTCTCTTACACAGTCACTTTTCTGGGCCTTAGTTTCCTGAGCTGACAAAGCGGGGAGGGAAGCAGGGGAAGGATGGTCAGGTCAATGCATCTCAAAGGGCCCTTCCAGTTCTGACATTCTGAATCTTTGATCTTAGTAGAGAAGCAGATGGGCTCCCACTGCAGCAGAAATGAAACAAACATCACAAGCCTTAAGAAAGAAAGAATAAAGGCAAAGTTTTGCTCAGAGATCTCTCTGTATTCTTGGTCCTGGAGCAAGGAACTGGGGTGACTGATGTTCCCAAAGGACACTGATCAGATCTCCAAACCAGTCTGGGAAGTCAGTGACTATCTGGAGTCCTGGACTCTGAGTAGGAAAGAGGAAGTCCCAAGAACTTTGGCACATGAAGAGTTATTGTTCTAGAACGTGCTAAAGAAGGACTCTACTCCTGGTGTTTAGAAAGAAGGCATATGAGAGGAAGAGCCAAGCCATCCAGGCAAGCTGCCCACCTCCTCGCCAAAAAATGATGTCCAGGGTGGGACTGGAAAGAGCTGCTCAGTATGGGCAACGGGCTCTTCTCAGAAAAACCCCACCCCTCTCTACCCTTTGGAAAAACTTAGCCCTCAGCCTCATCTTGGCCCCAGCTACAGATCATTCTGGCCTCAGCTACAGATCTAACTCAGAATACTCTACCCCACTTCCCTCAATATATTAATTCACACCACAGTATACTTGCCCTTAGTACAAAGAATACCAAAAGGGGTAAAGTGAATCACAAGGAGTCAGGAGCAGGTCACACAAGCCCACTGCCAACCATACCTAATGAAGTTTTTGGGGTATGGATATGAAGTTCCTGACTCAAATGTGGACCTAGAATCTAGAACAAATTTTAAAAAAAAACCCCTATGGAGGGAAAACACGGGGCTTAGAAATTCTTATCCAGGACATGAAGTATCCCCTTTGGCCGTAAGTTCCCCTCACTTCCAACTCAGCCCAGGCCAAATCTAAAAAAATCTCTGTGTCTCTGTCTGTCTCTGTCTCTCCCCGTGCTCCGCCCCCACCCCGAGGAGAGCCCAGGAATGTCACAGAGGGGAGACACCCACTCTTCCATCTCACACGTGTCCCTCTTGCTCAGACATATTCCTCTCCCTACAGTAAGGGCTAAAGTCTGGTATTTGCCATCTGGTTCCTGTCTTCAACTCGTGTCACGGAATCCCTAACTTCTCCCCAAATCATCCCTTGTTCAATCCCTCTGTCCATGGATAAGGAAGCCCTATCTCCAGCCCAGATGAATGCAGAGAGGTTTCCTCTACATTGACAGGATTCCCAAAAAAAGAAGACAGACTTCTCAGGAAAGGTGGTAAAGAAATGACTCCAGGCAGAGGTAGTGGCCAGAAACACACAGCAACCCCTTAGCCCCACGAGGTCTCCCATAGTATGTATGGTTCAGTTAAGGGTTCAGTCCCTTTCTGGCCTGAAGCCATTTATTGGCAAAGGGCCTGGAAGGCTTGTTTATTATGTACGTGTGTGCCTCTCCCCTCCCACCAATAAGGAGGCATCCCACCACCCACCCCGTTGCTATTCCCTGAAGCCTTGCGAGAAGGCTGCCTAAGGACAGGAAGGGGTGAGGCCAAGCAGGGTGATTTCTGTGAAGTTAATGGTCTGCATCTGCAAGATAAAGAGGCAAACAGTTTTGTAGAGGAAAGGCAGACAACAAACTGGTAAAACCGATCCTCCTCAGATCTATATGCCATATTTGAAACACTGGGTAACTATGGTGCTCACCCTTTATCTACCTACCTTCTGGCTTTCCCAACTTTGAGCCTCATAAGCTTAGAGATTTAGAACTACAAAAGGTCTTAGCAGGCCCCTAGTTCCAGTCCCTCATTTTAACTGATCAGGAGACTGAGGCCCCAAAAGGTGAAGCAACTTTACCAATGGTACACAGGTAGTAAGAAGCCCAGCTGAGATTCTAATGCCAGGTCCTCCGACTTGAATTCTTTCTACTGACCCCTGCAGCTTCTTTCCCTCCATTTACTTATGCAAGGCAGGAAGGATGGATGGCCATCCTGGACAACAAAACAGAAAGAAAACAATACCCTTCTCACCCTTCTCCATCCCTCAGGGGTTCGGCCTCCCCAATTCTACTAAGACCAGGACTGAGGGCAGAGTTGGCCAAGAGATTGATGAAAGAGGGCTTTTTAAATGCATGCCATAAAATACATGGGATTACAAAGGAAACCAAGTTTATTTGAATCCAATTATCAAAATGTTTTTTAAAAAGCAAGGTCACAGACTTCAGGTTAAGATTCCATGCATAATGATCACGATGTGCCTCTTTAACAATCAATCAACGGGTGCTATTGGACGCTGTTATCCAGATTTCTAGAACCTTTAGGAAACAGCCAAGGTCTCCTGCTAATGGGGCGTAGGTACCATCCTATCCCTTGGGTCATCAAAGATCTGACTATGGGGATTCCCTTCCCCACACACACATACTCATTCACTTCTTGTTGGAGGTTTGAGGGAGAATGAATGGAATAGATAAAGTGAGTTCTTGGCTGGAGCCTCTCTCTCTTCCCAGGGATAGAGTGACTCCGCAGAGGTGATTATTACTTCCCAACTCATTCTGACATCTAAGGATCTTCAAGAACCAGACCCTGTCATTATTTTACAAATCCTTGTTTTACAAGTGAGGCCCCATGATCATTCTCACTCTGAAGAAAGGCAAAGACACAGATAGCCAAGAAACATGTCTCGATGCTGGAGAACACAGGGCTACCTCTTTCCAGTTTCTTACAACTGGAGGGAAGGAGTCCCCCCTAATCACGTTTAGATTAAAACAAAGTAATCTGACAAAAGCACCTGGCTCTTTGGGTTGCCACTAACCAGGCCAGAGTCACCAGCCTCGAAACCAAATCTGACCCATAGGATGAATATTTTAGGTCTCAGAGAACCAGACACCAGAGCTGCCTGCTATGGCTTCGAACTCTGCCCCTGGCTTCCTGTCACAGAGCCCATTCTGAGCCCTGACCCTATTACCCCCAACACATATGAGCCCAAGGTGAGGGGGAGGGGCAGGGAATGAGCTACAAAGAGGCACCAGGAGAGGAGGAGTCAGGGCTGAATGCTGACTCATTAAGACCCCAGCAAACTCCACCGATCAGGGCTGAATTAGCCATTTCATCCTGGCCTCACAATGTGCCCTCCATTCAGCTTGACTTCCCCATAGTCCCTAGCCTCTGTATTCCTTCTCTACACTGACTGCTTCCCCACTTGCTTCCAGACCCCTTATTCTGCTAAACAGGAAGCTAAGAAGTTTAGTTGGGAACCCAGGGTGTTAATCTGCCAAGGCTGAGTCCATTCCAAGATGGCTGGAATCTGGAACCAAGTCTAGTGATGGAGTGCCCACTTGCTCCAAGAACTGATGGTTCTCCATCCACCACCCTTTCCTCTCTGGTGTCAGTCTGGTCTCATTCCAATCCCACACAAACAAAATGATACTCAAGCACCAATTTCCGTGGAAAGAACACTAACATTGTAGTTCCAGGACCAGAATTCGATTGTGACTTTGTATCTGTGAGATTCTGAGTCTCTTCAGTTTTATGTTATGAGAAGGTAGGACTATCTCCCAGAGCTCTAAAGCCTACCAAGGTTCCCCTCAAAGATGCGCTAGCCTGAGTCAGACAACTAAGATGCATAAAAACCCCAGGAAGACACACCCTGCCAGTCAGGCAAAGAAATAAGACAGCTGCAACAAAATAAAAACAAAGACACAACCGCGGCGGGACAAACACGCTAGCCAGAGAAATACACAGACATACAGACATACACACACACACACACACACACACACACACGCGCGCGCGCGCGTACTAGACGTGAGGTCAGAGGTCCCCAGGGCTAGAGAACGACCCAAGCCGTAAATTCAAACTTAGAAGAAAGGAGAAAGCCAACCCAGGACCTCTTCTCTCCTGACAGCTCTTATGAAGACTGAATATAATCGTGAGTAACTACCCGAGTAGGGAGAGGGCTGAAAAGCGCAGCCCGTCCAGGCCTTTCCTTTCCTGCCCCATTCCCATACATGGCTCCAAACAACCAACAAGTTATAATTAAGCCTCGATTACCGGCCAGGCACAGAAGGGTACAAAGCCACAACCGAAGGTCCCTGCCCTCAAGTAGCTCATATTCCAAGAGACCACGTTCATGGAAATGGGGGTGCAACAAATACACTGAGGCTGAAATCTGGCAGCCAAGGAAGGGAGCGCCCTAGCAGCTGGTGGTTGACGCACCTGAAATTGGGTCTTGAAGGAAATGAAGCATTTCAAGAGAAGAAGGTGGAAGAAGTAAGCGCCTTCGTGGCGCAGAGAACGAGTGGGAGAGCTCGGATAAGAGTGTCGAGTTTCGTTTCGTTTTGGGGGTGGGGGAAGATAACAAGAAAGTCAATCTGAAGGGTTCCTAGAGTCCAAGGAGGAAAATATTCCGAAGTCTGGGAAGGGAGGATGGGGCCAAGTTGCGAAGTGTTTAACTGCCTAAACCAAGAGGACTTTATAGTATTGGGTGTTAGAGGCAACAGCGAGCCACTGGGGTTTACGAAGTAGGAGTAAAGGGTGACGTGATCAGACTTGAGCTTTACGAAAATCACTTTGGCGGCTGCAGGGAAAAGTTTGGGGAGGCCCAGCTGGGAGGAGCCCCTTCCCACTAGACAGGCTGACCCCCGGGAAGCCCTTTCCTACCTGGCTGTCGGCCGACCTCCGCTGCTCTCCGGGGCTCCCAGCACTCCGGCTCTGGCTGGGGCTAGCTTGGGATCCCGGTCTCCGCGGCCCCCACCCACAGAGCCGCCCGGAGGAGGGCGGAGCCAAAGGGCCTACGCGGCTCCCCAGCTCCCTTTCTCGCCACAGCACGCCGGGCCCCGGCGCCTCCGCTGTGTCCGCAGAGGGCGCAAGGGAGCCAGGCATTTGTTGCGATGTCCCCAGTGTCCCGGCCGCGCCTCTCCCGGGGCCAGGGGGCACCGCCGCTTCCAGCCCCCAGTGTGTGCCTGGGACGGCCGGGAGTAGGATGCCGGCTTTACAGACTGCTGCCCTCCCCCTACCTTTTGTGATCGTCATTCCCACCCGTGCCCTCTGGCTCCATTCCTCACTCTCTTCGGTCCCTCCCTCTGATTCTGTGTAAAGGCCCTTCTGCACTTTCCCCTACTTTCTAGACCTTCAAAGCCAGCTGCTGAAAGCCTAGAGTTTTCTTCCCGGAGGCTCCATTTCGCAGCAATGGCCATCGCTTAATGTACTCTGCCAGGCTCCAGGGACTTTTGCCTTTTCCGGGAATAGCATCTACTACTTTCCCAAACACACCCGTAGGTGTCACAGAGGATCTCCCATCTGCAAAGCTGCCTTCGAGTACCAGCTGGGAGACACATACACACATTCAGTGGGAGTTGGCTAAATTACCGGAACAATGGCAAGAAACCTGTTGCACCCTAGGATACATTTCATAAAAGATTCCTTCCAGTAGGACCTCCAGGACGCCAGCCAAGCTGAGGTGTGGGCCTGAGGAGGGGTACATGAGGACTGCCCTCTTATAATTAAAGCTAGGAATTCTGGGACCTCGACCCAGCAGGTCTTTCTCCTCCCTCCTCCACCCTGAAGAATCACAGAGCAGCTTTTGATAGGGGAAGGGGAAAGGAAACCCGGGCTTACTGGAACCATTTCTTAGTAAAACCAATGGTCAGCCTCTCCCTTGGGCTCCTGTTCTCAGCTGTTCTCAGCTGGGCCAGATAAAGAGAACACCCTCTAGGGCAGGGGTGGGAAACCTGCGGCCTAAAGGATATTCGTGGCCCTCTAGGTCCTGAAGTGCAGCACAGGGATGGGGAACCGGAAGTCTGGATTCAGTCAAAAAGGCCAAACTTGAGGACCTAGATGGCCACATGTGGCCCCGAGGCCGCAGTTTCCCCACTCCTGCTAGGGAGAAAGGCCAAGAAAGGTAAAACACTAAGTGGTTCCCCTTTTGCTCCTACAGCATATTCTGGTTCTCTAAGTGCAAGTCAGAAGCCATGCAGCTGTAGTCCAAAGAGCCTCAGCTTCAGAAGCAAAGGAACTCTGTTGGGAGCAAAGCCATAACTAGAAATTATGGTGCCATGGAAAAGCAACATGAAAGGCATCTGCCCAGCAAGGCATCTTGGCATGGCAAGGCTGCTGAGAGGAAGAAACAGAAATGGTGGGCTAGTGAAGACCTCACCGGGGAAGCAGCCATATCCCTGAGTGTAGAGAGAATTATTCTTGTTAACTGGACACAAATTCTATAAGCACCTTTTAAAATTCAACCTCGAGCAAAGGTAGATTCTGCTGCAGATTAGCTGTGTCACCTTGGGAAAACGACTTCATCTCTCAGAGTTTCAATGCCTCTCTATATAAAGTACTAGACTAAACGATCCCTAAGGTTCCTAATGATAATATTTTACATATGTTTTATTTATGTTATATATAACATATACATATGTGTCATACAAATACATAAAGCATGATACTTTTTGTTTGCACATGATGGATACATTCGCATAATGCAGACATCCCCAGAGCCCAGAGGACCATAACATCAGGGAAATGACGACATGACTTGCTGTTGACTTTGATTTGAGTGAGGGAGGACTATGCAAGGTCACCAGCCTCACTTTCTCCTCCAGAGCCATATGGATCCAATGATCAGATTTTCAGGATGACTGGAGATGACCCAGGATGCTATGGGGGACCCTGGCCCTTTTAGGCTAAGGCCTTTTCATGTACTCAGAGGGAGGTAATGCCCATTCAGTGAATAGGCCTCTTTAAAAAGTGACTCAAGGGATGTTCCCTTTAATTAGAAAAAAAGATCAATCTGAGAGGGGAAAGATCCTCAGGGTTGCTGTTCCAAAGAGAAAATGTTACCACTGACATTTAGTCTGAACCAGGAGGGCCCAAAAAACGGCCATGAAGTAGAGTTTGGGCAGGGACCTAGTGTGGTCCAATGTATGAGTTTCAGAGATAACTGGGGAAAGAAGAAAGAGAAAGAAAGAATGAGAGAGAGAGGGAGAGAGAGGGAGGGAGTGAGAGAGGAAGGAAGGAAGGAAGGAAGGAAAGAAGGAAGGAAGGAAGGAAGGAAGGAAGAGAAATCTAGCTAGTAAACCGCAAGTTAAGTGGGCAGCTTCTGACCATCAAAAGTTACCTTCTTAAAGAGGCCTATTCACTGAAAGGGCATTACCTCACTTTAAGTAAGTACACGAAAAGGCCTTAGCCTAAAAGGGCCAGGGTCTCCCATTGCATCCTGGGTCATCTCCAGTCATCCTGATGAATATCTATCTGGTCACTGGATCCAGATGGCTCTGGAGGAGAAAGTGAGGCTGGTGACTCCCTCACTCAAATCAAAGTCAACTGCAAGTCACGTCATCATTTCCCTGATGTCATGGTCCTCTTTGAAAACAAAGGAAAAACATAACCTGTGAGCAGACCAGGCTGCCTGAAAGGGGGACTCAGCTAGTTGGGTAACTCCACTCATCTTCTCCCTCTGGGCACACACAGTAAAAGATCAGAAGGCAATTTAGAGACTAGAGACCTTCATTTTGTGCCTTACAGATGTCCCTTGAGATGGTTGAGTTTTACCCCCTAGAGATCTCTTGTTCTGTATGCAATCCTTTATTTATTCATTCATCTACTAATCTATTTATTTATCCTTTATTTATTTGTTGTTTGTTCTTCATTCTTGAAGAGGACCATGACATCTGGGAGGTGATGCCATGACACGCAAGTAAATTGAATCAAAGTGAGGGAGGGCTGTGCAAAGTCACCAGCCTCACTTTCTCCTCCAGAGCCATCTGGATCCAGTGGTAAGATATATAGATAAGGACAACTGTCAATGACCCTATTTATTTATTTATTCATTCTGGGAACACCCAGGGCCTAGATTCCCCCCCTGACCTCATTTACCCACTGGGCCGGACTGCTCCCTCCTACTCTGGCCATCTTGTTGGCTATTTCTCAGTCAGCCTGGCCTCTGACTCCACCACATTACTAAAAATGCTCTCTCCAAAGATCTCCCAATACACCCAATGGCCTTTTCCCAGTTCTCCTGCTTTGTGACCCCTCTGCAGCTTTTGGTACTGTTGATCAGCCCCTCCACCTACCATGGTTTTGGTGACACTATCTTCTTTTACTGCTTCTACTACCTGTCTCTGTTCCTTCTCAGACTCCTTAGCTGGCTATAGGCAAAACTTTGAGGTGAGAAATAGCTTGTCTTTTGTGCTTGTTTCTTTGAACTCCTGGTAATATCTCCCTTGTGTGTAGGGAAGAGTCAATTAGCAAGTGTTTATGGAGTTCATGTTACTGCCAGGTCCTGTTCCAAGTGCTAGAGAAATGTAGAAAGATGAAAATCACAATCTATGCCCTTACAGAACTTCTATTCTAATGAGAGAGACCACATGTAAATATCTATGTGCATACAGTGAAAATACAAGGTAATCTCAGAGTGGGGAAGAGAGGGAGGATGTGCCACTTATAGAAGGTGAGATGTGCACTGAATTTTGAAGGAAGCTGGGGCAAGTCAGGCACCAAAGAGGAGTATGGAGATCATTCAAGTCTTGGAGGACAGCCAGTAAAAAGGTATAGAATTAGAAAATGGAGTATAAGGAGCAATGAGTAAGCCCATGTAGCTGGATGACTATGGAAGGGAGTAAAATATAAAATGACTAGAAAGATATGAGGAGGGGCTTTAAGTGCCAAACAGACAACTTTGTATTTGGGCCTGGAGCTAATAGGAAGTCAATGGAATTTATTGAGTAGGGGAGTGACATGGTCAAACCCGTTTTGGTTTTTTGTTTGTTTTTTTAGGAAAACTTCTTTGATCACTAGTTGGAGGATGAATTGAGGTGGAGAGAGATGAGGCAGGGATATCACCAGAAGGTTATTGTAATAGTACAGGTATGATATGCTGAGGGCCTGCACGTAACCAAGGTGGTGACTGTGTGACTGGATAAGTTGAGGCATAAGTGAAAGATGTAAAGGAAGAAATGACAGGTTTTAACAAAAGACTGAATATACAAGGTTAGAACAAATGAAGAGTTGAGGATGATGTCGAAGTGACTGGCCTGGGTGGCTGGGAGGATGATGGTGCTTTCAGAAGTGATAGGATAGTTGAATTGAAGGCACAATTTAGGGATAACGATAGTGAATTCTGCTTCGAATATGCTGAGTTTCAGATATTATAAGGTTAATGGGGAATAAGATCTTCCCTGCCTATCAATAGGCCTCATGTGGAACCCATTAAGAGAAGCTTGCTTCCTTGTAGAAAGGCTTATATACCTTTTGTTAATTTCTAATTAGGCACTGAGCCTATTAGCAGAAAGAATATATAGTGTGAGAGGTGAGCTTTTGGTTTGGGGGCACGCTTATAAGAAAGATGTGATTCCCTGGTCAAGACTCTGAGTGGCCATATGTTCAGAGCTCCCTAACTCCTCAGAGGTAGACTCTCTCAGTTCAGTGGCGGATGTAAAGCTTTGATTCAGGCAGTAGAGCCCTGTCTAGTGGTCTTTATTTCTCTTCTCTGTATTCTTTTCTGTTTAATTAAAGTAGATCATTGGCCCCTTTTAAGTTACTTTCCTAGTAAGGCAGATAAAAGAATCTGTACTAGCAACCATCCTGGGTATGCCAGTGTGGTTGCCATTACAGATTCCTATGAAGGTGCATCTAGGTAGTGCAGTGGACAGAGCACCAACCCTGAAGTCAGGAGGACCTGAGTTCAAATCCAGCCTCAAACACTTACTAGCAGTGTAATCCTGGGCAAGTCACTTAAGTTGGGTTGCCTCCACAAAAAAAAAAAAGTGCTCATGTGATAATTTACTAGCCTTATAACTTGGATGGCCCCCCCAAAAAGAGAGATGCCCATGAGACATCCAGTTTGTAATGTCCAACGAGCCGCTGATGAAGTGAGACTACATAGAGCTCAGAAGAGAGATTAGGGCTATATGTGTACATCTGGGAATCATATTCAAAAAGGTGCTAATCGAACCCAGAGGATTTGAGGCCCTACACACACACACATAGGGCAATTCACTGGTGTATCCTGTGCTTTACCCTCTATGCGCTAATCTCTTAAGTGAAATGCTTATTGATAAAATGTTAATAACTGATTAACCAAGGTATTTGCTTTATTAGGACCTTTATCAAAAGACTTTTGCTTGTTGCTGTTGTTCAGTCGTGTCCAACTCTTCTTGACTTGGGACTGGGTTTTCTTATCAAAGTTAATGGAGTGGTTTGCCATTTACTTCTCCAGTGGAATTAAGGCAAACAGAGGTTAAGTGACTTGCCCAGGGTCACACAGCTAATACGTGTCCGAGGTCAGATTTGAACCCCACGCCTAGTACTCCATCCACTGAATTGCCCAGCAGTCTCAAATAAAAAGAGACTGCTTTAAGTCAAAGGAATGAATATGGAGTGGTGGAGTTTAAGATGTGAGTAGCAGGTATACCAAGGTTAGGGGTTTTAGTTTCCAGAGATTTTTCTTTTTAAAAAAGTTTTATTGATGTCTTTAAAAAAATCACACTCATTCCTGATATGCCTCTCCTCAGCCCATGAGACTTTCCTTGTAACAAAGAGGGGAAAACAGTTGAGCAAACCAAGAAACACATCACATTCTATCCCTGTGGTCCCCTTTCTGGGGTTACCCCTGGCAGTTTGCACTGCTGGTATCATTGACGCTCTATTGCTCACTCTTATACCACATATCCAAAAAGCTGCCAAATTATATCGGTTCTGCCTTTACCACATCTCTCCCATCTGTCTCCTCCTCTCACTCCCACTTCTTTCCACTATTGTTCAAACCCTTACTACCTCTAGTCTGAACTATTGCAATAACTTTCTAATCAATCCCTTAGTTTCACGTCTTTCCCTCTCTAAAACATCCTCCACACAGCTGCCAGAGCGCTTTTGCTAAAGGTCACTCACATCTACCATGTCACTGACCTCCTCATGAAACTCTGATGGCTCCCTTCCAATGCTAGGATCAAATATTTCTCCTTTATCACCCCTTTGTAATTTCTCTTTTTGTAAAAGTTTTCTAATGTACATGCTAATTTAAATGCAATTTCTAAGTGAGTGTGCCTATGTCTGTATCTATCTAGACATATATAACTAGATACATATGTATACCTATCTAGATACATATCTATATATACCTATGTATCTATCTATCTATCTATCTATGTCTATATCAGTAGATATCTATCTATACCTATACATTTGGAGTTCATGCTTAGAAGTTGTTTATTTGTTTGTTTTACTGAAAACAGTATGGAATTGAAAAAGTTTGGAGACTTTTATTGACTCTCAATTCCTCTGTTTTTAAATTCTGGGGCTAGTTCATTCTCTCTGCTAATCTTTAAGGATCTCTAGGATCTTTTACACAGAAATTTGCCAATTAAAGTCTGAAAGAGGCACACCTTTACATGTCAACTTTTCTGTTCTTGGCTGCTTACATCCCAGTGATTTCTTTGAGCCCATGAGGGACTCCATTGATCAGGATTGCCCTCATCAACTCCCTCCTACTCTCTGGAGCATTATCCCCTATTCCTTCTCCATTCCACCTTCTCCAGCCTATGGGTCACTAGAAAGCTGACTTTAGCCAAGCAGATTTTAATGTAGATCAGGCCTCCTTTGATGCTGTTTCCTATCAGGAAGTTTGTTCCATAAAGGGAGTGCTAGGTTTCAGTTCTCTACACCGGTTTGTGCTATGCTAATATTGACTAAGGATCATTACCTTGCCTTTCACACATTCTTGCAAAATATAAACACATTAGTTATCCTAGCAAGCTGCTCTAAGCCTGGAGACTTCAGTTCAAACAAAGCCTTGTTTTAATTGATTGGGGAGCAGTAAACAGGGCTGACTTAATGAGTTTACTAATGAACTTCCTTGGTTGGGGGGGGTCATATATTTGCACCTAATGAAAGTTCCACTGGGCCCATCTCTTCCCTATCTCGCAACCTCAGGGGCTGGGCCTGCCCCCCAGCTTTGCCCTATTACCTCAACCCAACAAATTCTGTTTGCTTTAATTTGGGAGCCCTCTGAGTCAGGGCAGGAATGACTATTCTGACTCCTCCCTCTTCTTTTACTCACTGGACCTTTGTTCTCCCTTTCCCTTTCATCTCATTTCATTCCAATCTCTCAACTCTGGGCATCTTTCCTCCCTGTCAGGAAATTTTCTATTATTCCTGATGACTAGTCAACTTCATTTCTTCTCATTCTTTTGTCCAACCGAGATGGAGGCAGGGTGTTTTCTTGAGCCTACCACAGTTTCCTTTCTGTGAGTCATTGATTCAATGTCACTCAGGGCACAGAGAGGCCCATTCCCACAAGAGGAACTTTAGTTCTGGGCTCAACTAGGCCTAGGTTCGGTCCTGGATGAACCTGACCCCAAAGAGAGGAAAGTTAGGCCCTTCTCATGATTTCTGGCTTATTGTTCTGCAACTCTTTAAAGCCGAGTATTGTTCATGTCTAGGATTTCCCCTAAAAAGAAAATTATATAATGATCCAGTGGTCTCTAAGGTATCTTCCAGGTCTAAAAAAAAAAAACCCAAAACAAAACCCATGTTCTTTCTAGAAAAGATATACAAGTAGATACCAAGTTTCAGACAACTCTACCACACAGACAGAAAATTCTTAAAATACAAACCACTCATCATCAGAGTGCAATAAGAATGCTTAAAATATAAAACAATAACCCATCACATTAGAAGCCTTTTCTAGTCCTTAATCTTTATACTTTCCCTTCCAGACAACACTTAATTTATCTTTTGTGTACATATATGTGTACGTGTATATACACATATATGTATACATATATAGATACAGATATGGTTTTATGTGTAATCTACTACATTGGACTTTGACCTCCCTTGGACTTTGATCCCCATTGGATTTTGACCTCCTGGAGACAGTGATTATATCTTAATTTTCTTTATATGCCCAGGGCTTAGCACAGTGCCTGGCATTTAGGTAACTGATAAATTCTAGTTGACTGACCATACCCATTATAACCATCCTGGGAGGTAAAGACAATACTCCAGGTCTGTGGGACATATTCATATTCACCTCTGATCTCTGCTTTCCAATTAAGTGACAAGTTCAGATCTCCTGGCAAACTAGGGCATGGCTTGGGTTTTCTTCATCTTTACAGCTATGGTATGCTTCTGTTATTGTGACATGGACACCAAAAAAAGTGCAATGTAATCTGGGGTGCATCACACCCTTACAGTCCTACTATACCCTGCCCTCATCAGACTCCACCTGAAGTATCATATTCAGATCTGAGTACCAGGGTTCAAGAAGGACATTGATAAACTGGAGAGTGTCGAGAGGAGGGGAACCAGAGTTCATGGCATATCAGGACTGGTTGAAAGAAATCATCATCATCATCATGGCAGCTAACATTTATATAATGCTTACTATGTGATAGCCACTGTACTAAGTTATTATTTCATTTGATCCTCAACAACTCTAACAGGTAGGTGCTGTTATTATAATCCTCATTTTATAGATAAGGAAACTGAGGCAAACAGAGGTTAGGTGACTTACCCAAGATCACACACTCAGATCTTCCTGACTCCAGGCCTAGTGCTCCATGCACTATGGCACCCCTCTGGCTGCCTAAATTGCACTACATTGTTTCTTTGCTTAGTGTTTGGTTCTATTTGGCTCAAACCCCTGAATTGAGCCAGATAACACAACATGGTAAAATAAAAAGTGTGTTAGGTTTGGAGCCAGAGGAGCTGGGTCCCAGTTCCAGCTCTGGCATTTACTAGCTGTGTGATCCTGGGCAAATCACTTAGCCTTCTGGGCTCCAGTTTCCTAATCTGTATAAAATGAGAAGGGTTAGACCAGATGACGTCATAGGTTTCTTCAGCTCTAAATCTATAATCCCATGATCTGGACTGCCACAGGGCACTAACAGTGCTGACCTTAGACTGACCATGAGTCAGTGCAGTAGCACTGTTATGAAAAGATGGTGAGGTCATTTTCCCATTATAGCCAATCCTGCCCAGACTTATGTCAGAGTCCTGTGTGCAATTCCAAACTGGGTTGCTAAAGAGCAGAAGAGGAGATGTGGAGGAGGGTCAATGGGGGAAGGATGCAAATAAGATTAAAAGAAGCAGACTGAGGCCACAAAAGAGAAAATTGAAAGGGATACTCCATTCTTTGATAATGAACCCCTTTCCCTTCTCATTAATCCTATCCTAACCAACTACTCCAGTCCACAGGGATCTCCTCCTCCTCTGAATTTCTTCAGTGTTCACTTCTCTGACATTTCCTATATGACCTTTCCCTGTAAATTCATTTTCCATTTAAGTAAAGTAGCCTAGAACCTTGGGAGGCTTTTTCCTGGCCACAGAAACACAATTAAGGCAGGAATTTTGAATGAAAGATTTGTGTTTATTGCTTTTCTCTCTCCCTTTTATTTGTGTGAGACATCTACAGAATTGCAGGCTAAGGGGAAACTATGGCACTTGAGATTCACATGAATCTTGTGGGCTTAGTACCGGGCAAATAGTAAGCTAACCCTTCATGTGTCCTGGCTACACAGGCTCTTTCTCTCTATGTATATATCATGTTCCTGTGACATACTGGTGCAAATCAGTTCTTTCCACAAGTGATACATCATTTCTGAGTCTATACCAGGTTTATGGGAGAGATAGTCTATTGTTACTTTTCTTATGCTTCTTACTTTCATTAAATGTTTTTGCTTTGAACTAACAGTGTCCTCTGTCTGAAAAGTAAAAGTAAACACATTGGTGGGGGCTCAGAAGTTATCAAGTCTTTTGTAGTAGATGTAGAACACCAAGTATGCCAAACTAGAGTGTTTTTTGGGGGGCACCCAAGTGAGAAGAGAATATAGTACCTATTCATTTAAATATCATCCATAGTGCTAGATTCGGAATATGTGGACCTGATACTGATTTCGAATTTGAGCTCTGCTCCCTAATATTTTCGTGACCCCTGGGAAGTCAAGTAATTTCTGAACCTTCCTTTCCTCATCTGTAAAATGAGGATATGGGACTAGATGGCATCTGTAGTTATTTCCAAAAATATCTACCTATGTCTATGAACTCTAGATGCTACAAATATATATTTTATCTTTCCAATTGAACTATAAGTCCCTTGAGGTCAGGTTGACTTCTCCACTCCTTTCCAGCAAAGTATCTTTTTATCTTACAGAGGCTTACAGAATGTTGTTGGATGGTAGAGAGTGACCAGTGGTTCTTTCTGTCTTTATTGAGGCAAATTCGGCAGAGATCGGACCAATGAGGCTCTTATTTAACCAATGAAGGTCAGCCCCTTCCCTGCAATTTATGGTCTTAGATAGTTGCCTTGGAGCACTAAAGGCCCTAAAGGGACACTTACCCAGAGTCATGTAGCCAGTACGTGTAAAAGGCACGTACTTGAACCCTGATCTCTAGTCACTCTGTTAAGTCTCCTCTCCAGAGGCAGGATATGGGAAAGAATGCTATGATTATGAAAAGGGTCTGAGTCTTCCGGTGCTGATGACTAATAGAGAGGAAGGACCCTTCTGGGAGAAGAAGAAATCTAGAATGCTAGAGCTAGTTGGCCTTCTGGGAGAAGAAGAAATCTAGAATGCTAGAGCTAGTTGGCCTTCGAGACAAAACGTAAGGAAGCAGGTCGAGTTAGCTGTCAGCAATTCCCAAAAAGGATCAGCAGAGGTCAGGATTCAACTACTTTGGCTTGACGGCCTCTACACTATAAGCAGAGAACCTGCAAAGCTCTGGATAACTAATAATAATTATGAAGATTAGTATTTCTGTAACATTTTTAAGGTTTGCAAAGAGCTTTCCGAACAACAACCCAAAAAGACCACTTTGCCCCGGTTATCTGAATGTTTGGTGGTAAAGTCTTTTTCCACTCTCTCAAGTCCTTCCCATAGCCCCAAATGCCTAGAGAGAATTCCCGTCTCAGAGACTTTATACCTTTACTCTGTAACTGCAGCCTACCTCTGACTTCCAATGCCCTTCACCCCCTGCCTCCAGGCATTTTCACCGGTTGTCCCCCGTTCCTAGAATTCTTTCCCTCTTCATCTCTGCCTCCTGGCTTCCCCGGATTCCTTCAAGTCCCAGATAAAATCCTACCTTCTATAACAAGCCTTTCCTGATACTCCTTAAATGCTCAGCGCCTTTCCTCTGATATTATCTCCAGTTTATCTGGTATATGAGTTATTTATACATTTTGTTGTTGTTTAGTAATTTTTCAGTTGTATCTGACTCTTCAGGACTCCATTTAGGGTTTTCTTGACAAAGATACTGAAATGGTTTGCCATTTCCTTCTTCATTTTACAGATAAGGAACCGAGGCAAACAGGGTTAAGTGACTTGCCTAAGGTCACACAGTCAGTAAGTATCTGAGACCAGATTTGAACTCACCAAAATGAGTCTTCCTGACCCCTGGCTCTATATCCCCTGCGCCACCTAGCTGCCTCTTATCGATATGTAGTTGTTGGCGTATTATTTCCTCCTATTAGATCATGAAACCTTGAGGGCAGGGACTATTCTTTGCCCTTCTTTGTATCCCAAGCACTTAGCACAGTGCCTGCCTGGCACATAGTAGGTTCTTAATAAATGCCTATTGATTTACTTCCAAGCCTTCAAGGCCCAGGTCGAATTAAGCAATAAATGAAAAAGCATTTATCAGAGCCTATATCCCAGGCACTGTGGGATATACAAAAACAAATGAAATAATCGCTGTCCTCAAATACCTTCCTGTCCTTGGAAGAGCCAATATGGATATAATCTACCTCCTTTCTTGAAGCTTTCCCAAGATACTCAGTTCAAGTTATTTCTTCCTCTACCACTCAACAATCACTTCTCTTTTGTTAAAATGAATTTTTATTGATATATTTTGTCTTTATATCACATTCATTTCTGAATATATCCTTTCCCTTTCCTTCCCTTGTAATGAGAAAATTTAACAGTTTAGCAAAGGAAACAAAGTTATTAAAGAAATCTGACATTATATGCAACATTTCACACCCATAGTCTTCCACCTCTGCAAAGAGAGGAGAGGGCTGTGTCTCTCCTTTCTTTTCAAGGGATAGGCTTGGCCATTATAATTACATGCTAGTAATTATATTGTTATCTTGGGACATCCTTCCTATATTCTTGTATTGATCCTTAATTCTTTTCATATATGTCTTATCTCTGCAGCTATAAGGTCTCTGAAGACAAAGGAGGGCAGATTTCCTTTTTCACACTTTTATAATATTATTATAATAATAGTTATAATGTTATAACTATTATTATAATATTTATAATTATATTTGGTTTTGGTTGTTTCAGTCATATCTGATTCTTTGTGACCCTGTTTGGGGTTTTCTTTGCAAAGATACTGGAATGGTTTACTATTATCTTCTCCAAATTATATTTATTATAATGTAATAAATGGCTACAATATAATGTTATAATGATGGTAATAACTAACATCCATAGAACATCAGGTGCTTTCAGGTCTTCAGAGTGCTTTAAATAATAATAATGGTGATTATGATGATAATAGCCAACATTGAGGTTTGCGAAGAACTTAATTTATGTTTTGCATAACTGCATGTGTATAATCAATTTCATATTGCTTGCTTTCTGAATGGGGAGGGAAGGGGTGGGAAAGCAAGAGAAATTTTTAATTTTTAAAAATTAATGTTAAAATTTAAAAAATATAATTAGTAAACATTTATAAAATAAATAAGCATATCTTTTTTTAAAAAGAATGTGATGTTCTCTCATTTGATACTCACAACAACCCTGTGAGATAGAGACTTCAGAGTCAGTACAATTTTTAAAATAAAGTTCCTCCCTTAACTGTAGTCCCAGGCCAAGATGTCTCTCTTCTTTCATCTAAGCAGCTCTAGAAAACTCATCTCTTTCATGAAATCCTCTACTGGCATCATCATCCTCTGCATTATCAACAATTTCTTAACACCACCTCAGTTCTTCCCTTCATGACTACTTTCTTGGACTATTACAGAAAACCTCTAATCCATTTCTTAGTCTCCAGCCTCTTCCCCCTCCAATCCATCTTCCGCTCAGCTGCCAGAGTGATCTCCCTAAAGAACAGATGTTACTTGTCAGTTACTCTGTATCGCCCCGAGGGTCAAATATAAATTCCTCGGTTTCCCATTTAAAGCATTTCATCATCTGGCTCCAATCTTTCTAGACTCATTTTGTATTAGTCTTCCCTTCACACCAGCCAAATTGGCCACATTCCATCTCCCATTTTCATGCTTTTGCAGAGTATCCCCCATGTCAATGATGCTCTCCTGTCTCACTTCTGCTTCTCAGAATCTGTCTTCAAAATTCAGCTCATAAACCACCTCCTACATGAGGCCCTTCATGATTTCCCCAGCTGTCAGTGCACCTTTCCACCAAATCCCTTTCTTTCTATATCTTGTGTTTACTTGTGCTTATTTCCCCTTGATAGAAGATAAACTCCTTGATGGCAGGAACTGTTTCATTTTTACCTTTGAGTTTCCAGTGACTGCCCCAATACTTGGCAAATAGAAGGCGTAATTAATGATCCTGGAATTGGATTAAATTGAATTATTACTGTGTTCAGGACAACATCCTCAGTGTTTGGGAAATATGGAAAGGTCTAATAGAAGGTATAATTAATGATCCTGGAATTGGATTAAATCGAATTATTACTGCATATACCTAAACTCAGTGTTTGGGAAACATGGAAAGGTCTAAAATGTCGTCCCTGCTGTTGCTTCCTGACCCTCCCTACCATCAGGGCCTTCTGGGAACAGGAGTAATGGAGAGGAAATCTGGATTTATCTAAGCTTGGCATAGGTTCAGTCTGTGTGTACTTGGCAGGTATCCCAGGTAACGCTGTCGTAATAGCTCGTTCCGGTTGGGTCCTGCTTTTCATAAGCATTAACCATAAATGAGTGTAGTTTGTAATTCTTCCCGCCAGGTGGGGCACTACTCCGGCCACTAGACCATTTGAGGTCGCTTTGAAAAATGCACAAAACAATCTTACACACTCTTCCCAGCGTCATCAGCCCACGGACTTCAAAGCGCAGGGCAAAAAGAAACCTTCCAGGACTGGATTCTGAAGTTGTTCAAGGGCAGCAGTTCTTTTTTTGTGGTTGTTGCATGAATGTCAAGGAAACCTAATTATCAAATTGCTTCCATTCTTTTCATTATAATCTATTTTATTACAATTAACATAATTTCTTTTTTTGGGTTTTTTGGAGGATATTAAACTTTTGTTGAAAATAGTGTAGCTAGAGACTTTAAAAATACGTGTACAATCATATTAAACGTATTTCCACACTAGTCATGTTGTGAAAGAAGAATCAGAACGGAAGGGGAAAACAGAGAGAGAGAGAGAGAGAGAGAGAAAATGGTATGCTTTTATCTGCATTCAGACTCATGATTCTTCCTCTGGATGTAGATAGCATTTTCAATCATGAGTCTTTTGGAATTGTCTTAGATCATTGTATTGCTGAGAAGAGCTAAGTCCATCAAAGTCAGTCATCGCACAATGTGGCTGTAACTGTGTACCATGTTCTCCTGATTCTGCTCAGTTCATGTAAGTCTTTCCAAGGTTTTTCTGAAGTCTACCTGCTCAGTCATTCCTCAGCCATGATGGGCATCCCCTCGATTTCCAATTCTTTGCCGTCATAGGAAAGGGTGCTACAAATATTTTTGTGTATGTGGGTGCTTTCCCCTTTTTGATGATCTCTTTGGGGATACAGATCTAGTAGTGGTATTTCTGAATCAAAGGAGATTTACAGTTTTATATAACCTTTTGGGCATAGTTCCAAACTTCTGTCTAGAATGGTTGGATCAGTTCATAACTCTACCAACAATGCATTAGTGTTCCAATTTTCCCACATCTTCTTTAACATTTATCACTTTCCTGTTTTGTCATGTTAGCTAATCTGATAGGTGTGATATGGTACCTCAGAGTTGTTTTAATTTAATGCAGCAGTTCTTAACCTGAAGTCTATGAACCTGTTTTTCGAAATATTTTGATAATGGTATTTCAGTATGATTGGTTTCCTTTTGTAATCCTATGTTTTTTATTTTATGCATTTAAAAACATATTCCTGAAAAGGGGTCCATAGGCTCCACTAGACTGCCCTACAGGTCCACAACCAAAAGATGAAGAACCTCTTTGCCAGGGGATAAAAAATAAAGCATCACTCTGCATTATGAAAGCTATGCAATCTATTGTTCACCACACTCCCACACCACATGTGGGAAATTTCCCAGCTTGATTTCAGCTCTTTCTATTCATATTTTGTAGGCATTCCACTTTATTTGGCCACATTGTTTAGTAAGCAGTAGGATTGCAAAGAAAACTTTTAGTGTTTCTCTCCTGGGGCCCTTTGTGTATTGGTCTCAAAAAAAAAAACCAACCCCAAACCCAACAACTCCTCACTAAATGTCCTTAGGACGTTTCCTCCCTGGGTGAGGAGGGGAGGGCAAGGCAGAAATATGGAGAAAAAAGAATGGGATTCTGAGACCTACTACAGTTGACTGTACAAATAAAGGAGAAACCAATTGAAGTACTAGGGGATTAGGCATGTCTAGGGCTTCTCCCCAGTTGCTGAAGTTTTCAAAAGCTGCCTTTCTCACATTCCAGTCCATACTCTCTTCTCTGTTCACTGCTCCATTGTTTGGCTGCTCTGTCTGGTTTTCCAGACCTAGCTCCTTTGGCTATCATGGTTCCTGGTATAGACCACCACAGCAGTAGCAGGCTAAAGCTACTACCACCACTTATCCAACTCCATCCCTCCATTTTGTTGTAGAGAATAAACCAAAACCAAAACCCTCCCAGCAATTTCTGCTTTTCTTCCCCAAGTTTAGCTGACTAGGGGGAAAAAAATCTTTAATTGAAACAGGAAGGGGAGAAACCAAGATGGCAGAGAAAAGGAGGGACTCACATGAGCTCTCTCAAATCCCCCTCCAAACAACTTTATTTGTTTGCTTGTTTTTTTTTGGAAGGAGAAGGCAGGGCAATTGGAGTTAAGTGACTTGCCCAAGGTCACACAGATAGTAAGTTGTGTCAAGTGTCAGAGGCCAGATTTGAACTCAGGTCCTCCTGACTCCAGGGCTGGTGCTGTACTCACTGAGCCACCTAGCTGCCCCTAAACAACTTTAAATAATACCTCAAAACAAATTCGGGGGGGGGGCGGAGCCAAGATGGCAGCTGGAAAGCAGGGACTAGCGTGAGCTCTCCACCAAGTCCCTCCAAAAACCTATAAAAAATGGCTCTGAACCAATTCTAGAACTGCAGAACCCACAAAGTGGCAGAGGGAAGCAGGGCTCTAGCCCAGGACAGCCTGGATGGTCTCTGGGTAAGGCCTATCCCACACTGAGCTGGGAGCTGAGCCGAGCAGAGCTCAGCGTGGGCAGTGCAGACGACCAGACCACGGACCGACTAGACCAGGAACCAGGCGTAGCGTGCCCTAGCGCCCTGAATTAGTGAGCTGTGGCATTTACCAGACCTCTCAACCCACAAACACCAAAGACAACAGAGAAGGTTAGTGGGAAAAGCTGCTGGGGACAGGGAGTTTGCGGTTCGACCACCGCCCCTGGTGCAGCAGAGGTGGGGCAGCTACAGAACTACAGCTGCAGTTGCTTCTGGCCCCAGGCCCACCTGGGGGGAGGAATTAAGTGGCTGATCAGAGCAGGAATGAAGAGTCTGCTGAAGATCTAAGCCCAGTCTAGGTAGGGGGTTCTTGGGGAAGGAGGAGTGCTGATGTGGCAGCGCATCCGCCCAAGCGTGGAACATAGAACTCTTTAGTCTACAAGCAGTCATACCCCATTGAAAAACTCAAGGGTCAAGTAAGTTGACTGGGAACATGGCCAGGCAGCGAAAACACACCCAGATTCAGTCTCAGACTCTGGAATCCTTTTCTGGGGACAAAGAAGACCAAAACATACAGTCAGAAGAAGTCAACAAAGTCATAGAGCCTACAACAAAAACCTCCAAGAAAA
>CM053626.1:51824761-51881940 GCA_028646595.1 Phalanger gymnotis | reverse complement strand
AAATATACTAAAGTAAACAACACCTTAAAAAATAGACTAACTCAAATGGCAAAAGAGCTCCAAAAAAACCAATGAGGAGAAGAATGCCTTGAAAGGCAGAATTAGCCAAATGGAAAAGGAGGTCCAAAAGACCACTGAAGAAAATACTACCTTAAAAATCAGATTGGAGCAAGTAGAAGTTAGTGACTTGATGAGAAATCAAGATATTATAAAACAGAACCAAAGGAATGAAAAAATGGAAGACAATGTGAAATATCTCATTGGAAAAACCACTGACCTGGAAAATAGATCCAGGAGAGATAATTTTAAAATTATTGGACTACCTGAAAGCCATGATCAAAAAAAGAGCCTAGGTATCATCTTTCAAGAAATTATCAAGGAGAACAAATTGTGGAGAAGTAGACCTCACAAAAGGACAAAATGAAACAATATTCCAGCCCAAGACAACTTAAAGGATTGGCAGGAAAGGTCTGTTGTACAAGGGTATGAGTGGAGCACAGTCCAGCACAGGCTGCCCCAGGACAGGCAACACTTCAGCAAAACAGCAATAGGCCTTTGGAGTGATTGAATCAGCTGTGGCAGCAGTAGCTTCCTGAGCCTTCAGTAGACAGGTGGTAGTAGGTTGGACAACTGGTCAGAAAGGGATTACAGGGGTCCCTTTGCTGGGGCTGGGTGCAGGACTGCGGTGCAGTGCCCCTACCCAAATCCAGGTCAACGTCTTGGGTTAAAGTCCCAGGAGGAACACTACCACACTAAGGCTTGATGCTGTAGGAGAGCTAGGACCTTGGTCATAGTTCCAGGGTATAAAAGAGTGCTTGTGGTTGCTCACAGACCAGAGCACAGAGAGTAGTAAACACACTTCTCCTTAGGTCGTACCACCTCAGAAGAACCAAAAACATACAGATCCTCCAAAGCTAACTCTGAAAAAAAGCTGCACAAAAAGCCTGAAACTTAGAACAATGTTCCCTCCACCCCAAGAGCAGAGCTAAACTTTAAGATAAAATTAATAGTCAAGAAATAGGCTGGAAAATGAGCAAACAACAACAAAAAAGAATCTGATGGTAGAAACTTACTATGATGATAGGGAAGATCAAAACACAAACTCCGAAGAAGACAACAAAATCAAAACTGCTAGCTACATCCAAAGAAAAATGTAAATTGGTCTTAGGCCCAAAAAGAACTCCTGGAAGACCTCAAAAAAGATTTTAAAAATCAAATATGAGAGGTAGAGGGAAATTTGGGAAAAGAAATGAGAGTGATGTAAGAAAATCATGGGGAAAAAAGAGTCAAAAGCTTAATAAAAATGGCACCAAAAATAGTGAAGAAAATAACAGCTTAAAAAACAGAATAGGCCATATAGAAAAAGATATACAAAAATTCATTAAAGAAAAGAACTCCTTAAGAAGTATAAGTGGCCAAATGGAAAAGGAGGTACAAAAGCTCACTGAAGAAAATAATTCCTTAAAAATTAGAATTGAGTAAATAGAAGCTAATGACTCTATGAGCCATCAAGAAACAGTAAAACAATATCAAAAGAAAGTCAAAGGATGAAAAAATACAAGAGAATGTGAAATATCTTATTGGAAAAACAACTGACCTGGAAAACAGATTGAGGAGAAATAATTTAAGAATTATTGGACTACCTGAAAACAATGATCAAAAAAAGAGCCTAGACATCTTTCAAGAAATTATCAAGGAAAACTGCTCTGACAATACCAGAGGGTAAAATAGAAATTGAAAGAACCCGCAGATCACCTCCTGAAAGAGATTCCAAAATAAAAACTCCCAGGAATATCATAGCCAAATTTCAGTGCTCCCAAGTAAAGGAGAAAATTTTGTAAGCCAATGGAAAGAAAGAATTCAAATATCATGGAGCCAGAGTCAGGATAACAGAAGATTTAGCAGCTTCTACATTAAAGGATCAGAGGACTTATAATTTGATATTCCAGAGTGGGAAGGAGCTAGGATTACAACCAAGAATCACATACCCAGTAAAACTGGGTATAATCCTTCAGGGGGAAAAAATGGATATTCAATAAAATAGAGGACTTTCAAGTATTTCTGATGAAAAGACCAGAGCTGAATTGAAAATTTGACTTTCAAATACAGGACTCAAGAGAACCACAAAAAGGTAAACAGGAAAGAGAAATCATAAGAGATTCAGTAAACTGTTTACATGGGAAAATGATGCTTTTAACTCCTAAGAACTTTTAATCATTATTAGGCATTTAGAAGGAGTATACATAGACAAAGGGTATAGGGTAAGTTGAATATGAAGGGATGATATCTAAAAATAAAATTAAGGGATGAGAAAGAGGAATGCATTGGGAGAAGGGGAAAAGGAGAGGTAGAATGTGGTAAATTACCTCACACAAAAGAGGTGCAAAAGAACTTTTACAGTGGAGGGGAAGATGAGGGAGGTGGGGCGGAGCACTTGAACCTTACTCTCATTAGAATTGATTCAAACAGGAAATATCATACACATTCAGCTGCGTACAGAAATCTGTCTTACTCTACAGGAAAGTAGGAGGGGAGGGGGTTAAAAGAAGGAGTGGGGCTGATAGCAGGGAAGACAGACTGAGGAAGGTGGTAGTCAGAAGCAAATGCTTTTGAGGATGGAAAGGGTGAAAGGAGAGAGAGTAGAATAAACGGGGAAAATAGGATGGAAGGAAATACACAGTAATCATAACTGTGAAAAGCATCTCTGATAAGGGCCTTGTTTCTCAAGTATATAGAGAACTGAATCAAATTTATAAAACTAAGAGCCATTCCCTAATTGATAAATGTTCAAAGGATATGAGCAATGAACAGGCAGTTTTCAGACGAAGTAAATAAATCTATCTATAGTCATATGAAAAAATGTTCTATATCACTATTAATTAGATAAATGCAATTAAAACAACTCTGTGGTACCACCCCAAACCTATCAGAATTGCTAACATGATAGAAAAGGAAAATGACAAATGTTGGAGGGTATGTGGGAAAATTAAGATACTAATGCACTGTTGGTGGAATTGTGAACTGATTCCACTATTCTGGAGAGCAATTTGGAACTATGCCCAAAGGGCTATAAAACCATGAATACCTTTTGATCCAGCAATACCATTACTAGCAAAAGATAAAAATAAAAAAAGAAAAAGGACCTGCATATACAAAAATATTTATAGCAGATCTTTTAGTGGTGGCAAAGAATTGGAATTTGAGGGGATGTTCGTCAATTGGAGAAAGGCTGAACAAGTTGTGGTATGTGGTTGTGGTGGAATACTATTGTACTATCTGAAGTGACAAGCAGGATGCTCTCAGAAAAATCTGGAAAGATTCACACAAACTGATGCAAAGTGAAATGAACAGAGCTGGGAGAACATTATTCCCAGGAACAGCAATATTATAAGATGATCAACTGTGAATGACAGCTATTCTCAGCAATAGAGTGATCCAAGACAAGTCTGATGGACTTATGATGAAAAATGCTATTCATCTTCAGAGAATGAATTGATGGAGTCTAAATGTAGATTGAAGCATGCTTTTTTTTTTTTACTTTCTTTTTCTTGTGTTTTTTCCCCTTGATCTGTGTTTTCTTTCACAATATGACTAATATGAAAATATGTTTTGCATGACTGCACATGTATAACCTATATCAAATTGCTTGCCTTCTCAATGAGGGGGAAAGGAAGGGAGGGAGAGAATTTGGAACACAAAACTTAAAAAAAAAAACCTAATGTTAAAAATTGTTTTTAGGGCAGCTAGGTGGCACAATGAGTAGAGCACTGGCCCTGAAGCCAGGAGGACCTGAGTTCAAATCCGGCCTCAGACACTTGACGCATGTACTAGCTGTATGACCTTCGGCAAGTCATTTAACCCCAATTGCCCTGCTCTCCCCCAATTGTTTTTACATGTAATTAGAGAAAAGTAAAATTTTAAATAAATATATATATTTTTAAAAATTGAACGGAAGAAAGCAGACCTATGGGTCTGTGCCAAATACCACCACATTCTTCCCATCCCATCCCTAGACTTCTTTGGTGTCTTGAATACCAGCCCCCTGGCTCCTGTGGAGAAAAGATGGCAGACACTCCAATACTATCCCCAACCCCAGTGAGAGGGAAAGAAGAATGAGAACAGCAACAGCATCCTTCTGGAGGAAACAATTCAAACAGACAGAGGGCAATGCTTGGGTACTGGCTGCAATAATACTTTATTGGGTTCGAATGACTATGGCTAAAAGCTAGGGGGAAATTGTTGCTGAATGGGCAAAACTTGAATTATCGTATACTCCCTAGGACTATAGGACTTCATATTGTGAAAGACACATTCTCCTTTTTTCCCATGTCCATGATGCTTTCCGTCTTTGATCCTCCCTTGCCCCTCTCCAAACATCAGTCTCTCCTAGGTTCCATCTGTGTTGTAGTCTAGCCCCATTATAATGTCATCAGCATACACCAGCACAGCCTTGAACATATCCTGTCCAAAACTCTAGTGGACTTTGCTGGATTCCATTGGAATCCAGTCCATTCCCCCTGTTGAATAGCCTACTGTGTTTCTCTGTCAGTGCCTCAGTGCATGCTCTAGTTATGTTGACCTGGTCTCTTATGGTTTAACATTATAGTCTTTTTCTCAGGGCATCTTCTTGATATCACTGGAGTGGTGGTCCCTTTCCATCCTCTTTTCTCCTGTATCCTTGAAGTAACATGCTCCCAACAATGCATTCTCACAATAAAGCTAGTAAGGTTGACCCCATAGCTTATAATGACACCTACCCTCAAGACAATTACAATCTAATTGGGGAAACTGGACACAGACAGAACAAGACAGATACTTAACAGTACCTAGTAGTCATCTGTAATGGGTGTAATAAGTACCATAAGAGGTAAGAAGAAAGAGGAACCACTTTGGAGTGGGAAGGTTTAGGAGAGTTTCATGGGAAAGTAGGATTTGAACTAATCCACACAGAGGAAGTGGTAAGGGCATCCCAGGCAGAGGGAAGCAGGTGAGCAAAGGTACAGAAGGCAAGATTAGGTGACAATGAGCGAGTAAACCAACTTGACTCAAGTGTTTCTGTAGGGAAATAGGGAGAGATAAATTTAGCAAGGTAGACTTCAGACAGATTGTGGAGTGCTACCAGGACTTTTTGGTAGAGGGAATGCTACCTTACCTTGACCTCATCCTGTATGAGTATGGAATTAGTAATCCTGGCTTCTTTTTCCACCAAAAAAAAAAAATGGCTATGTTCTTGGATGGTTTGCAATGTAAATATTTAATCTCACTCTTGTGTACATTAATCCAATTGTCAACCTGTTTTCACATGTGTTAGAGGGAATGTTGCAGATGGTAAAACTGAGAGGGTTTGGACCATGCCAAAATGTCTCCATGTATTTCATGGGCACCTTTAGTGATCAACTCAACAAAAGTTTATTAAATGTCTGCTCTGCCTCTTTGTGACAAGGCACCCGGTTGAGGGGACAGAAGTGAATAAGGCAGTTTCTACCCTTATGGAGTTGACACTCTAATATAGAAAGACAGAGTAACTCACATTGACATTGTAGAGTCCTTTCTTGGAAACAACCATCATTTCTATTTTCTACAAATAGGCAACTGATGCTCACATGTAAAGTCACCTGGGCAAGATCACACAGTTAGTAAATGAGAGAACCTAGTCCTCTACCTCTCTATAAATGCAAATAAATATCCAGTTAGCTCTTCCACATCAAGGGGGTTAGGAGCATGGCCATTTGGAAAATCTGTGTAAAAATTTTTGGCCCTCTCTTTATACCAGAGAAGAAGTCTGAATTATCATGGTATTAAAAGATAAAATATGTTGATATCATATAATACTATGCATATGTTTTATGCATTTCTAAGCTTCTAAACTTTTTCTTTGTCATCTGCTGACCTTTGTGTCTACAACTTCTGCAAAACTCCCCCAAAATTCCCGTTTAATTTCTTATGTTTACCCCATGATATATCAAAAACTCGATGTGGAAAGTCATGACGTGGAAGGGATAACTGTGCATTAGAAGGACCGGAGCTGTGATTTCATTGACTTTGGAACTCCGGGAGAAGGAATTTCCTCTACCAACATAGGCCAGCAACTTTTTTTTAATTTATTATCACCCTAGAGAGTAGCCTTGGGTACTGAGAGTGACTTGCCCAGGACATGTCAGAAGTATGAGTGTACCAACTCTCTATCCATTAAGCCACACTGTCTTTCCTAATATAAAATAGAATATAAACTATTCCCTCAAAAATAATATAAGGTCCTCTGAAAGCACAGAGGAAGCATAGGTTATTTTCAGTTCTGAGGAAGGCCCCATAGAGGAGGTCATTGATTTAGGCCCTGATACATGGGTAGGATTTTTAGAGCTGGGGAAGGGGGTCTAGGAAACTCAGAAAATATTAAATAGTCCAGGTTGGCTGAGTGAAGGGGACAGAAAGGAGCTCCCTGAGGGTGAGACGGTTTGTCATTTTTGTCTTTGTACCCCGCAGTGCCTAAAACGGCCTGGCCCATAGAAAGTACAAAATAAATATTTGATGATCGATCAATTGATCAAAGAGGGAGAGGTAAAACTGAAGAGGGAGGTTGGGACCAAAGTGTGGGAGGCCTTTTGCAGGGAACCCTTCAAAGCTTTTCAGTCTGGAAGTAACAGGATCAGAGAAATTCCTCAGGAAGATTAATGTCTTAGTGTAGGAGAAAATGAAGGGGAGGGAGACAGAGGGAGGGAAAGCTGTTAGGAAGCCATTCAAATAATTTAGAAAGGAGTAAATGAAGGGTGTTGGCAATGAGAATGACATAAAAGGCACAGTCTAGAGAGACACAGAGGGAATAGAAGTGACATGACTTGGCAATTAATTGTATGAGAGGGAAAGAGACTTTTAAATGAATTTGGAGTTTAAAGTCCAGGCAACTTGAAGGGGGGAGATATAACTCACAGAGACAGGGAAAATAGGAAGAGGAGCAGAATGGGAGGAAGAAGATTGTACTGGGTGAGTAAACTGTGTGACCTTGGGGAAGTCGCTTAATATCTGTCTGCCTCAATTTCCCCCTCTGTAAAATGGAGATAACAAGAGTCTTAAAAGAAAATCCTGGTTCTGGCCTTGCCTTAGTCAATTAAAGGCAAACTCAGAAATAAGACAAATGGGGTTTATTGGCACCTGTAATGGTAATCAGGGCAGGATTTTTTGCTATCAAGTGCCTTTAATGAGTCTGGCCTTTGTTTGAATGGGGCAGGTAAAGTGGTATCTATTGTCTTGGAGTGTTTCTCAGCATTAAGACAATTGAGAGTCATTGATTTGTATATGATGAAGTGCTGGTGGTTGAGCTTCTCACACCCTAAATGGTGAGCCTCAAGCCCTCAGGGCCCTGAACAGGTATACGTACTGAAATGTTAGCATTTGACTTTTGGGGTACACTCATTGAAAGAGTGATGAGACTCTGGGCAAGCCTTTGAAGCAGGCCCTCCACCCCGGCTTTGATGACCCAGATGTTGATGCTTCTCTGGCAACTAGGTATTGCTATGGATAGACTGGTTTGTGTTATTTACTCTGTTTATAAAGCATTCTTGTAATTTCTGTTTGTATTTGCCCTGAAGTTCAGCCTGATCTTTCCTCACTGAACTATGTGAATGATATACATATATATGTATATATATATATATATATATATATATATATATATATATATATATTTAATTAAACTGAGATTATTAACCCCTTAAAGTCATTTTCCTTAGAAAAGCAGATCAAAGAACCTTTGTTAGCAGCCCTTTGGTGTGCTGGTGTTATTAGTCTTACACAGCCACAGCAGCTGCTAGCAACATTGTTGTTACAAAATGGCATAGAGTTGGCAGGATCTGCAGATTAAAAGGAAAGTATGGAGTTTGGGGGTACTGAGATCATGGTTGGATGTGTCCCAGTTATTGGGCTGCTCTTTGTACTTGTGGTGGCTATGGTTCTGTGGAGCCCCAGAGATCTGAGGGAAAACAGGCGGGTGGCAGTGATGGGAGTGGTTTCCCAGGAGCCTAGAGCAGGAAATAACCTCTCCTTCCCCCTCCCTACCCCACTAGCACTCCAGAAGAGACAGGCTGAAACATAGGCTGTGGGAGAAGAAACAAGCAGAGGTAATAAGGGAAGTCAGGATGGCCAGAGACAGGGCTTGAGTGGATTAGCCTGGCCCTGGACTGTGCTGGAAGGGTAAATGTCCTGAGATTGTATTATATGTAGAGCTTTGAAACAAGAGTGGAGAATGGCCTTCATGCAGACTTGGTAGAAGTGATTGGTGAGGTGAGACAGCAAGTGGACAGCTGCTGACATACTGACCCAGCCAGAGTAGAGGACTACCTGTGTGAGAACTTTGGAAAGGTGAGAGTAGAGAACCACAGAAGCCAGGAGCAGCCTGCAGGAGCTGGATGACCAGGAACCCAGGAGCTTGGAGTTCAGCCCTGGTCACTTAGCTTTTCTGTGCCTCAGTTTCTTCACCTGCATAATGGGAATAAGTATAGCACCGACCTCACAGAGTTGGGAAGATCAAATGAGATAACATGTAAAAAGCTTAAAGTGATATATAAATGCTGTATTGGTATTATTAATGATCACTATAAAAACTCAGTGCAACAGTACCCCAATGAAAGTCTTCAGCCAGAAGTCACTGGCCTATTGTTGGTGGAATTGTGAACTGATCCAGTCATTCTGGAGAGCAATTTGGACCTAAGCCCAAAGGGCTACAAAACTGTGCATACTTTTTGGTCTAGCAATACCACTACTAGATCTGTATCCCAAAGAGATCATAAAAAAAAGGGAAAGGAACCTACATGAACAAAAATATTGATAGCAGCTCTTTTTGTGGTGGCGAAGAATTGGAAATTGAGGGGGTGCCTATCAGTTGAGGAATGACTGAAAATGTTGTATATAAATGTAATGAAATACTATTGTTCTATAAAAAATGATGAGCAGGTAGATTTCAGAAAAAACCTGGAAAGACTTACATGAACTGATGCTGAGTGAAGTTAGCAGAAGTTAGCATTGTACACAGTAATAGCCACATTATGCAATGACTAACTTTGATAGACTTACTTCTTCTCAGCAATAAAATGATCTAAGACAATTCCAAAAGACTCATGATGGAAACCACTATCCATATACAGAGAAAGAACTATGCAGTGTGAGTGCAGATTGAAACATACTATTTTCTCTCTCTCTTTTTTCTTTCTCATAGTTTTCCCCTTTTGTTCTGCTTCTTCTTTCACAACATGACTAATATGGAAATATGTTTTTTAAAAAATCTTCAAAGGCAAAAATGTAAAAATAAAAAATCAAGAAGTCACTGGCCTTGAGACACAACCATCTGACACTGTCTTTGAAGACAGACAGATTAGAGTCTGGAGTGACCAAGAGGTCGCAAGGACCACCAAAGCCTAGATTCTAGGGTACTCACTTATAATGAACACTTCATGAACAATATTCCTTTAAAGTCAAGGGAGCTTTTCAAGGTTGCATGAAAGGTATATGGCTTTTCAGTGACACCTGAGATGTATGATTATACCACTAAGTCCCATCCTTATTGTATTGTTAATTTCTCAACACTATGTAAATGGAATTGACATGTAAGCAATATGCATATAATATAGAATCTATCTATCTGTCTATCTGTCTGTCTATCTATCTATCTATCTATGTATATCTTTAGATATGCTTCAAGAATTCAAGGTATGTGTACATATTACTTGCAATATCAGAAACCTAAATAATAGTTAATAAATCAAAAGGATGATTTATTCTTTTTTGATATGTTGAACATGTGCCACAAATTGTTTTACTATTCCTCAACTTGGGCGAGGGTCTACTTTGTTTCCAGTGCTTTTCTATCACAAAAAGTGCTGCCATAAATATTTTGGTGAATATAGAGCCCTTCTTTTTTGTCATTGAGCCTCCTTAGGGTACATGCCTAGCATTGAAATAACTAGGTCAAAGGATATGCACATTTGAGTCATTCTCTTGACCTAATTCCAAATTGCTTTTCAGAATGGTCGGACCAATTGTCAGCTCCACAAACAATGAATCAGTGTGCCTATCATTATTTCTTTTTTAGGCAATCAGGGTTAAGTGACTTGCCCAGGATCACACTGTTAGTAAGTGTCTGAGACCAGATTTGAACTCAGGTCCTCCAGACTCCACGGCTGGTGCTCTATCCACTGTACCACCTAGCTGCCCTTCTTTCAAAAAATCATCTAACATTGACTCATCTCATCTATTCACAGGATCAAAGATTTGGGGCTAGAAGGAATCTTAGAGGCCACTGAGTTCGGCCTTCCTCATTTTACAGATTTGGAACTGAGATCAACCCAGGTATGTGAGAGTAACATACCAAACATCACATAGTTAGCAAATATCTGAGGTGGCATTTGAAAACAAGTCTTTCTGACTTCATGTCTGACACTCTCTCCACTATACCTTTGTCATGTTTGCTAATTTTCTGGGTATGACCGTAGTAGGAAGGCCGAATTTATAATCTCAAATATAATCATGTATATGTTTGAATGGTTCGAAATCGCAAGGTATGAGAGATTCTCTAAGTAGAACGCAACAAAACATTTATTTAGGCCTCACCACAGCAGATCCGCGAACCAGCCTCCCCATTCCGACATCTTGACAAAAAGACTCCAGGCCCAGAAAGCCTGCCTCACAAGAGTAACCAGGAGGCCACAGAAAAACAAGATAGTATTTAGCTAAATCATATTTACTGGCCTCGAGCCCTTGCTCGCACTCCTGGGTCTACACACAGGTCAGCTCTGCTTCCACAGCTTCTTGCTGTAGTTGTGTCTTGGCTTGCTTTTCCTCACAGCCAAGCCTCTGGCATTCTCAAGCCCCACCTCAATGACCAGAGACCATTGGTTCCCTAGTTGGCCCCTCTTAAGTCATTAATCTACACCCACACAGGTTTCACACCTGATAGGGCTTTGGGCCTGGGGCTTAGCACTTAACAGCTAAAGTACTTTCACTCAAAGTAAACAAAAGCCAAACTCCTGAAGTGCTAAGGAGCCCATTCTGAGGAGCCCATTTTGCCTTACGACACACTGACCTGAAAACTCAAATTTCTTTTGGTTTCCATTCCTCTTATTCATCCTATTATTAGTGGTTTTCGGCATTCTTTCATATGTAGAACCTCCTCCAGGACCACTCCCCCAAATGGAAATTGCACTTGCAGTTTGGGGCACCTGTAGGCGTAATTGACAACTTCTTTCAGGATCCTGGGGATAGCCCTGAGAAGCTGAGACTACTAGAATTGCTGCCTATGAGCCCCCACCCATGTATTCCTACTAATAGTTAGCCAGTAATTAACTTTTACTAAAGGGATTTAGTAAGAAGGCATAGGGAGAATAGCAATGAATAGTACAAAGCATCCTCCCTCCTTCTGCCCCCTCACGCCTGAGCTGTCCCACAAATATACACAGAATCTGTGGGAAGAGTGGGCACAGATTTAAATTTATTAGCAGTCCGGGCACAGGAGTACAGGACCTTTATGGCAAAAAAGATACTTCCTGACTCCTGGTGGGGGAAGTCCTTCTCTATTGGAGGTATGGAGTCCTCATGAGGTTCTCTTCAGGGTGGACCAGTGGTGATAGATGAGTCAATCCACTAAGCTGGCTTTTCACAGGATGTGGTATCTCTGCTGGACAAGGTGATTTGCTATTGGTCCAATTTGCTTTTCCACTACTGTTGGTCATTACCACAAAAGGGGCCATGCTCACTAGCACCTTTTAGCTCTAGTTGCTGGTAGGATCTTTTGAACTCACATAGTTCTCCCAGAGCACATCCATCTGAGAGTATTCATTCATCTAAGATCAGGAAAGACTGCAAAGAGACAGAAGTGTTCCTGCATTTACAGCCCCCATGGCCATGTGGGAGACAGAGAGACACCCCTCCCACACACAATTCTCAGTTCACAGTTATCCTGCCTCTTAGCTATGAGAAAAGGAGGGAGAGCTTGGCAGATTGCCAAGCTTTGATATACACATTCAGTTCTCCCAGCTCAGCAATCCCAGAGTCAGCAGTTCTTCCATCTCCATGACCAATTAGAGAACTTTTCATACTAGCCCCTCAGTCACAAATGACTGGAATTTGACCTCCCTCCCCGGTTTTCATATGGTTGCTTGAACTAGAATAAGGCAAGGGACATTGGGACACACTCCAAGGTCTGAACCTCATTAATAGTTTTTAATACTTTAGTTTAGAATTGTTTCTTCCTATCCTTTGACCACTTAAAGTGATCCCTTTAAAAATTATTTTTAAAAGAATATTTATTCCTTGTTTAATTTGGAATGTGTTATAATACATGATGACGTGATGGGTAATGGATTATACAATGGGACTTGGAGTCAGGAAGTGCTGACTTCATGTTCTACCTCTGACATGTGACTGTAGACAAATCATTTGACCTCTCAGTGCTCCAATTAATTTTTTTTTTGAGGCAATCAGGGTTAAGTAATTTGCTCAGGGTCACACAGCCAGTAAATGTCTGAGGCCTCATTTGAGTCCTTCTGACTCCAGGACCAACGTTCTATCCACCTACCTGCCCCTTGCAATTAATTTTCTAAGAATATAACTAACAGATGAGCTGTGAACCTACAATAGTAGAGATAATTTCTACACTGGAAGTTTTCTACAGTGATGAAATTGAAAATCTAAACTCTCCACCCCCTCCAAAAAGATGTAAGATATAGATCCAATCCTACTATTTTCCAATTTTCCAACAGTTTTTATTGAATGTTTTCCTTCTGTTGTCATCAATTTCTACCAGTTTTATTTATTCATGGGTTTTTTTCTTTTTTGCTCCAAAGCTATAATTTAATCATTGTGGGAAACTCCCAGGGCAAAATTTGGTGGTTAAAAAAAAGAAAGCTCAAAGGAGTAGCAGAGTCTAGGAAAGCTTATTATTATTTTGTTTAAGGATAGGGGAGATGTGAAAATGATTTTAGATAGGAGAAGGGCAAGAGCCAGTAGAGAGGAAGGTTTTGAAAACAAAAAAGAGAGAGCCCATTGGCAGAACAAGGAAAGTCCTAGAGGGAAATAAGAGGGAATGGGATTTAGGTGAAAGGGTTAGCCTTAGAAAGAAGAGGGATGGCACATTCTGAAATGGAAAGGAAGGAAGAAGATGGAAGAAGATGCAGAGAAATGTTAGACTAGAAAGGAGGGAAGTTGAGAGATCTCATCTGGATGGCCCCATTCTTCTCAGTCGACTGGACCCAGATGGCCTTGAAGAAGAAAGTGAGGCTGGTGACTTTGCCCTCCCTCACTTAAATCCAACTCATTTTCATGTCATGGCATCACCTCCCTGGTATCATGATTCTCTTCAAGAATGAAAGACAAACAACAACAACAAGGGAGGTGCCACATTCAAATAGTCACTTTAATAAAGTTTTTTTTATTATCCTTGTTAATTACTTTACTGTGTGAGAATAATTTTGATGCCCCTATTCAATTTGATCAGTATCTATTCAGTTCATCACCCTTTAATGGAGATCAGTGATTGTACCAGTGAATTAAGAAGAATAGAATTAAAGTTTGATTAAGCTCTGATAGTTAATGCTGTTAGGTTCAGAGATATAATTAATTAATCCACCATGCATCGATGATAATATCCATGTATTGATTATTATAAATGATAGATTTGTACTATATAGATTTATAGTTTGATATTTTCCTGTATTAGTCTATTTTAGGGATAAGAATAAAGACTTGTTGCACAACACTTCCCCCCTCCCAGACTCCTTTGTACCCTGGTAGCTTCTGTTTTCCAGAAAACCACAGCTTCCCCATCCTTTTGCATCTGATGGTTGTAATAAACCAATGGAAAGCCCCAGTTGCCTACTCATTGACTAAACACTCATACTTAGTGACGTGTGGAAAGCTTGAGGACTAAACTTTGGTGATTGACGGACATTTCCCTTGACCAAATGGAAGTTCTTTCCTTTATCCAAACGTGGAGTTCCACGTCCTCCCTTTGACCAATCATGTGGATTTTCCCCTTCCGGAATTGATCAACCAAAGAATTGTACCACCTCAATCCATTTTTGGCATTTTCTCGATTGCTATAAAAAAGCCCAGCTCTGTTACTGCAGAGGCAAATCTCAGATCCAAGTTCTTAGGGACCACCAGTTTGCCTAATAAATTGAAAATGCTTGGAGTACCTCAGTGTCCTTTTGTTGCATACTGTATTGAAATTCTGGGGTCACAACTGTGTGTGTATATAGACATAGCAATAAAAATAAGAACTGCCCAAGGCAAGAAGAATTTTACAGAGAAGTGCTTCCAAATACAAACTCTATTGAAGACTAATAAAATGCCTAAGTTCTTTACCTAAGACACTAACATTATTAAGGTATAAATTACATATGTGTGTATAATTTTAAATAAATAGAATAAAATATACTTAAGCATTTTGATTACTTTGATCATTGGAATGAAATATAAATCCTCATCAAGGCATTATCTCGAAACATAAAGCATACATTGAGATCCTATTAGATTCTTTGAGAAACAAAACCACAAAGGTAAGTCTGTATAACATGCTTCTGGCTAATAGCATCAAGTGAGTGGTTTATTTGTCAACACAACTTTAAAATCATGATTTTTACATGTTATTTTTGATGAGTCGTCTTCCAGGGTTGTTAATGTCAAGGAGAAAAATGACAATTGCTCCTGGAGAAAATCCTCAGAGAAGTTCATGGTATAATGATGTCAATATGAATGGTAACTGTGACAGATTCTTTTTTTTTAAGAGAGGCCTGTGCATGTTTGTAAGCCCCAAGATTGGAGCCAGTAGGTAGAGAGAGGTTGATGATGAAAGATACAGAAAGAATGATGGATGGGGCAAGTCTTGAAAAAGATGAAAGGGGATGGTGACAAGGGTAATTGGTAAACAAGAGGAAGACCTCATCCTCTTAGAGTAGAACAAACACATAGAAAAGTTTTGAGGGGTGGATCTGAGGACCTGACGAAAGAGAGGAAGGTTAGGAACAGCTGTTGTGTGAAATCTGATGAGAAGTCACCTGGGGTTGAATGAAAAGATTGCCATGAATTGGCGAGAGCCCAGTTGAGGTTAATATAAATTCCCAGTAGAACACTGGTTTTATGACTTCCTTCAGCAGTGTCCTGGGGCTTAGAAAAAGGATATTCACTAGAGAAAATAATCATTGCAATTTAATTCAACCAAAAATTGCTGTGTGCAAGGTACTATGAGTAGCAGGTGATAGATGAAATGACTGAGGAAACAAAGGTTTGATCTTCCAAGCTTGCCGATTTATTAAGCAATGCATGGCAATTGCCCAACAAATTAGGACCAGACCTCCTCAGCTTAGGCCTGGACCCCAAATACAGGAGGAGACAGATTTTTATTAAAATTTATTATTTATTAAAAACAATTCATCAAATAAGGCTAATTAATTAAAAGGAAATGATAATTAGGTAATTTGATTTCTAATTGGATGAAAGGTTAAGGACTTTCCAAGTTAGGAGGGGGAGAGCAAACAAGTACAATTCTCTGAAATCAGAAAAAAAAAAGTGTCCCACATCCCCTAAGTGTCTGTAAACAATCGATAAAACATGGAAACAATAACCAGTTTTCAGATAAGACATATGGGTTGCTTGAGACATATAATTATGAGAAAACTCCTTGCATCAGTCTTTAGACCTGAATGGGTTCCTGGTCAGAATAACCTAGGTCCTTAGTTAAAGGTCTCTAAGCAGGAGAGAGAGGTGGTACAGTTTCCTCAGCTAAGCAGGGATAGGTTCAAACAATGCAATAACTATTTTCGTCCAATTCCCACAACTGAATAAAGTCTTCTCACAAGACAGAATTTGGGCTAGACCCATAATTGAATAGAAAGAAAACTGAGCTAGCTCCAGACTTGAGTCATAAGATGGAGTCAGTGTGGATTATTCAATTCCTACAATTACCCACTCGCTGTCCTAATCCCCTCAATTCCCTCATATGCCAGGCCCTGGGAATATGAAGATATAAGCAGCTGTAGTCTAGTGTCAAGAACACTGGATTCTGAGTTAGAGGACCTTCGAGACCAAGGTGGCAGGGGTTAGAACATGAGTGGTATGGCTCCATGTAGACCCGTTTTCCTGGGTACTCTAATTCATTAGCTATGTGACCACAAAGAGAACATTAAGCTTTCTCTAGGCCTTGGTTTTTACATTAGCAAAACTGATCTAATCCTCCATTACCATCTTCTCCATTAGACTGTAAATTCCTTGTGAGCAGAGACTTTTTTTTCTTTCTTTGTATCTTCAGTATTTGTTTTATAGGGTTGTTGTGAGGATTGATGCATGTGTGTAAGGCATTTTCTGAATCTCAAATTGCCATAGCAAAGGTAGTAAGTATAATTATTGCTGTAGCTTTTTTCTTGTCTGGAGGACTATTCCCATAATTGTTGTTGTGTTGTGTTTAATGCTAGGTATTATAGCCTAGGGCAGCCTCTAGATGCCTAGGCAAAAGTAAGTGCCCCTAAAATCAAAGGCTGTAAAGGGGTGCCACAGCCAGGAATATCCCTGACCAAAGAGTGTGTACAAGCCAGTTAGGCATAAAAGTTCCCATTCACAGACACCTGGGGGTTCATCTTCCAGAAGGTATCATCTCATGGCAGGTTGATTCTATTAACCCCCATCTTCTTTTGCTGCCCACATCCCCCACGAGGCTGGAAATATGTCCTCATATCTATTGATTGATCATAGCTTTACCCCACTCAGCCTTAAATAGAACTTGATTTTTCTCCATGGGTTGGCCATAGTGGATTCTTTCTAACCAAGCCATATCCTTTCCTTGCCTGGGCACTGTGAAATTGGATTTACAGTCTTGGCATTAGTTGGGTATTGGATCCCTGTAATCTAGAAGCAACAGGTCTGCTAGGAATGCCGAACAAGAGATGAGGAGGAGACAAAGAAGAAAATGGAAATAAAATTCAGCCAGTATCCTTACCTACCTCTTCAAACCAGAAGGTGTTGACACTCAGTTTGAAATCTCAGTTTACTCTAGGGAGAGATGGCACATTAGTACTGGTTCTTCTAAGATCAGGGAAATGCCCTCATATAAGCCCATGATAGAAAGACACTATGCCAGCTGAGCACTGCCTAGCGAGTATTAATAAGCCTGGCCCAGCATCCCAGGAGATCAGTGCCCTTAGAGAAATCAGACTATGAGGGAGAGATTACAGTAATTCTACAAATTCTAGTGTATTCTAGTGTCTATCCCAGGTGAGCAGCAGAAGGGATATCTTCCCAAACATGAGCCTCTGTTTGCAGTAGGAGGTGGAGGTGAGACTCACTTGGGATTTTCTGAAAAGATCCAGAATCCTAATAGTAATAGCTAACATTTATATAGGCTTTTAAAGTTTGCAAATGTTATCTCGTTCTATCTTTACAACAACCCTGGAAGGAATGCTATTATCTCCATTTTACAGATGAGGAAACTGAGTCAGACAAAGGCTAAGTGACTTGCCAAGGGACATACAGCTAGTGTAAGTGTCCAAGGCGGAATTAAAACTCGGGTGTTCCTGAGTCCAGGCCCAGTATTCTATCCTTTGCACCACCCAGTTGCCTAATAGGACATTTGGGTGACAACACTAAAAATCTTTGCCCTGACCTAACCATTGAAGGGTTTTGTATTTTGAGCTGTCAGAGTCACCAAAGTTTCAATTTGGTATATTAATTGGAGTAAAAGGACCCACTTCAGATTAAAATATGCTGATCTGTAGGAGCCCTATAGGAAAATTCAGACTACCATGTGGAATGCAGTTGGGTAGCAAAAGGTTCAGATTACCCGGCTAGTCAATGTCCTCATGGCTACCTCAGCCTGAATGAGTTTAGGATTTTAAATGTTGAACCAAGAACCTGGGGAAAAAAATGTCTTCCAATATAGGACTGGGATTATGTTGTGACAAATCAACCAAGTCTGTAACCCGCACTTTGTCTATACACTCTGCAACAACTTAGTATAACATAAATGCCCTATTTCCCTCCTCCAAGTTCTGGAAGAATCTTGGTATGTGAAAGCATGGGCACCTTGAGTATTCAGAACCCTAACCCTAAGATATAGGAATTCTTCCCTGCACAAGAGCATTCACCTATACCAAGCATAAGCTACCAGGTGGCACTGTGGGCTGGAGCTGCTCTTGCTCCTTCTTGATGTGTGAATTTAGACCGCCTGGTGGTACCCTACCTGGGTATCCTCTGCCTATCCTCTTGTAATGGTGGAAACAAACAGGCCTGAGTTTCTCATGGTCCCCATCCTTCTAGTGCTTTGGCCCAGGTTCTGTCTCATCTCTTTTAGTCCAAGGTTGAAAATAGAAATATTATCATAACTTTTTGGTTTGTATTTACCCCCATCCCCAAGAAAAATTCTCACTTCTTTAGTAACTTTGTGGGACCCACATGGACTAAACACACTATAGAGTAGAAAACATTTACTGAATGGAATAAAGTAAATAAATAAAAGCTACAACATTAAAACTCCCAAGCTGCTAGCAATCTGCCATTGCCAGCAAGGTCTGAAATTCCAACTCTCCAGTGCTTACAGCAATGACTGTTGAGATCCATGCTCTCATCTTCAGTTTTGCCAAGGAAACAGATATGCCCAGGGGACATTTGCAGAACAGCTGCTTTCTGTTCCCATCAGCCTTGGTATTCCTCCACATCACTACCCTTTGCCCTTCTGATTGGAGGGTGTGGGCATGAAATTCAAAGCCTCCATTTAAAGAGGGAACTCAGTTTAGATATCTTCTAATTTCTCACCTGGCTGCACCTTGTTTTTGTTCAGTTGTTTCAGCAGTGCCCAACTCTCTGTGACTCCAGTTGGAGTTTTCTCGACAAAGATACCAGATCAGTATGCTGTTTCCTTCTCCAGTTCATTTTACAGATGAGGAAACTGAGGCAAACAGGGTTAAGTGACTTGACCAGGGTCACATAGCTAGTAGACACCTGAGGTAAGATTTGAACTCAGGTCCTCTGACTCCAGGGTTGGTGCTCTATCCTCTCTACCACCTACAGGTACTATTCCTCCCTTCCTCTCCTCCTACCCCCAACCCCTGCATTTTGGCTTTCTTTTGTATGTTCTCTTTCTTCATTATATTGGAAGCCTTTTGAGGTCAAGAAATGACTGTCTTTCTTTTTCATATATGTACCCCCAGTACGGTATAGTAGATATGTAATAAATATTTAGTGATTATTGAAAAAAAAAAAAGAACAGCTGTTTTCTGACCAATCACCAGTTGAGACCTGGAACATGAGCATCACAGAAGGATGCCTGATATATTTCTGAGCTCATCCTTTGCTGCCTCTGGACTGAGGGTGCCCATAAATTCATTCTATAAGCTCATGCTCTATGTCGAGTCTCGGTTATGTTTTGTACCTCTTCTAAAATGATTCTTGGTGAATCCACCCATTTTGCTTTGTTTTTAACGTTCTGCAATAGTTTCCTGTTCCCTAGTACAGAGAAAGTGAGAGGTGTGGCTCCCGAGTATCAACACTATTTATTAATGTTTCTTAACTTTATGCTGGTTCCTTGACGTTAAAGTGTCCTGGGGGGCAATTTGGCTCCTGCCCCAATTTCTCTTCTTTCAGGTGCTTTGCAGATTCTGGAAATTACAGGGGGAAAGAACAAACTTGGGTTACACCAGGAACCACACCCACATGATACCTAGAGGGAAACTGCAGACAAAGATTCTTTGGAAACAAAGCCCCAATATCTTTAATGAGTTGCACCTTATCCCACCATGATACTTAAGAATGGCAGAACTCCACAAGGGACCACAGCCCAAAATAAGAGAAGAATGGCCCCCTATTATAGAAAAGAATATTTGTTGATGTCTCCTAATTAGGAAGACAGTCATATGATTTGTCACTGGCCCTTTGAATATTTGGATTGGACCTTTCCCTCCCACCCTGTACCCCAGGGGTTGAAGGGTGATTCTTATTCATGTTGGAAATCCACAATGTCAAGAGTCTGAGAGGCAGGACTCCTGTCAGCCCTCCTCTGACTGGGTGGCCTATTGTGCACAGCTCTTCTCCTAGGACATCAGTAGCACCTATAGCTCTAGCCAATGACACATTTCTAGTGAGAATTCCTCATTAAATTAAATGGATTCAAGAAAGTGATGCTACCACAGGCACACTGATACACAGTTGATGGAGCTATGAATTGGTCCAATCATTCTGGAAAACAATTTGAAATGATTCCTCCAAAAAGTGCTTGATCTATCTATGCCCTTTGACCAGAGATTTCACTGAAGCAGCTAGGTGGTACAGTAGATAAGAGTGCTGAGTTCAAAGACCTGAGTTCAAATCTAGCCTCAGACACTTACTATGTGACCCTGAACAAGTCACTTAACCTCTATCTACCTGAATTTCTTCAACTTTAAATGGGGATAATAATAGCACCTACCTCTGAGGATGTTGTGAGGATGGAGAGGAGCCCCAGGCTTTTATTGAGTTGCCTTATTTTCCAGGATGAAGCCCCCTCTGAGCTAACATAATTTGCTAGTTGACAAGGATCAAGTGAGATAATATTTGTAAAGCCCTTAGCACAGTCGCTGGCACATACTAGGTGCTTAATAAAGGCTTCTTCCTCTCTCTTTTGCGTTCTTGGTCTATATGCCCAAAAGGTCGACTGAAAAAAAAAAGCCCCATATACACTTGTTAGTGTGTCTTACTGCCTTAAGCTTCTCTCCTCTTCAGTCCATTCTCCACAGCTGTCAAGCTGATCTTCCAAAATCACAAGTCTAACTATGTCATCCCTCTATACAGCAAACTCCAGTGGTCCTGTTACCTCCAGAATAAAATATAAAAGTCTCTGTTTGGTATTCAAAGCCCTTCCGTATGAACAGGAGAGGGTGGAAGGTGGTCCCTTAGGAGATGTCCACTACAAAGATCATAATAATTAATAGCTGACATTAAGGCTTGCAAAGCACTTTACATACATTGTCTCATTTTATCCCCCTAAACAATCCTATTACTACTAACTGTTTTATAAAGGGAGAAAAAAGCAAGGCTCAGAAAGGTTGTGATTTGCCTAGGGTCACACAATTAGTAAATGCTGAAAGTAAATCCTTGCTTGCGGCTGATAAATCCCCGGTCTTGCCTTCTACAGGGCTGGGGATCTCCGACGCAGATGTTAAAGCATAGGAAAAATGTCCCTTCTGCCTGCAGGCGGGGCTTTCCATCAGGAAGGCAGAGAAATGGATACAGGAGGGTATTCTAAGCCCTAGGATAAAAAATGTTAGATTTTTATTTTAAGAACAGGAAAATTCTGCCCACCTCATCTCTGAGAAGGCTCAGTCCGGGTAGAGTTTCCCTGTGCAGTGGTACATTAGCTTCCTCCTCCCCAAGGGCACCTCTCCCCGCCCCTACTGAGTTTACTGTTTTCCCAGGACACCGTGCTGGGTGTCTCGGTCTATTTCAATTCAAGGCTAGAGCCTTCCAAGTTCTTTCTCAAGGGCTTTCTCTCCCTAGAGCTCCGCCCAACCCTGATCCGATTATCTGATAAATGTAATTGCAACACTTCCTGTGACACTCTCTGACAGTGCAGACTCAATGCCCACGTCTGGAAATAAGCTACAGAGCTGGAGAGAGTGGGCGTGAGGAGCCACTAGGATTACAGTAAACCGAACGAGATGTCAGGTGACCGAGGGTCTTTTAAAAGGGACAGCATAAACTGCGTCTTTTTTTATAGCAGTCTTCTCTCTCCGGAGGCCTCTTTCTCTAAAAAAAAAAAAAAAAAAAAAGTTAGTAATGTCTTTTGTTTTTACATCTCCTAAATTTCTCCCAGTGTCTCTTCAATTGTCGCCTTCCAGAGAGCCATCGCATGTACGAAAGACTATTTTTTAAAAGAAAAGAAAAAAGGGGGGGGCGGGGCGGGGCAGAAATCAGCAGACTCCCCTGTAAGTTGGAAACAGTCTGAAAATGCAAGCACTGGTTCTTTTTTGTAGTGGCAAAGAATTAGAAGTTGAAGTGATGCTCATCAGTTGGAGCATGGCTGAACAAGTTGTGTGATATGGTTGCGATGGGATACATGTGCTTTAAGAAATGAGGAGTAGGATGATTTCAGAAAAACCTGAGAAGACTTATATGAACTGATGCAAGGTGAAGTGAGACAAACCAGGAGAAGGTTATGCACAGACAATGATATTGTACAGATGATCAGCTGTGAAGGACTTAGCCACTCTGATCAATACAATGATCCACGACAATTCCAAACCACCCACAATGAAAAATGCTATTTCCAGAAAGAGATCTTATAAAATCTTAAGTGCAACTTGAAGCATTTTTTTTCACTTTATGTTTCTTGCTCTGTATTGTTTCCCCCCCCTCCCCCGCGTAACATGCCTAATAGGGATATATGTTTTGCATGATTTCACATGTATAGTTGATATCTGAAAGGGTGGGGAAGGGGCAGGAGGGAGGAAGAAAATTTGGAACTTAAAATTTAAAAAAAGTTTTAAAATAAATAAATAAATCCCCAAAGAAAATATAGACAATATCCCACACCCATGGACCTTCTCCTTCTGCAAGGAAATAGAAAGGAGGTATCTTCTCAAGTCTCTTCTTTGAGTCTATCTATGCTTGTCATTTATTGTTGAGTATTTCATGGTTGTTCTTTCCATTTAAATTATTGTAGTCATTATGTATGTTTTCCCTCAAATCAATTAACAAATATTTATTAAGAGTCTACTATGTACCAGGCACATTTTCTCTGTTTACTTCAGTTTGTCAGTTCATGTAAGTTTTTCTATGCTTCTCAGTATTTATCATATTTGTTGTTTTTTACATTTTATTATATTCCTGTATCACTATTTGTTTAGTCCTTCTCTAACTGATGGATATCTATTTTATTTCCAGTTCTTTGCTACCACAAAAAGTACTAATATAAATATTTTGCAGTATATGAGGTCTTTGCTCTTATCAGTGACATACATCCTTGGGACATTTGCCTAGTAGTAGGATCTATGAATCAAAGGATCGGGCATTTGAGCAATTACATTTTTGTTATTCCAAATTGCTTTACAAAATTATTGAACTGATTAAAATCTCTATGAACAATGCACAAGTGTGCCTATTTTTCCACAGCCCTTCCAACATTAACTATCCTTATCTTTCGTGATCTTTGCTAATTTGTCTAAACTTCATGGTTCTTTTTATTTGTATTTCTGTAATTATTAATGATTTGACACATTATTTCATAGGGTTGTTAATAGTTTGTAATTCTTTTGAGAACTGTTTATTCATATTCTTTGACCACTTGTCTATTAAGGAATGATTTTTGGTTTTATACACACACACATATTTGTGTATATGTCTTGGATACCATACCCTTATTTTAAAAACTTGAAACAAAGAATTTTTTTTTCCATTCAACCACTCTTCTTATCATAGATGGATTACTTTTGTTTTTGTGGGGGCTTTTCATGCTAATGTCAAAATTATCTATGTTATCTTTTGTAATTGTCTCTATCTCATATTTGGCTAAGAATACATCTCCTACCCATAGAAAGGTATATGATCTGCTCTCTTCTAATATTTTTATGGTATTATCTTTACTATTAAGGTTTCATGTCTATTTGAATTTATTGTGGAATATTATAGAATATGGAAAATATTTGTCAAAGCCTAATTTCTGAAGTTTCCCAGCAGTTCTAATCAAATAGAGAATTCTTTCCCAAGTAATTTATTTTCAAGTTTATCAAATAGTGGGTTTTTGGGTTTCATTGTTTCTGATTCTTCCTCATCTTTTTTATTGATCTACTTTTCTATTTTTTAACTAATGGCAAATGGTTTTCATAACTACTGCTTTATAAGGTTGAGCACTAGAAATGCTATATTCTCCCTTCATTCCTACCTTTTTTTATATTATTTCTCTTGACATACATACTAGATCTTTTATTTCTCCAAGTGAATTTTGCTATTATATTATTGAGTTCTGTAAAGTGTCCCTTTAATAGTTTGGGTGGTATAACATTAAAACTATAAATTAGCTTCAGCAATATTGTCATTTTTATTATATTGGTACAGCCTAGCCATAAGCAATGAATACTCCTCCAACTATTTAAGGTTTTTTTTTTTTTAAGGAGAACATTGTGATGGAATTTGTTCAAGTATTCTGTGTGCTTTGGTACTATATTTCTTAATTATTCTGCAAGAAAAGCAAAAATGTATGAATTTCATAGATGTTTTTAGTATGATCAATAGAGGAGCAGCCAGATCAGGGGAGGGACAAATAAAATAATCTGAGTCTTTCCTTTTCTCTTTTCCTTTGAGGTCAAAATGTTTAGTATAAAGGCCTTTGGGATGCCCTTGTCTAGGAAACTGACAGTGGGAGTTAGAACCCAAGAAAAGTAGAAGTCGAAATACTCAAATTAATATCAGGGGCTTACTCAAGCCACAGCGACTTTAATGCTATATCTTTCCATTTTGTTTAATAAATGTAATCTATATGTGAATCGATAATCCTTTGGATCACAAGAAGTTAGGAAAAAGAGATTGGGATCTAGTGGGAATGGAGGTAAACATAAGCTAAGTTAATTATAAATTTTGACAGTTTTAAATCATGCTCAAGTATAGATAAGGGCCCAGGGGGGCCCTACAAGGAAAGCTTGGAAAATGCAGGAACCAGGCAGATACTGTCCACACATGTGCAGGAGTATAAAGAGACTCAGGTTTTAAAACTTTTCATACTTGCACAGTTTCTTCAGGTGATAACTCAGGGCTGAGTGCGCCATTACCTGGTGGTATACACATATACTATAGCCTGAATAGCTCGTTACTCAGGTATTCTCTCTTAATGTCAATATAAGCAAGGGCTCCTATGGGTGGGACACATTCCCCTTTATGCATGGTATTCAACTTTATGAGAAAGAGAAAGAGAAAGGAGATAGATATTCTGAGCAACTACCCCCAAAAAAAGGGGGAATCAAACTCCTAATACTAGGACATTTATGAGAATTTATCCTTCAACGAGAAGGAAAAGAGGGGGAAATATTTTTCTGGAGCTTCCCAGCTGTTAGAGGGGTAGAAGAGAGTTCTCAACCTGGGGCTCATGAATTTGGTTTAAAAAAAAATTTGGTAATCATTTCAGTTCTAGCACCATTGGTTTCCTTTGGAATCTTGTGTATTTTATGTTGTGAGTTTTAAAACATTAGTTTGAGAAGAGATGTCTAGGTTTCACCAGACTGCTGAAAGGGTCCATGACACAAAAAAGGTTAAGAACTCCTATACCAGAGAGACCCCCATCCATCGGAATCTGAGGATGGGCTGTGATGACTGGAGGCAGGAGGTTGGAAAAGATGATCTTTGGAGGGTCTGAGGAGTCTTACTCCATCAGAAAGTAAAATATAGTAAGCACTAAGCATGAACATAGGTCATCATTTCCTCATCTTCATTGTAGTGTAGTCTGTCAAGATATTAGGAGACACCCTGTTTTCCAGAGCTAAGGCCTAGGAAGCAAGCTGTGTCCTGAACTTGGCATAACAACAGTCCTTTGCACTCACCCTCTGGATGATATCAGCCACAGCAAAACCCCAGAATTAGGATTTATGGTTTAATTATTTAGGCCTATTTCCCAGGGAATCTTGGTCTGAGAGCTGTAGCTACAGCCAATGTACCGCAACAGAAAGCCATCAATCGCATTTCCTGACACTTTGAACAATTCCTGTGCTTATAACTGTTAAGTGAACCAAACCAGGGGCTGCACTTCTGTTCGGGCCACACTAACTCTGGTTCTGTATTCTGCTGAATGATCACAAGATTCAATGACCCTGAAGACTTGAGACAATCACAAGGCTCAATGATTCTTATGACTTGGGGACTGTTCCCACAGCACCCAAGAACACCTGTATTATTCAAAAATGCCTGCACATGTGGGCCTGCCACGGGAACTATTTATTCAAGACCTAAGAATGATGTGTTGGGTCCTGGCTTTTTGTGGTTTTCATGTTTAAAAGCCCTACCCCTGAGACAAACCACAGGCTCTCCTCAGGAGAACTTCCACTTGCAAGCATTTTCCTCACTTTGAAATTAAACTTCTGTTTGATTCATGAGTCTCCTATCTCTAGCCTGCTTTGTGGCTCCAGCCACCCACAGGTTAGAGTCTGGCTCTGGTCTGGTTGAGAAGTCAAAAGTCCAGAGTCAGAGGACCTGGGTTTGAATCCTACTTGTTTTCTGGTTTACAAAATGCTGTGATTGGATTGATAATCTCTAAGACTCCTTCTGGATTTAAATCCTATGATCCTAAGAGCTGGAAGATGAGCCAGTTCAAGAGTTAATGAACATGGCCAATGCATGTTTGATTCAATCACTTAAGACAAGGCTGCAGAGTGCTCCAAAAACACAAAAAAAGAAAGAAAAGAAAATGAAAACAAAACAAAACAGACCTTCTAGCCTTTCAAGCTCTGAGAACAACCAAAAGACACTTCCCTCCTCCACTCCAGGAAAGAACTGGGTCCTTTATTCAGAAACTCTTGTTTGCAGAAACCTTGACTGGGAACAGCAGTCTGGGAGAACTGGTGGACTTCCCTGCTTTCTCCGCCTTCTCTGCTAGGTGGACTGAGTATTCTTCACCTGTGCTTTCAAAATGCCTGAAGTCCAATGAAGTCAGCAGGAGTATGAGGCACAACAGGCCTTGGTACTGGACCAGGGGGAGGGCAAAGGGCACCCACCTCCTTTTTCTATAAATAGCCACCGCTTTATAGCGTGGGCGGGAGCTTGTTCTGCCTTTGGTTTCTCAACCTACTGACTCCCTCTCCAGCCGTTCCCTCCTCTTCCATAGCTGAGGTGCTGAGTAGGAGTTGGGGGAGGGGAAGGGAAAGGGGAAACCGAAAAGAAGCGAGTCTCTGTGGCCTGGGCACAGAGGGAGTGGTGGAAAGACAAAAATTTGCCTAATCTGCTTCCTGCCTCAGTAGTCTCCCAGTGGGAGAGGTAGCAAGCAGTAGCTGTGTGCAGCATTTCCTGTCCTTCCTGGATCAGAGGACAGAATGAACTTGGCCCCTGTCCTCGCCCTGGCCTCCAATCTCATATTTTTTGCTTTTCCCATCCCCTCTCAAACCTACGCCTCACCCCAACCCCTCCCGCATCTGCTCCCTCCCCATTTCACAGCACGATTTGCTTTGACCTTTTCCAACGCATACATTATTTGAGTCTTATTCCCCCTGCTTTTAACGTCTCCGCAGCAGTGCCTAGCAGCCTAGCATGATGCCCTCTGCCAGGAGAATGCATTTAATAAATGCCTGTTGAATTGGAGTGTGAGCACGGGCAGGAAGAACCAATGTCTCAGTTAGAAACCCCACGGATAAGCCTTATATTTTAGGGTTTTAAGGATGAAATCGCAGGTGCAGGTCCCACTCCCGTACCTCTTTCTCCAAACCCCCTCCCCTCCATTTCTCAGACCTTCTCCGGCTAGGGGCAAAGTCACAACCCCGCCCAGCCACTGCGTTCAAATGACTCCGGCTGGCTTAAAAACCTGTCAGTGCCTCGGTCTGGTGGGAAGGGGCAGCAAGCAAGGGGAGGCGCTTGGCCCTAATATCAATGGAGGGGGCGGGGCTAGAATCTCTAGGTCAAGGCTAGGGGCGGGGCCGGCCCCTGTGGTCCACTGTGTGGGGGCCCAGGGCGGGCTGTAGCCTAGCAGCGCCCCGCCCACGGCCCTCCTTCCCGGGTCCCCAGCAGAGCCGGCCCCCAGCATGGCCCTGCTGGGCTGCCCAGCCACGTCGCTGTACCCGCTCGCCTGCTGCGGGCTCGTCTTTCTCGTCCTCCTCCTGCTCTTGTTCACCCGGACCCGCTGCGGTCGACCCCGCTGGGGCATCCCCGGCCTGATCATGGCCCGCAGCGAGAGGTTGCTTTTTCGGATCGGGTCAGTGTGCTGCGCTGACGCGGATGAGAGTTGAGGAGGGGGCTGGGAGTTGGAGGAAGGGAGACTGGGCCTGGTGAGAACGAGAACCGCTAAGGGGGATGAGACTGGGGGGGGCGGGGCTGGGAGAGACAGACTGCGGGAACCGAGAGGGGATGGCAGAGATGGGGGAGGCGGGGGCAGAGACTGGCTGATGCAGAAGAGGTGAAGGCAGAGATGGGGAACTTGGGGGGAACACTGTAGAATCCATCGGAGGGATGACAGAAATGGGGGAGCAGAGACCAGGAAGCTGGGGGGAAAGACCGGAGAATCAAGAAGAGGAGAAAGCAAAGATTGGAGGGGCAGAGGCGGAGGATTTGGGGAGGGATTGGCAGAGACAGGGGAAGCAGGGCAAAGAAGGAAGGGGAGGGGGGGAGACAGAGGCAGGTGGAAAAGGGGGGACAGAGAGTAGGGAAGCCGGGTAGGGTAAGGGAGACAGAGCAGGAGTAGTGGGTTGGGGGGTTAGGTAGGAGTGAGGTAGTTGGAGGAGGGGTGGAACAGAAACTGGGGAAGCCTGTAAGGGCGATGGCACTGGAGGGTGTGGGAAGGGGTCGGTACAGTTATTGGGGGCAGGGAGGACAGTCACTGGAGAAGCAGGAGAAGGGGGCACTGGCTCGAGGGGAGGAGTTCCTGGAATGGAGAGGTGATGAGCTTGTAGGTGAGGGAGAGGGGGGAATTGCCAGGCTCCAGACAGTGGTAAGGCCTGAGCCCCTCTAATTAGAAGCTTCGGGACCTGTTCTTTTCTCCCATCATTGAGGGAAAAGAGACTGTGTGAATCCTATTTAGTCCCAGGCCCTGGCTTTCTCTGTCAGATGAATAGACTAAGTGACATATACCTTTTTTTTTTCCCCAGCTTTTCTGATAGTGGCCTGTGGTCACTGAGAGAGACAAAAAAAAAAAATCCCAAAGATTGTGGGATCTGTCCCAAATGACAACCTAATTTCACTTTACCAGACCCCTCATTTCTTGTTTTGTCACAAGACTTCTAAACTCTGTGGGTCAACCTCTTGATGGAAGACTCTCTTTCTCCCTGTGTTGCAGAGGGATCTCTTAGCCAGACCCCTGCCCTCCCCACCCCATCCTCTCCCCCTCCCCCATCCAAGAGAAAGGCCAAGTTAGGAGAAAAGACCAGGGAATTAGTAGATCTCTAGTAATTGCTCTTCTAAGCAATGAAGGTCTTTCTTTTCCTCCCTCCACTCCTTGCCCTCCTGCAATGGGGGCGGGATGGGGTGGGGAGAGAAAGAGTATTAGAAACCATGGATTCCAGCTCTTGGGCAGAAACCTCAGAATTATGGGGTGCTGGGGATAAGCTGAGAAGGTATGTTTGTGTAATATCTTCCAGGGCTCTGCTTGGTTTCTCAGGCCAACCGATCTAGATGCCTCTTCGCTATAGTTGCTCATATAGCACTCCATAAAATACATTTTATACAGACATTATGCCATTTGATTCTTGCAGCAACCCTGTGAGGTTGGTGCTATTGTTAGCCTCAGTCTTCAGATGAGGAGACAGACTAAGTGACATAGCTAATATCTGAGGCAGGATTTGAACCCATTTCCTTCCGCTTCCAAAAGCAGTACCCTATTATTCTATCACTCTTTACTATCCCATATATTTGACGAGCCACAGTACCTCCAACTCAATCAACTGCTGAGCTAAGGGATAAAGAGATGTGAAAATCCAGAGGAAAAATGGGGGTAAGATAGTTTTTTATGATTCTTTCCCAGGTTTTCCCCATATTATTCACATTTCTAAATATACTATATGTGATAATTTTATGAATATACTGAGGGTCCATGTATCAAAAGAATAAACTTACTTTAGCTCTAGAAAGAACATTTACAAACACTGCGTGCGTGTGTGTGTGTGTGTGTGTGTGTATCTTTTTCTTCCTTTTTCTTCTCTTCCCCACCCCCTCTTACCCTGATTTCCATTTAAAAAACTCTTTCTCCTTTTGGCATCAAAATTTCACATTTATGCTTGGGGGGGTCCAAGACTTCTTACTAACTCCCAACACTCATGAATTAGAAAACATGCAAACGATTTCAGGGACTTGAAATGAGACTTGCGATGGCTGAATTTTTAACATCCTCCAAATCAGAATTCTGAGGGCTTGGACATTCTAGAACTACTTGGTATTTCAGCAAAGTCAGTGGACTCCAAATTTCTGTGGACCTTCCTGATTCTGGGTTTCATAATTGTCTTGGTGCACATATTGCCAAATGCTCTGAGCAGAACAGGGTGCCTAGGTTGTAAACTCCCAAACAGAGGTCTTCTGCAATCACGACTGGAACCATAGGTGGAGCTGGAAATATGGGAGGAGCTGCTGGTTCTGAGTGGTGCTGGCAGGAAACATCTAGGAAATAGGCAGGTGCTTGTGCTATGGAGGGGGGCCCACTTAGGCAGGAAGGATGCAGGAGAGAACACAAAGGGACCCTAGAGGCTGGGGATTCCAGCAGGAAGGAGCACAGGAGATGGGGGTGGGCCACTGGAAACCTGGACGTGGTATTGGGGAAACTGAGTGACAGAAGGTAGAAACGGGAAACATAGACCTAGAGGAGAAGCAGCTTTTGAAGGGGGGGGGCAGGGAGGAGTTGAGGGGATGACATAAAGGAGAAGTGTTTGTTTGCCTAGGAAGTGGAGAGATGGGCCGGGAGACCAGTGTAGAGTTTCAGCCATTTTGCAGTGAGGTTCAGAGATGACATTTCTTTCCCAACCTCATCTTTCCTGATCTGCCTTATTACCAGTACCTTCCCTTTGAAATGATCTTATTTATATCTTGTTAGTACATAGTTGTTTTTGCATTGTCTCCCCCATTATACTGTGAGTGTCTTGAGAGCAGGTACTGTTTTTGTCTTTCTTCATATCCCCCAGAGCTTAGCACAGTGTGTGCACGTAGTAGGTGCTTAATAATGCTCTTTGGCTTAAGTACTTGCTAAATTTCTACTAAGGAGTGCCCCTCCCCCTCTCCTACCTTGTGCCATCCCCGCCTTCTCTCGACTCTGCCTTCATTGATTAAGCAATTGTGCTAGCTGCCTGATTGAGGTGTGGAAGGTGGGGGTGGGGAGAGGCAGGGAGAAATACAAAGATAAACAACACGTTTTCTACCCTCAAGGAGTTTATGATTGAGCCATACATAAGTAAAAGGAACAGAAAGGTACAAGCAATTATTAAGCACCTATGTGCACACAGTGTGCTAGGTATTTTACAAATATCTCATTTGATCCATGCGTATGTAGTATATGCTGAGCGCCATCCTCAAGGGGACAAAGTAAGGAAGACTAACAAATGTCTCTCCTGTAGGCCCTGCTCATGACTCAGTTTCCCCTTTCTGCTTTCTCTGTGGAAGGTAAAGGGAAAATTATATCCTCTAGAAATATGGCCAGAAGAGGCTCTTCTTCTGTAGAGAGACAGCTAATTTTCCATGTCCCATGAACTCACAACCAGTTAGGTTCATAGTGGTATGATTATTTCATATTGCTGCTGTCTCTGTTCATGTTTTGGCCTTTCTACTAGCTGGTAAGCTCCTTGAGTCTAGGCCTTGTCTTAGCTAAATCTCCTATCTTCCCCAAAGCCTAGCAGTATTCTGTAAGTGGTAACCCTTTAACAAATACACAAGAAGACAATATGGTAGAATGGAAAGAATATTGGATTTGGGTTAGGATCTGATTTTTGGTCTTGATTGATTATTACCTGAGTGACCTTGGGAAAGTCAATCAACTGCATGCCTCCATTTTCTCATCTGAATTGGACTAAATGATTTCTAACGTCCCTTCTGCCTCTAAATCATAGGACAAAAATTTGGGAAATTCAGTTGAATAGAGAGTTTCCAGCAAGACTGAGAATTTGGGTAGCTACCCACCCCCAGGACTAGATTGTGTCAACAGAATCAAGCAGGGTTTATTATTTATCTAATAGGAGAAACTCTGAGTTCTTTCTCATTTCGTGAATTTGCCTTCGTGCTACCCTCTGACTTCTTCTGTGTTCTGCACACAAAGAGACTACTGACTCTGTCACACATCTTGCAAAAAGCAACTCACTATCTGGATTTGATAAGAATAATTGTCTTGATTTCAACTAGAAAGTGAAGTGGGGGAGGATGGAAGGAATTAGAGGGAGTTGCCAATAATCCAGCATCCTATGCTTTTAAACAAAAACAAATTATTAACAACTTTTTTTGAATCTCACATTCATTTCTGAAAATGTCATTTCTCAATATAGCAAACCATCCAATATAACAAATAATTGTTGCTTGTCCTTCATTCTCGAAGAGAATAAATATTAATATATTTATATTATACAAATTCTATACATACATACATATGTATATATGTATACATAATATAAATACAAAATTTATATTATACAAAATAAATACAACAAAATAACAAAGAGTAAAGAAAGGGAAAAAGCAGTTCAGGAAAACCAATGAACACACCAGTTACATTTGACGGTATATGTTGTATTCCATAACCATAGTCCCCTTCCCCCTTTAAGAATAAGGGAGGGATCATGCTATGTTTTCCTACATATATGGAGTCTCCTATCTATCCTAATCTAGTGGTAAGGTGCCACAAAACTCCACACCCCCAACGGCCAAGATAGTGTGACATAATGGAAAGGTTCTAGGTTCTACCTTTGATTCAGAGGTTCTTAAACTTCCTTATGTCATGGCCCCCTTTGGCAGGATGGTAAAGTTGATGGACTCCTTTTTTCAGAATAATATTTCCAGATGCATAAAATAAAAGACAAAGGATTACAAAGGAAACCAGTTGTATTGAAATACCCTTACTTATGTGTATATTATATTATATGTGTATATTATATATATATATATAAAATTCACGGATCCCAGGCTAAGAACCCTTACCCTAGTCCTTGCTTTATGACAGTTTAAGCCTCAAATCTGTAATTTGGAGATAGATGTTTGTCAGCATACTACTTTGTAAAGCATTATATAAATTTTAGGGATTATTATTATTAGGAACAAAGAGTGAGCCCGATTCTTTTTTTTTTTTTTCTATATCCCCCCATCAACCTAGTCCAGTGCTGGACTCATAGTCTGTAGTTAATAATAGTGAATTGTGGGGGCAGCTAGGTGGCACAGTGAGTAGAGCACTGGCCCTGGAGTCAGGAGGACCTGAGTTCAAATCCAGCCTCAGACACTTGACACATGTGCTAGCTGTGTGACCTTGGGCAAGTCACTTAACCCTAATTGCCCTGCCAAAAAGCAAATAAATAAATAAGCGAATTGTTTTGAATTGATTAGATCAAGCCTGAGAAGAGGGAAAAGCCAACTTTGTTGGGTGGTTGGATGGATGGTCTGCTCTATAAGCAGGGATGAAGACACTAAAAGAGTCTCCTCCAGAATTCATTGATTGTAAGGAATTTGGGACTTTTCTGTGAAGACATGGTCTTTCCATCTCTCCAGCTTTCATCTCTTTCCGTGTATTTGTCTCCCTTTCTCTCTCTTCCCGCCAGCCTTCCATATCCATCTCTTTCCTAAGGATATTTTCGTTAGTCATTTCAGTTGTATCTGACAATTCGTGACCCCATTTGGGGTTTTGTTGGGGAAAACACTGGAGCGATTTACCATTTCCTTCTCCAGCTCATTTTACAGATGAGGAAACTGAGACAAATAAGGTGATGTGTCTTGCCCAGGGTCACACAGCTAGCAAGTATCTGAGGCTGGATTTGAACTCCACTGTTCCTGACTCCAAGCCCAGCACTCTATCCACTTTACCACCTACCTGCCCATACTTTCAAAAGGTCTGGATCCTCACCACTGCCTGGAGCACTTAGTTTGGAACAGTTTCGTTTCCCAAGGAGAGAGATGAAACAATGCAGAACCCCTGCATTCTTATTTCTTGCCTTTTTCCCCGGCTATGGTCACATTCAGGACTCCTTCCTCCATCTTTCTTCTCACCCCCTAAGGGCACACAAGACTCCAGGAAACTTCATCCCTTGTTTCTTTAACTTTCTCATTATGAAATCACAGAATAATAGAGGGCAAAGGAAACTCAGAAACTATCCAGGATAACCCGTGCCCAAAGAAAATCTGCTCTACAACATACCTGACCAGTGGCCCCAGAGCCTTTTTTCTATTTTCGCTACCTCCCTAGGTAACTCATTCCACTTTTGGACAGCTGTAATTTCTAGGAAGTTTTTAAAGAGTCCTTCCTTGAGATTTTTGTATGCACTCTCTCCTGGGAGGGATATCGCCCTGTCTCTGGGGCACAGATAAGTCTTGGCTGTGGCAGAAAAATAAACATTGGTATTCTAGACCGGGCCTAAGTGAACCCAGCCTAATGATTCAGGCTCAAGAGTTAAAATACAATGAAGCACTTGTAGAAAATAAAATTCCAACTAAAAACTACTTTACTAAATCAGAGATTAAAAGAAACCAGAAAGATACAAGGTTAAAATAAAACACTACCCAGTTCATCCTGCAGAATCAACATAGCAAATAACCAGGAAAACTTTCCTAGCCTGAGTGTGGAGTTGAAAGTGAGGCCTAGCAGGCTGTGAAAGAAGTATTTAGGAAACCCCAGGAAAACAAGTTGTTTTCAGTTTGAGGATTGGGAGATATAGAGAGAAAGGAAGGGAAGAGGAGGAGGAGGAAGAGAGAAAGAAGGAAGAAAGAGATAAAATGAATTTTCTGACACCAGTTACCCCTGGGCTGAGCCTTTTTACACCTCAGGCAGCAAGGGGAAAAATGGCCACCCTGCCCCCTTTAAAGGACCAGCCTGTACTGTATAAAACAGTTGATATTTGTACCCAATTTGTGTTTTATGCAAATCACTGCTAAATTTTCGCTGCTTTCTGTACTTTCTGGAAATGACATCTTCAGCCTTTTGCCCTTCTTGCTAGTAGCTCCCCTTGAGAAATGTTTTATCTGTCTTCAGCTTCATACTTATCTTTCTATCTTTTCTTTGGCACCTTCTCACCTTATTTTCTCACCATGATGAGAACACAATACCACAATACTACAATTTCCTTTCTCAAGTCTTACCAGCTCTTAGCAAGAATTAGCCTCTTTTTTTTTTTTTTAAAGTAGCCAGGACCAACTAAGGCACTAGTTTAATGTTGAGACTTATCACCAAGATTCAGGCTAGTTTTCTCCCCCACATCTCTTTAGACTCCTTCCTCAGTCCCTCGGCCCTGTAGAAGATTTCTATATTTGGTATCCTAGGTAAAAGAGGAAAACGCATACTAGTAACCCTCCAAAGTTCATTTGTTCCTAAAACCTGGCATATGATGAGTAGGATAGCTAGGGAGGGGTGAGGGAATGAGGAAGCAAAGCAGACCAGAGTTGATCTGAGGCCCCACTGACCACTGGGACTTTCCTAGCCTGAGTGTGGAGTTGAAAGTGAGGCCTAACAGGGAGTGAAAGAAGTATTTAGGAAGCTCCATAATTGGGAAAACTAGTTGTTTTTGGTTTGAGGGTTTAGGAGATATGGAGAGAGAAGAAGGGAAGAGAAGGAGAGAGACAGAGACAGACACATACACACAGAAAAGAGAGAGAGACAGAGAGAGAGAGAGAGAGAGAGAGAGAGAGAGAGATTGGTCAGCTAGTTTGAGCTGACACTCCCCATCTGTCTCCTCTTTTTCTTCCAGCTTCTCCAAAAGAAGGAAACCTCTGTTCTTTGCCTCAAGTTAGCCCTAAAGCTAGCTCAAGGGATGTAGGTATTTGGGACCATAAGGTCTTACCTGTGCCACTGGATGATCACATCTATTCAGAGGGTTGGAGGAGGAAAGCTCACTCAGTTGTGTATGTTGGTGTTTTGAGTTAAGGTCTAGGAAAAGTGATAGAGGAAATGTTTCTATTTCTCTTCATCTGACTCTGTGAGTCTGTTTTCTTGCTCCCATTGGACTTGTATACTTCATGGGCATCATTGACAAGCAGACACTTTGCATTCTGTGTTCTTCGTTGCATGGAATGGTGTCATGGCTGACTTCCCATCCCATACCCTGGGTGTCTGGCTGGTTGTGGTAGGGGAAGAAGGCGGGGAGAAGGCAGTGGTTTCAGGGCAACTGGTAGGGTTTTCTCACCTTCATTGACTGCCTCCCAGCCAAGAGTTCTCTCTTACTCTAGGCCCATGTTCTGGGGGCTTAATTAGGAAACTTGTTTGCCCACTTAGACCCATAATCAACCATTATGCCTCAGGTCCTCCCAACTTTCCAGGGCCTGGTTCCCTCTCATTTTAGAGAATGAAGAAATTGAGCTAGAAAGAGGACAGGGCCTCCCCTCGGAGCAGAGGAATTCAAGTTTTTTCAACACTAGCTGGGTCTTATGATCTGACATCTATGAATGAGTTCATGTGTGTTTTTTTTTATTGAGGATAGTGGTAAACTGAAAACAAGAACCCATTAGCTATTTACAAATAGGAATTTTTTAAAATAGAATCTGAGTTGGAAAGGACCTCAAAGATTAGCTAGGACAGTTTGTACCTCACCAAGAATTTTCTCTACAGCAGCAGGACTGGCTAATCCATTTATTATGTGCTTGTTATGTTTAAAAACAAAATGAAAAATAGTCCCTGACCTTAAGAAGCATATGTTCCTTTTCCATACTTAAGAAATAGTGAATGGAATTTAGGAAAAGCAGCCAAACTGAGTTATAAAGGGAACATACAGCATGGTAAAGTGGAAGGAATGCTGAATTTAGAGTTATAAGACCTACAGTCAAATCTAGACTGTGCCATTTAATTGACCTTGGGTAAGTAATTTTCCTCTGGGTCTCAGTTTCTTCATCTGTAAAAGGAGATTGGACTAGATGGCCTCTAAGGTTTTTCAGTTCTAAGTCTATATTCCTGTAACTTGGAGAATAATCTAACATTTCTTTTTCATTTTAATGTTTTATTAATGCATTTAACCTTTACATAAGTCATTTCAACACTTCTTCACCAAATTAAATACTATCTTATGACAGAAAAACAGCTGATCAAAAATGTCTTGTACAGTGCCCTACTCTGACAACATATACCATAATCTGCCTGAATAGCTTCCTGTCTATTGGTAGGAGATAGGAGGTAAGAGGTAGGAGGTAGGAGGTAGCCTGTACATCCTATGTGACTTTTTCCAATGTAAAGATGTTCGTTATACTTCTTCCAACCCATTTGTTAAAACATAAGAAAGAGTTATGAATGGCTTACAGAAACATGCCGAGTTGAATTAGAGTCCACCTATGGGTAGAGGGCTGGGAAACACAAGTTTTAGGTGTAAAGCACCTTAAGGTTATGGTACTTGTGGCTAATATTTGAGATTGAAAAGAAAATCCCTTCCTGACATCACTTCTGTAAATGAATTTGTTAAAATACTTTGTGGGAACAAATTCTTCTACTTCTCTAACTTGCTTTTCCAAATCCTTTTTGAGCTCTTCCATGGCCTGAGACCAGTTCATGTTTTTCTTGGAAGTTTTTGATGTAGGCTCTTTGACTTCATTGACTTCTTCTGGCTGTATGTTTTGGTCTTCTTTGTCACCAAAAAAAGATTCCAAAGTCTGAGTCTGAATCTGAGTCCGTTTTCACTGCCCGGCCATGTTCCCAGCCAACTACTTGACCCTTGAGTTTTTGGTCAGGGTATGACTGTTTGTAGAGTAGAGAGTACTTTTTCCCAACCTTGAGGGGCTGCACTGTTGTTTTCAGAACTATTTCTACACAGCAAGCTCTGCCACACCAGTGCTCCTCCTCCCCCAAGAACCGCCAACCCAGACTGCAACTCAGATCTTAAGCAGGCTCTGTACTCCAGCTGTGATCTGCCACTTAATTCCTCCCACCAGGTGGGCCTGGGGCCAGAAGCAACAGCAGCGCTAGTTCTGTCTTGATTGCTGCACCACCTCTGCTGCCCCTGGGGCAGTGGCTGAACCACGAACTCTTTTCACTCTGTCTCGGCAGCTTTTCCCACTAACCTTCTCTGTTGTCTTTGGTGTTTGCAGGTTGAGAAGTCTGGTAACTACCACAGCTCACTGATTCAGGGCACTAGGGTGTGGTTCCGCCCAGCTCCTTGACTGGTTGGTCCTGGCTCGGCTCACGCTGGGCTCTGCTCTACTCCGCTCCCAGCTTCGTGTGATAGACCCTTCCCCGAGATGGTCCAGGCTTTCCTGGGCTGGAGCCCTGCTTTCCTTTGGTATTTCGTGGGTTCTGCAGCTCTAGAATTTGTTCAGAGACATTTTTATAGGTTTTTGGAGGGACCTGGCGGGAAGCTCACACAAGTCCTTGCTTTCCAGCCACCATCTTGGCTCCACCCCCGAACAAATTCTTTATACATCTAATACAAAGGCAAAAAATTCAGTTTCATCGACTTTATTGGCATAAAAGTGCACAGATATCTGCTTGGCCCTCATCATTAGTTATGTTCAAGTCAGTTGAGAACACATGTGTTTAACAGACCAAACTATTCTAGAGAACTATGGAATCAAGACTGTAATTCCTCCCAGTCTACATTCCATCTCTTATATTTTCTTCCTCTCCTGGTGGACACAGCGGCAGTAGCAGCAGGTGGTGGACACAGAGGCGAAAGGGCTATCTCTTATATTTTACTGGCACTGTCCTCACAGTTTACTCGCCATCTCTGTCAAATCCAATGGCCTTTTTCCAGTTATCATCCTCCTGGACCTCTCTCTGTGTGTGATGCTGTGAACCACTCTCTCCTCTTGGATTCTCTATCCCTTTCCTTTGACTCTCTATCCTCCTTCTCTTCCCTGGTTGTCTTCCTCCCTGTCCACTGTTCTTCCTGTTTCTTTTGCTGGATCGTCATTGATCTCTTTCCCCCTAATGCTCTTTGTCTTGGCCCTTCTTATCTTCCTCTATTCTCTCTCCTCTTTAGAGATCATCTGCCCCCAGGGATCCCCTTATTCCCAGGCTGATGCCTCCCAAATCGCAGGATCTCAGACTTGGAAGGAATCTCATCTCGTCATCTAATGGTGAAATCTACACCTAAACAAAAGCCCTGTCAACAAATATACCTGACAAATGGCCATCCAGCCTTTGTGTGAAGAATTCCAGTGATGAGTAAACCCCATTCCAAAATAATCTATTTTGCTTTTGAATGACTTTATCCAACCCCAATCTTTCTACTGACCTCCAATTGCCTGTTGGTCATTTTCACCTGAAGGTCCTCTGGGCATCTCAAACTCAACATATCCAAAGTAAAACTCACAAGCTTCTCCTCCATATTTTCCCACTCTTTTAGTTCTTAACATGGAGCCATTCTTTATTCTTTCCCTCACCTCCCAAATCCACTCCATAGTTTAGGCTTACCAAGTCTACTTCCATAAAATCTGGTCCCCTTCTCTCTGTGCACACAGCCACCCCTCCCACCCACCACCCACCCCATCTCAGACCCTAGTCACTTTTTTCCTGGACTATTGTCATAGCCTCGTGATTGTCTTGTCCTTATCTCCATGCACCATCTTCCATCTAGCTACTGAGATGATCTTCCTAAGGCACAGAATTGACCATGTCACTCCTCATGTCACAAACCCTTTCAAAAGTCTTCGGTGGCTCTCTGTTGAATCCAGGACGAAATAGGAACTCCTCGGTTTGGCAGCTAAAGCCTTCTACAATTTCATTGCAATGCAACTTTCCAATGGTATCTCACATAACTCCCCTTCGGGTATCTTGTGTTCCAACTAAAACGACCTATTAGCTATTTCCCACATTCCATTTTCTATTAAGTTTCTCCAAGTATTGGTCCGAACTGGTTCCTTATGCCTGCCTGGAAGGCACTCCTTCCTCTCTATTTCAGAATTCTTATCTTCTTTCGAGGGTCATCTGGGTTCTACCTCTCCTAAAGCCTTCCCTGATTACTGTGGGTCCCTGCCCCCGTCTCTGTCCTCAAATTACAATACCTTGTATTTACTTATCCGTATATAAGTTACATCTTTCCAGTAGAAAGAAAATTCCTTGAAGGCAAGGACTTTTTCTTTTGATTTTTGTGTACCCTGAGCCTAGCACAGTGCCTTTCGAAAAAATTTTTTTTTAGTTCAGACCAGTGGTCTTTTGATAAAAATCTTAGCTGGGTCATGCTTTTTTCCCTCTACTAAAAAAAAAAAAACAAACAAACCACAAAACCCACAATAATTTTATTATATAAATACAAGAATAAATAAATATATTTATAATATAGCATAAATATAAATTAAAATAAAATTTTAAAAAATGAATACATTTGGCCTCAAGTTAGATGCCTGATAGAAACAGAGTTCTCAATGAAGAAACTCCCTCTACCAACTTGGGTTGATAAATTTTCTGCAACTTAACAGTGTTAAAAAGTTACCTGGGCCACTAAAAGGTACTTGCCTAGAGTTGCCCAGACAACCTGTGTCAAAGCTGAGATTTGAACACAGGTCTTTTCCTTGACTTTGTGGCAAGCTCTCTACCTTGTGCTAGGTGCCTTCACCTCCTACTAGTAAGTAGTTAATCAGTGCTTGTTGAAGGTCGTGGAATGACCTTGAATTGGAGTATATTCAGTCAGAGCTCATCTTGAATCTGACTCCAAACTTGCACCACTTGACATAGGCTCTTAGCTTCAATTTTAGCTGTTTCATGAAAGAGAGTGAGTATGCTTTCACAGAGGCAGATGAACCCAGCCATTGTTCACAGCTTGGCCAAATAGCCATATTTTTTCAGGTGGGTCTTTTTGGTGCCTTCCCACTAAGATTACTTTCCATTGACTCTGGATATATCTTCTATATCCATAGTTTAAATTTTTAATTTTAACAAGCACTTATTAAGCACCTACTATGTGCCAAGCACTGTGCTAGGCATTTTACAAGTATTATCTCAACTTTATCTTCTTCATGACAACCGTGGGAAGGGAGGTTATTATTATCTTCATTTATAGATAGGGTTTTCTGGCTAGATATTTCTTTCTCCCTCCCTCCCTCCCTCCCTTTCTTTCTTTCTTTCTTTCTTTCTTTCTTTCTTTCTTTCTTTCTTTCTTTCTTTCTTTCTTTCTTTCTTTCTTTCTTTCTTTCTTTCCTTCATCTGTCAGTTCACTCTGAAGCTCATAGATTGGACCAGAATAGGTCCCTGCCCCAGCTCCACTTAATGGCTGTATTTTGGGCCCTCCTGTTTTAGAGTCAAAGCCAATGGTAACTTTCTCTTTGGAATAGCAACCCTGAGGGTCTTTCCCCTCCCAGCTTGTTTTTTTTTTGCTAATTAAAGGGGACATCCCTTGACTCACTTCTTAAAGAGGCTTATTCACCGAATGAGCTTTACTTCACTCTAAGTGAGTACATGAAAAGGCCTTAGCCTAAAAGGGCCAGGGTTCCCCATTGCATCCTGGGTCATCTCCAGTCTTCCTGATGAATATCAGGTCACTGGACCCAGATGGCTCTGGAGGAGAAAGTGAGGCTTGTGACCTTGCACAACCTTTCCTCACTCAAATCAAAGTCAACTACAAGTCATGTCATCATCTCCCTGATGTCATGGTCCTCTTCAAGAATGAAGGACAAACACAACAACAAGAAGATGAGGAAACTGAGACAAGTATTGTCTTATTTAATCCTCACAACAACCCTTAGAGGTAGGTGCTATTTTTATTATCCCAATTTTACAGCAGAGGAAACTGAGGCAGACAGCTTAATGACTTGTCCAGGGTCACTCAGCTAATAAGTCCCTGAGGCAAGATTTGAACTCCAGTCTTGAAATCCTTAATTCTGGATTGAAGGCTTTATCCACTACATTGCTTAACTGCCCCTACACACACACACACACACACACACACACACACACACACACACACACACACCCCTTTAGAAAGTGAACTTGAGGGCAGAAACTGTGTTTGCCTTTCTTCATAGCCTCAGCGACTGACCCACAGTAAACATACAAATGCTTGCTGACCAAGTGAGTAAGTAGTTCCTGACTAATTAGGAAAAATGCTTTCTTTTGCTAAAAATCTTGGTTAGGCCATGCTTTTTTCCCTCCACTAAAAAATGTCAGTTGAATAAATTTGGTTGCAAGCTGGATGCCTGAGTCCTAAGGACTACACTTTAGTTACAAATACAGGACCCAAACTTCTGGAATTACACATGTCTGCCCTCCAGTTCAGGGACCAAGTAACGAAACACCATATTGTGAATTTCAACCTTACATCTGATGCAATGTCACCTTGGGGATCATTCAATGTCCCTGGCCTTAAGCTGCTTTTGGGGACAAGGGAAACCTTTTTATTTTATGAAGAGGGAAACTGAGACCTGAGAGGAGTGACCAAGCCTAAGATTCAGGCATCTAGCTTCTCTTCTCCTTAGGGAGGAAACCCCAGACATCTGGTGCCTGGTAGTAGGAGAGAGGAATAAAAGACCCATTGTATGGGGCAGCAATGTCTTGATGCAATCTTAGAGGGTGGAGAGTTGGGAGCTCAAATTGCTTCATTCCTGCCCAGTTGCTCCCTGATGCTAAGACTGTCCCTACTCTAACCTATTCAGCTTCCTCTTTCAGAGATATTCTTTGCTTTACTCGCTCCTTACTCATCTGTCTACTTCCCCAACCCTTCAAAGAAGAGAAATGGACCATCCAGGAATCTTTGGTATCTAGCTTCCCTTGATATAGTGGTTAAGTTGTGATCTCCAGGGTGAGGGAAGTTTCCAGGGGAGAGAATAGGGGAGAATACATAGCTCTCTCCAGCTACCAGAATCTCTGACCTGCTTAGCTAACCGCCCAGATTAGTCTGCTTGGGTAGAAAGGAATAATGAAATGAAGAGTGGGATAGGAGTTAGGACACCTGGGTTCCATCCAGCCTCTGCCACCAGTGGGGAGAGTCAGTTATCTCTAAAAAGTTAAAGGATCTGGAATGTTAAAAAGTTAAGGATCTTGATCAGATGAACAGGAGTTTCGGGGAACAACTGAAATATAAAGATGATAGAGCAGTAAGGAAATGGGAAAAGTGACTGAGTCTGGAAAAGCAAAGGTCAGACAGGGTGTGATTTACCGCACAGAGGTCAGTTGTACTAGTATTATGGTATATTGTACAGGGGTTAATTATAATTCATCTCTACATAGGGAAGATTGGGGTGGGGGGAGGAATGAATCAGAGGGCAGAGTCAAAGGTCCTGGGGTCAAATCCAAACTCTGCCACTTCATGCACCTATGACCTTGGATAAATCAGTCTCTGGGTCTCACTTTTCTCATCTGCAAGGAAAGTAAATAGACTGAACCTCTAAGGTAGCTTTTAAACTGTGATTCTATGAAATGATAGGAGAAAGTGAGGTGGTTAGGAATAAGGAAGAATTTTTTTAATTAAATATTTTTTCACTTATTAAGCATTTATTTTTTTTCTCACTTTCTCCTCCAGAGAAAGAGAGAGAGAGACAGAGAGAGACAGAGAAACAGAGAGAGACAGAGAGAGAGAAGAAAGGAAGGAAGAAAAAGAAAGAAAGAAAAAGAAAAGAAATTCAGGCAACAAATAAGCATAGTTAAAGAAAACAAATTCCCATATTGCCCATGTCCAAAACTGTGCCTTGCTCTGCATCTTGAGTCCATCACCTCTTTCATCAAGAAGAGCTGGGTAGCATGCTTCATCAGTGGTCTCTTAGAATTTCGGTTGCTCCTTGAACTGATCCCCATTCTTCTGTCTTTCCAAACTATTCATTTTTACAATGTTAATATTATAGTAGAAATCATTCTCCTGGTTCTGCTAACTTTACTCTGTATAAGTTCTTACACATTTTCCAAGATTTCTCTGAAACCATTTCTTTCTTCGTTTCTTCCATAACAATGATATTCTGTACCTTATTTCGTTTAGCCATTCCCCAATTGATGAGAACCCTCTTAGCTTCCAATTCTTTGACTCTACAAAAAGAGCTGCTATCAATATTTTTGTACACATAGGCCCTTTAAAGAAGCCCTTTTTAAAAAAAAAGGGATATGAGATAGTGAAATGTACAATGAACACAAGGTATAAGATCCCTTTGGCTCTAATATACTGTGATTTCAACTATGAGAAGACCATATGGCAAGAGGGGAAGGAAGGAGCAGAGTTGGCTTCCTGTGCTGGGTAATAAACAAAGCTGCACTTAGCTATTCCATACTTTTGAGTTTCTCTGTCTGATTTCCATTAACTCATCATGATCCCTTCTCTCCCAGCTCTACCATACAAGTGCACGTACCAGAGTAGATAAAGTGCTGGGCCTGGAGTTAGGAAGATCTGAGTCTAACCTCAGCCACTTACTGGGCTGTGTGATCCTTTCCCTCTGCCTCATTTTCCTCATCTGCAAGATGGGGATAGTAGTAGCACTTCCCTCCTGGTGAGCCTGTTCCTCCCTTCTCCAGATGGAATCATCTACACTCCTTTCCTCTTCCCTTTAACTCTATCTTTTATATATCTCAGCTCTTCCTTTTGACTCATGTTCCCTGTGGCCTTTTATTTTTTATTAACGGCACCCAGGATGACTAGATACAGTCATTTAATGAATGATTATTGACTACCAGTTACGTATAAGAGGCTGTGCCAGTTATGGTGGGGAAAAGCATGCTACTCAGTCCCTTCCCTCAAGATCTTTCATTTTGTGACAATAACGAATGACCCAAATTTGAAAGCAAAAGAGGGAACTTTAAAATGCCAAAGTTGGAGAGGACCTTTGAGATTCTCCAGCTCAGTGAAGGCGTCATATATGAAATTTGTTGAAGTACAAATAACAGGACCTCCCCAAGGAGGTCAAGGAGACAGGGAAAAGATAGATGGATAGAGGAAAAGAAGATGACGGTGATGATGATGTTGCATCAATGCAACATTTTTCAAAATACCAGAAAAAGAGAAGGAAGATCAGAAGGGCACACAGAGAATTGTTATATTCAATAATATAGCATATTAAAACTGCATTAAATATTAGAAGTTTATTAAATTCAGTATATACTTTAAAATATATATAACTTCATAGTTTCATGTGCATCCTATTCTGTTCTTTGGAAATGCAAATGTTCAAATTTGTTGATGTTTCTCGAGTTTATTAAGATAAAAAATGAAAAAAAATATTTTAAAATGCCGGATCACATAAAACCCTGTGACTAGAATGGGAGGGGTTAAGAAGATATAGTTGGAAGATGTTGTAGTGGCAAAAAGAGGCTGGGGAACATTCATGTGGGACAGGACAAAAAAGAGTCGGGATTGCCTAAAACAAAGAGTTGGTGTTGGAAAGCCATGAGGAAGAAGACAAAGTATTTCATTTTTCCCGATTCTTCAGGTACAACCTGTATGCACGCACCTGGCTGGGTTATCTCTTGTACCGAAAACAACTTCAGAGGGCAAGACATCGTTATCCCGATGGTCATTCAGCTGTCCAGCCACGAGTCTTTAATGGTAAGCCAGATCCAACCTTGGGATTGACCTTGACCTCTTCCTCCTCACCTGTATCCCTGCCACCCCTCTATATGTAAATCCTATTCCATTCGATTAAACTTTACTTAAGTACCTACGAGGTGCAAGACAAAAATGAAGCCCTCCCTGCATGGTGGGAACTTCCATCTGATACTCTTTCCAAACTTCACCTCCAGTGGGAAGGAGGAAATTTCCACCTCTCCTAGTCCTCCTCCTTCTCCTGCCTCTCAGTGCTGTCTTTTTATCATTCCAGGAGTGAAGGTGCTGCCCATTCCGGTCCTTCTTGACAACTATAGCTACCTCATCATTGACACCCAGTCCAAACTAGCTGTAGCTGTAGACCCTTCAGATCCAAGGGCTGTCCAGGTGAGAAGGTGGCAGCGTATGGGGCCAGATATATGGTTCCCTATTGAATTTGTCTAATATTTTAGTTTGCCTGCCTACTCACATTTTCAGGTGACATTGGCCCCCTGGGGGGGATTGGGGGGTTGAGGATGAGGAATGGGAGCATCTGGATTCTGCCCACTGCCTTAGACACTAGTGCCCAACCCCACCCAAAGATGGTAGCCCTTTCACCCTTCTCCTAAGGCCTATCCCTTCTCTTCCCTAGTCACCTGCACCTCCTACACATCCTTTTCTGCCTAAGGCAACTATCTAGGTTCAGAGGTGGCTAAGAATATGGGGTGATGGGATCCTATAATCATCTAACTATTTAGTGTCAGAAGTGGCTCAGGGTCCAATAATCATAGCCTTAGAGCTGGAAGGAACCTTAATGGTTGGGTTCACGCTTCTTATTTTTTAGAGGACAAACTGAAGCCAAATGGGTAAGGAGACTTTCCTGGTGTTACCCAGATAGTGTTTGGGTTGAGATTTCAAATCAAGGACTCTAAGACTTATTTTTTCCACTCTACCCTACTAAATCTCTGGTGATCGTTCTCCTGGTCGCTGCTGTGCACATCATGTTGCTTTCCTTTATATTACACTATTTTAATCTTTGAGAACATTATCTGTTATTATCTCTTGGTGGTGTAAGGCTCCTTTTCAGCTGTCAGTGGGCATTACGAAGGGAACAGCAAGTAGCTCAAGTCAGGGACAGGACAAGGAGAGGAGATGAGACAATAGGGAGGGTAAGGGATGGGACTGGCACATAATTGCTCCAAGAGCTCTCCCTTAACCCCAACATACACATAATGTTGAGGGATTGAACATCTCCTGTCATGCCTCTGCTTAGCTCTCTCCCTTTGTTTTTTCTTGTGTTTTTTTCTCCTCCTCACTTCTCTATCTCTGCTTCTCTCTCCCTCAGGCCTGCATTGAAAAGGAAGGGGTCTCCTTGGTTGCCATTCTCTGTACCCACAAACACTGGTAAGGGCACTGACGCAGGAAGTCCATCCCTAGCCAAGCCTCGTCCTCAGTTATGCACTTCTGGTCTGTAGGCTTGGGAATGAAACGCTAATGGTGAACCACCCCCACAATTGACCAGGAAAGGCTGGAAACAACAGCGGAATGGAGAAAGAAATCAGGCTGAGATGGGGAAGGCATGGGATGATTTGTCTTTCCTTGGGTCATGATTTAAATGGTACAGGACAAAAATAATAATTACTGATAATAATCAATCAGCACTCATATAGTGCTTTAAGGTTTGCCAAGCACATTACAAAATGTTCTCTTGATCCTCACAACAATCCTGGGAGGTTGGTGCAACTATTATCCCCACTTTATAGATAAGGAAAACGGAACCCGATGAGGTGACTTGCCTAAGGTCACACAGCTAATAATTATCTGAGGCAAATATTCAAACTCAAGTCTTCCTGACTTTAAATCAAGCTCACTTTCCACTGTACCACCTAACTGCCTCACCTAGCTAGACAAGAGAAAGGGAGACTGCAGTGATAGTGAGAGAAGCTAGTCTGTAGGATGAGATGGGTATGCCTTCCCTACATAAGGCAGCCTCGGGTAATGTAACCCGCCTGCCCTGGACTGGGAGTCAGAGGACCAAGCTTTGATTCACTACTCATTTCTCAGGCTTTAGTTTCAGAATTGGAACTTTGTGCCAGGGCCAGGCTCCATCTTTTGTTTCCATTTTGGGTGTGGTAATCGGCCCTTCATGGCCTCTCTCTCTGGATCCCCTGGGTTCCTGTGCTGACCTTCACTAGCTAGGGTTAGGATCCCCTTGAATCTTTGAGATTCAGAGTGCCGGATCTTCAGGGCACTTTCTGACCTCTCTGGACAGTGTGGTAGGGACCTTTTAGTCCCTGGGCCTGGTTGGTGTGTTCAGAGGGCCCTGTGGTGTGTTTGTATAGTGATTAGTTCCAGCAGTTTCTTTCCAAGTGCAAAAGAGTGCCTGTCCCAGTGGGCAAGAGCCACTCAGTTCAGTGGGCAGTCCTAGCTGAGCTGGCCCAGTCCTAGTGGGAATTTATTCAGGCTGTTGCATGACCCTGAACCAAGACAAAAAGGATCCAAGTGGCTATAGCCGAGACAAGACTGGCAAACATCCTTGCCCCTTGTTTGATATCAATAAACTCTAACCAGGTAAATTCCCTGTGGAGAGGCAGCATGTGGATAGTGGATGGAGCTCTGACATTGGAGTCAGGAAAACCTGAGTCCAAGCCTGGCCTCAGATATATATTAGCTATGTTATCCTGGGCAAGTCACTTAAGCCCCAGGCAATTCCCAAATGCAAGATTTTACGTAATGTCTAAAATAAAATGTATAATTTATAAAATAAATGTATAAAATAAATAAATGCATAAAATACATAAGATTACAAAGCATACCAATTCATGTAGAAATATAGTTATCAAAATATATAAAATGTATAAATTTATAAATGTATAAAATAAAATACATAAAATTACAAAGGATACCAATTCATATGGAAATATAGTTATTAAAATATGTATAAAAGAAAATACATAAGATTACAAAGGATACTAATTCATATAAAAATACAGTTATCAAAATATTAAGAACAAAAACAAGTTTATAGGTACCGGATTAAGAACTCCTGATTGAAGGCTATAAAAATACAAATGAGTTCTGGTTTTTATTGTGGAGAGGTAGGTTCCACGCTGATGAAATTACAGGTCCATAGGTCTGGATCAAAAGAAAAAAGATTCAAAAAAAAATTTTTTTTAAAAGAGGAGGAAAAAAGATTCTTAAGAGTTTGAGCTGTTTCCTTTCTTAAATCTTGAATCTGTCTAAAATGCATGTCCTTTTCCCGACTCAAATACTGGTTGCAAGTATCAAACGAGATGATACCTATGGAAATGCTTTGAACATTGTAAAATGCAATCCACACATAAGCTGCAGTGACTTCTCTGTCATTGCCTTGCATTACGCACTATAGGGACCACAGTGGGGGCAACAGGGAATTGAGACGGCATAATAGAGGATGCCGAGTCTACGGGAACCCTCAGGATGGCATTGCTCACCTCACTCAGTAAGTAATCTCCTGAGGTACGCTTCAACTCCCTTTCTTCCAAGAATTTCTCTCAAGTCAAGATTGTAAAGAACTGTGGTCCTAGCCTCTCCCCAGAGCCACAGTCCACTCCCTTACTGGGCATTCTGTTTTTCCTCTTTTCCCTTTCTCTTACCTGCTACTTTTCCCACCCAGCTAGGCTGCTGTAGCCCTATAGGCACCCAGTTAAGCAGAAGAGGGACTCTGCTACTCTTTCCTTGCCTTCTCCCTCTGCCCTCTACAGAGTCTCTCCACCAAGTGAGACCTTGATAGGCAGGTCCCAACACATCCAGACCACCTCTGTGCCCTAGGACTAAGTACATTCCTTCTTCCCTCTCATCAGTCTGGCTCTGGGTCAGAGACTTTGAAAGCTGGGGTGAGATAATCTGTCTTTAATCTAGGAACCCCTCTCCAGGGTCTACTGCCCAATAGTCAAGCAGCAGTGAGAGTGGAGAAGGTTTAAAGTGCATGCTAATGTGTTTTCTTCTCTATTCTGCCTTCTCCAGTCCCCTCTGTCATCGGGATATGGTGAGTGTGGGGAGGCTTCAGTTCCAGGCTCTGGCCACCCCAGGTCATACCCGGGGCCACATGATCTATGTGCTGGATGGAGAACCCTACAAAGGCCCCTCCTGCCTCTTTTCAGGAGATGTTCTCTTCCTCTCTGGCTGTGGTGAGTCCCATCCTCAGATGGATGTGTGTGAGGGATGGGACACTGGTGAAGGGGGAGAGACTCCTAGAAAATAATGGGGTGGGGAGGTCCCTATATTAGGAGGAAGGCACAGGGCCAGAAAACTGAAGTGAATGGTGAAGTTTCGCTGGGGCCCATCAAGTTAGACATTAATCCTTTCCAATTAATGGGAAGGGACTACAAGTCCAACATGTAATGTAGCATAATAATTCAATCGGTTTCCCCTAATATCCAGTAAAGAAAATCAAGGCACAGAGGAGGCAGGAAAATTCCAGAGGTCTTGGCTCCCCAGCTCTCTAGATGAAGGCAATAAAATTGTATAAGGGAGGAGGATACTGGGAAAGAACAGAGAACCAGGTAGAAGACAAGAACCAAAACATGGTGTGTTTGAACCCTCCAGTTTAGCCTGCTCCATACCCTTATTGTACTGTATATCTCATTCCATTCTCCTCTCTTTCCCCCAGGGAGAATATTTGAAGGGTCACCTGCAACTATGTTGAACTCACTGGACCTCATCATGGGCCTGGGAGATGATACTTTGCTTTGGCCTGGTAAGGGAGTCATTGCTGTCATCCCATCTATCTTTACCTATCTGGCACCCTATCTTTATCACTGTACTTCCTTCTCCCTCCATCTCCCAACCTGAGAGCAAGGAAAACTGTCCCCTGAGTTGGAAAAATTGTCTATATCAGATATTGGATACAAACAGGGACTTCAAGGCCAGGCCCAGAGAGGAAAAAAAAACATCTCTAGAACACAAGACCCCAAATCTGAAGGAGGTGATTGCGGTCTGGGTTTGCCAGCTGAATCTGCTGCCTGGATGGGGTTTTTAAAATCATTGCTCTCTCCTGAGTCACCCCTTCCTAAGCAACTGGGACCATATTCCTCCTTTTCCTCCAGGCCCAGTATCCTAACACCTTCTACCTAACTGACTAGCAGCAACAGCAACAACTGGGAGAACCTCAAACATCCTGCTGGAATATATCCAGAGGAGATTACCCAACATGGTTATGATGGGAGGGAGGAGCTCTCAGAGCTGGCTTCTGATAGGCAGGAACCCAGCTCAAGGAGTTACTCAGGGTGGGGTATGACTGCCTAATAGCCACCGCTCAATTGAAGACACGGTCTGATTGGCCAGAGGGAAATCAGTGTGAGGTGCAATTTTTTATTGCCTCAAGTGCATATTAAAGAGTGGGTTCTCCATTGGTTGGAACTGGATCTTAAGACCTGGAAAGGCCACCTGTAACTCTATACCTGTTGTTCTCACTTTGATTCCACCCCCCAAACCCATTGCCCAGCCACGGACTTCTCAAGGGAAGGGAGGATTGGTACCTTTTTCTTATCAAGTGCCATGCATCCTTATTTCTCCCCTGAATGGCCCAGGTCATGAGTATGCGGAGGAGAACCTGAGCTTCGCGGGTCTAGTGGAACCAGAAAACATGGCTCGAGAGAAGAAAATGCAGTGGGTTCAGCAGCAGCGCCTGGAATATAAGAGCACGGTGAGGGGGGAAGGCATGGGGCAACCCCAGGGAAGCGGAATAATGGCAGCATTTGGAATAACTCATCTTTTTAGCCCTTTATAGTATTCAGAGCACTTCTTTAACCATTTTCCAGCTGGCGAGGTAGGATAAGTTTTAACTCTCTTTCACAGGCAATAAAGTATTATCCTCATTTTACTGATGTTCACTGAATGCCAGAAAGGGAAAATGATTTGCATATGGTCATTGTTGGAGTCAGGTCTTCTAGCTTTCCAGCCCAGGTCTTCAATAAAAAAAAAAATTACAAGTTCACCTTTCTACTGTGGAAGTACCAGTCTGCTTTATCACTTTCAAAAGTACACTAGACTTGGCATTAAGAGATTTGGGTTCAAATCCTGACTCTGCTAGTTACTAAAATCTGGGTGACCTCGTGTAATTAATTAAATTCAATAAATATTTATTAAGTCATTAAGCACTTCCTTTATGCCAGGCATTGGGCATACGAGGATCAAAATGATGCACCCTCTACAGACACAGTAGTGTATAATCTACTGAAGGGGATATGACATGGAAACAGATCAATTTAACGCAGAATAGGGAGTATTGTGTAAGAGAGTTAAGACATTCTCGTCATAATCTTCATTTTAAAGAAGAGGAAGCCAAGGCTCTGGGAGGTAAAGAGACTTACCCAAGCTCATACAGTTAGTGAGGAGCAAAACCCACTTTTTGTCCCTCCAAAAATAAATTTGCATCATGCTATATTCTTTCCAATGGCTTTGCTATCTCAGGAGAGCCCACATACATCCTTTTAGGTAGGATGATAGAGAACACATAGCCATCCTTGAATTCAGTGACTAGCCCCACAAAACCTGCAGCCTTGGAGCATTAAGAGAACTAGCAGATATGATTTTGGAGTCATTGCTGGTAATCTCTGAAAAGTCTTGAAAAGCAGGAGAAGTACTACAGGATGGGAGAAGGGAACATGTCCTGATTTTCATAAAAGGAAACACAATCTAGTGTGCAACTATAGGCCAGTGAGCTGGAATTTGATTCCTGGCAAAATTCAAGAGCGCATTATTAAAGGAATGGTTACTGACCATCTAGAAAAGGAATTGGTCATCACTGTGATCCAGGATGGCCTCATTAAGAAAAGGGCAGGGCAGACCTCATTTCCTTTTTTGACAGATTCCTAGACTGGTAGATCAAGGGAATGTTGTAGGTATGGTTTTCCTAGATTTTAGCAAAACATTTGACAGTCTCAAGCTATTCTTTTTTATATTTTTAAAATTAATTAATTTATTTTTAGTTTTCAACATTCACATCCATAAAATTTTGAGCTTTAAATTTTCTCCCCCTCCCTTCGCTCCCTCAAGCTATTCTTAAAGGATGGAGATCTTACAGGATCTTATAAAATGGACAGATGTGAGCTAGCTAACATGCAACTATGAATTTTCGAAAGGCCGAATAGTCAGAACCAAAGAGTAGTTATTAATGAGTTGATGACAATTTGGAAAGAGTTCAGTAGTGGAGTGCCCCAGGAATCTGTCCTTGGGCCTGTAGCCATCTTTATCCATTATTTACATGACAACATAAATGTTCAGATGATACAAAACTGGAAGGGAACACTAATGCACTGAATGAGAGAGTCAGAATCCAAGAAAAGTTCAACAAGCTGAAACAGTGAGCCATATCTAATCAAATGAAATGTAGAAGAGATAAATGTAAACTCTTACCCTTGGGTTCAAGAAATCAGTTTCACAAATACAAGATAAGGGAGGTCTGGCTAGATAGCAACAATTCATTTGAGAAAAAAAACTTTGCTGTTATAGTAGACAGTAATTTAAATGACTCAATATGGCAGCTGAAAAGGCAGGTGATAGTCCTTGCTCTGTTCTCTCCTAGTAAGAGAACATCTGGAGTGTTGTGGTACTACATTTCAGGAAGGATATTATTAAGCTGAAGGGACTCTAGAAGAAGGCAACCAGGCTAGTGAGGATGAGTTGAAGGAACTGAGGATGTTTAACCTGGGAGAAAGACAACTAAGATAGAGACAAGGAGTAGAAAAAGACAGAGAAAAAAAGTGGGGGTGGGGGCCATGATTGCTGTCTTCAGGTATCTGAAGGGCTTTCAGGCAGATGAGAGACTAGATTGGGTGTGCTTGGCTTGAGAAGGCAAAACTGAAAATGGCAATGAGGTTTGATATCACAAAATCTTAACAATATAAGTGATCCAGAAGAAGAATGGAGTGTCCCCAAGGTAGCAGGTGGCCCCCTTTTAGAGTTCTTTAAGCAAAGGTTGTATGACTACTTAGATATGTTATAGAAGGGATTCTTGTTCACGTATGACATTGGGTGATTTGGCATAATAGTGAGTATTATTACAATTACATTGGGTCCCCCAGCTCCAAGCCCAAGTTTCTTCCTTACCCCCTGCCTGCTAATGCTTTCTATTATTGCCTTACTCCCTGCAGTGCCCATCGACCATTGGAGAGGAGAAGACATACAACCCATTCCTGAGGACCCACTGTCTTGCTCTTCAGGAGGCCCTGGGACCACTGCCTGGCCCTGGAGGGGATGCTGGCCCTTCTAGAGCTCGACTACTTGAAGAACTTCGGAGGCGCAAGGATCAGCACAAGGGCAAATGATAACCCTATTTGCTGGGGTCCCTTTTAATTCTCCATTCCCTTCCTTCCCTATCATTAGTACATTTGCCCTCCCCGGTATTGCCTCTTTCCCCCTCACTCTGACAGAGGAGGGAGCAGAAAAAGGCATTGACTTCATGGTAGACGTCAAAAGGAGGATGTGGATGGAAAATGAGATCTCCAGGGAAAGGGGGCTGGCCACAGATGATGGGGTTCATGGGTAGGGAGAAGAGAGAAAGGAAATAAAGAGTATTCCCCCCTCCCTCAGTGCCTACTGCTGCACCCCCCCCCCTTGGTCTTGGGGTTTCCTTAAGGGTAGGTTGGGAGTCTATGAAGAAACTGGACAGTTGGGGTCTTCTGGGTCAGCCTGTCTATCTTGACCTATCTCTGCTACCCTACCCCCTGACCTCCACCACTGGAAGCCTTCATCCATCCAAATCCTGGCTGTCCAGTGCTGCTTTTTCCCACTGAAGACTCCCAGTAGAATCCACTGCCAGAGGAGGCAGGAGGAGGGCGGGTCAAGTGAGATGAGGGCCACTGGGATTTAGATGTAGTCCTCTCTAATCTTTCTCTTCACACCCTCCCTTCAGGGAGTTTGAAATAAAATCCCTCAACAGGATCAGCTAATGTTGGGCTTCTTTTGGAAAAGGTTGTGGGGTTCAATGTCTGTCTAGCTTTGGTTCTCCCAGAACAACTTCCTCCCTTCAAAAACAAAATCCCTTTGTCTACTGGTTTCCCTGGTGCCAGCACTTCCTGGAGGGCTCCTCTTTATAGTCAGCCCCAAGGACCAAAAAAAAAAAAAATTAGAAAAGCAAGGGAGTCATCCCTTTTTACATCCAGGTGCTCCTCTTCCCTTGACTGTATTTCAATGCTTCATCCCCTACTCCAACTCACGAAAAGAAAACATTGCTTAAGACCACCTTGCTTAGACTACAAACCCAAGACCCTAGAGAGGCATTGAAGTTCTTAAAAATAGGGACTTGCCTATTCTAGTAGGTATGACACATTTCAGCATCAGAAGCCCCCAGGGGTCATGCTGACCAATCACTTTGCCTCTGCTGGGCTGATGGCCCCTCCTTCAGAGAGATCCCAGAGCCTTTCTCCCTCACGATGTCTTCTTCTCTATAACCTAAATCCTTCCTGCCCAACTCTCAATCTATTTCCTTCTATCTTTAGCAGAGATTGGAAAATATATGGAATGTGAAATAACCCTTCTGACTGAAAATCAATTATTGGACTTCTTCAGCCCTTCCCTATCATTTTCTTTTACCGGACCTCTGATTTCATCAGTATGATAAGCTCCCTAAGAGGATGCTCTCTTTCCCAATGCAAATTGCCATCTGCAACAGAAATAGTCTTGAGAGTCAGCTGGGGCATCCAGCCAGTATGTGTCAGAAGCAGGACCTGAACCCAGGTCTTTCTGGTTTGGAGGTCTGTTCTGCAAACACTTCTACTTTTGTTCTTTATCGACTGGTTAATGGTTTGTTTTGTTTGGGTTTTTGTTTGAAAGAGTTAATCTTTGCTTAAGTAAGATTACAGCAGTATCAAAGGCAAGCTTGAAGTGATAATAATTCTGACTCGGAGTGAAAACAGCGTGGCACATTTCCATTTTTTTGAGCTATCTAGCTTTTAAGGTTTAGGTTAGCCTAGCCACTTTTATCCAAATCACCAGAATAATACGTCATTATTTTTTTAAGACCAATGGTTCACATGGGCCAAAGTCCAGATAAACCTCTGCTTCTTCTCAAGAGTCTGTCTGCTGTAGACAAGAGGATCTTTCTTCTGAGTATTCTTGCCCTGACCCTTCTCTATAAACTCCTATGTCTGAAATTTTCCTTGTTATAAACTCACAACTTTCTAGCCAATTGAGGCTTACCAGCCTAAGGTAGGAGTCAGACACCCCTCCTAGAAAGCTTGACCTTGTCTCTCTTCCCCCTCCCAAAGCGACCGTATGGAGAGGGATGGCTGCAGGTGTGCCCAATACAAGAGGAATAACTTCATCAGTCCAGAAAGTGCCCCTTTCTGGACCCTCTTCTTCTTGCCACAACCTGGTGATCATTATACCAGACCCTGAACCCTCTGGTGTTTCTTTGCCCCACAAGTGACTGTGATCCAATTGTATCTTTGTGCTCTGTGTGCCCTTACTTCCCTACTTGTATCGTGTTAAGCCACTAGCCTTCCCTTGTGAATTAATGTATCCCTAATAAAAGTTTATTTTTTTTGCATTAATAGCTGTTTTTTCTTTTTCAAAATTCCTTTAAGTCTCTAAAATGGACACCCACAACAAGCTTCACATGTAATGTCAAGAGTTCTAGAAAGCTATGAACATGTTGGATAGATGGACTGCCTGTGACAGTTATGGAAAGATGTCAATAGTTAATGCTTATTTATTAAGCACCTACGATATACTAGGCATTGTGCTAGGTGTTGGGGATATAAATATGAAAAAGACAGCCCCTATCCTCGGGAGCTTACAATCTAGTGGAAGTTAAAATCTAGTGACCCCATTTAGGGTTTTCTTTTTTTCTCTTTTGGAGGGGGTAAGGCAGGATAATTAGGGTTAAGTGACTTGCCCAAGGTCACACAGCTAGCAAATGTGTTAAGTGCCTGTGGCCAGATTTGAACTCAGGTCCTCCTGACTCCAGGGCTGGTGCCCTACTTGCTGCGCCACCTAGCTGCCCCAGTGCCACCTAGCTGCCCCATTTAGGGTTTTCTTGGCAAAGATACTGGAGGTGTTTGTCATGTCCATCTCCAGGTCATTTTACAGATGAGGAACTGAGGCCAATAGGGTTAAGTGGGGGGCAGAGCCAAGATGGCACCTGGAAAGTAGTCACTTGCTTAAGTTCTCCCCCAAATCGCTCCAAACTCCTGTAAAAATATCTCTGAACAAATTCTAGAGCTGGGGAACCCATAAAATAGCAGAGGGAAGCAGGTATTCAGCCTAGGACAGCCTGGATGGTTTCTGGGAAGGGTCTATCACACTGTTCCGGGAGCACGCCAGGACAGACTCCATCAGGAGTCAGGCAGCCGGAGCAGGCCTTAGGGCCATAAAACACCAAGCTGTGTCAGTTACCAGACTTCTCAACCCACAAATACCAAATATGACAGAGCAGTTTAGTGGGGGAGCTACATAATGGAGATGAGAGCAGTCCAGCCCCAGTCCTGGCAGAGGTGAAGGTGGAAGTGGCGCAGCGGTAGCGGCGGCAGCAGCAGCAGCAGGAAGCTCCAGCAGCTGCTTCCAGAGTTCTAGCATCAGCTGCTTCTGGAGTCCCTGGCTCACAAGGTGGGAGGAATCAAGAGGCAGATCAGAGATGAAGTGCAAGGAGAGCTGTGCTGGAAGCTTTGCCCTGCTTGGATCTGGGTCTCAGTCCTGGTTGGTGGTTCTTGGGGGAGGAGGAGCACTGTGCTGCTGTGGCAGAGCTTGCTGTGTAGAAGTATCTCTGAAAACAGCAGCTTAGCCCCTACAACTTGGAACAAAGTACTCTCTATTCTACAAGCAGTCATACCTGACAAAAAGTTCAAAGGTCAATTAGTTGGCTGGGAATATGACCAGGCAGAGAAAAGGGACACAGCCTCAGACTCAGACTTTTTTTGGTAACAAAGAAGATCAAAACATACAGCCAGAAGAAGTCAACAAAGTCATAGAGCCTACCTCAAAAGCCTCCAAGAAAAA
>CM053626.1:51797458-51824261 GCA_028646595.1 Phalanger gymnotis | reverse complement strand
AAAAAAAAGAAACACATGCACACATGAAAAAAAGAACAGGGTTAAGTGACTTGCCCAGGGTCACACAGCTAGTAAGTGTATGAAGGAAGATTTGAACTCACGTCTTTCCAAGCTTGCTGCTCTATTCATTTGGTCACCTAGCTGTCCTAGTAGAGAGAGACAACACAAAAAGAAGTTGAAAGTGGGGAGGGGAAAGGGGAAGGGACCCGGTGATGAAGCATGATAAATTCAAAGATATCCAAAATGAGTGTGGCTAAGTGGAAAATGAGATGATGAGGAGAAACATGGGCAAGAGTCACATCTCCATTGAAGAATCAAAGTACAACTACAGTGATGAAGCTACACCTCTGAAGACCAGTAGGGCTTAGTTCTAGAGCGCCCATCATTCAGTCCTTTCCTTGGTCCTCCTTCCCTTATTCATTATTCAAATTCAGTAATATCAGCGCCTTAGGTTTCTTACTTTTGATCTTGGTTCTCCTACCTTTGCTTCCCTCTACACTCCAACATCATCCTCTTAGGGCAAGCTCATCCTAGCTCCTAAGACTACAGTTAGCTGATTTGTTCAACTCACTGTATTGCTAGGTGGCCCAGTGAATAGAGTACAGGGCTTAGAGTTAGGAAGAGTCATCTTCATGGGTTCAAATTTGACCTCAGACACTGAGTAGCTGTTCAACCCTGGGCAGGTCACTTCACCCTGTTTGCCTCAGTTCCTCATTTGTAAAATGAGCTGGAGAAGAAAATGGCAAACCACCTCAGTAACTTTGCCAAGAAAATCCCCAATGAGGTCACCAAGAGTCAAACATCACTCAACAACATTAACTAGTATAAATTAAACAAGATAATCATGGCCAATTCAAATGACCTTGGTGTAAAATATCCTTGGTGCCCATTGGAAATATGTGTATGTATTATATGTATGTAATGCATGCATGTATATATACATATATGTATGCATATATGTAAAAGCATATATATCTATATAGATTTTACATTTATATACCTGTGTGTTTGTGTGTGCACCCATCTCTATACAGACAAAATCCATTCCAGGAAAATCTATATAATGAAACTTGTTTCCATTCATTGTAATAGTGGAACCCTCCAAAAAAGTTATCTTGTTGTTTTAATATGCCCAAATAAACATGGTAGAAAGATGGATAAAGAGTCAGTCACAGAGTTCTGAAGATCTGGGTTGAAATTCAACCTCTGACACATGCTGGCTATGACCTTGGGTATGTCACCAGATTGCCCAGTGTTCTCAGAACAGACATTCATCTGCCTTCATGGAAGGAATTTCCTCCTTAGGATTTCTCTACCTGCGTGACATAAGATCTAATCTTTTAAAAAATGTATATGGAAATGGAACTAGGGTTAGAATTAGAAACAGAATTAGAATTAGGGTATAGAGATAGGATTCTTCAAAAAGTTGTGTTTGATCATTAACAGAACCACAAGTCAATGTTGGTGGGTCCTGAAGATACTTGAAGCACACTCATTCATTGCTGTTGGAGTTACATATATGTAGAAACTTTTTAGACAGAAATGTGGCAGGGCACTTTTAAATTATCAAAAAAAGTCACCCTACTATTTGCCTAAAGAATTTTAAAACAGCATTATGAGTAATCACACACACACACACACACACACACACACACACACACACACACCCCCCAATCCTGAAAACAACCTAAATGTCCACCAACAGGGAAACCACTAAAAAAAAAAAATCAGCTGTGCTGCATTAATGTAACAGAATGCTACTTATAAAATGGGCAAAGTAAAGCAAAAAGGAAAAAAAAGAGAAACTAGAAGAAGTAAATATTAATTATGAACAAAATTTAGGTGAAAAAGATTGAATAAAGAATCCTCGTGAATGACTAAAAAATTGCCATGATATTTCATCACTTGAAATTAATGGATTTAAATGTAAATACTTTGCAAGTTTAGTTGGTTATAGTTATTGTCAATGTTTTTATTTTTTTTAATTTCCACATTAGTCATGTTGTGAAAGAAGAAACAACAAAAGGAAAAAGCCACAAAAAAACCCCAAAAGTAAAAATAGTATGCTTTGATCTGCATTCAGACTCCATAGTTCTTTCTCTGGATATGGATAAGCATTTTCCATCATGAGTCTTTTGGAACTGTCTTGGATCAATGTTTTAGAATTATATATATATATACACACACATATATATATGTATATGTATATATATATATATATAAAGTTGCAAGAATGTTGAGGGGGGGAAAAACTCTTTTCCCTTAATACGTTGTTGACCCCTGACCTTGTTGAATATTGACTGAACCAGTCACTACTTGTTTCATTTTCCTAGGTCACATATTGTAATGGCATTTAGATTGGGCAAGTAGATTGGGGGGAGACTGATGGATGCAAGAAATAAAGGCAAAAAGAGCAAGGTGTGTCTTAGGGTGGATGACATTAGGGAAGGCAGGAATGTCACCTGATGCCTCCATGTGGTAGGTCACAACCAAAGTTGGGGTTGGGGGTGTGTGGTGGGGGGTGGAGATAGGGGAGAAACCTCTTCTGAAGTTAGTAGAACAGTGACCCCTAGTGGACAATCAGCTTCAGATATCAATGAGGCTGCTTTCCAACAAAAGAAAGGCTGACTGACCTTAGAATGATGGAATGTGAAGAGTTTATTTAATGAATAAAGAAACTGAGGCCTAGATATATTCAGTGGCTAATCACACATTTAGCTAGGAGTAGGCCCTCTAGTTACGATTTTTACAGAAGAGCTGGAAAAGACCTGTAGGGATCATCTGTCCCCTTCTCTTCACAGCCATCCCCTCAGTTCAGGTCCATATATAATCACTTTTGCTAGTGCTATTGTACTAGACTTCTAATTAAGCCCCAAGTTTTTATTCTCTCCAACCCATCTTCCCCACAGCTGCCAAAATACTCTTCCTAAAGTACAAGTCGGATCTTGTCATTCCCTTGCTTAATAGCCTTCTTGCCTCTAGGATCAAGTACAAACTCTCCAGATTGGCATTTAAAATCCCTTACAGTCTGGCTCCAGCCTACTTTTCCAGTTTTGTTACACATCATCTCCATTTATGCCTTTCATATTTTAAAAATTATTTATTTTTAACATTTAAAAAAATTTGACCTCCAAATTTTCTCCCTCCTTGAGCCCCTCCTCCACCCATTGAGAAGGCAAGCAATATAGCAATTATACATGTGAAATCATGCAAAACAGATTTCCATATTAGCAATGTTGCAGAAAAATAAAAAATATAAAGCAAGAAACATAAAGTGAAAAAAGTATTCCTCACTCTGCACTCTATTTCATCAGATTTCTTTCTGAAGGTTGGAGAACATATTTTTTATCATGGGTCCTTCGGAATTGTCTTGGATTATTGTATTTACCAGAGGAACTGTCTTTCAAAATTGATCATTGTTACAGTATTGTTATAGTATATAATGTTCTGGTTCTGCACACTTTACTTTGCATCAGTTCATATAGATCTTCTCGAGTTTTTCTGAAACCATCCTTCCTAGAGCATAATAGTGTTTCCATTACAATCGGAATTTGTGAAAGTATATTATAGTGACCAAAGAAAAAGTATGTGGATCCTTTGCAGAGATGGGGTCCATCGGTGTGGAGCAAGGCATATGAAATCAAATTGTTTCAATATAGTTGTTGGTTTTACTGAATTATTTTTCTCATTTAAAAAAATATTATACAGTATGGTTCTCTGGGAAGGGTGATCAGAGGACCAGGAGAAATTTGTTATATAAAAGCAAACGGTATCAATAAAAATCGATCTTTAAAAAGATTTCTCAGATTTCAAGGCTCCAACAGAAAGCCTTTTCTGATCTCCCTAGCTGCTGGTGCCTTCTGTTCAAAGCTATATTGTATCTATCTACCTGGTATACACCTATATATGTGGTATAACATGCTATCTCCCCCAGATCTCCCTCAGCTAGATTGTTAAGTTCCTTAAGATCGAGAAAGGCTGCACTTCTGTGTTTGTATCCCCAGTGCCTAGAATAGTGCCTGGCCCAAAGCAGACATTTAATAAATGCATGTTGATTGAGTGACTCCCTTTAGTTGTTGGAGGGCGCTCTCCCTCTTGGAGAGGTATTTCGCTTATCTGCTTATCTATTGTACAGCCTTCCTCAGTAAAATATAAGCTCTTTGAGGACTAGGACTGGGTTTGGGGTTCTCTTCGAATCTCTGGTACCTAAGACAGTGAGTGCCTTGAACATATCAAATGCTTAATGAATGATTTTTGGTTTGGATTGGTTGATATCCCCTACAGACAGAGTGTCAACTACCCAGTACACAGCAGCGTGGCCAGTTGATGCGTTAATAACCCAGCCCACAAAGCTTCCCTCCGAAGTGAATTTGGGGACTGCGCTAGAAGGGTGGAGTAAAGCAGGGTAAAATTGGGTGGTGGCTCCTTTAAGAGGAAGTAGGCTGCCAGTTGCCATAGGGACCAGTGGACACATTCTGGGGCGCCCGCAGCATGCCTGGCAAAGGTGAGCGGGCTGCGTTGCGGGTGTTGGCGAGTCAGGCTCTGCAGGGAGGGGACTTCCTCCTCTTGTCCTGAGCCCACTTCGAGAATCCTGGGGGCCCGAAGGGATGGGCGCTCGGAATTGCCGCCGCCCCCCGCCCCATTCTGGACATGCCGCACTCCCCACCCCCATTCTCACCCCTATGTGCCTAAACTGTGCCCCCAGGAGCCAAAAGCCCGGAGCCCGAAGTGCCGGAGGAACCACCGCCGCCCCCACCTGAAGCCAATTCCTCAGCCTTGGAATTTCTAGCTACAATCAGTGAGACTTCGCGCTTCCCAGGACAGGGAGAGGACGGGGTAGGGGAGGAAGAACTAGGGAAGAGAGAAGCTGCCCCTCATGCCCGGTTCTAAGTGAGGCCCTTGCAGAAAACCAGCTGAATTTGGGGTCAAGGACCTACTCCTTACTACCCGTGTGACCCTGGGCAGCTGACTTCAAGTCTCAGGGTCCCCATATATAAAATGAGAGTTTCCAACTACCAAAGGTTCTTTCTGGTTCTAAATCTGTAATCTCGTAATCATTAACCCCTTTGGCAGTAGTGAAACCTGGGTACCACTTCTCGGAATTATCTTTTTAAATAATTGAAGGAAATACTAAATTCTAATTAAAGTATAATGAAAACAGAGATGTAATTTTTTTCTCCCCACTGAACTTCACGGACTCTCTGAAATTTATCCAGGAACCCTTGTGCGTCCAATGACCCCAGGCTAAAAACCACTCTCTCTATTAGATGATTTCTAAGGTCTAGCTGGGAATCCTTCCTCTCTCCTGGCCTGTTTCCTCTTCTGAACCATGATGGACAAGCATCTGTAGTTTGAGTGGTGGAGGCTAATAGAAGCTCTTTAAAAGTTACTGTGCCTTTGGAAAGATGGCTGTGCTTGGGGGGTGGGGTACAGAACAGAGGTGCTGAAGCCTGGAGCTTTCTATGGTCCCCATGTCCCTTGCCTCTCTTCCCCATAGGTAAAGAAGAAATTGAATTGCTCTATTTCTCTGAGACCCTGAACATGATCTCTGAGGCCAACCAGATTCTGGGGGAGTATTCCCTGGACATAAAGCAAGCCTATTACTATAACCCTGATGGGGACATCACACTCAGTGTCCTAGTGCATGCCACCAGCCGGGGTCAGCTGGAGGAAATCCCCTGTGGGACCTCTATTTCAGGTAAGACTTCCAATCCTCAATCTTTCCCTTGTACCCCCAGCTAATCCCTCCTTGTCAGCACCTCACTTCACTCAGTATCTCTTCTCCATGATTTTATAAGGAACTGTGTGGAGGTGAAGCGGGTGAAACCTGTCAAAGCCTCTGCATCAGCAAGTCTTTCTCCTAACAGTGCTAGGGGATCTCCAAACACTCCAAACATTGGAAACATCCCTAAGCACTCCAGCAGTCTCTTGGAGGCCAGATCCAGCCCAATTTTTCTAATCTGAGACCCCAAGTGCCAGTCTATAGAGTCTCAGCACCTTTACCAATAACCTCCCTATCCTTTTACCCCCTCTCTCAGAAAACTGAGTTCTACCCCATGCCTCCACCTGCATCAGGTCTCTGTCTCTCTGGTCCTCCTTTCAGGCTATGTCTCCTGGCATTTGGAAACATATGAGCAGCACCATCATGAATTCATCAAGGTTTCAGGACCTTTTCTTCCCACCTCTTTTCCTTCCCTCAACATCATAGGCCCTTAGCTTTGGCCTAATGACAGAGACGGCCCACCGTAGGAAGCTATGGGAGCTTGCGGGAGGCGGGGGGGGGGGGGGGGGGGGGGGGGGGGGGGGGGGGGGGGGGGGGGGGGAGGGGGGGGGGGTTGGGAGACCTGGGACCATCTGAGGAACATTGGATATAAAGTCAGCAGACCCAGGTTCAAATCTAGACCTGAATGCTTCCTGGCTGTATGATCATAGACAATTTACTTCCTCACTCTGGTTCTCATCCTAAGTTTCTTAATCAGTAAAACAGAAATGCTTATCTTTTTACTTCCTAGCTCACCAGGATAGTGTGAGGAAGGCAAATTGTAAAACTTAACCTGCTGTGTAAATGTGAATTGTTATTAATATTCTCAGGTGACCCAGAATCCTAAATCTCCCCTTCCCCACAATTTAAGCTTTGTTCCTCAAACAAAACATAACTCAAATAGACAGAGCGTTCAAGAGGTCAGGGGGTGGTTTTTATCCAGTGGTCCTGCCTCCCCCACATCTTCATTCCCAATTGCAGGGCACTCTAACCCTTGGGGTCAACTTCCCCTTCACATAAACCCACCCTAAGCCCAGAAATCTCTCACACCAGTGGAGCCTGCTCAAGCTCAGGGATTCCAAGACCCTAGCTGCTCCTCTGGGCTCTTGTCTTCCACTCCTCTGTGCCTTTGGCCTGCTCATCAACTTGTTCCTATAGCTCCCCCATTCCTCTTAAACTTGGCAGTTCTTACCACTGTCAACTGACAGGAAGACCACCTTACTGAGGCAGAACGAAGATATGCTGTTGACGACGATCCTCAGGGAAGGTGAGGTGAGTGGGGATCCTCATCTGGAGGGAAGGTGTCATTGGGCTCCTTTCGGAATAGTCTGGGAATGCACTGGGTTTGTACAGGAGGTGCTGGACTAGAAGAATCCTCTTAGGGCCCTCCTGCCCTAAGGCTTTAGCTATTCCCATTCCCACCCATCCCTGTCTCCCCTTGCCGCCAGGAATTCTGACCCATATAATATCTTGGGCAGGATATGAAGACAGAAAAGACGTCATTCAACCTGAGTATAATGGATGGGTTCATCTCAGAGTCTGCCAACCTGGTCTTGCTAAGAGTGATGGGCTGGCGACGGAAGGTTCCCCAAAATGCCAAATTCCTGACTCTTGATGCAGAAGGAAAGCTCTGCCACTCCACCTATGTGAGGGGGCTATGTAGCCTAGGAGGGAGCTGGGGGAAGGGCAGAGGAAAGGGTTTCTGGTGGACCAGGATCTGTCAGGGAAGAGAGGGATGAGTAATCCAGTGGTCCTGAGGGAGAGAGCTGCTACAGAATAGAGCACACTGGGTTAGAGACCAGGGGATTGGAGCTGGGCACCATTCACTGCATCCTCATCCCACCTTGGCTCCTCACTCATCGTCCTCCCTTGCGGCCATTCAGAAAGCCCTCACCAGGTCAGGAGAAAAGAAGAAGAGATTTAGATTGTTTGGGGAGGATTGAGGGGCGTACAAAGAAGGGTGGTATTGAGACAGGGTACGTGAGAAAGGGAGGACTAGGAAGGGGAGAAGAGGGTCAGACTGAGAGTGCCTGATCTCTGGCCTTCTTGCCTCTCCATCCCCACCTCCCTTAGGAGGCCCTGGGCTTCCAGACCATTCAGCTGGGCTCAGAGCAGGCTGAAGTGTTGGTGGTAGAACAGACCATGCATTCTAATGAAGACATCCCCATGACATGGCAGTACTACCTGTTACCAGATGGGTGAGCAAGTTTCCTGGGTGGAAGGTGGAGGATTATGGCTGATGGCCCATAATGGGTGAGAGGGTCTAGTGGTGAATATGGATGTAAGGGAGAGAAGGTGATGACTGCATGAAGGGGTGAATGGTGGGTATGGATGTGGGTGGTGGGGAGGCTGAATGTCAGAATTTCAGGGTTGGAAAGGACCTCAAATGTCAATAACTTGTATCTGAAATCTCTATATCACTGACAAGTGAAAATCCAGTCTTGGTCTTTACTTGAATACCTCCAATGACACGTTGGAAGCTACTGCTCCTGTGACAACCCATTTCATTTCCAGGATCATAGATTTAGAGCTCGGAAGGAACCTTAGAGGTCAGTTAATCCAATTCCCTCATCTTACAGAAAGGTAAAGAGGTCCAGAGTGGCCACTCCCCCGAGTTTTCTCTTTTTCCGGCTTAGACATCCATATTTCTTTCAATAGATCTTCATTTGGCATGGTCTATTTCCAGTCCCCTCACCATCCCTGTTGGAGTGGGTTCTCAACCCACTTCAGTTTGCCAACATCCTTGCTAAAATACAATGCTCAAAACTGAACATAATAGGCACAGATTCCTTAACAGTTTAGCCAATGCTTAGATTCTTTAAGAGTCTGGCCAATACGGTGGATTTTTAGAATCACAACCACCCTCTACCTGTGTTCCAATTAACCTTGTCTTTGGGTGAAAATAAATAAATAAATAAAAATTTAAAAATAATAAAAAATGAACATAATACTTCGTATTTAGTCTGACCAGAGGCAGAATAGAGAAATTCCTGCCCTGTTCGGGACACTATTCCCCTCTTAATGCAGTCTAAGATTCTCATTAGCTGTTTGGCCACTTCACCCTTCTAAGTTTTTTATTTCATTTTATTTTTTTTTCTCAATTACAGGTAAAGAAAAATTTTTAACATTCATTTTTTAAAATTTTGAGTTCCAAATTCTTCCCTCCCCTGTACCCTCCTTGAGAAGGCAAACAGTTTGATATAAATTATACATATACAGTCATGCAAAACATTTCCATATTAGCCAAGCTGCAAAAAAAAGCCAGACCAAAAACACAAGAATGATAAAGTGAAAAAGTATGCTTTAATCTGCATTCATATGCTATCAGTTCTTCCTCACACAGATTATTAATATTGGTCTTGCATTCCACTGAGACCCTAGACCTTTTTCACTGTTGCCTAGTTTACATGGTAGATACAGAGGTAAATGGGTACAGGTGATAGTTGACTACAGATGGTGATTAGTGAAGTTGAGAGTCAGTGGGAGATATGAATGACCTTGAGCCTGTTTGAGTAGTCTGGCTCAGGGTGGGTAGTGAATAGATATTCCTAATGACCAGGCCAGGAGAAAGGAGGGGAGAATTGGATATTTTCCCTTCCAAACCCCATTTTTGCCATTCTTAGTGTCTTATACAAACCCTCCTTTCCTTCTACCTTAGGCACTTGGCCAAGAGAATCCAGGTGGGATCCCCTTTCTGCTGCATCATCAACAAGATGCCCATAATGAGGGAGGAGGGTAAGTAGTGGGTCAAGTCAAGGAGGGGAACAATGGCCTGGAATTTTTCTAAGCCAAAATCAGGACACGAGCGTGGCTTGATAAAGGCTATTCCCTCTCCAAAGCCATGCTAAAAGCATATTTCCTGTTTTTGAAACTGGGACCAACCTATATAGTGTCCACATTTATGGAGTGACAGCCGGTGACCGAGGGGCTAGTTGGAAGAGGAAAGGTGGGGAAAACCTCCAGGGGCTTTCCAGAAAGGAATAGCATTTCCGTTCATTCCCCAAGTAAATAGTATCTGAGGCATCAGGTATTGAGAAAAGAAGAGAAAATTTTGAACCAGGCCTAGGTTTGAAATCTGGCTTTGCCACTTACTACCCATAAGACCTTGAGACAGGGACAGCCTCGTCTGAACTTCAGTTTCTGGATCTACTAACAATAATAATATCTAGCGTTTATATAGCATTTTAAGGTTTGCAAAGCGTTTCACGTGTTATTTCATTTGTTGTTCAGTCATCTCCAACTCTTCATGACCCCATTTGGGGTTTTCTTGGCAAAGATACTGGAGTGGTTTGCTATTTCCTTCTCCATCTTATTTTACAGATGAGGAAACTGAGGCAAACAGGGTTAAGTGACTTGCCCAGGGTCACACAGCTAGTGTCTGAGGGCAGATTTGAACTCAGGCCTTCCTGACTCTAGGCCCAGCAATCTATGCACTATGGCGTTACCTAGCTGCCCCTTATTATTATCTCTATTAGCGAGTCAGCTGGGTGGTACAATGGATCTCAGAGCACTGGGCCAGGAGTCAGGAAGACTTGAGTTCAGATATGGCCCCAGACACTTAATAGCTGTGTGACCCTGGGTAAATCACTTAACCTCTCTATGTCTCAGTTTTCCTCATCTGTAAAACGGGGCTAATAATAGCATTTAACTCCCAGAGTTGCGAAGGTCAAATGAGTGAACGTTTGCAAACTTTACAATGCTATGTCAATAGTAGCTGTTCTCACCATCATCATTATTATTGTTATCTGGGATCCTATAATTTGTAAATAAGGAGTTGGGACTGGATGATCTCTAAGGCCCCTTCTGCCTTGAAATCTGACACTGTTGGGGCTGCTGCAGCCAGTGGGGACAGCACACAGAATATACTCAGAGACCCTGAAATCAAGGTCAAAACTTGCTATGTAACGAGTCTCCTACATTCCCTATTCCTGCTTCTTTCTGAGTCCCATTGGGCCATACAAACTTCAGAGAGGATATGGAAGACTGAAAGGAAATTTCCAATTTTTTAATCTTGCCCTTCTCCTCTTCACCTCTTCCTCCCTCCCTGCCCAGATGAGTTTGATCCCAAACCGGTGTTTGAAAAGAAACCCCTGGATTGGGCAGAGGATGTTCAGCTCTTTGCCATGTTCCGAGACCGGAAGGTAAGAGAATCAGACAGTCAAGATGAATGATCCTGATGGGGCCCCCAGAGAGAAGGCTAGACAGAGGAGAGGCTCCAGGAACTGGGATTTCAAGAGCACTGACCCACTGTCAATGAGTCTATAAAAACATTTGACCCTCGTCCCAAGAGTGGGTTTTTAAGTTGGGGGGAAGGGAGGAAGAGTGATAGAACCAGGAGGAAAGAGTTAAGATCAACGTCAGCCCAGGATACAAAAGATAGGGAAGGGGAGGGCACAGTTTTTCCTTTAGGGAAAGGGGACAAAGGCAAACTTTGGAGACTTCTCACTTTGGCTCTGGATTTGAGTTTGGGTTCAAATCTAAGCTTTAACCACTTTACTGAATGACCTTTGGCAAATCATTTCGTTTCTGATGAGGGTCTTTTCCTCATCTCTAAAATGAGGTTGTACCAAAAAATTCCCAGGCTCTAAAATCCTCTGGTTCTTATGATCTCTGCCCAGGAAGAGCTCCAGGCCAGCCATACCACTTATATGCAGCATCACCCAGAGGCCCGGAACCTGATCTCTGACTTTTTACTCTTCCTGTTGCTCCGCCAGCCTTCTAATGTGGTAACCTTTGCTGCTGAGTATTTTGGTCCCTTTGCCCGGCGCCAGGACCCACCACCCCCCTTCCGGTCCTCCAACAGGCCCAGCCCCTTCAGAAGCCATCCCAGTTTCCCTGTGACATGTACTTTGCTAGAGGAGATGCCAGAGCAGTCATCAGAGAAGAAAACTGAAGAGTTTTCCTCATAGCCAAGGAGAGTCTTGAGTCCTGAATAGCCTAGGCATGAGGGAAGTAGGTAGATACCTCCAGGCAAAATACTCTAGGGCCAGAAGGACTGAAGGATCCCTGGGGCCTGAGAGCACAAGAAAGGGAAGGGGTGCGGGGCAGGGCAGGACTTAGCTGACATTTCCTCTAATATCAGGCCTCACTAGGAAGTTCTAAACAAGAATAAACAGGGGACTCTTTTTGGTGTCTCCCTGACTTCTAATGCTGTATGCCGAGTTTCTTGTGTGTTTGGCATGGGAAGCCAGTGTGGTGTAGTGGAAAGAATACTGGTTTTGGTGTCAGAGGACCTAGTGTTTGAATCCTCATTCTGTTACTTAATATCTCAGACAATGATGATGCAAAGTGCCTGGGAGTCCAACCCAAAAGGGGGAAAAAAGGCGCACATATTTAGTTAAACTTCTTTTAAGCTTGATATCTGTTTCCCTTAAGCCCTGGGCATATAATTAGGTTTAGGGTTATGTGTACATGATGGTTGCTATCACTTAATCTGTCTAGGAATGCAAGGTTTGGGGTATGGAGAAAAGCGATTTCCCCTTAGTTATTATTTCTGAAATTCAGGTCTGCCACCAGGGGAAATGTGAAACCTGGTAAATAGGGCCCATTCATTCAACAGTCATTTGTTAAGTACCTACAATGTGCAGAGTTCTGTAGGGGGTGGGGAATGGGAAGAACAAAAGTCACCGTCTATGCCTTGTGGTGAAAACTTATGGCCTCATAACTGCTGCTTTCCGAAAAGAATTGGAGGGGGTAGGTTACAACGGAGTAAGTTACAATGCATGATAACGCCTGTGACATATAAACAGTCGGCTTTTATGACTCCAATGCTGCATTCTGTAAGTACAGTAAGACAGCTTGTCACTGTATTAATTATCCAGCAAGGGAACGCAATATCTGAGTCACTTCTCAGGAGATGCTCTAGTTGACTTTAAGAGTTTCTTGTGCTGCCCTGAGACAGCTTTGCCAAAAGGCTGAAATACCCCCACTGGCCACTAGAGGGCACTGATCATGAAGACACTGCTCCCCTGCAATCAAGCCAGTGATACCCTCTCTCAGCTCACAAACTTCACATTCACAAATTCAAAGAAAGACTATGAGGCAGATTAAGTGCTATGTAAATGGTAGCTATTGTTATTATTATTATAACATAGTTTATTGAACATACTCCTTTATGGAGACATCTTTCTCCAGCCAACTCCTGAACCTCTTCTAGCTCACCTACCCAGATCTTTGGATGTGAGGGAGGCAGAGGTGATGGAGGTAGTGGAAAATTTATGGCCTCATACAACTGCAGCTTTTGGAAAAGAAACGGAGCGGGGGGGGTGGGCTTCTGCAACCCATCTCAGGATCTTGACATATAAGAAAGACAAAGTGAGAGAGATAATCAAAGAAATCAGTCTCTCCCACCCTGCTTACCCGTCCATCTCATTGGACTGAGAGAAGCCAATAATTGTAGTAACTTTGGCTTCTTTCTCTTTGAGGCTGTCACCTCCAGCCCTACTCCAGGATCAGAGTCACTCACAGCTCTGACTTCCTCAGCCACTGCCTCCTCAACCTTCTGGAAACCCAGAAGTAATGATAATGATAACTAGAATTAACAGCGCCTGGCACATAGTAGACAAACAAGTGTTTATTAATTGATTAATAATAGTGAGCAGTTATAGAGAGCTTTAAGGTTTGCAAAGCACTGCACATGTTAATCTCATTTGATGTGTCTGAATATACAAGGGCAGAAAGAGGAAACCAACTCTGGCTAGACATCGAAGATCAAATTCCCCTATTCTTACCAGGTGATTTTCCTGTCCCAGAGTGCCCTTGGAACAGAATTGTTTCACTATGTCCCTTTTTCCATCCTAGAAAGCATCAACCATTAAGTGCCTACTGCCAGGCACTGTGCTATGCCCTAGGAATATAAAAAGAGGCAAAAGACAGCCCCTCCTCTCAAGGAGCTTAGAATCTAAAGGGAGCAGAGCAGTTTCATTTCCAGGGGGGTGTCTCATCAATTCTGTTCCATCTGTCTCCTCCTGTGAACACTTCCTGAGCTCTTGACCCACCTGTACTACCACTGCCCCAAACCCTGCACAAAGATAAAAAGGCATTAAGAAACACCTTTTATGATAGCAAAGGAGTGGAAACAAAGTAGATGCCCATTGAAAGGCTAAACAATTTGTGGTACATGAATGTAACAGAAAACAAAGGAGCTATAAGAGAGAACAAATATGATGCAATAAAGATGGAACTATTTACGGAATCTGATGCCAAGTGAAGAAAACAGAATCAAGAAAACTATATCCTGACAACTACAGTGTAAACAGAAGGACCACAAAATAATGAAAAAATGAATGTTGCAAAATTACAAAGAACAAAGAAGAGATATGAAAGGACCCCCTCAACCCACCTCTTTGCAGAGGTGAGAGATTCACAGGTGTGGTGTATTGCACATATTTTCAAATGTTTTTGATGCATTCCTGTTTTGCTGTTATTATTTTCCCTTTTAAAAATATTATTTGCTACAATGGACAAATTTAAAAAATTAAAAAACTAAAAATTAAAAAAAATTATTTGTTATATACATACTATTTGCTCTCTTTTTTTGTTTTGTTTTTTCTTTCTTATGGTTCTCATGATTCCTCCCATTCATTCTAATTCTTCTATACAACATGACTAATATGAGAATACGTTGAATAAGAAAAGAGCCTATATTGGATTGCATGCTGTATTATGAAGGCAGAATTTATGATTTCAAAGAGAATCATATATATGTCTGAACGGTTCAGAACCACAGGATATAAGGAATTCTCTAAGTAGAAGTCAGAAGAATTAAAGCATTTATTCAGGCTCCAAAGTAATAGACCCATGAACCAGCCTCCCCATTTTGATATTTTGATCGAAAGCTTCCAGGCCCAATAAGTCTGCCTCACAAGAGTAACCAGAAGGCCACAGAAAAACATGATGGTATTAAATCAAATCATATTCATGCTTCCCCTCTCTAGTAGGAAGATTACCCACTGGCCTCAAGTCCTTGCTCGGCACTCCTCGGTCCACACATGGGTCGGGTCGGCTCTGCTTCCGTAGCTCCTGCTTCAGCTTTGGCTTTATCTTCAGCCTCGGCCCTGCAGCTGTCTCTGGCTCCAACAGAAAATCAGTCTTCAAGCTGTCTTCTCTCCTCCCATAGAGCCTTTGACGTCAGCAAGCATCGTCTGAATGACAAGAGCTTATTGGTTCTTGAGTTGGCCCCTCCCCTTAGGACCCTGGGAGGCTCACATCCACATAGATTAGGTCAACACCTAATAGGGCATGGCTCTGGAGTTAACACCTCCCCTCAGCCAGCCCCACCTTGGGCCCCACCTCAGTCATCAATCCACACCCACATAGGCTCCACACCCAACAGGACTCTGGGCCTGGGGCTTAGCACCCAGCAAGATTTAATGAAACACACTGAGCCACTCAAAGAAAACAAAGGCCATTTCGCTTACCAACACACATGCTATTTTGGGGAGGGGGAAGGGGAAAGAGGCGAAGAAAATTTAAAAGTTATGGAAGTGAATGTTGAAAACTAAAAATAAATAAATTAAAAAAAAATACATATCCACATATAACATCTTGAACCTCTTCCCGCTCCCCCTTCCTCATTCCATTTGGGCATGCGCGCGCGCACACACACATACACACACACAACTGAAATCTTTTCTCGTACAAGTATCTTTGTATGTGACATGTATGCCAATATCTACCATATATCAGAATGAGTGTCACAAACTAAGTATTCCAAGAGGTCAGAGGAGGATGGGGCCATTTCTGGTTTGGAGCGGGTTTTTGGTTTTTCTTTTTGGTGGGGGGGTAAGAAGAGTAACGAAGGAAGACTTCTGGGAAATGATATTGGAGCTAGGCTTTGGAAAAGGGTAATATTTCCATAGATGGAGATGGGAAGAAGCAATAGGGATAAAACTATCTGGACTGGAAGGCACAGGGTCTCTATCAGAATGATAGTTTCTCTTAGGATGGATAGTTGAAAAAAGGAGTATCACAGAACCTCCTACTTACTCAATAGTACTCAATTTACTTCAAAAAAAAAAAAAAGGAAGATTGTTACAAGGAAGGAAAGGTTCCAAGCCAGCCTACTGGCTGTGGCCCCAAAGGTAGGTAGAGCAGTAGGAAGACCTAAGTTCAAATCTAGCCTCAGACATTCACTAGCTATGTGACCCTGGGCAAGTCACTTACTCTCTCTTAGCTTCAGTTTCCTCATTTATCAAATGAGGGTAATAATTGCACCTAACCCCCCTCCCTCCGAATTTTTGTTAAGATAAAATGAGACATTTGTAAAGCATTTTGAAAGCTTTAAGGCTCTATATAAATGTTATCTATTATTATTATTGCTATTGACCCAGGTGAAGTCTTAACCTCTCAGTGCCCCTAGGAAAGTCTCAAAGACCATACATTGCAAAAACAGTTATCTGAAAGATGATTTTTAAAAGGCTAAATTAGTACCAGCTTAAAAAATCCTTAAGAAATGCATAAGGGCACCTTACCTTAAATTCTCATTCATTACTGCTCAATTTATAATACCAAACTACCTTGACTCTCCAAGTTAGAAATCTTTCAGGCTAATAAGCCTTGCCCCTTTACAGGTGGTTTTTGTTCAGTTGTGTCTTGTTCTTCATGACCCCATGGACCATAGCACATCAGGCCCTTCTGTCCTCCACTGTCTCCTGAAGACTGTCCAAGGTCATGTTCATTGCTTCCACGATACCATCTATCCACCTCATCCTCTGCTGTCCCTTTCTCCTTTTGCTTTCAATCTTTCCCAGCATGAGGGTCTTTTCCAATGAGTCTTGTCTTCTCATTATGTGACCAAAATATTTAAACTTCAGCTTTAGCATTTGACCTTCCAGTGAATAGTTGGAGTTAATTTCTTTAAGTATTGATTGATTTGATCTCCTTGCTGTCCATGGGACTCTCAAAAGTCTTCTTTAGTGTGACAATTTGAAAGTATTGATTCTATGATATTCAGCTTTCCTCCAACTCTCAAAGCTACATATCACTACTGGAAAAACCATAGCTTTGACTATATGGACCTTTTCTGGCAATGTAATGTTTCTGCTCTTATCAGAGCAAGTCCTCAATTTGCCTCTTACAGTACAACACCATAAATATCTTCTATTGCAGGTCACTGTCCTAGGTGCTGGGGAATATATAATGCAAATAATTATGAGAGGACTTTACAATGACACCAATAGAGGGAGCTATAATGAATGATATTCTATTTAGTGTTCTCAATGATATAGTTGTCCTGGGGGGATGGGGCGGGGGGGGGGGGGGGGGGGGGGGGGGGGGGGAAGGGACTGTCTTCCAAATGGACAACTTGGAACTTCTTGAGTTACCCAACTCTGCCTTTATTTTTTTCTTGTCATTTTCCACCTCTGCTAGGGTTTGCCAGTTATTGGTTCCACTCTCATCCCTTTTGAAACATTTTCTAGATCCAACTCACTCAAGTCAACCCTGACCAGAGTTGTAATTAAAAAAAAAAAATCCTCTTAATTTTTAGCATGCCCCTGGTTCGGGTAAATAATTTCTAGCTCTACATACCTCAAATGCAAAGGAGCTGGTTAAACTTTGGTGAGGAGACTCTTCCCATAACTGATCCCATGCAAATCATTGGGGCTGGCCTGCATGCAACAGGACTGGTGACCTTTGTTCTATTTCCTTGTCCTTGTTTTGCATTCAGGCCAGCCACAAAATTGCTGCTCTCCCAATAAGTATATTAGAGAGTCCTTCCAGTGTTAGGTCTGAGGAAGAGGGTTGGGAGGAAATCAGGGAACAGCTCTTTAAGGGACTGGCTTTTGAGTTGGGTTGTATAAGTAGGTAGGAAATCAGCAGGTAAAGAGGAGGGAGAGCCAAGAGGAATAGTAGGAATATAAACAAAATGAAGTGAAAGCAAATGTAATTGTAAAATGCTAAAGCATTTTGGCAAACACAATGCTTGCCAAAGCCCTGTCTTAGCAAGACAAGTAGTCTAGTTTGGCTGAAGATAAGATAAGGCTTGGAAGATAGGGAGGCATTAGACTGTGGAGGACTTTGAATGCCAGGTAAAGGAATCTGATCTTTACTGTCATTGCAATGAGCCACTGAATATGTTTTAGCAGAGGCTGGCACCAGGGTATGAAGGAGGCTTGGAGGCAAGTAAGACCTCTATAGAAGATATTTAAAGTAGCTAGCATTTATATAACACTTTATGAATGTTATCTCATTTGGTCCTCACAATGACACTGTGAAGTAGGTGCTATTATACCTATTTGACAGATGAAAAAATGAGGCTGAGAGAGGTTGTGACTTGCCCCATATCACGCAGCTCATGTCTGATGAAGGATTCTGAACTCAGGACCTTCTAGACTCCAAGTCCAGTACTCTATCCACTATGGTACCCAATCACCTAATAAAATAGGCAGGTGGAAATGGAGCAGGCAGGTGGGAATAGAGGTCTATACTGCAGTAGTGGGATCAAAAATAGGGAAAAGGAAATGTGCAGGAAATGTTTTCAAGGTTAATACATAGGACATGGTAACTGATCGGGTATGAAAGGCTGGAGGAGTGAAGAGTCAAAGATAACCCCTAAGTTGGCTGCTCAGTGTCTCATAGCGAACCCTGTGGAACAGTTCCTTCTGGGTCAGGATGGAAAATCCCTTTTTTGTCCTCTCTTGGTGGCTGAAGTCCCAAAGAACTTGGGATCAGGAATGATGCTGAGTTTCTTATAATTGTCCTTCCCCTAAGCAGAAAGAGATTACTCTTAGAAACCACTCTGTAGGTATTCAAGAAATGGCAAACCACTCCAGTGTCTTTGCCAAGGAAACCCCAAATGGGGTCATGAAGAGTTAGATGTGAATGAAATGACTGAATGACAATAATAAAAAGGATACTCAGGCCTCTTTCCTCTCTTTTATCAATATTCAACTAACATTAAAGGATGGTTCCCTGGAAAAGGGAGGCAGAGAAGAAGTACGTTAGGGAGTGCAAGTGCTATAAAAAGAAATATAAAAATAATATTAATAATATATTATAATAATAAACAACATAAATAAATAAAAGAAAAGAAATAATATAAAAAACAAAAGAAATTAATTTTGTTGAAAAATGCTCAATTAATGCTGAATTCCTTTCTGTCGGCCCTGCAGTTTTTACGACCTGACTTTGTTATGTCTAGAAATTGTTCTATCTCTTTAAAGTGGCCAGGCCCCTTTTCTTCTGGAAAAACCTACTTTAAATTTGTTTTTAACATGGTCCTGATTTATTTCTATTTAAATTAATTTTTAAAGTTTTATTGATACCATTTGTTTTTTACACCCCTATCATTTCTGAAATACTGTCTTGATGTCTCCCATTGAATCCTTCCTATTGTAACATGTAAGAAGATAAGCAAAACCAGCATTCAATGTTGTCATCCCCCCATCTCTCCACTGAGAGGAGAGAGTCAGTTGATACTGAATAGAGATTTCCTTTCCCATCTTACCCTACCTTGCAACTAACATTTTAGAAATAGAGAGTAAAATTGTTGGGGAGTAGTTATTTCAAGTCATAGGTGGGAAGGTAGGTAGGGGAGAGCTTAAGGACAGAGGTCCAAGTAGAGAAAAAGAGTAAGTAAGAATGCTTGTTCTTTCTTCAGTGGAAGGATCTTTCTTGCTCCTCTCTCTTGTTCATATTGAGGGTAGTTTAAATCTCATTTGCTTTGACCTTGGCTCTCAGATTACCTCCAGAGATAGAGATGTGCACTTCTCTGGGACTAAATCAAAGTGGGCCTCTCAGAGGAAAAGGCTTCAGAGTGCAAGGCAAATGACGAAAAGGATAAACATTTATTCAGTGCTTACTGTATGGTAGATACCTGAAAGGGGAGGGAGAGGGTGCAGTGGTAAATGCTTGGCAATTGGCTCTCTGCAAAAAAAATAAAAATAAATTAACATTTTCTCCATTACTTTATTAAGTCTAGACAAACAGCAAAAACATAAATCAAGCTGCAAGCTGTGATCTGTAGCCACTGGCCAATTTACAAGGTGTAAATGCTCATACTGAAAATTTGACCTGATTCAGCCCTAGGTAATGGGAATGCAAATATAGACATTAAACAGTCCCTTCCTTCAAGGAATGTAGATTCTACACATATATGTAACTATGTAAATCCTATACATATATGTAACTACAAGTATAACAGTCCTTGTGGGCTACTACTTAACTTGGTACCCATAGCCACAGGTTGGGTCCCCAGAAGGTGACTGCTACCTGGGGTTCAAGGTTGTACACTGTGGCCATTCTTTTAAAATTATAGCTCACAAGCCCCCACTGGTGTGTTTTCTAATTAACAATCAGCTAGTAGACAAAGTCAACTCCTATCAAAGGCATTCACTGATATGGCATATTGACAACAGTAGTTACAAAACACACACCTAAAACCTGGTGTGTACCCTCCCACAAATACACACAATGTCTGCAAGAAGACTGGTAGAAACTTGAGTACTATGGTGATGAGGCTCACACATGAAGCCAAGACAGCCCACAACTCCAGGGCCTTTTTCTCTTATAGTATCATAGATTTAGATCTGAAAAGAATTTTAGAGGTCATCAAGTCCTATCCTCTCAGTTTACAAATGAAAAAGTTAAGGTACAGAGAGGTTAAGTGACTTGCTTAGAGCCACACATCTAGAAAGTATCTGAGGCACATTTGAATTCAGGTCTTCCTGACTCCAAGTCAAACATCCTATTCAAATCAAGGTGGCAAAAATTTATTACACTTTACAGTGGGCAAGAGTTCTTAGGGAACCTGCAGCCTTACAGAGGTTCAGGGAGAGTTTATATACAAGATTTGGGGGTGAAACATGTCAATTAGGTGTTTTGGGGTAGGATTAGGGAGTAGTTAAGGGGTAGTCAGTTCTTAAAGGAACATGTACTTGTTGTATCTACCCCGCAGGTATCTTACCCAGAGTTCACTGGGAAATAGCCCAAGGGGGGTGCTACCTGGGGGTGTGGTTTTGACTGTGAAACATCACTAAGTCAACTAACAGTCAGGGTTGACTAGAAACATCCAGGTGACTCTCATCAAATGTCTTGTTAGACAAGATGAATGTAAGGGAGTATACATTTGACTATGTCTAGGATACATATCAGTAAGCTCAATAAGTAGTAAGTGTCATTATGGCCCAGTGCACAGGCAATTAGCATACACAGGGAGTCCAATAAATTCTATAGGTGCAGCTGGCCACAGTATCAGGAGGAGAGATAAGTGTTTTGCTAAGGCATGCTGCCCTTGAACTGGAGAGGAACTGTCTGAGACAGTATTTTGAGGCTAGGGAGAGATGTGATTTTAGAAGTAGATGTGGTTTTGGAATTGGAGTCCAGGCACAGGCACCCAAGCACCCCATCATTATGAACTAGGCAATTTCTAAGGTCCTCCGACTAAGTTTTATGAAATACATTAAAGGTGAAATAGGCAAAGCTTGGGAAGCTAAGCATTCTATCTAACTCTGTTTCCATGGGAAACATAGGCAGGTGACTTACAGAAGCACTTTCGGAGCACAGGTATTTGTAAGCTGAATATAGTCTGCACAAGATATTAATCTGTCAATCTATATACATATTTATCTATTTCTCTCTGTGTGGAAGGAGCTGTGTTAATCACTTTAGAACTTGTAAGGAGAATGCAAAGGTGTAGAAAACATTTCCTTTCCATCCCAAGGTCTCCAACCTCTCCCAAGAGACCAAGACACTGATGGGGAAATTGTGTGCATACCTCACAGGAAGGAGACAATGACAGACATTCTCTTGAGTAAAACATTGCACAGTCATGTCCAGTGATGCTTCCTGTCCTCCTGCTTGGTCCCTAAGTTCCTCCCTCTTACCAATCTCAGCCACTTTGCCTCTCAACCCAGCAGCCTACCCTCCTCCTTCACCTAAGAACTAGTTCTCCCCACCCACTCAGCTCCAATCTACCCTTGCTCCTGATCCTTCTGCCCCAAGATGAAGAAAAGCCAAATCTACTCCACCTTCCTGCCCCACACCTCCTGCCATTCCTACCCACCCCAGTTTGCACCATCCCAGACTAGTCTGCTGGTTCCCAGAATTTGGGGAGTTAAAGATGGGGGGAGTGTCCAGAGGTTTAGACATTAAATCTAAAAGGAAGCGGAATGAGTTGACCCAAGAGGGGAGGAAGATGGGATGGTGCCTAGGCAATTTTAGAAGATCATAGAAAGATGGTTCTTTGAAAAGACTAACAAAATGGATAAACATCTAGCCAACCTAATTAAAAAGAAGACAGCAGCTAAATGCAGATTGAAGCACACTTCAAAAAAAAAAACTTTATTCTTGGGGATTTTCTGTCTGCATTTTTCAACATGGCTGATATGGAAACGTTTTGCATGACTGCGCATGTACAATCTATGTTTAACTCTGTTCTTTCTGAAAGAGGGAAGAGGGGAAAGAAGGAACTCAAAAATTTTTTAAATGAATATTAAAATTTTTTGTTTACATGTCATTGAGAAAAATTTAATGTAAAAATAAAAAGACAGTTGTTACTGAAAAAAGAGCAGAAAATCAAATCAGCAAAATAGCAAATGAGCAAGGTGAAATCACATCAAAACCAAAAGAAACAATAGGAATGATCAGAACTTACCATGCACAGTTATATGCCCATAAAATGGAGACCACAAAAAATTAAATTAAATAAAGGACCACTTTCAAAAATCCCCAAACTAACAGAATACTCAGTAGAGATCTCAGATAATCCAGTCTCAGAAGAGGGGTAGAACTAACTAAAGGAGCTATCAAAGAAAAATTTCCTGGCCTTGATTCACAAGCTAATTCTATCAAGCTTTGAAAGAACAATTAATAAGGGGCAGGTAGGTGGCGAAATGAATAGAGTATGGGTGCTGGAGTCAGGAGGACCTGAATTCAAATTTGATCTCAGACACTTACTAGCTGTGTCCCCCTGGGCAAGTGACTTAACCCCGATTGCCACTAAAACCAAAAATAAATAAATAAAAGAACAATTAATAGCAATACTGCACAAGTTATTGTGGGAAAAAAGCACCTTACCAAACTCCCTTTATGAGACAAATACAGTCTCAACACTTAAGCCAGGGAAGAATAAATCAAAGAAAGAAAACCATAGACCAGTATCATTCATGAATATCTATTCAATTTTTTTTTAAATAAAATCCTGTCAAACTACAGCAATTTATCCAAAATATCATTCTTTATTAACAAGCTTGATTTATACTAGGAGTGCAAAGATAGTTTGACGTTAGGAAAACGATGTACATAACCAACAATTGATTTTACATTCGCAAAGGTGATTTCACTTTTGCAACGTCTCTTGAATCTCTCTTCTGTCCTGTGACATTGTCATCGCTCTAGCGCAGAGCCTTATCACTTCATGCCTGGACCGTTGTAATAGCCTGCTGGTGGGTCTGCCTGCTTCAAATCTCTCCCCACTCCAATCCATTTTCCATTTAGTCACCAAAGTGATTTTCCCAAAGCTCAGATCTGAGCATGTCGCCCCCTACTCAATAAACTCCAGTGGTTCCCTATTGCCTCCAGGATCAAATACGAAATCCTGATTCCCATTCAAGGTCCTTTATAGCCTCTTCCTGACTCCCTCCTTTCCTGTCTTTTGACACTCTCTGATGTATGTATACACTTTCACTCAGTGACACTGCTGTCCTTGTATTTCTCAAGCAAGATCCTCCATTTCCCAACCATGACCATTTTCTTTGGCTGTGGGCCATGTCTGAAATACTGTCTCCATTTATCACAACCTCCTGACTTCCTTTAAGTCCTAACTAAAATCTCATCTTTTACAGGAAGCCTTTCTCAATTCTTCTTAATTCTAGTGCCTTTCCTCTATTAATTATTTCCTATTTATCCTGTGTATAGCTCACTGTGTAACTATTCATTTGTTTGTTGTCTCCCTCATCAGATTGTGAACTGCTTGAGGTCAGGGACTTTTACTTAGCACAGTGCCTGGCACATAGTAGGACCTTAATACATGCTATTAACTGACTAATCACATTAAAAACAAACAAAAAAAACTGACATCAAAGAATTTATAAGATAGAATACAGCTGCAAGGGATTTTAGATATTATCTAGTCCAATCTACTCATTTGACAGATAAGGAAACCGAGGACCAAAAGGGGAAAGACCTTGTTCAAGGTGCAGCTAGTTAACAGTAGCAAAAACAAAAATAGACATTTTATGTATTTTTTAACTCTGGGTCCATTTTTTCCTTCTGAGAATAGGAAGACACAATTCATCCAAATGAGAAGAGGAGTAGGAATTATGGAGGGGGACAGTAAAGGGAGCAGAACAGAGAAAGGAAGACAGATGTGGGATCAGGAACAAGATTTCGGGGAGTTAGACTTGGATGTATCCATGACCTTTTGCCATGCACACCCTCCACTCCCACCACATGGGGAGGATGGATCTATGACAATTCCCCCAATACCCCTCTCCCTACCAGAGTGGTAGGCAGGATATAATTCAAGATCTGGAGTCAGGAAAACCTGAGTTCAAATCCAGCCTCTGACAATTATTAACTCTGTGACCCTGTGCAAGTAGATTAATCTCTGTCTACCTCAGTTTTCTTATATGTGAAATGAGTATAATAATAACAGCACCTACCTTCCAGAGTTGTTTTAAGGATAAAATTAGATAATATTCATAAAGCCCTTCCTAAATCTTAAAGCATTATAGAAATGTTAGCCATTATCATTATTATTATTATTGGGTAGGATTATCAAAGACCAAAACTAAAAAAAAAAAAGTGGCCATAGCAGGACATATCAGTAGAAAGCAATAATAATAATAAATATAATAAAATTAAAAATAATAATAAATAGAGTGGTAGATCAGTGGAATAGATTAAATACACAATATACAGTAGTAAGTGACCATAGTAATTTCATGTTCGATAAATCCCCAAACCCAAGCTTTTGGGACAAGCACTCACTATTTGACAAAAGTTCTGGGAAAACTGGAAAACAATATGGCAGAAACAAGGTAGAGGCCAGCATCTTACACTGGATAGCAAGATGAGGTCAAAATCGGTACATGATTTAGACAGAAAAAGTGACACCATAAGCAAATTAGGGGAGCATGGAACAGTTTACCCATCAGATATATTGATAAGGAAAGAATTTATGATCGAACAAGAGATAGAGAACATTACGAGCTATAAATTGGTTAATTTTGTTTATATTAAATTAAAAAGCTTTCACCCAGACAAAACCAAATGCAACCAAGATTAGAAGGAAAGTAGAAAGCTGGGGAGCCATCTTTGCAACAAAGTATCTCTGATAAAGGCCTTATTTCTCAAATATATAGAAAACTGAGTCAAATTTATAAAAATACAAGTCATTCCTCAAAAGATATGAATGGGCAGTTTTCAAATGAAGTAATCGAAGCTATCTATAGTGATATGAAAAAATGCTCTAAATCACTATCAATTAGAGAAATGCAAATTAAAAGAACTGTGAAATATTACCTCATACCTATTAGATTGGCTAATACGACAAAAAAAGGAAAATTATGAGCGTTGGAGGGCATGTGGGAAAACTTGGATATAATGCACAGTTGGTGAAGCTGTAAAGTGATCCAACCATTCTGGAGAACAGTTTGGAACTATGCCCAGAGGGCAACCAAACTGTGCATACCCTTTGATCCAGCAATACCACTACTAGGTTTGTATCCCAAAGAGATTTTTAAAAGGGTGGGAGAAGGACCTATTTATAAAAAAAATATTTCTAGCAGCTCTCTTAGTGGTCAAAAAGAATTGGAGATCAAGGAGCTATCAATTGGAGAATGGCTGAACATGTCGTGGAATATCACTGTAATGGAATACTATTGTGTATAAGAGTTGGATGCTCTCAGAAAAACCTAGAAAGATTTACATGAAGAGATGCAAAGTGAAGTATGCAAAACTAGGAAAACATTGTAAACAGTAACGGCAAAATTCTATAATGCTCAGTTGTGAATGACTTAGCCATTTTCAGCAATACAGTGATCTAAGAGGATCATTGGGAGCCAAAAGATTCATGATGAAAAATGCTGTTCATCTCCAGGGAAAGAACTGATGGAGTCTGAATACAGATTGAAGCAAACTACTTTTCACTTTAAAAATTTTTTTGTGGTCTTTTTTAGTCTGTGTTTTCTTTCATAACATAACTAATATGGAAATGTGTTCTGCATGATTGCACATGTGTAACCTATGTCAAATTGCTTACCACCTCAGGGAGGGGGAAGGGAAGGGAGGGAGAGGAGAGAATTTGGAAATCGAAATTCTAAAATGCGAATGTTAAAATTGTTTTTAAATGTAATTGGGAAAAATACATTATTATTCTTTTTAAGTACTGCCCCAAAAAAGCAACTGGCACTAATGATGCTTTACCTTAATGGATTAATACTTCTCTCAGGAGTATTTACATTTTAAAAGATTTAAGAATAGAGCCAAAGGAATAGAACTCCTAGGGAGTGAGCTTCTAGCCAGAGAGACCCAAGGGCATACTTTTTTAAAGGGGAGAGGAGAATGGAGGAGTTTGGGAATAGAAGGGTGGAGAGGAAGAGGGCCTTAAACCAAAAATCAAACTCTGGGAAGAAGCTGCCTCCTGTGTCTGTTTTAGGTGGGATCTTTAAAGATAATCTTTAAGGTCTTATGCAGCTTTAGTGAATGAATGAAAAAGCATTTATTGAATACTTACTGTACTAAGAGCTAGGGGTACAAATACAAGTAAACAAGATAGTCTTTGTCTTCAGGAAACATTTTAAAATTTTATTTTTTTTAATTACCAAAAGTCTATTTTCTTTTTCTCTCCCAACTGGGGAAAAATATATATGGGCAAGCAAAACAAATTTCCCATCAGCCATGTCCAAAAAATATTCCTTTTTGTACTTTGAATCCTTTACTTTTCTTTCTGGAGGTGTGTATCCTAGAACAAGGGGTGGAGTGTGTTGTTAAGCAAAATTGTCTCATTAGCATGGCTTTTGTTTCTTTTGAGTGGAAGAACTTTCAGCTGTTAAGTGCTAAGCCCCAGGCCCAGGGCCCTGTCAGGTGTGAAACCTGTGT
>CM053626.1:51757886-51796958 GCA_028646595.1 Phalanger gymnotis | reverse complement strand
TGGGCTTTCTGGGCCTGGAGTCTTTTTGTCAAGATGTTGGAATGGGGAGGCTGGTTCAAGTTTTTGCTGCGGTGGGGCCTAAATAAATTTCTTGTTGTTTTCTCCTTAGAGAATCTCTCATACCTTGCGATTTCGGACCATTCCAACATATACATGATTATATTTGAGATCATAAATTCGGCCTTCCTACTACAAGGTGGTGAGCATACTTCATCCACTGTTGGTCCTCTGTACTCATAGTTTGTTACTGAGTTAGAGTTTTTGTCTTTGAAAGTTGTTTACCCTTACAAAGTCGTTATTGTATAAATCGTTTTTCTGGTTCTTGAATTTAGGGGAAGATGACATTTGTAGGGGAGTGGTGGCCAGAGAAAGGTGTTCTGGACTGGGAAGGCAGGTGGAGTTGGAAAGTAAATGATTGACATGTCCTTTCCAGGAATGGTAGTGTGGATTCTTTACTTTTCTCAGAGCTAGAGATAGGAAGGCAGAGTCAAGGGTACCCTCCAGGCAGCATTCAATGATGGTGGCCAATAGTCCATCTGAGGTAAGATATATGGGGAATCTCACTAAAATGAATCCAAGGTCACAGGGGTGGGGCCTTGAACCCCACTTGGAGGTGGAGGCTGGAGAGGAGGAGACTAGGAAGTATCTTCCTCAAATTTTATAAATACCACATCACTTCTTTGTTATTTTGAGAAATCCCCCTCTCTTCTGGTCCTACTCCCAACTCCATACACATTTTCCGATAAAGAATTCCAAGTGGAAGAGAAAGGGGCAGAGGCAGATGGAAAATGTGCCAGTGACTGCTCTGTGAACCCTCTCTCCTGGGTCCATGTCTTTACCCTCCTCCTCTCCTCAGTATAGACTTATTGGATATAGCACTGGAGGAAGTCACCTAGCTCTAGTCCCTTTTACAAGTAAGGAGACTGAGTTCCAGAATGGTTGTGACTTACCCATGGTCACACAACAAGTTGGTGATGGAATGGGAAAGAGGACCAAGGTCTCACTGGGTGAGGAGTCAGGAAACCTGAGTTCTCACCCTGACAGTGTCACAAATTTGCTTCATGACTAAGGGGCTCACTATTTCCTTCCTCTTTAAGCACTCAGTTTTCTTCTTTCCCAAATGGGAGGAAAGTGAGTGAGTCCCATGATTTTAAATAGTTGCCAAATACAGGAAATCTATCTTAAAGCAGAACTAACTTGGGAAATGGAGGGAAAGGTGTTAAAAAGAGAGCAAAGTATTTTGGTCCTAGAGAACAAATGTTGAACCATATTCCCTTTCTCTTTGTGGAGATGATGGGGGAGGAGGCAATGATATCACAAATGCATCCGAAGGACTGGCTTGGCTGGGGGCTGATTTTGCTTAATTGCTTTTATTATAGGCATGGTGATGTGCAGGTGTAGAGGGAAAGAGGAGAACATATATCCAGAAAGGACTGGAGTTTTTAAAAAGTTAACAATACAATTTTTTTTTAGAAAATTGCTATTTGTTACAAGGGATGGCTTGGTGGGCAGGTGAGGAAAAGGAGTATATTCAGAAATGAAGGTAAAGTGGAAATAAAAGGGTAATGAGAAAAAGAGGGAGGGAGGAAGGGAGGGAGAGAGAGACAGAGAGACAGAGACAGACAGAGACAGAGAGAGAGAGAAAGAGAGAGAAAGAGAAGAAAAGAGAGAGAAAGAAAGAGACAGAGAGACAGAGGCAGAGAGACAGAGACACAGAGAGACAGACAGAGAGAGTACTATTGTGCTATAAGAAATGATAAAGGGGACAGTTTCAGAGAAACCTGGGAATACTTGTATGAACTGATGCAGAGTTCAGTACACAGAACCAGAACAGTTTATATAATAGCAATGTAAAGACAAATAACTTTGAAAGACTTCAGAACTCTGGTCAATGCAATAACCAGCCAAGATTCTAGAGGACCAATGATGAAGCTTTTGACAGGGGTCATGAACTCAGGGTGCAGACTGAGACATATTTTGGGGACATGGTCAAAGTGAGAATTTGTTTAGCTCGATTATGCATAATTGTTACAAACGTTCCCCCACCCCCACAAAGGGGAACTAGTGAAAGAGAGAGAAAATAGAATTTTGTTCATTAAACAAAATTCAATTCAATTTAAAAAGGAAAAGAGAAATAGAGAAAATAAAGGAAAAGAAAAGAAAGAACGGAAAAGAAAGGAAGAAAGAAAGAAGGGAAAGGAGGAAGAAGAGGAGAGAAAACGGAAGGAATAAAGAAAAAAGGAAAGAAAAGGAACAGAACAAAGGTGAAATAACCTAGCCTCTGGTGCTAAGTTAAGGGCCCAGAAAAAAAACCAACAATAGAGAAAATATGCACCTACTTCTCCAAATGCCCCTGCTATCATAAAGGAGTGTGCAATGGAATATCCTTCCTGAAATACCTAGTTACAGCTCTGGAATAAAGGTTGTAGTGGATGGGAGACTGGCCTGAAAAATTCTACATGAGTGACCACTCTGGTTTCCTCTCCAGGGGAAGTCACTTCTGCCTTTTTGTCATTTCACAATGTGCGTACGTATATTCAGAGTGATGATGTAAAAAAATTGTTGGGAGCCAACCAACTCTTGATCAGGGTGAGTACAAAGAGGAGGTACGGGCACACAGGCACACACCACATCAGTTGCCTGTAGAGCCAAGGAGTTGGTTGGACGTGCCTGGGACCCGGAACCTACCTGACATGGAGAGGACGGTGTCAATTGGTTTCCCGGTGAATGGTGAGTGTCCTGCTGCCACTGATCTTAGGGCTTGCAGAACCTCTGTCCTAGGCCCATGGCCATGGGGGCAGGGTTACCTGAAGGGATAGAAGGATGGGACCAGGGGAAGATAAGAAGCATCAAAGGATTCTTGTTGGTTCCTGGTGAATCTTACCTGAGCCCCTTATGCCTCGTGAATCGCTGGACCAAGCATTGTTCAGTTGTGTCTGACTCTTCACGACCCCAGGGATACCAGGCCTTTCTGTCCTCCACTATCTCTCCATGTCTTCTGGTCCAGGATCAATTTCTAAAAACAAGACTAGGGACTATTTCTTTGGAACTCAGAAGAATTCACTTTCTTTTCTGTTTTGTCCTATTTTCCTATGTAACTAATAAACTCTAGAGGAAAGAGGGCAAGAATTCTGTTTTATTCTTAACTCTCAGGATGGGGCGGGGGCACATAAGGCTCTGGCCTCAAGTCATTCTGGGGTCTCATCTCTCCCCTTATAGCTCTACACCCTTCCTAATGCCTTGTCCCTGTTGAGGGGACTCCTCTGTGGTGCTAAATTAGAGGATGTGGTATATGGGGTGACAGGCACAAAGATTAAAGGGACAAACTTTGAGTTTGAGGATCCAGTATGTTGGGAAATTCCTGATCCTTCATGCATTCATCATGGGCACATAATGTCCCCTTATCTGTGGCCTGACCTCCTAAGTACAGTTACATAACTAGCTGGGGAGTTCTACGCCTCAGTTTCTCCACTCTTTTAGGTATGGACAATCAAAAGAGGCAAGGCTATATTTGCATGTGGGGGAGGTCACTTCGGCGCCTGGGGAGATGTGTGTGTGGTGGGGAGGGGGTGATGCTTAGAAAAGAAGATGGAGAGACTGACTTTAAAATACTTTCCTCAATCATGATACCTGTTTCCTGATTCCTGTCAGATAACAAGGACCGTAGGCATTCAAGTCAAAGGAGCTATGGTTCCATCAGCTCCGCATACACACCAGGGCTGCACCAAGAAATTCCGAAGTCAACCTACTTAAATGAGAAGATCCCAATTCCTGACACAAAACCAGTAGGTTCCTGGGAGCTGTTGGGCATAGTGGTGGAGATAGGGAGGCAGTACTCACTCACCGTGTATCATGTAATTAAATGAAGTCACTTAGGACCAAGTCATTTTTACAATCTTCTGATCATGGCACATCTTCTGACCTGGAATATAGTAGGCACTTAATAAATGGTTATTGACTGATTGCCTATTAGGATATGCTAGCATCAAAGTTCCCAAACGAATTGAGGAAAGCTTTTCTCCTTCCAGTTTTGGAATCATAGAATGGGAATGGACTCGGTTTTGGAATCATAGAATGGGAATGGGCCATAAAAATCATTTCAATCAGGGATTCTTTTTTTTTTTTGGATGGGGGGAAGGCAGAGCAATTGGGGTTAAGTGACTTGCCCGAGGTCACACAGCTAGTAAGTGTGTCAAGCGTCTGTTGAACTCAGGTCCTCCTGACTCCAGGGCAGATGCTCTACTCACTACGCCACCTAGCTGCCCCTAGATCAGGGTTTCTTGGTAGTTGTTGATGTCTAAGACCCCTCTGACAGTCTGGTAAAGCCCATCATCCCTGCTCAGAATATGATTTTTAAATGCATGAAATAAAATGCATAGAATTGCAAAGGAAACCAAGAATGTCAAAATACCTTTATCAGAATATAATATTTAAAAAATACAAGTTCATGGACTCCAAGTTAAGACCCCCTGACCTAATCTAGTTCTTCCATCCTTACCAATGTGAGAAATGAGCATCAGAGAGTGAAAGCAGCTGGTCAAATGTCACACAGGGAGAAGTAAGGCTGGAATTCAAGCCCATGTTTTCTGACTCCGAAACCATAGTTCTTCCCACACAAAACCTCACAGAGGTTGTGTGACCTGAGGTTGCCCAGAGAGTAATTACTCTCACTACCTTCCTCTTGTCCAGTTCTCCTCAGGGAGACAGAGCCCTGGGTAACATAAATGGAAACTGGGTTTTGGAGATGACAGGAGAGGTTGAAGGCAGAAATGATTTCATGCCTCAGTTTCCCCTGCTGTTAGCAGCTGGGAAGATGAATTACATGGTGAAATCAGCCCTGGGAGTGTAAGGGAAGTAGCATAAGAAAAGGAGTAGCGGTAGAGGGAGATGGAGTAGGATCGAGCAATGGCATGGTGGTTACCCCAAGCCTCAGTTTCCTCAATTGTAAAATGGAGATTAACTACTTTTACTTCCTTCCTTAGAGGCAACTACAGTGTCTGCCATCAGGAAGACCTGAGTTCAAATCTAACCTCAGCTGTATGACCCTGGAACAAGTCAATTAAACTTAGTCTGCCTCAGTTTCCTTAACTGTAAAATGGAGAGCACAATACCACCTACTTCCAGGGTTGTTGCAAAGATATTTGTTAAGGGCTTAGTACAGTGAGTGTGCTAAGTAGGTGATTAATCAATAGTTGTTCCCTTCCTTTCCTGCCTCACAGAGTAAAATGCAGACAATGATAACTGGCATTTCTAAACCTAAGATTTACAAAGCACCTGACACAGATTATTCCATTTGACCTCCACAACAGCCCTCTGAGGGCATGCATTATCAGTCCTATTTTACAGCTGAGCAGATTGAGGTGCAGAGAAGTTAAAGCACCAACCCCTGGGGAGGGGAAGTAACTATGATACTGTTCGCATCCAAGACAGAACCACAATTTTTTCATTGCATGAAAGTGCTTCACTCTTAAGGGAAGTGAAACATAAATTGTAAAGACATAGACAAATGTGAGCTGTTGTTATTATTATTTTAGCAGGATAAGATGGGAAGGAAAAAAGAGGAAATCCTGGAGATGCCCATTTCCACTTCTGTAAGATATAAGTAGCACTAGGGGTCCAAGAAAAGTTCCTTCATAGGGACAGATGTGTTTTGTCAGGGAGTTTTGTTGACTCAGATGTGATGGGCAGGACAGGGACCACATGATGAGATGAAATGTCCCACCAGTGACTCAGCAAATCCTAACACCGATCTGCTGACAAGGCCTCTCGCCCTCATCGCCTCCCCTTGCCAACCTCATGCACAGTCACCCTAGGGATCTCTCCAGGATGCAGCCGGACCAATGGATACCAACATCAGGAAGAACTTGCTAAGTAGGGCACGTGTGTGAAAGGGGGATTCCATTCCAATCCACAAACACTCGTGAAACACCTACTGTGTGCCAAACATCTCATCAAGGCACTGGGGGTGCCCTTGCCCTCATAGGATGAACAGGGATGGAGGGATGGGACTAGGGGAAGATAAGAAGCATCAAAGGATTCTTCTTGGTTCCTGGTGAATCTTACCTGAGCCCCTTATGCCTTGTGAATCGCTGGACCAAGCATTGTTCAGTTGTGGCTGACTCTTCATGATCACAGGAGTCTCGTTGTAGGGAAATTTGTAGTCTGTCAGTCAGTCAACAATATTTATTAACTACTTGCTATGTGACCAGGCACTGGGGATACAAAGAAAGGCCAAAACTGTCTAGTTCCCTGCCCTCAAGGATCTTGGATTCTAGTGAATACATTCTAACGGAGTTGAGGGACCTGTGTCTGGATCCAGTCTCTGTGGGACTTCAGGTTATTGGTTTCACCTCTCTTGACATTAGCTGTCTTGTCTGTAAAATGATAGCGGTGGAATAAGATGATGGTTTTGATAGGTATCTTTGATTGATAATCTCTTCCTGGAAGTAGGGTGATAGTTGGACTGACTTGTAGAGGAGATCCAGCTAGATGCAGAACTCTAGGACTGGCTTCTGGAGACTTGAAGCTTTTGGGACCTACCTCAGTTAGGAGAGCAGGGGCAGAGAAGCAGATGGGGCTGAGGGTGGAGGGGAGAAGGATTTATTCTCTCATTCTTTTTACTCCCTTAGGGAAGATTCAGCTTCCGGAAGTTGTGGGCCTTCACAGGACCAGGATTCCTCATGAGCATAGCTTTTCTGGATCCTGGAAATATTGAATCTGACCTACAAGCCGGTGCTGCAGCTGGATTCAAAGTGAATGACAGGAAGAGAAGGAATAGGGGTCAATCTGAGTGGGTTGAGACTTCTCCCCAGTCTCAACCTCGTCCCCCATAGTTAATACCTCCCTTCCATCCCTACCCCCAGGCCTTTCCCTCTCCCAGGGACAGCATCTACCCTCAAGAGGAGTCTCCTGGGGCTTTTCCTCCAGAAATCCACCGGCTATAAGGCCCTGGTTACCCAAAACTGTAGTCCAGTGGTCAGTCTGGGCCTGTGGTCTCTCCCTTCCTCCTTGAGCCCCAAAGAAAGGGGAACAAGTTCTCAGCCAAGGGGCCCAGCCAACTCATCAGGGTGGGGCAGTGTGTCATGGTTGTAGGGGAAGGGGAGCGGTTTCCCTATTAGCTGAGACTCATCTCTTGTTGTGTTCTCCTCAGCTGCTGTGGGTACTGTTCTGGGCCACTGTCCTGGGCTTACTATGTCAACGCCTGGCTGCCCGTCTTGGGGTGGTGACTGGCAAGGACCTGGCAGAGATCTGCCACCTGTATTACCCCAAGGTGAGGAGAGAATGCGGAGGCAGAGAATTGTAGGAGCCTGGAATGTTAGCATTCAACTAGGTCATCTTCATTTTAAAGATTTTTCTGGGTGGTTGGGTGTTGCCATCTTGGACTTGGAGTGTGTTAGAGTCAGGAAGATCTGAGTTTCAATTCTGCCTCAGTCACATGCTAGCTATTTGACCCTGGTAAAATCACTTAACCTCTGCTAAACAAAAGTTTCCTCATCCGTAAAATGGGGATAATAGTAGTTCTTATCTTACAGGGTTAGGTACTATATAAATGTTAGCCTGATTGAGGAATAAGAAGGTAGGGAAAAGTATGATAGGTAGAATTAGGAAGCAGGATAATAGCTGTCTTGGCCAGCAAGATACCATTCTAAAACAAAGCTGTGCTTAGGGGTCGCTAAGCCGGCATCCCCTACTAGGATGTTTTCTAGACTATCTAACTTCCCCTTTTCATGATTCTGCACACACACACTGCTTCTTCTGCCCCCTACTCCCAATGTCTCCCTTCCTCCATGCCCCCTATATGTCCTGATGCTGGATCATTTCTTTCTCCTATGAGAGGAAATTAGCAAATAAGATCATTCACACTAGGCTGGTAGAGACTTACTGGATTATATCTTTCCAAGAGTGGCTACATTTTAAAACCAGAGAGGAGGAGAGAACAATGTATCTTAAAGAGACAAACTACTAATAGTGGAATTTCTGGGAATGAGAACAGGCCTCCAGTCCCCCTTTCAATCATACCTAATATGGGGGCAGCTAGGTGGTACAGTGAGTAGAGCACCAATCCTGGAGACAGGAAGACCTGAGTTCATATGTGACCTCAGACACTTGACACACTTACTAGCTGTGTGTCCTTGGGCAAGTTACTTAACCTAATTGCCCTGCCTTTCCCCCTCCAGAAAAAAAAAATCATACCTAATAGCCTCTCCAGCCATCCTGGGCCAAAGATATGTCCTGAATTCCCCTGAAGCCAGAAACACCTGAAGGAATACATCTTGACCACATCCTCTTCAAACCCCTACCCATATCACCTTCTATCTGCAAGATACCCCCAGAAATGGGGAAAAAAAGGACAAAGAGTTCCCCAGAGCTCAAAGATAGAGGAGGGTAGTGGAGGGCACCTACCCTGGTGGGAGCACCCCCTCTAAGTCTTCTTTCCCCTCAGGTGCCCCGGGTCCTGCTCTGGCTGGTCATGGAAATGGCAATCATCGGTTCAGATATGCAGGAGGTCATTGGCACAGCCATCGCCTTCAGCCTGCTCTCTGCTAGGAGGTAGTAACCCTGAATGTATGATTAATATCAGAGCTTGGTGTGGTAGAAAGAACCGGACTCTAAGAATCAGAAAAGACTTGGGTTTCACTCTACCCTCTGATACTCACTCATTGGTCAACACTGGATATGTCACTTTCATTCTCTGAACCTCAATAAAATGGGGGTGATAAGGTAATTGTACTGCCTAGCCCACAAAAACTGTCCTGAGCAGAAAGCTCACAGGAGAATAGGAGAATACAAGCTTCTTGAGATCAGATATTGACTTGATTGCATTTGATCCTGAGCCTAGCATGGTAAGGGGCACAGAGTAAGTGCTTAATAATTGCTCTACATACCTACCTATCCATCCATCCATCCATCCATCCATCCATCCATCCATCCATCCATCCATCCTCTCTATATATATCAATCCATCTACCATCTATCTATACAGCACCTATCTACCTATCCATCTATCCATCCACCCATCATTGATCTACGTATCTATCCATCCATCCACCAGATCTGTCCATCCGCCCTCTCTCTAGCCATCTATCCACCCATCTACCATCTATCCATCTACCTACTCATCTATCCATTCACACACCATCTATCTATCCCTTTACCTACCCCTCCATCCACCCACCCATCATCTACCTATCCACCTATTTCTCCATCCATCTATCCATCATCTATCTATAATTTTAGTGGATTACAGAAATTTGCATTAATTATTTTTCAAAAAATGTTAGTTCGACTCTGCCCTCAACCCATCACCTGAATATAGATAGGCTAGAGTTTCTGCAGGGCCTCAAAAGAAAGGCAACGACTTCTTCCTTCCCCAAGCCCAACCACCCTGTAAGAATGAGCAGCTAGGTGCCAGGAGTCAGGGCAGGCTTCTAGCATGCATTGAAAAAATGGGCAACTTTTAAAAAAATGTACCAGCAGTGGTTTAGCAGGACGCACATAAACTAGAAAGAGAAACAAAAGTGCTGGTAATAACTATAAGTTTATAATTGTAGAATGATGGCACTGAGGACCTGAATGGGCCTGAAGGATTATCTTTACAGATATGGAAATTGAGGCCCCAGGTTAGTTAAGTGACTTGCCCAAGGATTCAAACCCAGATCCACTGACTCAAGGTTCATTCCACTATAGTTCAGTCACACAAGGCCTTAATTATTTCTCTAAGCTTTCTTATCTCATTTGATCTTTCTAACAACTTGATGAGAGTGGGTAGGTGTTATTATCTTTATTTGCCAAATGAGCAAACAGGCTTAGGAAGGTTAAGTGAGTTGACACCCTAACCACCCAACTCCTCAGTCATAACTCCCATGACCTCCTCCTGCATTCAACCTCCTGATGTGGGGAAGTCATATCCTGAATCTCTCTATCATCCATGGGTTTTATTTCTACCAACAGACCTTGAAATTCCTTGATCTGATCATAACTTGCTATCACCCGTTCTCTCCCTGTGCCTTCTTCCTCCTCCTCCTCCTAACCCTATTCCTCGCCCTCACCATGATCTTTAATTTCTCTGTACTCTCACAGTTTATCACCCCTGCTCAGACTGCACTTTCCTCCCTTCCCTGTCTCAGCCTTATGGCTAACAGCTCAGCTCTATACTGTCTTCTCTGAATCCGTTGCCCACCGGGTTCATGCCTCCCAAACTCTGACCCTGCCTTATTCCCCATCCAACACCTTTGCTCAGTTGATGTGCTGCTGAATGGCTCTGTCTAGGGGATGTCAGCCAACCAGACTTGACTGTGTGCCCTACAAACTAAAGTCGTCTAATCTCAACTGGGCCCTCCCTGCAGTAGAATAGTGAGAAATATTCTAGCTTTTCTTAAGCACTTAAAATGGGGGACTGTGTCTGGACATACAAAGAAGCAAAAAAGCAGTTCCTGCCTTCAAGGAGCTCCTATTCTGATGGAGGACAATAGAAGCTTCAACAATCTAAAGGAGAGAAGTGCTACCTACGGCCAATAGATAGATAGATAGAGCATTTATTAAGCTCTTGCTGAATGCAAGGTATTGTGCTAAGTGCTGGGGATAGAAATACAAGCAAGACAGTATCTGCCCTCAAGGCGGTTACCTTCCACGGACAGACAACACCAGGAAGGGACCTGGAAAGAGCAGGTGGAGATGCCCATGGGGCAGAGAGGAGGTAGGGTTAGGGGTGTGGCAGCCTGGTTTGGGGCAAGATAAGGCAAAGCTCACATATCAAAGTCCTTGTTCCAGGAGCAGAGCGTGAGGTCCCAGTGGGAGAACAATGGCCAGAGGGGACCAATATGGTGGGGAGGGAAGCAAGCTGATCTTTCTACTCCTCCTTAATCGAATCTCTAATCCACTGCTCACAGAGATTGTTCCTAACCTTCTCTCCTCTCCTCAGACCTCCCTCTCCCACCTTCCTCTCTCCCAGCCCTGTCAACTGAGAACTTCACCTCATACTTTATTGAAAAATACAGACTATTGTCTGTGAGCTCCTCTTTCTCTAAAGCTCATTCTGACATCACTCCCCAATTTCTCCTTCTCGATTCCAGACTCTGACAAAAAGAAAATGTAGTCCCTTTCCTTGTCACGGCAAACCCATCTGTTTGTATGTGCCTTGGATCTCACCCTCTCCCACTCCCTCTAGCAGACTGTCCTCTTCATTAATTCCCTTCTCCCTTCTTTATTCTTCAACCTGTCCCTATCTCCTGGTTCCTTTCCTGCTGCCTATAAACACGGATGCTTCTTAAGGCCAGAGACAATTTCATTTTTCTTTTCATATTTCCAATGCCTAACACAGAAGGCACTTAATAAATCCTTGTTGAGTGATCCAAGCTTCACATCTAGATGGCGATGCACAGGGGACTCCAGGCTGTGTTTCTCTCCTGACTGCACTTCTTTGGGGCAGTTTTCTTGCTGTCTAACATATACACATATTCCCCAGTCACCCTTCCTATGTGAAGACCCCTATCTCCCGCCCCACAGGCCCTTGGGAAACCCAGGGACCCACATTTTCCAGTGCTGAGGGAGCCTGGGTATCGTATCTGGGTCAGGACTCAGTCCAGCAAATGACACCCATCTGGTTGCAGGATTCCCCTCTGGGGCGGTGTTCTCATCACCATTGTTGATTCGCTCTTCTTCCTTTTCCTGGATAATTATGGTGAGTTACTGGAGAGGACACCAGAGGCCAGTTGAAGCTATCACAGGAGACCAAGATCTTCCCTGTCCAAGTAGCTGTAGGGGAGGGGGAGAGCAACACATTTTCCCAGATAATAGATCTTAGATTTATTTACCACTTCTGAGGGTTTTTTTTAATGTTCTAGATGCCCTCTGTGTGAGATGTCCCCACCAACATTCTGTGATGCTGTGAACTACAAAGCCAACACGCTATGAGAAAACCCTATCTGAAAGTTCCCCACAGGAAGGGTGGGAGACACAGGGCCAGGAAGGCTGTGGAGTCCAGTCCTCTAAGTGGGAGGGACCTCTCTCTGTGTGGCCAGGGAAAGGAAATGTCCCGGAGTGGGGTGATGTCTTCAATGCCTCTTTCTCCTCACCTTCTTCCTCCAAGGGCTGCGGAAGTTGGAAGCCTTCTTTGGGTTCCTCATCACCATCATGGCTCTGACCTTTGGCTACCAGGTGAGACACTGGCAGCATGCCAGCCTCCCTCATCACCCCTAAATGCCAGGTCTACTATTTCCTACCTCCCCACCTCCTCAGTCTAAGTCCTTGGAAGAACATGAGAGAGTAAAAAGAGTGGTACAATTGGACAGAAAGGACCCGAGTGCAAGTCCTGGGGCTGGAACTTACAAACTATATGATTCAGATGCAAATCACTTTCCCTCTGAGTCTCATTTCCCCTTCTGTAAAAGGACAGCCAGATGAGGTCCCTTCCAGCACTAAATCTGACCCTGTGAGCTACTCTGGCTGGGGAGGGGTAGGCACCACTTCAGAGCCCAGAGGGGGACTCTGGGTGACCTGGCCCCTCTTCCTTGCTCCCCTTCGCTGCCTTCAGTACGTGGTGGTGAAGCCAGACCAAGGGGCATTGCTCAAGGGACTCTTTCTGCCCTCCTGCTCAGGCTGCGGCCAGCCTGAGCTCCTGCAGGCAGTAGGCATCGTGGGAGCTATCATCATGCCCCACAACATCTACTTACACTCTGCTCTGGTCAAGGTGAGAGAAAAGAGGGAAGAAGGGAAAGAAAGGAAGAGTGGGAGGGGAGGGTGTGACCTTGGGAGAAGCTGGGAACCTTTCTTTGAGCCACAGTCCTCTGACCCCATCCTTGGCCTTGTCCTGTCCCTCCATCCCCGGTCTTATACTGTCCCTACAACTCCTCCATTCCTGTGCCTAAACCTTTGGCCCTCTCCCTTCTGTATGTAAGGACAGATCGATGCCTTGGGATTTCTAAATGGAGACAGGACTAAGAAACTAGGAGGCTCCAGCTCAGGTATTCTGTGAGGAGCAGAGTCCTCCCTCCCTGAAAGCCCTCCCTGTCCTATCCCCAGTCCAGAGAGATTCATCGTTCCCAAAGACAAGAAATCCGAGAAGCCAACATGTATTTCCTGATAGAAGCTTCCATCGCTCTGTTTGTCTCCTTCCTCATCAACCTGTTTGTCATGGCGGTCTTTGGCCAAGCCTTCTATCAACATGCCAACCAGACTGTGGTGAGGAATTCAGGGAACCTAAGCCCACACCCACTCTCTGGCCTTGGGGACTCACTGGGTTTCCATTGGATCCTTTGCCCTTGAACCCCCTCCCCATTCTCAAGATTCTGACTCTGAGCTGCTACCCCCCCCCACCCATGCTCACTTTGGTTTGGGTTTGACATCAGTCTCTCCATCAAATCTCATTCAACAAATAGTATTAACCACCTTCCACCAGATTTTAAAGGGCAGCCCTTGTCCTTGAGCCTCTTGAGTCTGAATGGCACACAGGAAAGAACGCTAGGACTAAGAAACAGAAAACTTTGGCTCTTGTCCAGACTTTGACACTAATGAGTTAGCCCACCCTGGACAAGCCCCTTCTCCTCACTGGTCTTCCCCTCTACAATAAGGCAGTTAGACCAGGTGATCCCTGAAGAGCCAGCTCTAACGTGCCAGGCTGATACTTTCTCTGCCCTTGTCCCCATACCCACAGCATGACGTATGTGTCAATGGGAGTCTCTCTTCTTACACCTCGTTTCTCAAGGATGACCAGCCTGTGACTGCGGACATTTACCAGGGGGTGAGCTGGTGGGAGGGGCCCAGAGCCCAGGGCCCCTCTTCCCCTTCTCTCAGCCCCCTTCACCCAAGGCTAGACAGGAAGCTCCTGGCTTGAATGGGGCAGCCATTAGACTCTGAGGGGCGGGGAAAAGGGACCTATTTGAGGACCAGCCCTTAAACATCAGTGATCTTCTGCTCGAGAGTGGGGCCCCTGGGTACCCAGCTACCTCCTAGCTCACTGGAATGGCCCCAAAAAGGGCACCACTCAGGCTGGACAGGTCCATTTCCCCAACAGCCCTTTCTTCTTCAGGGCGTGATTCTCGGCTGCTTCTTTGGCCCTGCTGTCCTCTACATCTGGGCTGTGGGCATCCTGGCAGCTGGTCAGAGCTCCACCATGACAGGCACCTATGCTGGGCAGTTTGTGATGGAGGTGTGTGAACTCCCAAAGAGGAAATGGGGGCCCATCAGGGGTGGACATAAACAGGGAGGAGAGAGGTTTGGTGGAAAGTTGGGAGGGTTAGGATCTCAACTACTAAGAGCCTGGAGGGACTTCTTCCTGGGGGGACCCAACACCTGGCTCCCTTCCTCACCATTTATCAAGAACAAGAGGGGGTAACACTGTGGGCTGCTCTCTCATCTGGAGGCCAGGCTGCTCCCTTCTGGAATTCCTCTCACCTGCTTCTCTACCTCTATGGCTGAGGCTCCCATCTCATACAAAACCAGAGAACGTCAGAGCTGGAAGGAACCTTAGAGAGCCTCTAGATTCTAGTCCAAACCTTTCATTTTACTGGTGAGAAACATAATAAACCAAAGAAAGATTATTGCCTCCCCCAACTCCACACAAGGGGAAACCGAGGGGCCCAGAGAGCACTTAGGAACGGAAGCCAGTGTTCTGGGTCCAGCCAGACTGCAGGGTTTCCTTCAGCCCCACTTGAGGGCCCAGACATCCATTTTCCCTCTCCCGAATCCCAGGGCTTCTTGAAGCTCCGCTGGTCACGGTTTGCCAGAGTCCTCTTCACCCGCTCCTGCGCAATCCTCCCCACCATCCTAGTGGCCATCTTCAGGGACGTACAAGACTTGTCTGGTTTGAATGACTTGCTAAATGTGCTACAAAGTCTGTTGGTAAGAGAGCTCACCTGCTCACGGAGGGGCTCCCTGCCCAGGGCGGGGACAATACTTTCTGCCTTCTGGCCTCCTTCTGCCCTCCCCAACACCCCAGCTTGATGGACAGGCCAGACAAAGGCTCACTCTCAGAATCCTCAGCACCCCTCCTCACCTCCTTCCCTCCCATCCTTCAATATTTACCTGTCCCTCCTCATCTCTCCCTCAGCTCCCTTTTGCTGTGTTTCCCATCCTTACCTTCACCAGTATGCCCGCCATCATGCAGGAGTTCACCAATGGATTGTAAGTCTTCTCAGGACTCTTATAGTAATAGTAGTAGCAGCAGCAGTAGTAATAGTAGTAGTAGTAGCAGTAATAGTGATAGTAGTAATAGTGGTAGTAATAGTAGTAATGGTAGTAGTAGTAGTACTAGTATTGGTGATGGTGGTGGTAGTAGTGGTAGTAGTAGTAGAGGTAGTAGTAACTAGCATTAACATAGCACTCTAAGGTTTACAAAGCACTTCACAGGTCATCTCACCTGATCCTTACCACAGTTTCCAGGGGTAGGTGCTAGTATTTTCCCCATTTTACAGATGAGGAAACAAACTAAGAGGGTAGCCAGGGTCACAAAGCTCCTAAGTGGCTGAGGCAGGTCTTCCTGAATCTAGGTCGAGTACTCCATCTCATGGCTTAGAGATGACACACACCTCCCTGACACAGGAAATATTGGACAAAAAGGAAAGCCTAGCTAGAGGTCATTCTCTGATTAGGGCCAGGCCCTTGGGGAGGGGGGAGAAGAGAGAGGGTAGAATAGATCTGTTCTGGCCAACCCAAGCAGGTAATGGGCTAGAGGTAATGGGAGGAGAGGTGAGGAGCCAGACCTAGCTCTATTCTAGGACCCTGAAGAGGATGTCTCCCGTATCTCTTCTCCAGGATATGCAAAATCACCACATTCCTCATCATGGGTCTGGTGTGTACCATCAACGCCTACTTTGCAATCAGTTACCTGGAGGGGCTTCCACATCCTGGATACTATGGGCTGGTAGCTCCACTGGCTGCTGCCTACCTTGTTCTCTTCTTCTACCTGGTGAAGTGGGAAGGGGCAGCCTGGGGGTTTGGGGGCAAGGAGATCTGAAGGACCCAGAAGGAAAGGGGCTGAGAGAGGGTGAGAAATGAAGGCCTCAGCAGCACTGAGGCTCCAGGAGCAGGGATTTAAGAGTGCAGCCTTTAGGGATAGGAAAGGCCAGGAAAGAAGATGCAGGTGTTCCCAGACAAGCGTTTATTAAACACCTACTATGTGCTAGGGGCTGTGCTAAGCACTTCGGGTACAGAGGAAGGCCAACAATCCCTGCTCTCTAGGAGCTCACAATCTAAGAGGGGGTGGAGACAACAGGCAAACCGCTCTGTCCAAACAAGATACACACAAGATAAATTGGAAATAATCCCAGAGGAAGGGACTGGGTGGGACCGAGGGGAGGACTTCGAAAGTACTGAAGAGTTAAGGGGGCACCAGACTGGGAAGGGGGTCTGCCTCCCAATTCTTATTTCCCTCGTGCCTCTTCCCAAACCCAGATGTGGACCTGCTGCATCGCCCACGGGGCTGCTGTCCTGATGCACCGTTCCCACCAGCAGTTCATTTACGGACTCCCAGAAGAGGAGGAGGGGAGTCCCACCAGCTGAGCCCCCATCCCCTGGGGCCAGGGGAGGGCAGGGGGAGGAGGGGAGAGTCCCACCTGCCTAACCGCTGGAAATCTCGGTTTCCGGCCCCTCACATAAGGTCGGGGTTAACAGAGGGTCAAGTCTTAAGAGTAGAAAGGGAACGGTCCCAGGTCCGGGGTACCCTTCGCCCTTGAACTTCAGGACACTGAGTGAAAGAGAGGGTAGGGGAGCGAGAATAAAGTATTGATAAAGGGAGAGAGGAAGATTGGAGCGAAAACTCTAGGATTACCGGGGTCCTTTACTTCTTGCACACATCTTAGTAGAGGAATGGGATTCAGGGTCGCCCCCTCTCTCCCACCAGCTCTGTACCCATTTTCCAGGCGGGAACACAGAGTTACGGTTCACGCCCCAGTCGGGAGCCCTTGCCTTCCGGGCTCGGCTCATTTGTCATCTCCCCGGGAAAGGCCAGGCGTCCGCAACTCCCACGCCTCGCTCATTAGAGGCGACCCACAAGTCCCTCACGTCTGCTCCCTCAAGGGGTAGGAAAGTCCCCAACTTGGGGCACCCTCCAAGGGGCCACCGCGAGGTCAGCAGGGTCTCGGAGCGCTCTCAGCTCTGACTGGGGAGAGTGGGTGCCCTCACCTGTCAGTTTACAGAACTTGGGAGGCCCGGGGAAGCCCCAGAGAATGGCTGGGGCTCCCCCTCCCTTCCCCTACGCCCAGCGCCCGAGAGGCTCTTTAAAGACGGTCCCTGAGCCGTTTCAAGGCTCCCCCAGCTCCCTCCTCCCTCTCTGCCTCCCGCCTCCACTCGCAGAAGTCCCGAGAACTGGCCTGGGGAATTCAGGCTGGGGGCGCTGCAATCCAGGGCCCGGGGCTTTCTGGAGATGGAGGTGCATGAGAAATAGGGGCGCTCGGCCGAGCGCCCATCTCCAAGAACCTCCAAGTCCGGCTGTCCGGACCCGCTTCGGGGCTGGGGCGCTTGTTTTTGAGAAGAATTTCCTCTTTCTTAAAAGGGCGACGGCTTAGGTGGGGCCCTCAGTGTAGGAGAGATGGGCGTGGTGTAGGGAGAGGAGGGGAAGGAAAGGGAAGCGAAGGGTGGGGAGAGGAGCCACCCAAATAGCCCGGTGGACTGACCACCTCCCATTTCATCTCCCTTTCCCCTGTAAACCGATGCCACGCTCCGAACGTTTGTGTACTGTTCTTTGCACCATAAGACCGGCTAATCGATATTTATCCCCCGGCCTTTCTCCGGACAATCAGATCAAAAGGACTTAAGTGAAAGAGCGAGGATCCCAAACCTGGTTCCATTGATTCTTAGTCCTTATTCAAGCCGCAAGAGAGTCCCACCGTGCTGAACAGTGGACCCTTGAGTCAGAAAGCCCGGAGTTCAAATTCGACCTCAATCACTAGCTGCGTGGCCCTTTGGCAAATCACTTAACAAAACTCTGCCTGCCTCAGTTGCCTTAACTGTGAAATAGGGACAATAACAGCACTCAGCTCGTGGGGTTGTTGTGAGAAGCAAATGAGGTAGGCTTTGTAAAGTGGCAGCAAGTCGTAGGCGCTGGTCCAAAAATGTTCTTTCTCGTTCCTTCCCTCGAAGGTGCCCCTTCTAAGTTGCTGCTGTTGAAGGCCACCCAAGTTCCCAGCCTTAGGGTTATCTTCTACGCTTCTGTCTCCCTCCTTCCCACCACGAGCAGCAAGTAGCCAAGTCTGATTGATTCTAACTCCCTGTGACCACAAAAACTGGGACTCTAATCTTCTAGACCAGACTACTGCAATGGTCTCCTAATTGGTATTTGTCCTATCTTCACATTCCCCCAATACATCCTCAGTATAGCTGCCTATTAGTCTGAAAACACTGTGTCTGGCCATGTCACGGACCCACCCCTCACTGAGCTCAAGAATGTTCTGTAGCTCCCTACTGCCTATAGGATAAAATCCAAACTTTCAGTGTACCATGTAAATCCTGTAAATCTGCCTCCAGACTCTTCCAGGCTTATTTCACATTTTCCCCCTCACACATTCTGAATTCCAGGCAAACTGGCCTCCTGGTTCTTCTTGTAATGCCGCATTCCATCTTCACTTTCCACAGGCCATCACCCCACCCTCTGTCCAGAATGCCCTCCCTCCTCATCTCTGTCTCTTGAGTCCTTAACTTTCTTTTAGACAGAGCTCTTGGCAACTCCTATTTAAGCTTGCCTGATTCTCCCTTTCTCAGATTAGTTTTATGTATTTGCCTCTCATTGTACATGTAGTCTCCTCCCAAAAGCATGCAAATTCCCTTTTCTAGGCAAAGAACCGATTTTTTTTTTTTGCCTTCATAGTCCTCAGGACCTAGCAGAGTGCCCTTTACAGGTCATGGTAGGGAGTTACATGCTTGTTTGAATTAATTGACCTCAGTTGAGGAATCAGGACAGCGAAATCTCTTTTTTCACCAGCAAGATAAACCAAAATGGGGAAACTGAGGCACACACAGATAAAGATCAAGCCATGAGGGCCAAGAAGCCTGATATTCATTCTACTTTGTGGCTCCTAAACAAAGATTTGGTCTATAGGATCCACCCTGGGGAAAATGGGGGGGGGGGAGGCAGGGAGAGTTCTTTAAAATTGCCTACTTTGGGGACTAATCTTTTTGCAGAAGTTGCCAGCATTCTACTCTCCAGTAATAAAAGTAGCCCAGATTTGTAAATCCAGTTAAGGTTTGAGGGTGATTTTACATACATTTTTAATTCAATTCTCACAATAACGTGGTAAGGCAGATACTATTGGTATTCTCTCTCTCTCCCCCCATTTGCAGATGAGGAAACTTGCTTGCAACTATGGGAGGATTCCAACTCAGTTCTTCCTGATGCCAAGCCCGGTACTCTATAGCCTAGGCCAGGATGATGCAGGAACTCCCCAAATCAGGAATGGCCACTCCCTGACTTTCCTTGGAACTTGCCCTCAGTTTCCTTCCTGCCTCCACACTTCCCCCTCACCCCCACCCCATCCCAGTCACTGGAGACAGGGCAGACCCAGAGCATCTTTTTATATGTCTAAATCTGAATAAAAATACAAGCATCAAATTACAGCGAAAAACCTCACCAAGCCAACAAAAATTTAGCATATAGGTAGGAGACAAATATTATCGTTTACCTCAGAACATCACTGTCTTCCTTCCATGAATCTTCTCTCAATTCTCCTTCCCCTCTTCAATCAAACAGGTCACCTCTTTCTCGGAAGGCTGAGGACTGAAGGACACTGACATTTCCTTTTCTTTCAATGGCCTTCCCCTTTATTCAGCTAGAAAATGGGTTGTTATGTGTTGATCTCCCAGTTTCTCTTTACATCTGATCCCCTAGGGGGATCCCTTCTCCCTGACCTCCCTTCCACATTTGTAGTGCATGAGGTTCTGGAGGGAGGGTGGTGTAGAGACCACAGTGAATCTCTAGAGCCAGGGAGAGTCTCTCATACTTGACTGTGTGACCCTGGGCAAGTCACTTCCTCCCTAAGATTATGTTTCAGAGAACGTGCCAAACTGCATTGGTAAAAAGGAATTTCTTCATCTAGGAATTCTTTATACCAGTGCCCAGTCACAATCTATCATTTAAAGTTTATAAAGCACTTTCCTTATTAACATCCTAAGCAAAGTTCTTGTGATCCATTTCTTTAAATATAACCCCTGTCTCACCAATAGCCACAATTTCCCTGTCTCCCAGACCCATCCAGGCCAGCCATCGGTGCGACTGGTTAGGGGAGAAAAGATTTGAACTCTGGAAGGTGGGTCTTCTTGGTTCCAAGAGCAGGGCTCTGTCCACTGCGCCACCTAGCGGCCAGAGCACTTGCATGGAGGTTTGCTAATTCTGTCTCTTCACTAATCCTTGATCGAGATGTCGCTGCTACCCAGATCTCGTCTTTTCAGAGATCTAGAACCGGAAAGGACATTATAGGTCATCTGATCCAATCCATACCTGGACAGGAAGTCCCTCTTCAGCATCTCCAAAGAGTGAATGGCTAGTCTCTGCTAGAACCTCCATGAGGACGGGGATTTCTACCTGTATCCTCCTCATTTAACAGATAAATGCCAGATCCTTTGCTTCTCCTCCCCACCCTCCCAGATGAGCCCAAGTACACACTGTTCACCTCTAAGAGCCCGGTGAAGTGAAAAAATCCTGGATTTGGAGTCAAAAGATATGGATTTGAATCTCGACACTGCTACCGATCAACTGGACAAATCCCAATGAGGAAGTTAGAGCAGGTGATCGTTAAAGTCCCTTCCAGCTCTGAGACTATTCCTGCCCCGCTGGTGTCCCTGTGATCCAGGTCAGGCACCCTGCCTCGATATAGATGAGCACATTGAAGATCTCTCTTGATCTCCTCAACAAATCCCCCTGCCCCACCCCCACCACCCTGCCCCTTACCTGATGGCTTTCCACCAAGGCAAATGCCTCAGGCAGTCCCCATAGTAAATGCCTCCCAGAGACCCCTGGCTCTCTTTACTTTCAGATCAATGCACAGAAGTTCTCCAGAGAGCAAGGAACCCCTAAAATATAATCTGGTGCAGTGGGTAGAGTGCAGGAATATCTGAGTTCAAATCTAGTCCTGGACACACATTTACTAGCTGTGTGACCCTAGGCAAGTCACTTCACCCTGTTTGCCTCAGTTTCTTAATCTGTAAAATAGGCTGGAGAAGGAAATGGCAAACCACTGCAGTATCTTAGCTAAGAAAACCCCAGATGGGGTCAGGGAGAGTTGGGCACTATTGAAAAGACTGAACAAAAACAATAGACAGAGATTGTCTCTACTAGAGACAAAATAGAGATAGAGACCTAGAACTCAGGATAAAAATTAGGAGTGGGTATGTAGGGGGCAGCTAGGTGGCGCCATAGTGCATAGAGTGCCGGGCCTAGAGTTAGTAAAACTCATTTTCTTGAGTTTAAATCCCACCTCAGACACTTACTTGTTGCGTGACCCTGTGCAAGTCATTTAGCCTATTTGCCTCAGTTTCCCCATTTGTAAAATAAGCTGGAGAAGAAAATGCAAGTCAGTCCAGAATCTTTGCAATGGTATCACAAGAAATCAGACACCACCGGAAAAAAACAACCGAACAAGAAGATGTAATCCATAGGACACTAGACATGACCCACCCAAGGCAAATGGGCTCTCAAATTCTGAACACTCAACAGTAGTGGAAAGCATTGTAAAGTGCCATGTAAACGTGAGTTGTTATTAATTTATTGTTATTGATTACTATTAATTTTTTATTATTATATGAACAGATGTTCATTATTAATTAAAAGCATCTCAGACATTTCTTGGAAGTTAGGGAGGCCTTCGGGGCTCCATGCTGGTGAATACTGGCAGTATCAATACTGCCCTCACATAACTCGTGTATTATATTTTATTGATTTTATTCTTTTTTTAAACTTTTAAAAATTTTTGAGTTTCAAACTCCCTCCCTCTCACCTATTGAGAAAGCAAGCAATATGATACCCACTCATGTATTATATGTTAAATCAATGTATTAAATAGAATGGCTTGAGTGTCTAGTATATCTGGGCCTCAGTCTTCCTGCAAGGAAGTTGGAAAACATTTCTACCCCAAATCCTACAATCTTTCGGTTTGATCGGTTTGGGGCATTCTTGGATTTACTAGGACGGCGAAATGCTAGGTTCTAATCTCAAAGGTTAAATTTTTCCGCTGTGTGTCCTTGGGCCAATCTGGGCCTCGGTTTCTTATCGGGAAAATGGGATAACAATACCTGCCGGAGGGTTGGGGAGGAGTCTGGGCAGCGAGGAATGCTTTGTAAACGGAGAAAAAGAAAGCTTGACCGAAGGGTGAGATTATCTTCTCCACTTTGGGCCCAGGCCGGAGCCGGTTGTATTTGATTCGGCTGAAGCACAAATAATTATTAAATTCCGCCTCTAAGCTCAGTCAGGGCTGGAACTACCTCCCCAAAAGAGGGAGGAAGCGTGAATCTGGAGACCGGCTTACTCGGAAGTCATCGCCCTTTTAAGGGGGAACCTTGAAACGGCGCCCGGGTTCCATGTTTGTATCCGCCTCGCGGGGAGGAAACTCCATGTTGTAACAAAGTTTCCTCCGCGCCCCCTCCCTCCCCCCCCCCGTTTTTTTTCTCCCTCCCCCCCTTGAGCCTCCCCCCCTCCTCCTTATTTCCTGGGGATCCCTTCTTCCCTCCCTCTCCCCTCCCCCCTCGCGCCCCCATTCCGGCCCGAGCTGGGGGGGGGGCCGGGCGCCGGGGGCAGAGTCCGGCCCAAGCCCGCCTGGCCCCATGGACAGCTCGGCCGTCATCACTCAGATTAGCAAGGAAGAGGCGCGGAGCCCGCTGCGGGGGAAAGGTAGCCGGGCCGGCGGGACTGGGGGAGGGGAGGGGAGGGGAGGGGGTGCAAGGTTGGAGGAGGAAAGGGTGCAGGGCTGGGGGAGGGGAGAAGAGAGGGGCTGCTCTGGCCAGCCGGACGCCAAGGGGCCGCTCGCTCGCCTTCACTCCCCGTCCCAACTCTCCTGGACGATCTCAAAGCACCCTGTAGTGCTTGGGAGTTTGAATTGCCAGCTCTGGGGACGTGGGGCGGGGTTTCACTCTGGAGCTCTCTCTGAGCCACAGTGGGGAAACTGAGGCTGGCAAGTGGAATGTGGCGGGGGATGCGGGGCGGGGCGGGAGGAGGCTGGGGCAACGAGGTCTTCCGTGTCACCCCACCCCACCCCGGGAGTCTGGGAACTGAACCTAGGCAGCTGGGGGCCCCCTGGGAAGTAACGGGCTGTGCCTGGGGGATTGCATATTTAGGGGTTAGAAGGGGGCGAATCAAGGCCACTCAGACTCCACCCCCTTCCGAGCCAGGTGTCAGGTTGGGGTGGTGACGAAGAGGGGGTGTATGCTGTGGGTTCGGGGAGTGAGGAGGGGACTGTACTTTGCTAATTTAAGAATGGGCCGGAGTGGAGTAAGGGGGGGGGGCGTGCTCCGCCCCTCTCCTTCCCCTCACTTCTTGACTAGAGCTTGAAAGCATTGATTCCAAGGACACCCATTTCTCAGGGCCACCCAGCTCACCTTGGAGCAGATTTCATAGCACCCTATCAAGGAGAGGGAGGCATTAAGCAGTCAGAAACCTGGTCATGTGTATGCACATTTGGGGTGGGGGTTTACCCTATCTGAGCATACACGGAACACACCAGAGGGACGGTACACACCAGAGGGACGTCACTTGTTTTCAAACCCCGACCCCACCCCCAGCTTTCTATCACTCCCCAGCAGGCTTGTTCTGAGCACCCTTCTAAGCTCACAGAGCATGGAAGTGGGAGCTCCATACAAAGACTGGGTCTCCCAACTGGATTGAAATTGACGTTATTGCATGTGCTGAGGTGGTAAACCTAACTTCCTTATTATCCAACCGCAGGGGAGGGAAGACCCCAGCCCCCGAAGTTCGGTGAGCTCGGGAGGCAGGAGGTTAGAGCTGCTTCAGGCCTAAGGCGAGGGGAGCATGAGGGGACAGGGCCTGGGACGTGTCAGTCCAGATGGTGTGGGACGGAGCACAGGCTCACTAGTGTCTGGCTGTTCTCCGGACTCCCCCCTAGTGCCAGCTGGCGCTGTGGACATTGAACCCTAATTTCCAGAGGGAGGAGCTAGAAGGCAGGAAGGGAGTTGGTGGGAGGTAATAGCTAGGGTACTGTCAGCAGATTGCCAGGGCCCCTCGATCTAAGGGTCCATGTCCAAGGCTCAAGAGGGGAGAGAGAGAGGGAGAGAGGAAGAGAAGGGGAAAGGGAGAGAGAGAAAGAGAGAGGGAGGGAGGGAGTTATCTATCCTTGTGTCTGATATTTCCTGCTGGACCTTTCAGTGTCCCAATGGAGAAAAAGTCCGTCCTAGGATAGGGAAAAGAACACAGACCTGAGTTCAAATTCTCACTTTGCTGTTTACCAACTGTTTGATCCTGGATCCCAGTTTGTTCATCTGTAAAATTAAGACCGAGGTGATGGATACAAGGTGCAGAGCCATAGATTTTTGGACCTGGCAACTTTGTCAATTGGTTTTTGGTGGACTCTGCTTCCTTGTGACAAGAAAAGCCTTGTTTTTTTCTACTTAGGTTTTTAATTTAAAGGGGAGGTGGGGTAGTAGAGGAGATTAGCAATAATGAAGCCAAAAACCAGAGGGGTATAGTAACATTTTTTTTAATGTTATGAGAACATAAGGCTGTTCAGAGGGGAACAGAGGACAATTTGAAAGTAATGTGTGGAATATATTATATACTTTTTTAAGAGGCAGCAAAATGGAAATTCAGTTTCAAATAGAATCTTTTTGTTTTCTGCCCTTTTCTAATATTTAAGTACAGAATAATTTTTTTTAATGAGGAATTTGGCTTTTAATTTGAGGGTCTTAATGCCCCTTTTGACTTCAAATCCTGTGATTTCATGGCATAATGTTACTTCTCTGGGGCCAGCCAGTCTTAGGGCCATAAATCCCTGTGTCTGGCATCTTGATTTATCCCCTTTAAATTTGTTTTTGTTTTTCTCACAAACTTAAGTCACCAACAAACACAAACATTTCATTGTACTCCAGTGGACGAAGATCGTGTATGAGACCATGAGCTCTTATGTTCATTTTTTTAAAATGTATCTTAAACTTAAGAAGGTTGTAATAAAATTGCCCTGTGTCCCTTCTGAACTTTTTTTGCTTTGAATGTTTAACTGAGACTCTTTTCTTTCTTTTGGCACCTCTGTCACTACACATTAAGCTATCCACCCCCCACCCCCAAGCCCTCTTTTAACTCATAAATCTAGTCAGTTCAAAAAAAAAAAAATCCCATTGGCGGCATCTGACAAATGTCTCATTCTACACGTCTGCTCCATGGCTTCTCTCTAAGATGTGGTAGACATGCCTCACCGTTTCTTCCTCAAAGTTCTGATGTCTTTCAAAGTTGTTTTCCTTTATATTACCAGAGTCATCTTGTCAGTTATTCTGATACTACGCATTGGTTCATACTAAGCCGAATTCTTCATTGGCATCATTTTTGAAGTCTTGGTCTGCTTCCTGACCTGAACAGATTTCCTTTGACTCCCCCAGTGGGGAGTCCACAGGTTGAGAGTGAGGGATGCAGCCCCACGGATGGGAAACATCCAAGTCTGACTGAGGAAATGCTTGGCTGGCAACTGTCCCCTCCAGTTCAGTGGCTGTCTGTGTGCCTCATTCCCATCTTAGCAGCCAGGGGATGGAGTAGGGCTTCAGTAGAGAGGAGATGGCTGGGAGCTTTGAGTCCTTGGGAATGCCCCAAGGCTAGCTGACTTGTGCCTCAGGCCCCAGTGTGGATCTTCGAAGGGTTTTAGATTCATAGAAGCATAGATTTGGAGCTGGTGGAGACCTCCGAGGTCATTGAGCCCATATTACTTATGCAAAGAAAAGTTAAAACAACTTGACCACACTAATAGTAAGAGGGATGGAATCAGGATTTGAACTCGGCCCTTCAGACTCACTCCACTGCATCAGGCTGCCTTTCTCATTCTACCTGGTTTGAGTGTAGGTTTTCCCCAAGCATCCTGGCTTCTTTCATGTTCAGATCTTGCCAAGGGCTGGGGCTGAGTGTGGGTCTTGGTCCTGCAGTCACTGGGACCAGCCTGATGAATTGTCTTTGAACTCTACAGGTGATCAGCCATCGTCACCTTCAAAGAAACCCCGGAGCCGAGGAATCTTCCATTCTTTGTTTTGCTGCTTGTGTCATGATGACTCTGAGCCTGTGCCCATTAACAATAATGCCCCTCTGCTGGTGGAGGAAAATGGGACTGTTCCCAAGGTCAGTAAACTGTCAGGGTTCCCTCCGAAGGGGCAGTATAATTATCGTCACCTCTATCACCATCCACACATTATTAATGAACAAATCACCCACATTTAGATGACTTTTTAAGGTTCCCAGCATGCTTGCTTACTTTCTAGGGGTTTTTTTTTGAGGCAATTGGGGTTACAGGTCACCCAGCTAGTAAGTATCTGAGACTGGATTTGAACTCAGGTCCTTCTGACTTAGAGCCAGTGCTCTATGCACCGGGCCACCTAGATGTGCCCCAGCAGGCTTTCTTTACAACAATCTGAGGAGGGTAGGGCATGTAGGTGCTACTATCCCCATCTTACAGATGAAGAAACTAAGACCCAGAGAGGTCAGGTGTCTTGCCCAGAGTCACACAGCTAGGAAGCATTAGAGCTGCCATTTTTACCTGGCCCTCCTGGCCACGTGAGCCCCTGAGTTAATCATTAGAGTAATAACTTCTGGTATCTGTATACTGTTCTCAGCTTTTCAAATTGCTTAGCTCGACTCTGTAAACATGAAGTGCCTAGCCCTAGCTTTAATATGGTGGTGCGGATGGTGGCTCGGTATCCCACCTCGTGTACTTAATGGATGCCTTTAATTGGGCGAGTCATTTAGCAATTAACAGGGCTTCAGTTTTCTCACTTGCAAAATGAGAAAATTTTCCATTCCTACCTCACAGCATTGGTTCAAAGGATCACAGATGGGGACTGGATCTGTGATCTTGGCACAGAGAACTCCCAAAGGAGGAGAGCCCTTCCAGCAATGTGTGATGGCCCTCTCTCTTCTATGTATAGTTCTAATAGAGTTTCTTAAGCTCTGGGATGTTAAGTCAGTCATTCGGTAGCTGAGGGGGATATTTGAGCTCAAGTCTTCCATACTCTTGGAAGGTCAGCTTTCTGTCCACTGTGCCAAAACCACCTCATCGTGAACGTCAAACTAAGTAACAAATGCCATATCTCAAGCCTTCAAGTACTTTACAAACCTTGGGTGTTCATTATCGTTAATATTTCCAAGGCATGAGAGATACAGACATTTTCTCATTTCATCCTCCCAGAAGCCCTGGGAGACAAGATAGGGCAGATAAATGTGCATTTTACAGATGGAGAGACTGAGGACAGGTGAAATTATTCGCTTCCAGGTCTTAGGGAGTGAGTGTCAGAGCCAAGACCAGAATCCTGGGCTTCTGATTCCCATCTAGGACACTTTGCACCATGCTCTCCTGAGGAGGCGGCTGCTGAAGAAGTGTTCCTTAGGATGTAGGGATTGAAGGGCAGCTAGGTGGGCACAGTGGCCTTGAAGGACCTTGGTTCAAATCTGGCCTCAGACACTTATTAGCTGTGTGACCCTGGGCAAGTCACTTAACTCCAATTGCTTCCAAAAAACAAAGAACAACAAAAAAGAAGTTGAGGGCAGGTAGGTGGTATAGTGATTAGAGCACCAGCCCTGGAGTCAGGAGGACCAGAATTTGAATCCGGTCTCAGACACTTGACACACTTACTAGCTGTGTGACCTTGGGCAAGTCACTTAAATCCAATTGCCCTGCCTTCCCCCCTCAAAAAAAAAAAAAAAAGAAGTCAGGATTGAGGCCAGAAGAAGACACATTTGGCAACATCGAGTTGTCCTGTTTTCTCTTGGTGGCCCTCCACCTGTCCCCTTTTGTCCTTCTACAGGCACCAGCTAAATATCTGCTTCCTGAGGCCAAAGCCCAGGACTTGGGCAAAATCTGTGTGGTTATCGACCTGGATGAGACCTTGGTGCACAGTTCATTTAAGGTTGGATTCTGACCTCGGGACCCTCCCAGCCCCAGCACGATCCTTCCTACCACCCTCTAAGGTCCTGGGGCTGGTGCTTCTCATTCCCCCCTGCCTGCTGGCCTGGCTCTCCTCCCTCCCCTTTCTTCCCCCAGTCTCCTAGGGAGGGGCCGGAAGTGTGCTTCGGCCCCACGGCCAGAGCTCGGTCACTCGGTCAATCGGCCACAGCCTTTTTGCATCTCCCACAGCCCGTGAACAATGCAGACTTCATCATCCCCGTGGAGATTGATGGAATGGTTCACCAGGTCAGTGGATGGGGGAGGGCAGGAAGTGTGGGGGGCAGGGTGAGTGGAAGAGTAAGGAGGCAGGGAAGAGCCAACCCCACTTTGAATTTCTGAGGCTGCCAGACTCCAGGGTCTCCTCATGTCCCACTATGCTCTCTAGTGTCCCCAGAATCTCAGAATGTTAGAGCTGGAAGGGGCCTTAGGCGTAATAGAGTCTGGGGTGGGGGTGGGGGAGTCCTTAACCAGGGGCCTGTACATTTTTTTGCTGCTTTGATAATTGTACTAAACAATATAATTTATGTCCCTTGTGATACTGTGAGTTTTGTTTTGTGCATTTACAAACATGATTCTGAGAAAAGGTTTGTAAACTTCACCATACACAGTAAACATTAGAATGTTTGATCTACTCCAATCATCTCATTTTACAGATTGTGAAATTGAGCCCCAGAATGGGGAAGGAAGTGACTTGGTCCAAGGTCAAACAGCTAATTAGCTAGTTTCTTATTTTGGTCTCATTGAGAAAGTCTGGGGCCTTTTGTTTTTTCCTCTTCTCCCAAATCCTTCTGCTCTCCTCTGACCTCTCACCCCACCCATGGCCGGGACCCGTTTCAAGTAATCCAGGATAGGCTGTTTTCTCTTCAGCCTGTTCTCCATTACTTGGTTCGGGGGCTGGTCCCCAGCATCACTGGGGTGAGGAGGGTCCTAGGGTACCCTATCCTGTCCCCCTGCCACACCCGTAGGCCTTTCCTCTAGCAATCTGAATGTGACCAAAGGCTCATTCCTCCTATTAGATGGGTAGGGTCAGGGAATTAGTTATGGCAGCAGTGGCGGGTGTGGAGAATAGGAGAGTTGGTCCCTCCACCTTTGGATCAGTTAGCGGGTTTCTGGGCTTCTCCACCTCTACTTCCCATGGGAGGGTGGCTGGCAAGTCCTCCCCTTCTCAGCCAGGCCAGTCCTCTCACTGACCCTGCCTCCAGGTCTATGTGCTGAAGCGGCCCCATGTGGATGAGTTCCTGCAGCGGATGGGGGAGCTGTTTGAGTGTGTGCTCTTCACAGCCAGCCTGGCCAAGGTGAGCCCCTCATAACCCACTCCCCCTTCCCTCACTGCTGTAGGGCAGCTCCCTGGACAGACCCCCATTCCTTCCCTCCTCCTTTTCCTATGAGGTGGGTGGGTACGAGAGTTAGGACTTCTCTCCTGAGTCCCCTTTGCTAAGATCCCCATTACTCCTCACCACTAGCCAGGCTAAGGTAAAGATGCCAATTTCCTAGGGAGGTCCTGACTTTCCCTTCAAGCCTTCCTACTATAATAGTAATAGTAATAATGTAACATTGCAAAATTTGCAAAGCATCTCCCATGTTTTCTCCTTTGATCTTCTTACAACCTTGTGAGGCAGACAATGTTATTACTTAACATTGTTACTTGTTACTATTCGCTTTGCCCACAGCTGGTTAATAGCTGAGGCTGGATTCCAACCTCGGGCCTTCCCTACACCAAATCCAACACGCTACACATCATGCCATCCATTTCTGACCCCCCACTCTCTCACAGTATGCAGACCCTGTCGCTGACCTGTTGGACAAGTGGGGGTCTTTTCGGGCCCGGCTGTTTCGAGAGTCCTGTGTCTTCCACCGCGGCAACTATGTCAAAGACCTGAGCCGTCTGGGCCGGGACCTTCGGAGGGTGCTCATCTTGGACAATTCTCCAGCCTCCTATGTCTTCCACCCAGACAATGCTGTGAGTATGAGGCATAGCTGGGAAGGGGAGGAAAGAGACAGACTCCTGGAGTTGGGACTGAGCAGAGGAGTGGGTCAAAGGTGGGACAAAGGATCTGGAGATAAGTGGGGCTGATGAAGAGAGGCCAGTGGATCTCCCTACTCTGGACAGACCCCTCCAGGCACCATCTTAAGACAGGGTGTCATGGGATTGTTGTCCCAGTGGGGCTGGGATGATGGCAAGGGAACCCTCTTCCACGGTCCCCATCCTTCTTCATAGGTCCCAGTGGCCTCGTGGTTTGACAACATGGGTGACACAGAGCTACAGGACCTCCTTCCTTTCTTTGAACGGCTCAGCCGTGTTGACGACGTCTACTCGGTGCTCAAACAACATAGGACTGAGAGCTAGTGGGGGATGGGGCTGGTGCCCCTCCTGGTCTCCCGGCTTCTAGGCCCCCCGTTTGCCTCACAGAGCTGGGTCTGGACAGGCACTCGCCACCATCGAGCCCCTGCTTCAGCATCATGGAAGCCGATTCTCCCTCTTCACACTTGAACTTCCTGTTACCCTCTTCCTTCCTTTCTTTTTTTTTAAAAGAAACAAATCGATTTTTAAATTCAGTGCCATGGGGAAGGACACTATCCCCTTAACCACTGCCACCAGCCAGCCCAGCCCACCTCACCAGACCAGGGAGGAGTGGATGAGGGTGATCAGAGAGACAAAGGAGCGGCAAGACTGAAGATGACCGCAGGCTTCAGGCTTCACCTCCTCTGTCAGACTCCCTCCACATCGGGCCGGGTCCTTTAGTACCAAGCATCAGTGCCTTACTCTCCTGCCCCAGAAATGGGACTTTGGGGGGGGGTTAAGGTTGGAGGTGGGGACCCCTGACCCCTCTGTTCTCTTTCCTCCCTTCCAGTGTTGCTGAGTTTCTCTGCTGCCAAATATTGGGACCCTTCTTAGGGAGGTGGGGAAGGGGAGTAGAAGGGAACGGTTCTTGTGTTTCAGTTTTCTGTGACCCAGTGCCTCAACCCCCTGAACTGCCACTCCCACCCCAACCCCAGCCTGCCCTTCTTGGTAGGCAAGGTTGGATACAAAGTGCCTTGTTCAGAGCCCTTACTCCCCAGAGGTTGGGCGTGGTAAGGAAAAACATAGGATATGTCCCCAAAGCAGGTTTCTCCCTAAAAACAGTCCAATTGAGAAGGATGGGAGAGGAGGTTTGATTCTGTGTCTCTCTGGGGCAGCTCTTACACTTTCCCTCTGAAATGGATTCTTTGAATTAGTGCCTGTTAAAAAGGGGAGGATGACTATTACACATGGGGAAACCGAAGTGTGTCAAAGAAGGGCCTACTGCCCTCGACCTGAAAAGGACCCACAAATACTGCCTCTGACCCCTAGGGTCTGCAGGAGGTGGGCTAGGGGGCAAATATGGGAATCCCCTCAGTAATATAACATTCTCAGGCCTGGGAGGCCCATTCTCCCCTAGCTCTTCCTGCCTTCCCTCCTCCCCCCCACACCCCTCTTTTTCATCACATCTGCCTTAACCATTAATGTCCCAGGCCAAATGAAGCAGCCATTTGGGTATGACTAACCCTTTCATTCCCCAGGTGGGGTCTGGGGGAGGGGAGGGAGAAGGGGCTGGGGACCAGGGCTCCCAGCCCTCATTGTGCCATATAAATATGTATATGTGTATATAGATTTTTTAGAGGAAAGGGGCAGGGGAGATGAAAGGGTGGGAAGTCACCCCTTATCCCTCCTCTAGGCCTAGGACCTGAGGGGTGAAGGAGGGTGGGATGGGAAAGGATTTTTACGTTTTTTAAATTGCTTATTTTCTGAACGGAGCAAGTAAAACTTGGGGATGCCAGTCCCTCATCCCCCTGCTCCATTGCTGCTCCGGCCCCACCAGTCCTGGAGCTAAGTCTGGTGCACCCTTAGTTTCCCCATAGTCCCTGGTGGCTAATTTGGCTGAAAGGTTTGGTTGCAGCCCCCAAGTGGGGTGGAGTTGAGAGCCTCTGAGATATCCTGTCTTCCTTTCCAAGCTGCCTCATGGTGTTGGGAGGCGGAGGGTGCAGTTCAGCCCTCAACTCAGTGCAACTCAATGCCTACTTCTATCTGTCCACTCTCCATATACCCCTTGCTTTGGTTCTGGCTTAAGGTGACCACATGGGAATCCCCCTTATGCCCAGGGATGCTCTCTCTCTCTCCCAGCAGACTCCTGGTCCCAAAGTTTCCTAATGGGACTATTAGGATGCCAGGAGTTTTGGGGGCCAGGCCAAACTTTTTTTCTAGTGCCAACCTAAGCCATACAGCCCTTCTCCCTAACTCCTCTATGCTTGCTCATTGGGGTAGCTCCCAGGAAATCCAGAGCCTGTGCCCCCTCCCTCCCACCCTGATCTCTTTGGTTCTAAGATAGACCTGAAGGCCTCTTCCAGTGCCAAAGGGGAGTCAGAGTGGCAATACATATCAGAGTATTTTCTTATTCCTCTTAAACAAGGAGCTAGAGTGGTGAGCAGGGAAGACCTGGGCAGGGTTGGTGTAGGATATAGCTCCATATAAGTGCCTTTTGTGGGACCCTGGTATGATGGGAGTTCCTTGAACGATAAAGAGAAAACCAGATCCCTCCCAATCAGTTTCTCTGTGTGTGCTTTTTTTTGGTGGGGGGGAAGGGGAGAGAGTGGACTAGGGGTGAGGTCCTGGCCATGGGGTTATATGTGAGAGGTTGTCTGGAAGCTTGTGACTAATACTGTGTATTTCATAGAATGTGTGGGTACAGGTTGGCCTCTGAAAATGCAGTCACTCAACATCAGTCATTCTCCTCACCCCCAAAGGAAACCAGGCTCTCATAACCTGGGAAGGAATTAGTGATGTGGTAGAACTTTGAACTGAACTGAGTAAGATGAAATTTAATAGTGGTCAATGTAAAGTCTTAAACTTGGGATCAAGCAATCAATTTCATAAGTCTTAGATAGGCAAGACATGGTTAGAAAGCAGCTTGTCTAAAGAAAATCTAGAGTTTCTAGTGAACTACAAGCTTTATATGAGTCGACAGTGTTATATAGCCGCCAAGAAAAACTTATATAGTCTTGACCTGCACTAAGAAAGGCATAACTTTCCAGGGACAACAGGCAAAATTTGTAAAGCGTTTTGTTACCTTTAAATATATAAATATATATTTATATATATAATGTATATAAATGTATATAAATGCTAGCTATTAGTGTTCTCATCACCACCACCACCATCCCCTTACTCTCAGAGTCAGGCCAAATCTGGGGCACTGAAAAGGGCCATAAGAATGATGGAACTGGGGATGTTTAACATGGAGAAAGTTCTGAGGGGTGGGATGGTAGACCCATGATAATTGTCCTCAAGTATTTTAAAGGCTGTACTGAGAAAGCTTAAATCTGGTTCTGTTTGCCTTCAGATCTATTGAGGGACAATGAGTGGAATGGGAAAGAGACCATTAAGGGCTTGATGTCAAGAAAAAAACAATGTGCTGCCTAGGGATGTGTTCCAGAGGTTTACAAACAAAGGCTGGGTGATCCCCCATCCTATGGTAAGAGGGATTCTGCCTAGGCTGGGTCCTGAGACACTTGCCAGCTCTAAAATTCAGATTCTGATGTGTATACTTGGAACTTCTGGGAATCAGATTGGCCTCTAGGATCCCCTGCTTTTCCTCTCTTAATGGCTTCCAGTGGGAACAGCAAAATCCCCAATGTTGCTGCCGGGAGCTGGCATATAGAGCCTGTAATAGGGTGAGCACCTGCTTGTAGAAACCCTTACAATTTGGAGGACATTGAAGGGAGGGGAAGGGACCATGAGCCCTCTTTTCTAGCATCTGCAGGGCTGTCATGGATTATGACTGAGCAGAACTAGGACCCATGGGTGGGCTCAATACAAGGAAGAACTTTTTATGTAAGTATTTTAATCCCGTTTTTGTTAATATCTTTTTTTTTCATCACCTACATAGATCACCCCACCCCTACCTCACCTGGTGAGCCATCCCTTGCAACAAAGATTTAGAAGAAAAAGGCATAAAAAGCAATGGGCAAATACAGCATCTGCATACAGGCTCCCACTCATAGTTGCCTACCTCTGCAAATGGCCAGGAGGTGCATTTTCTCAAGTGCTAAGGAGAAGCTTGTTAGTCGAGCAGCTTATAATATTGAAGAAGTGGGTATAGAATTTAGAGCTTGAAGGGGACTTAACTCTTATCTAATCTAGGGGTGGAGAACCTGCAGCCTTGAGGCCATATGTGGTCCTTTGGTTAATCCTCTTTGATTCCAAACTTCACCAGAAAAAAATTAAAGACCCTTAATAAAAAGATTTGTTCTGTGAAGTTTGGACTCAGTCAAAGGGCCTCACTTGAGGACCTAGAGGACCACATGTGGCCTTGAGGCTGCAGGTTCCCCACCCCTGATCTAGTTCTACTGTGGGATTGCAGAGTCCTGTTTTGGAATCTGGATCATGGTTACTTGCTACCTCTGTGACCTTAGGTAAGTCTGGAAGCCCAGAGACACTAAATGATTTGCCAAGTGGGTTATAATGACAAAACCAGCCACTACCCTTTGTGAGCTCACAATCTAATGAGAGATTATAATTATAATTGATTATAATGTACAAAACATCTATGAACATAGACGATACATTCAGGATAAATGGGAAGTCATCTCAGAGAAAAGGCACTAGCATTGGGATGGACCAAGAAAGTCCTCTTTCAGAAGAAGGTGACCCTTGAGCTGAGTCCTGAAAGAGGCCAGGGGATAGAGGGGAGGAGGGACTGTCATTAGGTGATGAATGTTTTGGCCATCCAAAAAACCAATGCAAGATGTGGGACCCAACCCACCGCTTTCTGTAGTGACAGTGGTAGAGAAGCAGATGGAACCCAGAGCCCAGAACACTCATCTCTGGACTTGATATGAACTAGGAGCTTCTCATAAATTACCCTTCAGCTCCTGCAGCCCTTCCCATTGAAATTTACCCTTGTGATGTCATTGGACCTCTTGAGAATGAGGGAGGGATGACGTACATACGTACATACCTCCTGGGGACCTCAGGTTTCTACAGATGTGAGTGAAAGGGCCCTCAGTACCTGTGCAAATACTTATGCTAATGATACGTATTTTAGATTCAGGGCAGCCTTTATTTCATCCCACTTAGAAAGCATAAGAAAACAACCTAAGGGACCAACCATTCCATTACATATCAAAACAGGTGAACCAATTCCTTTTCCACCCTCGACAGCAACGCTCCCCGCCCCCCCCAATCTATACAGTCCAGTCTGCATTTGTGATACCACCTATAGTTTAGGCCTTCTCTCAGAAAGAAAACAAACCTGGGATAGCTAGAAGGAACTTCACACCTTTCAGTGAACTCTCTCACCTTCCCTGGGATCCTATATCCAACAATGGGACAGGTAGCTTTAATAAAACAGGGGGTTCCTTATTGCTGGAAATATTCAAGGAGAGGTTCATAGCCCTCCGGACTCATAGTATCACCCTGCTTGGGGCTTTCTTTGAGGTTTTAAGAAGGGCACCTCCATTCCCATCAGAGCTGTACACCTGAATAATTCACAGTAATAGAGAAAGTTCTTATTTGTTCCTCCACATGCTCACTCAGTCTACTTGCTTCTCTTTAATCCAGGATCTTTGCATCCTTCAGGCATTCTCAGGTATTCCTTTCTCCTCTTTATAATGTTGGGTTCCAGAACTGTCAACGCTTCTCCCCATGTCTGAAAGTTCAGGGACTCATCCCACTCCACTGTTACAACCTGTCAGGTCACGTGGTTTTCTTTTCTCATGGGGCCATTGTCCCTAGCTTCCATGTCTGAGACTGAGAGGTAGTCCCATCAGGGCTTGAGGAATGGGTGGTTACAAAGATGGGTCTTTGCTGATGTTTAGGATTTGACCTCACCCCCCACCTCCACACCTGAGGAACCAAAATTGTTTCTTTAGGGGTGGCTCTGTGTAATGGATATGAGAACAAAAGACCCCTTGAGGAGATTAAACAAGGATTTTCCAACCCTTAGAGTAAAGCTTCTGATGGAGGCCATGCCCTTAGTAAGCAGGCAATGGAGGTTAAAAATAGATTTAAGCCTGTTAGCTTGGACTGTACTGCTTTTCAAAGAGTTGAAAAATCTCCTTTTGGGAAAGAGACTCATTTTAGCCAAGGCTGTGAGTAGAGACTCCCTGAGGGAGGAAAAACTGCTGAAGGTTTTTTCTCTCTCATCCAACAAATGGGTGTGTAAGAGTATTGCCTTCCCCAAAAGAGATAAAGGTATAAGTTTGCAGAGTCCACTCTTCCTCTTAAGGGGAAAGGAAACATTTCAGCTGAAGCAAAAAATATGGAAACAGAAGAGTTCTACAACCAAACACCCAGTGAATCTGTGCCCGGCAGCGGCCACCATTCACCAGGGGACCAGTTGAGCGTTATCAATCATTGATCACTGGAGGCTATTAGGGAGAAAAACATGTAGAGACAACACGCTTAGCAGAGACCATCAGAGAACAGCACAGTGTCATCACCGGAAGACGTGGCATCCCTGAACCGTTGGAGCCCATGTACGTGACGCTCTCTGAACATGCCTCATGTGTCTCCACGCTTCTGACTGATCGAATGTGTATTTGTCTAAGAGTATGTCTTCAAGTTTATGGGGAAAATGGATGATTGCTACTTTCTTATTGAGCTATGTCAATAAGGGTCTCTGTTTTGAATTAACTGTGTCTGGCTAACTAGCAAAAAAAAAAAACCATAACAATCAGGAGGAGGAGGGCCTTGTGAGTTATGGATCAGGTGGAACACCTTGAACCTGAGATAGTCTTGTTGAGGGGCCCCATCTGCTAGTTGGGGGAATCCCTTAGAAGCTACACTTGTTAAGTTGCCCAGGTTTGTGCTTATACACAGGAAATAGGAGGGGCAGTTAAGTGGTTCAGTGGCTAGAGTTCTGAGCCTAGAGTCAAGACGATCTGAGTTCAACTCTAACCTAATGCACTTATTCGCTGTGTGACCCTGGGCAGGTCATTTAATCTCTGTCTGCTTTGGTTTTCTGAACCGTAAAATGGGGATAAAATTGCACCCCACCCCAGAGTGTTGTTGTGAGGATCAAATAAGATATTTGTAAAGGAGCTTAGTACAATGACAGGTACATAGTAGGTGCTTGATAAATGCTTACTTCGTTTTCTTCCCTAAGAATCAGCATTTAGATGTCTGTAAACATTAACCAATAGTACTCTACTCTAAATGTGATGTCTTTGTCCAGCGACCAAGGATACTGTAGAAATAACTGAACTACATCAACGTTGCCATTTTAATTAGATAAACCAAAAGACAAATGAAAGTTGCCGCCAAATGGAAGGATGATTTACAGGTTGTCTATCCATGGAGAAGGACACAAAGGCACTGGCAGAGCTGCTTTTATTTCAGGCCCAAGAGCAAGAAGCAGCATTATTTCATGGAACACCTGGTCACCTCCTCTTACAAGAAAACTAACCACCATGGTGGTAATTACATGTTTGCTTTAACAGACCTTCTTAGTTACAAGAGAGCCTTCTAGGGGCAGGTGGAGCAGAGGAAGATCCCTGCAGTTTATGCACCAGCAGATGGTAGAGAGGATGGAGAGGTAAGGAATTTAACAAGAACCTCCAAACTACGTTGACATCTACTGGGATATCCATTAACATCGGCTATGAAAGGTGAGCATGGCAAAAAAAAAAATGTGTTGGAAAGCATGTCTCACTCAGACTAAGGAAACAAAAGGGCCTTCAGAAGCCTCATGCTTCTAGATTATGAATCCCTTCGTTAAGAAGAGTTAGAAGGGCCTGACAGCACCAAACAACATAACAAAAGGAAATAACTATAGCTTTTTAAACCACACCCCCACCCACTCAAGCTGAGTGGGCTGACAGTCTGCAAAGTACTTGGTCTGGGGACCTGTCTACACATCCCTGGGGCAGCTGAGCAAGGGCTGATGTCCAAAAGAGGCCACCTTTTGGCCCACAGGTCAGCTTTAAGCCAGTTTCTCTTGCCAACCCCTGGACTCCAGGTCACAGCAAAGTTTGGTAAGCTGAGGAAGACAAAACTTTGAGAGAAAAAAAAAATCCCTGGGATCCAGAAGGCAGCATTCCCAGTAAGGTACTGAACAAGTAGAGATACAATTTCCCTTCAACATCCACTCTCACCATCTCTGTTTCCTGGGCTGCTCAGAAACAAGAGTTGCTGAAGGGCAGGCTTTGGATCATAAGCTTTGAGGGAGACTGGGTGGATAGTTCAGGGGGCACCTTCCCACTTCTAGGCCTGGCTAGAGCTTAGTCCCACTATCCCTGGCCTCCGCTCTTCCCCCCCCTCCCCCCAAGAAACTCTGTGAGACATTCCAGCTGACCTTCCAGAGGAAGCCTTCATTCTCCTCCGCTCTCATGGGCCTGTGGTGATAAATTCCACCTGGCCACAGCATTTCCTGCTGTTCCTCCCTCCTCCAGGTCCTGGCCAGGCCTTCTTCCTCAGAGGAGTGCTATTGCCACCCAGTAAGTTTTTCATGCTGGGGAAAGTCCCTGCCTTGGGGTCAAAGTCCTATTTATGGCTACTTGGGATGCTATAGGAGGAAACCGAAATGCTATTTCAGAAGTGGAAAAGAGACACAAGACCAGAGCAAACATACTCACTCAGCATGTCTATCCTGGAGGCTGTGTGAGGCTTAGAGATTAAACTAGATACAAAATAAACCCACACAAATCATCAGCATTTCTGTATATTACCAACAAAACCCAGCAAGAAGAGAAATTCAATTCAAAATAACTGAAGATGACCTAAAATATTTGGGAGTCTACTTGCCAAGACATACACAGGTATTTTATAAACACAATTACAAAACGCTATTTACCTAAAGGTAGACCTAAATATTAATAATTAATAATAATTACTCATGGGTAGGTCGAGTCAACATAATGAAAATGACAATACTGCCTAAATTAATTTACTTATTCAAGGCCATACTAATCAAACTACTGAAGACTTTATAGCATTAGAAACAAATGATAACAAGATTCATTTGGAAGAACAAAAGGTCAGGAAAGAGAATCA
>CM053626.1:51723618-51757386 GCA_028646595.1 Phalanger gymnotis | reverse complement strand
AAGTCATAATTATCAAAACAATTTGTTATTGAGTAAGAAACAGAGCGAGGCCTGAAGTTGGAAAGGCGTGAATTCAAATTTGGCCTCAGACACTTAATAGCTGTGTGACCCTGGGCAAGTCACTTAACCTCTGTTTGCCTTAATCTACTGGAGAAGGAAATGGCAAACCACTCCAGTATTTTTGGCAGGAAAACACCAAATAAGAACATGAAGAATCAGACACAACTAAAAAACAACTGAACAACAAGAAATAGATAGGTTGATTCGTGGAATAGATTAGGTATACAATATACAGAAACAAATGAACATAGAAACCTCATGTTTGATAAACCCAAAGATCCCAGCTCCTGGGGCAAGAACTCACTGTTAGAAAAAATTGTTGGGAAAACTAGAAAACAGTTTGGCAGAAACTAGTGTAGATCTACATCTAACACTATATGCCAAGACAAACTCCAAACGGATGCATAATTTAGACATAAAGTGTGACATCATAATCAAATTAGAGGAGCAAGGAAGAAATTACCTGTCAGATCTATGCACACAGAAAAGGTTCATGACCAAACAAAAGATAGAAAGGTTCACAGGAGGTAAAATGAACAATTTGGATTACATAAAATTAAAAAGTTTTTGTACAAACAAAACTAATGCAGCTAAAATTAGAACAGAAGCAGGAAATGGGAGGGGGAATCTTTGCAACAAGTTTCTCTGATAAAGGTTTCATTTCTAAGCAATATAGTGAACTCAATCAAATTTATAAGAATAAGAATCCCCAATTGATAAATGACTAAACTATATGAATAGGCAGTTTTCAGAAGAAAAAATCCAAGCTATCAATAGCTATATTGAAAAAAAATGTTCTAAATTTATGATAGTATTTATTAAGTGCTTACTAAATCAATCACTAGCCCTGCCAAAATTGAATTTTTTCATCTATTATCATCTTTGCTAATTTGATGGGTGTGAGGTAATATGGTAGAGCTGTTTTAATTTTTATTTCCCTGACTTTTGGTGATTTTAGCATTTGTTCGCATTTATTGTGAGAATTGTTGTTTCATGATCTTTCACCACTTTCCTATTGGAGAAATAGTTTAGATTTGTGGTAATAAATGATTATGATAATTCCTTGTACATTTTGGATACATGGCTTTTATCAAAAGTGATTTTGTGAAAAAGAGCTTTTCCAAAATTCATATTTTTTCTTCTTATTCTGGTTGCACTTATTTTATTTGTGCAAAATTATTTTAATCTTTATATAATCAAAGTAGTCAATTCAATTCTATGATATTTCACAAGTCCAAACTTTAGGTGCTGCATTCATTCATGCATTCAGAATGGCAATATTCTGTGTGGGCTTCTTTCCATAAGCCTACAGAGTTGCACTTTACCAATAACCACCCTGGGAGTGTAGTTTATAATTTTTCCCACTAGGTGGCAAGCTACTACAACTACCAGCCCACTGGTCTCATCAAGGATCCTTTAATAAATGTGTAAGGGACTTTCTTTCCTCACAAGCTTCATTACCCTTCTCCAAGCTACTGGCTTCAAAGAGCTGGGCAAAGAGAAAATTTCTTTTTTTTTTCCTGGTTTTGAATTTAAGCTTGGGGGGAATGAAAAGAAAACTAACGTTCTGAACTAGAAATGGTATAGAATCTATGGTTCTATCCCCAGTTCCACCTCTGGGAAATTTCCTGCTCTCTGTCAACTAGCCATCACATTCATAAGAATCAGGCAAGTAGTACTAGGCAACTACTCTGCGTCTGGAAAATAAAAGGAAAAGTTTCCAAGGTGCCCATGAGGATTCTCAGTTTGCTCATACCCAGGAAAGTTTTCCTGTATTTGCAACAGGGGAAACAGATGAGCAAGAGAGAGAAGCGCAGGGAAGTCCTTCTTAAAACCGCTGCTAAGGTTTCTGTTATTGTGATTTTGCCTTTTTTTAATGGAGATTTTTTTTTTAAAAATCATAGATACATTTTTTTGACTCCTGGTTTGTTGAAGTGATAGGTCAAAAACCACACTTGCTGCCCAGTTACATCTGTCCCAATGACTGGCCATAAATACTCCAGCTCCACATTCATCAACAGAGATCTCTGGATGGCCATTGTCATCATCTTTGAAGTATCTGAGTACAACAGACTTAACCTCTCATGCTTATTCATTTTAGAGACTTTTGGCACGCTTCTAAGAGTGCCACTCTCTGTATATGGCTCTTCTTGGCACTACTCCAAAGTCTCAGCATAAAATAAAGGTTAGACTCTTGCTGAATGTTATAGATGAAGTCCATCCATGTTCTAGTTTGCTTATCAGCAAAAATCAGTCTTTGTTGATCAGGAAGACCACCTTCCTAGTTCCTGACTCATAGTAGGTGCTTCATAAAATGTTTATTGGCTGACAGACTGACAAAAACACACATCTTGACATTTTCAATAACATCTGAAGGTTCAGCTTCAAGTGGGAATGGTTACCCTGTCAACATCTTCATGAAAAGAGTAGTGATAATAATAGCTAGCATTTACATAGTGCTTTAGGGTTTACAAAGTGCGTTATGAATATTATCCCACTTTACATTCACAACAATCCTGGGAGGTAAACAGTATTATTATCGCCCTTTTATATATGAGGAAATTGAGTCAGACAGTGGTTAAGTGATTTGCCCAGGGTCATAGCTAGTGAATGCATGCAACTGGATTCGCACTCAGATCTTCCATTGAGCCACCTCACCACATCCTGGCACTAGCCCCATAGTCAGACCATGGAGGGGGAAGGGAAGGAGGCAGGAAAACTCCAACGAGAACTCAAGGATTACAGGAGCAGCTCTACCACACCTAGCTTGTATTTACTTTGAATATATTTTGTATCTGTGTATATATGTTCCGTTTCCCATTCTCACTTTCCCATAGAAGGTAAGCTCCTTGAGGACAAGGAAGACTTCATTTTTTTTGTCTTCTTATCTTCAGCCTATGTATCACAGCACCTAGAGCTTAATCGCACTTGTTGATTGCCAATTGACCAAGAATACCCTAGTGAAGCAAGGCTTCGAACCTAGACTTTCTGATTCCCAGGCCTTTACTCTTCTCACTCTGCCATATACTCTGATGGAAACTAGGACTGATTGGAAGATTGGACCAGATGATCTCTGAGGTAAGAGTTCCCAGCCTTAATACCCACATGTGCATATCCCCAAGGGTCATGAGAAACTCACTAAGGGATATAGGCATATGTGGTAAATAATGATATTATCCCATTGGAACATTCTAGAAACTCCAAATTTATTTCTGAGCAACAAAATTACAAAATATTTGATGTGCCCTTAGAGTGGAAAAACGAAATGATCTCTCTGTTTTATTTCTTTGTGTCTATGTATGATGAGCTTGAGAATTGATTTCATACTGAAATGGCGAAATGAAAAGGTTCGTTGGAAATCCAAAGGCCATGACCAGAAAGGGTTGGGAACTGCTTGTTTTAACATCTTTTACAACATTCCTGTCTCCTTTTAAAAATTTTTTTATAATGAAGGGAAGAGAACAGAAGTCAGTCAACAAACATTTACTAAATATCTACTCTGTGCCAGGGACTGTGCTAAGTGCTGGGGAGACAAAGAATGGTGAAAGATAGTCTGCTTTCGAGGAGCTCATGATCTAAGGGGGAGGCAACATGCAAAAAGCTAGAATAAATAGGAAAGAATCAACAAAAGGAAGGCTAGAGAGGAGGCCAGAGGGGCAGGATAGCTTTGGAAGGCACAGAGACACCTTTGTATATCCTCAAAAGGAGAGGCAGGCGATATGTAATATGTTCAGAGAGAACAGAAATATACAAATATATGTATATTTTTTGTGTATGTATATTCAAATGCAAAATCTATTTGGTATTTCTTAAATTCAGAATAAAAATTAATTAAAAAAAATTAGAATATAACTTGAATGCATCCCAGCTGGGATTCCTAACTTTTTTTGTGCCGTGGATCCCTTTGGCAGTTTGGTATAACCTATGGTACTCTTTTCAAAATAATATGTTTAAATAAAATAAAAAAAATTCTACTTCCTCTTCTCTGAAAAGGAACCTAGAGATTCTGCCTGACCTAGACTAGAGCTGCACTCTGTTAAGTAGATATGCCAGCTGATCGACCTTGGGGAGACTCTGGGAAGCAATTGACCTTGGGATCCTAGCAAAACCAGGAAAGAGCCCCTCCACATCTCCAATACATCCTTCCATCCCACTCACATCCTCAGGGTTTGGTATTCTAGAATCCAAGCCAGCTGTTTCATAGCACTAGCCATCCTACTTAGACTTTAAGCCTAAGGTCTGAGCTTTCCCCTTACGGTGGCAGGGGGAACCAAGTCAAAAATGAGGAGGAGAAATGAGAGAGAAAAAGAGGGGGAAGCAAGAGCATCAGAGGCAGTAGCTACAGCAACTGGGGAGCCGTAGAGACTGGGTAAGCAAATTAACTTCGCCTCTGAAGAGCCCCAGAACCTGGGCAGCTCCACCACGATGAGAGGGCTGCTGGCGTAGAGTGGGGGCATGCCCAGAAACCTACCTCTGAATAGGACCCAAGATACTTCCCCTTTTCTATGCAAACTATTCCCCCTTATTACTTCCTTATTTTACGCCTGAAATCCATCACCTCTAAGAACAGAGAGAATCAGATCTTTCTGCCTCTATACACATTCTCTTCCCTACATTACCTTACTGTTCTTGCAGCATGGATCATCACCCAATATCGTTCCCCCTACCCCTCCACATCACACTTTAAAGCCAGGTTAAGAAGCCCATGTTTGGGATCTGGAGCCCAGTTTGAGCCTGTGTGGGTCATGAGGCTTGAACCTTCGACACCACCACCAGGTAAGAGTAGGTTGGAAGTCCCTTCCACAGATTGCTGGGGATTGTGGGGCATGGGCTACAGAGGGACCCCAGCAGCCATCTAGAGCCCATATCCAATCTCCGTCTGAGAACCTATAAATGGGAAGCCATTACTTCCTGAGACAACTCACTCTACCTTTCTGACTCTCTGAAACTATCTATTGTTACCAGCTCTGCTCTCTGGCGCCTAGCTGAACAAGACTAATCCCTCTTTTATGTACTTGAGGACTGCCATGCAGACCGCCCACTGGTCTCTTGCAGGCTCCAGATATTGGTAAACACAGAAAGACAGGAGAGAGAGGGAGAGTGGAGAGGTAAAGTGTCAGAGAGAAACCCAAGAGTGGAAAAGATCCAAATAGATCCAGCTCTTTTCTGAACTCTCCTGGATGGAATACTGATTGAGCTGGTGGCTCTCAGAGGGCAAGAAGAGGGCCAGTGATCATGGGCTAAGGCTCAGGCTGATGTCGTGGAGTGGGTGGGACGGAGCTGAGCAGAGGACAAGGCCTCTGGTTTATGACTATTCATAAACAGGCCAGAACCAACGCCCTGTGGCAGGAGCAAAGGGTGGGGCAGAGAGGAACCATGTGGTTCTGGGATAAAAAGACAGCACTCATTACCTTCTTGCTCCAAGAGATCCGGCAGCCAGCTGAAGGCCCAGAGTGAAGTAGCAACTGACCTGGGGACGCACAGCAAAATCAATCGAGAGCCCAAGGGTCTAGATTCCCTCTTTTTGGCGGGGATGGAGTGGGGGTGTCTGTAACCTCCTTCCCCTCCATACTCCCAATATGACCTTGTGCCTCACCTGCATCCCCATCTAGGTGCATGGAACCCAGGTATCCTTCCATGCAGCATTAACCATTCTATTGAGATTTTATCACTAAGTGGCCGAGCCTTACCCTTTAGAGTGGTAGAGACCCAACTTGGGTCTGACTATAATAGTAACCCACGCTAACGTAGTGATTTAAGGTTTGCAAAGTACTTTCTTCACAACTCCCCTGTGAGGTAAGTAATAAAAGTATTAGTGCATCCCTTTAAAGGCTCTTGAGACCAGAGTAATACAACTTGTGTTTAGAGTCACAATTTGAAAAGTTCTAACTCCAAGTCAGTACTTTGCTAATTAATGGCAGTTGTCCCCCACCTGGGGGTCCCCTGTCCCTTCAAACCCACCACTCCACTATGTCCATTGTTGTTAGATTTCTCTGGGGTTGGGGAATATCCCCAGCACCTCTGGCATACACCAATCAGAGGGCCAGGAGATGGGGGCACATCTGGTTGTAGCTGTCAAATTGTAGCTCTACTCTTGACTCTCCGGGGACCTGGTAAGCACCTGTCTCCTCACTGCCCCCCCCATCACCCCATCCTCTCCCTCTCTAGGGCCCTATCTTTCCTTATATGGTGATGGCAATTGCTAAGAGAAAGAAGGGGGTGGAGTAGGGACAAAGGTCCTCTTTCCATAGCCAGCCCAGTATAGATTCCCTGAGCTCTTCCAGGTGGCAGCTTCTTCCTCCGGACAGGTAAGGAGGCCTGGTGGGAATGCACAGTGGAAAGCAGGGGGCGGGGGTTGTTCCCCATTTCTCACAGAGAGGGCTTGGTGTCTTCAGAGGCACTTTAGAGATGGGGAATAAAAACAGACAAAACAGACAAACAAAAGATAGCTAGAATTCTTGCTGCTCTAGTCCTGATACTCTAAATGAGCCATTCTTCAGGGTTTCTCCATAATACTCTCCCCCATAATCACCAGCTCTAACTCCTCTTCCATCCATACCATTGTTTCTTTCCCCTTTTCCCCATCTTTATTGCTCATTGGTCCCTAGTTTCAAATTCTTTTTCTCTTCCCTTTTTCCCTGACTCCACCCATATCCTGGGTCTTACTATGCTTTGTTGGGAGGTCAGGTGTCTTAAGCATGAAAAAGGTGCCAGGGATATGGTGGGCAGCAAATTAGGGGCAAGACTTGGGAACCTCCCCAAGTGCTGTCCCTGCCTGCTAGCAACAGAATATATCCTTGTCACTATCCCATCGTGTACAAGTACCACACTTCATGCCCTTGTCTTCTTCCTCATCTCCCCAGTCTAAAGTTCCCTCTCTGGCCTGTATTGGGAGAAGGGGGTGAGTCTCTGGTCTGGGAGATCAATATGTAAGATTCCTTTCTTCTGAGAACCTTCACCGTTCTGTCCAAGACTAGCCCTGGGGATTCTCAGATGCAAAGAGGTTGTATTGAGCAGTTATACAGCTTGGGGGGAATGGTTTACTCTCCCTGTATTTGGATGCCTGTGATCCTGGCTGATTTAGGCAGAGGAAATATTTCTGTTTTGGGGGGTTGAGGGAGAGTACCACCATCTTTCCGTCTTCCTAAGCCTCAGCCCTTGGAGTAGAAGAACCTAGCCTGAGTCCCATCTATGTGGCCTTGGGCAAGTCTGGCCTCTGGGCCTCAGTTTCCTCATCTGTAATATGAAAGGCAGGGACTATATGACCTCCAAGGTCTCTTCCAGCTCTCACTTTCTGAACCGCTAAGGATATATCCCATCACTAAATCTATGATTTTGAGATCGAAATCTGAACATCCAGCCCTCCGAACAGCTCCCTCCTCCTTCTCACAAACAAACATTGACCCATAATTATTCATGTTTTCAAAAAAGTACATGTTACCATGTCATTGATGGCCTCAGGGCCCTAAGAGCCCAGGAGGCCTGGATCCTGGCCTCCTCCTTCCAGAGCATCAGGGCCCTAGGGGTGTGCTGTTTGGGGGAACAGACTGTAAGACTTCTCAGCTGTGCAGAGAAGCTAAGGTGAGAATACTATGCCATAGGGGAGCAAAGTCCTTTGCTTCGACATCCAGCCAGAACAGCTGGTAAACATGTCATTTTCAGCATTTGAGGTGTGGAGCAACTATCTCCAAAGCTAACGAATTGAGTTCCAAGAAAATAAGCAAGGGAATGTTGACTTCTGTCCTCCTTGCTACAGTCAAATTTCTCAAATTAGATAAAATATTTGGGCTGGGAAGGGGAAGAGGGTGACACTCCCACTGCTCTTGAGGGCTGCCTTGTTGAGAGGGACAACACTGCTGATTCTGTAAAGGAGATAGCATAATGAGATGAGAAAGGCGCTATAGTTGGAATTAGGAGAGCTGAGTCCTGACTGTACCAGTAACTAGCTGTGTGACCTTGGGGAAGCTACCCCCTCCCTCTCTGAGCCACAGTGGCCTTATCTATAAATCAAGGAGATAAAAGAACAGCTCCTGTCACCTAGTATTTCTGGGACATTGGGCAAGTCATTTTACCAATACAGGCCTGAGTTTCTTCCTCAGCAAAATAAGGGTGTTAGACTAGATGGTCTTTGAGGCCTCTTCTAGTTCTATACCTGTGATCTTACAAAAAGATGATTCCTGCGGACCCTTTGAGCTTTAACACTCTATGTAGCTATAGGGAGGTCAGAGAAAAAGTCAGGCTTGGGGATAGAGGAGTTGAGATGGAGAAACTGGCCAAATTCAAGTCCCAACTTTCCTCCCAAAGCATCATCTTTTCTACCTCCTTTTTCTAGGGAGGTTGTCCCCATCTTTAGATAGGAGTCCTTGCTGTTCTGAGATCTCCCAGAATGCAGCTGCTACTGCTCTCCATCACTCTTTCTTGGTACCCAGGGTCTAATTCTGATGCATTCTGTAGCCTCTCTAATTGCTATAGCTTCTATCTACCCCTCCCAGTTGCTAGGAAGCAACTGCTCCATAATTGTTATTTATTTATTTGTTTGTTTATGTATTTTTTTTTTACTATTACTGGGGCAGCTAGGCGGTACAGTCAATAAAACACTGGAGCCATAGTTAGGAGGACTTGAGTTTGAATCCAGCCTTAGACTAGCTGTGACTCTACGCAAATGTGACTGAATAGCTGTGATTTATGTCACTCTGGGCAGATCAATTGACCTCTGGCTTCCTCAATTCTTTCATCTTCGAAAATGGGGATGATAGCCCTCTTACCCAATGCACCTGGAGCTGCCTTTGACATATTATAAAGACAACTTCGAATGTCTTAAGAACTGTAATCATTGCAACAAACAACCACCAGTCCAGAGCTCCCCATCTCCTGACAGAGATGAAGCCAGCTCCCCATCTCCTGACAGAGAGGTCATGGACTCAGGACAAACACTGAGACATCTTTGGGGGGCATGCACACTGTAGGGATGTGTTTTGCTTTGACTATGCATATTTGTAAGAAGTTTTGCATTTTCCCCCCTTTTTCAAAGGGGGCCAAAAGTAGAAGGGGGAAAGGTAGATTGTTGCTAACCAAAAATCTAATAATTTTCAAAAAAGAAATTAAATAAACTCCTTTTGGAGAATTGTTTGAAAAAAAAATGGGGATGATAATAGCATCTATTTCCCAGGGTTTTGTGAGGATAGAATGATAGCATATTTGTAAAGTGCTTTGAAAACCTTAAAATGCCACATTGATGCTAACTACTATTATTACTGGTGGGGGAAAAAAACAAGGAACATTCTCTTTTTTTCCCTCTATTATCTTGTGTACCTAAAATGTTGTGTGCAGTTCTGGGTTTTCCATCTCCAGGATGATGCCATTGGACACAGTCCAGAGAAAGAGAGAGGAAAAAATCTAGGGGATGAGGAGGCTCCAACAGAACAGGTCTGAAAAAGCTAGAACTTTGGAGTGTGGGAAGACAGTCAGAGAGGGCACGTGATGCTGTCCAGCTTTGCTTGAAAACTTTCATGAAGAGCAACCCAAGACTTCCTGAGGCAGGCCATCCCACTTGTAGAAGCTCCAGTAGATAGGAAGTTTTTCCTGGCAGTGAGATGAAATCAGTTCACTGTTCTCACTTCCACCCTCTGGGGACAGTTGTAATCCCTCCTTAAATTCTTAAAAATGGTTCCCACATGCTCTCTGCTAGATCTTCTCCAGCCTAAGCTTCAACTGATCCGCCTATGTCACAATCCCAGGTGTATAGAATGAGGTGGGAGGAAGTATGATACCCTGGATGAGAGTACCCCTGCTACCTATTAGCTCTGTGAACTCTGGACGCTCTCTGGCTTATCAGTGCCCTTCCTAAACTGTGGCACCCAAAACTGAACACAATATTGCAGATGTGATCTGAACAGGCAGAGTACAGGGAAACGACCATCTCCCTCCTTCTGGACACTGCCTCTCTCACACAGCCTAAGATCACATCGGCTCCTCCTTTTCCCCTTGTCTCTTCTGCAGCCCTTTGGTCTTTAAATACTGTGCCTTACATATCTGCATAGTGCTTTAGAATTCGCAGAGAAATTTCACATGCATTATTTTATTTAATTCTCACAAGAACCCTATGATAGAGTTCTGGGATGTTATTTATTCCTATATGAAAGGATAAAGAATCTGAGACTCGGGGGTGTAGGAAGGGAGAAGCAGTTCAGTAAAACAAACCAAGCAATCAACAGTGTGGCAACGTATGCAACATTCTGCTCCCATAGGCACTCACTTCTGCATAGAAGGGACAGAGGGTAATTTTCTCCTTTCTTCTGACTCAACCTTGACCACTATAATTACATAGTGTTCAGCTTTGCTTTTTGATTGGAGAGACAATACAAATATGGATTTCTATATTATATATACATATATGGGAGACACATTATATTCATTATTACATATACATATTATTTATATTTATGTATATATTCATGTATATATGTGTGTAGATATGTATATATGTCATCTCTGCCATTAGAATGTAGGCTCCTTGAAAACAGGGACTGTTTTAGCCTTTCTTTGAATCCCTGGCATTTACAGCATTCATAGTCTGTACTTAATAAGTGTTTGCTGATGAATTCGTCGATTGATCAGCCTCAGTTCATGCTTCCCATGTTTCTCTGAATTCTTTGTCTTTATCATTTCTTTCAGCACAAGAGCATTGTTTCATTCATAGACCACAACTTGTTTAGCTACTCCCCCTAAGATGGATGTCTACTTTGTTTCCAGTTCTGTGCTCTATGAAAAGTGCTGCTATAAATATTTTGATATATTCAGATCTGTTTTTTTTTCTATCCTTTGCCTCCTTGGGGCACATGAAGCTTTGCTCTTCAGAAGGGATCATCTAGTCCAAGGACGTACTGGAGCCAGGTGGAACCGGTGAGAACCGATTGTTAAATTTTCAGTGTCAGGAGAACATCGTAAACAGTAAGAGCAACACTGTATGATGCTCGACTGTGAATGACTTGCTGTTCTCAGCAATAAAGATCCAAGAAAGTTCCAAAGGACTCATGATGAAAAATGCTATCCACCTCCAGAGAAAGAACTGATGGGAGTCTAAATCCAGACTGAAGCTTTTTTCACTGTGTGTGTGTGTGTGTGTGTGTGTGTGTGTTTATGGTCTGTGTCTTCTTTCACAACATGACTAATATGAAACATCTGTTTTGCGTTATCGCACACGTATAACCTATGTCAAGTTAAATTTTCAGCGTGAGGATATATACCTTTGAAATCAACAAGCACTACAAACCAGGGCTTGATTTATTGTTCTGTTGATTGTCTAGACTTAAGAAAGTGTTAATAATACAGATTAAATGTAAATGTGTATCCAGTTTGTACATTTCTCTCTCTCTCTCTCTCTCTCTCTCTCTCTCTCTCCCTCTCTCCCTCTCTTTCTCTCTCTCTTACTCTCTCTCTCTCTCCCTTTAGAGACCGCTGGTTGTTTAACATTTACCAGCACATCCTTGATCTACCCTAGTCCAACACCTTTATTTCAAAGATGTGAAAAAAGAAACCTTATTAAGGGAAGTGACTTGCCCAAGTCATACAGCTGATTTATCAGGGGTTAGAATCTAATCTAGGTCCTCTGACCCCCAAATCCAACTATCCTCTGCTGTACCCCGCCAGGGCCACTATGATCATGTGATAAGTCATGGGCAGAGTCTGCTTTTATTTTATGGCATATGAATGGAAGCAAGGGAACTTCTGCCCCTTGTTATCTCTGGGGTGATTATGACCTTCAATCACTCAGTCTAAATTGGGGTCATTCCTAAAGGGATGCTTTGGAATGAGGTGAGGATGACCTTTATGGCTGACATCCAAGGATAGCCAAATCCTCTCAAAATCTCGTCCCTGAGCCACTCTCAGGAATGAGATTTGGCCCACATGGAACAGGGTCTCTCTGACCCAGGATGACTCTTCTCAAGTTCTTGTGTCAACTTCAACCTACTCTGCATTATTATTCAAAAACTAGGATCAGAGAAGCATATTGAAGATTAACAAGTATATTTATCTGATGCCTACATGAATAAGGCACTGTGCTAAGGGCTGGGGATACAGAGCCAAAAATTAAACCATCCCTGCCCTCAGGAAGCTCTCATTCTACTTGGGGAGACAAATACATATAGAAACACATACAGACTATGAAAAAAATAAGTACCAGACATGGGAAGCTGGGGGGAAGGAATCAGATGTGATCTGAACAGGCAGAGTACAGGGAAACGACCACCTCCCTCCCTCTGGACACTGCCTCTCTCAAACAGACTAAGATCACATCACTTCTTCCTTTTCCTCTTGGTCTTTCCTCCAGCCCTTTGGTAAAAGGTTTTAATTTAGCTGAATCTTTGAAGAAAATAAGGAAGAGACAACATGTACATAAAATAGGAATGTACATAATGAATAAGAAGTAATTTTAGGGGGGACTAGAAGTGGGGAGGTTCAGGGCAAGTTTCATGTAGAAGGTGATATGATGGAAACCAGGGATTCTGAGAGACAGGGGTGATGAGGGAGAGAATTCCAGGCACAGAGGTGGGGGATTGAGTATTGAACGTGGAAGAATAGGGAGAAGACCAGCTTGGCTGAGCCATGGAGCCCATGAAAGGAGAGAAAATCTAGTAAGGCTGGAAAGGTAAGTTCAAGCCAGATTTTGAAAGACTTTACATGCCAAACACGAGTTTGTATTTGATCCTAGAGATAATTGGGATGCACTGGAATTTATTGGGCAGAAGAGTGATGTGGTCAGACCTGTGGTTACAATGATCCATTTGGCAGCTGACTGGAGGATGGAATGGGGTAGGGAGAGATTCAAGTGGGAGCTTACTTATTAGTAAGCTCCGCTAATAGTCCAAGAAGGGGGTGATGAGGGCCTGAACTAGGGTGGCGGGTTGTCGCTGTCGTGACAGAGACCTAGGCAAGAGAATACGGACAAGACTGTATAAGACAGTTTGAAGTGACCTTCTAGAGAGCATCTAATCTTCATTTTACAAATAAGAAAACTTGGGGCCTGAGAGGGTCACCAAACTAATTAGTGACTAGAAATCAATTATTTCTCTCCTTTTATCCCCCCAAAAGTCTTTTTTTCCTTCTTTCTCCTTTTTTCTTAGGTTCCTTTTATATCTTTTTAAAAAATGGCTTATTGATGACTTTTGTTTTTATATTATAGTCATTTCCATATATACCAGCCCTCCCCCATAAGCCCACTTTGCAACAAAGAAAACCAGTTAAGCACAACAAATAAAGCGACCATGTCTGCCAGCACATGCATCATTTCTCACAAGCCATCCTACCCACCTCTACCAAATGTATGTTTGCTGGGGAAGGGAAGTTACTTCCTTACCTCTTTTAGAGAGAGTTAAGATTGATCTTTACAACTGTTCATCATCTGTTTTGGCTCCAGTTAACAGCGTGCTTTTGTTTGCATGAATGTATATATGAATTTTCTGATTTTGCTTAATTCATTCTGCGTAATTTCTTACCCTTTTGGTCCCTTTTTGTCTGTCTCATCAAGAGAAAATTCTGGAAAGCTACCTTACTTATTAGCCATTGGAGACGTTGCCAGGGCTAGGAGGGAGTATAAGACTCAGTCAATCAGATTAGAGAGGGAAGTTTTGGAAGAGGGTGGCATCTCATATGGATTCTTAGATTCGTAAAACATTGATACTGGAAGGGCTGTTAGAGATCATCTAGGTTAACATTTTATTATTATTCATTATTTTATTTTTATACTGAATTGTATTTTTATCAATTATCAAGCATTTCTTTTTCTGTCTTCAATCTCCTCCCATTGAAAACAAAGAAAAATAAAATTCTCATAACAAATATGCATAATCAATAGAAACAAATTCTTTTATCGACAGTTTCCAAAAGTGTATGTCCGGGTCTTATTCTACATTGCCAGGCCATCACCTCTCTGCCAGGAGGTGGGTACCAAGTCTTGTCATCAGTCCTCTGGAATCATAGTTGGTCAACAAAACGATCAGAGTTTTAAAGTCTTTTCAAAGTGCTCATTTTTGCAATGTTGTTATAATATAAGTTGTCCTCCTAGTTTTGCTCACTTCCCTTTGTATCAGTACATACATGTTTTCCCAGGTTCCTTTGAAACCATCTGTTTCATCATTTCTTACAGTACAAATAATATTCCACTGTGTTCATATACCATAATTTATTAAGCCACTTCCCAGCTGATGGGCACTTCCTTAGTGTCTAGTTCTTTACCCCTACAAAAAGAGCAGCTCCAAATATATTTTGTATATGTAGGATCTTTTCCTCTTTGAATTCCCTTCCTTCTGCAGAGAAGTCTTTCTGGAGTTAGAACAGGATTTCTTGGACTGGTAGCTGGGGTCCACCAGGGAAGACTGGGAAGGCTATTGAAGGGAGCTGAAGGTGGTGGTGGTAATCCTTTATTCATTTAATAGGCACTTACTAAGTACCTACTATGTGCCTGTAAGATACTAATAATCTGTATTATGAACACTTTCTTAAGTCTAGACAATCAACAAAACAATAAATCAAGCCCTGGTTTGTAGTCCTTGTTGACGTGGCGGGTGGCATTAGATTGTAGACTACAGGAATGATCCAGCACCTGTCTGTGACTCTTTCACTGGACTATGATATGCGTGATCGGCAACTTGAAGAGGAAGAACAAGAGCAGAAATGTACTGTTGTGGACAGAGCACTGGATTTGGAGTTTTGAGTTCAAATCCAGTCTGCTCTATTTCCTGTGTGACTTTCAGCAAGTCATTTCATCTCCTCTGGACCTCCTTTTCCTTAGCTTTAAAAAGAAGGGGATGGTTTTGCATGACTTTATCTGTATGATGGGTATCATATTATTTGCCTTCTCAATGGGCAGGAGTAGGGAGTGGGGGTGGTGCATGGGAGGAGGAGCCTGGAAAAAGGGAATTTGGAATTCAGAATAAAAAAAGAAAAAAGGAAAGGAAAAAGATGGAAAAATTGCCCTCTAAGTTCCCCTCCACCTCTAATTTCTATGCTCTTATGAGGAAAATGAGGTCCAAAGAGTTAAATGACTTATCCAAGGTCACACAGTGGCAGAATCAGCCCTTTTTCTTATGGCTGGCTCCCTCTTTTCCCCTCTCTCCCTCTTTAAGTACAAACTCAGAGGCTCACAATTTTTTTCTTTAAATTTCTTTTTTATTATTAACAAATATCAATGAACGTAGGTGTTTCAATATTGAAAGAACAGAAGAAGAGGATATTATATGAAACTGAGAATTTCTTACATAGAGCTTGTTTTTTAAAAAAATTATATAATAAATTGAACAAAGTGGTTCCAAAACTTTGGATCTCCTCTCTTCCGTGGATTTTCTAAATGTTTCATTGACAATTTTCTTTTTCTTCCTTCCTTCCTTCCTTCCTTCCTTCCTTCCTTCCTTCCTTCCTTCCTTCCTTCCTTCCTTCCTTCCTTCCTTCCTTCCTTCCTTCCTTTTGTCACTATCACTAACTCCTCCAATAACATACCCCACCCTGTAAAGATCCTTCCTTGTGACAAACAAGCATAGTTAAACCAGCTAGATCTGGATATGTACGTCTTATTCTGCCTTCCAGTCAATCATTCCTCAGTCAAAACGTGGCATCCTTGAATTATTAGGGTAACTGAGACCTAAAGGGCCCTATGTGAGGCTGCCCTCAAAATATTCCTTGGCTACTAGCACCATCTCCCTATTTTTTCTCTCTCTTTGGTCTTTCTCTAGGTTCAACCATAATGACAAAGCTCAGCACCCAGGTCAAAGGTTCTCTAAACACCACCACGCCTGGAATACAGATATGGAGGATAGAAGTAAGTGATCAGGCTGGGAAGGAGCGGGTAAGGGGTCCCCTCCTTTCAGCATGACTGGCCAGGGTGGGAAGGAGCAACTTTTAGTTCTCTCCTGATGCCTTGGGCCAACTCCTCGAAGCTTCTTCTCTCCACTCTCTCTTTTCCTCTTTTAATTGCACCTTTTAACTATTAGCTCTCTAATACTTAAATAGCCCTTCCTTCTCATTCTCTTTTTCTTATTTTCTCTCCTCTTCCTCAGTTTCTTCCTTTTCATTTTCTCCCCTTCTCCCTAATTACTTTCTTCTTTTCATCCTTCCTCCTCCTCCTCTTCCTTTTTCCCTTTCTCTTCATCTCCTTCTTCATCTTACTTCTCTTCTTTCTCCATCTCTTCCATTTTTAATCTTTATCTTTGACTCCTCTTCCTCCTCCCCCTTCTCTGTCTGCTGTTCCTTCAACTCCTCCTCCTCCTCCTCCTCCTCCTCTGCTTTTCCCAAATCTTCCTAACTTTTCTTCTTCCTTCTCTTATTCTTCCTTTTGAGGCAGTTAGTGGAATAGTGAACAGAGCACTAGGCCTGGAGTCAGGAAGTCATGAGTTCAAATCCAGCCTCAGATACTTGCTAGCTGGATGACCTTGGACAAGTCACTTAACCTCTGCTTGGCTCAGTTTCCTCTGTAAAATGTGGATTATAACAGTACCTACCTCTTAGGACTGTTATGAGGATCAAATGAGATAATATTTTTAAGGCACTTACCATAGTGTCTGGCATATTGTAAGCCTTATATAAATTCTTATTCCTTTCCTTTCCCCTTCCCTTTTCAGATTTCTCCCCTTCATTCTCTTTCTCTTTTCTTCTCTATTTATACTTACACTTCCTCTTTTGTCATTTCTTCTTCATCCTTCTTTTTGTCTTTCTCTTCCCTCTTCTGTTCCTCCCCTTCCCCCTCTTAACCCCACAGAGCATAGTTCTATAGTTCAGGGCTGAGGAGTCTGGGGCACCTGGCATTGCTTTCATCTTCCTCACTCCCACCCCAGTTAACTTTGAGCTTGGCTCAGAGGAGGCTAGGGAACCAGTCCTGCATACATGTTTCCTTCTCCCAACACAGGCCATGCAGATGGTGCCTGTCCCCAGCAACTCCTTTGGAAGCTTCTTTGATGGAGACTGCTACGTGGTCCTGGCTGTGAGTACACAGGGAGAGAGGTGCCAGGTTCAAAGAATGGGCAAAAAAGCAAGGGGTCCACCTGAATATCCCAGGCCCCTTTCTGGGAGCATTTGGTCAAGGTCCTACTAAGCCAATTGGATTGAATCTGGAGTTCCAGGACCATTGAGGGAGAGAGAGGAAGTCAGCAAATATTTACTATCAGTTCAGTCCTATGGTAGCTACTATAGGGAATACAGGAAGAAACTAAAGACAAGATTACTGCCCTCATAGAGCTCACAATCTAGTTAAAATACTAAGATTTGCACTTATAGGAGACAATTCAAGAACAACACAGGAAGACAGATTGGAGGCTTAGCTCTGACACAAAATAGGGCGTGGTCTCTGTGGTTTCTAGGGTCCCTTCCAACTCTGGATGTAGGATCCATAATCAAATCCATAATCATAACTAGATTGCTGACTCCTACAGTGTTACGGACATTCAGAGGAGAGAGAAAAATGGAAAACCAGGGAAGAGAATACAGTAATCAGGATAGGGGTGTGGAGGAGGGAAGACTGAAGGTGTCTGTCATCCTTGAGTGGGCTACAGAGAGCCTGACAACATGGGATAATGGGAAGAGCAGTGGGCTGGGGTCAGAAGACTTGCTTCAAACCTTGTCCTTGATACTCATTATGTGACCTTGGAGAAGTCACTTCCTTTCTTAGATTGGGCGATTTGACTCAATGAACTCTAAAGTCCCTTCCCTTCTTGACATTCTGTGATTTTCTTCTTTGCAGATCCATAAGACAGGGAACTCTTTCTCTTATGACATTCATTACTGGCTGGGCCAGGAATCATCCCAAGATGAGCAGGGCGCAGCTGCCATTTATACCACCCAGATGGATGACTACCTTAAGGGCCGGGCCGTCCAGCATAGAGAGGTCCAGGGTCATGAGAGTGATACCTTCAAGGCCTACTTCAAGCAAGGACTTGTGTATGGATGACTTTTCCCCCATTTCCCAAATACTCCGCCCAGTCCAGGCAAAGACTGCATCTCTGAGAAATTGTCTTCCCCTTTGTGTCTTCTGCTCCTGATGACCCCAATCTTCCTATTAGGTCTTCTGGTCACTTTCAAGGCCCAGTGGTTCCTACTGCCCCCTCCCTCTCCCATAATCCCTGGTTCTTTAGCTCCCCATCCAATGACCTCCTTTACATCCCCATCTCACTAGAGCACTCCTATGGATCTCTGGTCTAACCCCTAGCTCCCTGACCCCTTCCTCTTCCTCTTATCCTACTCCTAGAGGATGTGAAGGGTATATATTTAGGGGGCTTGGGGTGGTGGTGGTAATCCTTTATTCATTTAATAGGCACTTACTAAGTACCTACTATGTGCCTATAAGATGTAAAGTTTAGACAAGACTTGGCCTTTGCCCTCAGAGAGCTTGCAGTTCTGATCAGGGATTGCCCTGAGTTGGATAGTTTGGAGAACTGAGGCATACTGGAAGAGGTAAGAGAGGAGAAAGCTTCATTCCTTCTTCTTTAACCTTGTTGTTCCCATCTTGGCTACTCTCTTTCTTGTCCCTATCCCTATTCCAATGGTGAGTCATTGCCACAATTGCACATTGTCATGCAATAAGAAGACCACGAGGCTGAGAGCCAGGACCTGTATTCTAGTCCTGGCTAGCTGTATGACCATGGGCAAGTCATTTAACCTTCCTGTCTTAGTTTACCCATTTGTAAAATGAGATTAGATGATCTCTAAATTCTCTTCCAGTTCAAAATCTATGATGCCATGATCTTCTATATTGCCCCAAACCACAGTGATTAAGCAGACTCCTTATATCAGTTTGAGGCTGCAGGTAGTTAGATAATCCTATATATGAATATATGTGCAGTTCCCGTTGATCTGGCTCTAACTCCTCTCCAGGATACGGAAAGGAGGGGTGGCCTCTGGCCTTAAGCATGTGGAAACCAACTCGTATGATATTCAACGTCTGCTACATGTCAAGGGCAAGAGGAATGTGGTGGCTGGAGAGGTAGGTGGAGTGATGGGGTTTGGCTCACAGTCTCCTCTCGATAAGATCTTGTTGACTTCTGTATCACTTATCACAGAAGGCTTCCCTTCGAGATACCTCCATGTAAGTCCTTGAGATAGGAAAGACCAGGAAGCACAAGGAACTAGGCAGAGAATCTTTAACTCTGAGGAAAGAAAGAGTTGGCACAAGAAACCACAGTTTCTTGGAGATGACATAGGCGTCTCTCCCTTCTATCTCACCTAAGGAGGCTTAGATATCGCTAGAAGGGCTATGTGCCATGGTATAGAATCAACACCTGTCCCTTCCTAGGCCTTCATTTCCCCCTTTGGTATCAAGGAGAGATAATCCATGGACCAGGAAATGGAAGCTTGGAATTCCAGATAATAACTGGGATTTTCCTATAGGAGGGGGGAGGGGGGGGTCTTTGTACAGTAGCAAAGGGCCAAGAGAAGACAGGAAAAATGCAAAGATGAAGAAAAATTTGGGACTGCTTTCTCTCTCCACCAACTTCATAGGTGGAGATGTCATGGAAGAGTTTCAACCGAGGGGATGTTTTCCTTCTGGACCTGGGCAAGCTCATCATACAGTGGAATGGCCCTGAGAGCAATCGAATGGAGAGGATCAAGGTAAAGTTCCCCAGGAGGCATGGTGGTGCAGTAGGAAGAGCCCTGGATTTGGGATCAGAGCACTTGGCTTCAAATCCTGCCTCCTACTGACCTCTGTGGCTTTGGGCAAATCACCCTTCTCTGGACCTCAGTTTTATCATCATCTGGGAAATGAAGGATTTGGACTAGAAGATCTCTGAGGTCCCAGTTCTATAAGATATCCTATGAAAGCTCTAATACCAGATGCTCACCCTTGTTTCATGTGACCCCAGTTTTATCACTCGACCTATTGGTCACTTCTTTGACAGACCTATAGGACTCCCCATTTACTTATCTTCTCCTCCAGCCCTGGAGCTCTAATTCCATTGCTGGGATCTAACTTCTGGCTTCTTTACTGCCTCTTCCCCCTGCCCTACTCTCTCAATTCCCAAGAGGGAACAAGGGCCTTATGTGCATGTGTGCATGTGCACACGTGTGTGTGCATGTATGCGTGTGTATGCATGTGTGTGTATGTGTGTGCGTGTGTGTGTGCGTGCATGCATCTGTGTGTGTGTGTGTGTAAGGGTTATCATTTGTTTAACAAGCATTTATAAAGCAGTTAATGTGCTAAGGAAATGCCATCTTCAGGTAAGACATGATCCTGTTCTCTTGGAGCTTGAAGCCGTGAGCAGGGATGATTCTTGAACAAATAGGTGAGAACTTGGAGGTGGTTTTCTTCACTTGTCTGGCCAGCATCCTCATAGCCAGATGTTTCCCAATAACACACATTCTATGACTGCCACTGCCACCACCACCACCATGCAGGTGACATACACCCACTACCTGGCCATACTTTGGCCTACTTTGGGCTCCAATCCCCAGATTTCCTGGCATCCTCCTCACCAATGTTCTAGCAAAACTTTTAATCCCACATATGTTTGTACATAGTTGTTTGCATGTTGTCTCCCCAATTAGACTGTGATCTCCTTGAGGGCAAGGACCTTTTGCCTTTCTTTGTATCCATAACACTTAATACAGTGCCTGGAATGTAGTAGGTGCTTCATAAATGCTTGTTGACTGACTTTCTGACTGAAAATTCACCTCTCCTAACAGGTGCTGCTCCCTAATTGGCTAATAAATCGATTTTGGTAGAGAATGACTTACTATGCTCTAACTCAGCAGCCTCATCAACTAGATTCCAAGACTTCCCCCTAGCCACATTCCATAATCCTTTCTTAATTTATGAGGCCATTAGTCCATTCTGCTCAGGGTTCCAAAATTCCCCCAAACAAAGTCTGCCGCCTGATCATTTTCTGATACAGTAGAAGCATCTCTCCAATGTTAAATCCAGGTCTTGGATTCATCCAAAGGGAGGAAAGAATTTTCCATTGCACTACAATGTTTGTAGAGTGTAACCTCTCAGTGACAAAATATTGCCTTTTAATTGCGGTCCTCAAAGTTAATCTAAAGGAATGGGCAACAAGAATACATGGCCAAGGGTGGGGAGGAGGTGAGATGAGAGAGAGATCATGGGAGAGACATTTGGAGGCAGAGACCTCTTGCACATACTGCCTGGATTGCTGGTCATCTTGTTCTCCTCTGGATAAACCAGGCCTTAGCTATGTGGCCCCTTCTTTAGGGAGCTGGAAGCAAGTCACACACACTGTGTATTTCTCCAGTGCCAACATTTATATCCTGGAGCAATTAGGTTAAGGTTACAGTGAACATTTAGAGAAGCTAGTGGGCATAGGACAGTGGAAAGACCTCTGGATTTGGGGCCAAAGGACCTGAATTGGAAATCCAGTTCTTTTTGTGTGACATTGGACATATAATTTCCCCTCTCCAGATCTCAGTTTCCTCATCTGTATCATTTCGAAGGTCCCTTTTAGCTATATATGTATGACCACGATCCTATGACAGGGCCACAGGTAGTCTGAGGAGGCCTACTAGACCCAGTTCCTTAGTGAGTTTAGATCTCAGAACATCCTTAGCATTACCCAGGAAACCTGACACCCTCCTTTGCCCAGAAATGACCCCTCCATTGCCCCTTCTATCATTTCCTTGAAGCAAGTGATTGGAGGCATCTCCAGGGACTTTCCAGGTATCCACCCCTCTCCCCCTTTCTATTACTTTGCAGGGTATGAATCTGGCAAAGGAGATCCGAGACCAGGAACGGGGTGGCAGGGCACATGTTGGAATAGTGGAGGGCGATCAGGAGGCCGAATCACCTGAGCTAATGGAAGTGATGAAGTATCTGCTTGGCCAGAGAAAGGAACTGAAGGAAGCCATCCCTGACACTGTGGTGGAGCCAGTTATCAAGGCTGCCCTGAAACTCTACCAGTAAGTGTCTATCTGTGTCTGTAAGGCAAGGGGGAAGAGAAGGGCCAAAGAGAGGCCCCTTTGGGTGTATGTACTAAAGCAGAGTTCAGGAGGACTGGGAATGTCCATCAAAGCCCTGGCCCACCAAGAGTTTCCTTTCTTCTCAAATTTTACTAGTATCCAGGAGTACTGGGTGAAGGCCTTTTCTGTATTTCCTTACTTTGGGGGGATACACTCCCTTCTTTCTACCTACCAGGTGGTACAATAGATGGAGTGCTGGGCCTGGCGTTAGGAAGACCTGAGTTCAAATCCAGCCTCAGACACTTACTCAGACATGATTGAATCGCTATTGGCCTCAGTTTCCTCATCCTTAAAATGGGGATGATAGCACCTATGTCCCAAGGTTGTTTCAAGGATCAGATAGCCTAATATTTGTAAAGCACTTGACACAGTACCTGACACATAGTAGGTGCTTAATAAATGTTTATTTCCTTCTTTCGCTATGACAGTATCAAGGTCAGGTTTTTCAAATGACCTTTATCAGTTCCTAAAGGCAAATGAGATAAAATAAAGTTAATCTAGAAGAGCACAGAGTTGTCCATTTACAGAACGCAGGAGTCTTCTTCTGGAAAGAACATTGGATTTCAAGTTAAAGGACCTGGCTAAGCGTTGTAGCTTTGATGGGGAGCTTGGGTGCCTATACTTGGACCCCAGTTCCAAGATCACATTTCTCCCTAGCTTCAAAACATTATCCCTGACAGTTTTCTCTCCAGCCCAAGGACACTATGCCTAGCAATAACTCATGAGCGGGCCCCAGTAAGGGGGCCCCCCAATAACTCTTTAGAGGTATGACCTTGGGCAGGTCCCTTCATATCTGTGGGCCTGTTTCTTTATCCGTAAAATGAGGTGTCCTGACCTCCACAGCAAAGGAAGGGGCTTCATAGAAGGGGGCACAGAAGCAGCTGTAGAGATAAAGATCCTAGAGAGAGAAGCTACAAAAAGTTGGGATTCTAGGACCCAGCAGATGACCAGCCCCCAAATGACTCCCCAGGTCAATTTTTCACTCAATTCCTTTCTCCTCCATCATCCCCTGCAGTGTGTCTGACTCAGAGGGCAAATTGGTGGTGAAAGAAGTGGCAACTCGTCCTCTCACTCAAGACCTACTGAAACATGAGGTAAGGAGGGCCCAGGGAGGTGGATAGGGGAGTAGAGAGGCCCCTTTGGTTCTGCCAGCACCCAGATCTACTCCATTCCACTAAAACCCAGGTGGCTCTTCACCTTCTCCCCTACTCTTCTCCCTTCCCCTTCCGAGGGTGAATCCCAACCCCTAACTTTACCTCAAAGGGAAGGGTGGCTCCCACACTCAGATTTCCTGTACCCTTGGATTGAGACTTGGGGAAGGGAGGGGAGGGAGCTCCAGAGGCTGAGTTCCTTGAATATCTTTCACTGTATCCTCAAGGTCTCTTGCCCACTAGAATAGGGGCCATGAGAATTTCACCCTGGACTCTTTTCTACTCTTTCCTCTTTCTCCCTTCATCCTCTTCTTTCCTCTCCCAGGACTGCTATATCCTAGACCAGGGAGGTGTGACGATCTATGTGTGGAAGGGGAAAGAAGCAAATGCTGAGGAGAAGAAAGGGGCCATGAACCAAGCTCTGGTAAGGAGTAGGGGCAAGAGATTCTGGAGCACAGTGAAATGGATTGGAGGAGAAGAAAGAGAGCAGAGGTAGAAGCGAACAGACAGGAGGCAGGCAGAGAGAGAAGCAGAGAATTGGAGAGAAGAGAAGGCAGAGACAGAAAGGGAGAGGAGAAAAAAAAAATCGAGACAATTGAATGCCACAGGAAGGCTAGGCTCCATTACACCTTACAGGTTTCTAGGAGATATTCTGAAGCAATAAAAAGATACCCTGCATCCTAAAGATTCCAAAGCTCAATCATTTCTAGGGCCATCTTGGGATTTAGGGGCCTCTCATAGGCTCTCAATGTTGGAAGAAACTTTAGAAATCAACTATTCTGACCCATACTTGTATTGGAATCTTCTCTATAATATTCCCCAAAGTGTCTCTGCAGTCTCTTGAAAGCTCCAGGAATGAAAGAAATTGTGAGACAACCTGACTCCAGCCTACCTTCCCAGGCTTATTACTTGCCTTCACGCACTCCAAGGATCAGCCAAAATGATCTTGCTTCCATCTCTTTCATTTACTTCATGCCTAGAATGCACTCCCTACAGATCAGCTCATCTTAGTATACCTAGCTTTCTTCAAAGCTTGGCTCAAGTGCTACTTCCCACAAGAGGCTTTTAAAAAATTTTCCTCTTCTCCAACTACTTGAGCTCTCCTGCCAAATTACTGTTGTTATGGGTTTTTTTTTTGGGGGGGGGTATATACATAATTTACTTTTTGTTTTCACTGATAGATTGTAAATCCCTTGAAGGCAAGAACCATTCCATTTTTCTTTTTGTATTTCTAGCATCTAGCACAAATACTGCTTTAATCAACATTTGGTTGATTGTAGTTAAAACAAAGACCACAAGGACCACAGAGGAGGGAGGGAGAGAGAAGGAAGCTGGTCTATGATCTCAACTACACTCAGGGGAGAGAAGGTTGAGGTTAGGGTCAGAATTTAGTTTGGGTTTAGGGTCAGGCTTGGCTTGGGGCCAAGACCTAGTCTTGGGGAACAATACCTCCTCCTCTGACATATTCCCCTTCTCCATAACCACATCTCTTTGTAGAACTTCATCAAGGCCAAAAACTACCCAGACAGCACCCAGGTGGAGGTACAGAATGATGGTGCAGAGTCAGCCGTCTTCCGACAGCTTTTCCAGAAGTGGACAGTACCCAACCAAACTTCTGGCCTTGGCAAAACCCACAATGTGGGCTCTGTGGGTGAGGAGCCCAGTAACAGCTTGGGAAAGGTGCTCTGACTATCAGAGCTGGGTTAGGAGAGCTACCCTGGGGCCTGCCCATCCAACCTTCTTTCCCACACTCCTCTGTCCTCATAGACTTAGAGTCACAGAATATTAAAGCTAGAAGGGTTGTTGTGTTTGTCCTTTGTTCTCGAAGAGGACCGTGACATCAGGAAAATGATGACATAACTTGCAGTTGACTTTGATTTGAGTGAGGGAGGGCTGTGCAAGGTCACCAGCCTCACCTTCTCCTCCAGAGCCATCTGGGTCCAGTAGCCTGATATTTATCAGGATGACTGGAGATGGCCCAGGATGCACTGGGAGACCCTGTCCCTTTCAAGCTAAGGTCTTTTCAGGTTCTCACTTTGAGTGAGGTAACACCCATTCAGTGAATAGGCCTCTTTAAGAAGTTAATCAAAGGATGGCCCCTTTAATTAAAACTTTAAAAAAAAATCATACTGGGAGGGGAAGGCTTAAAAGCTAGAAAGGACCATCTAGTCCAACTCTTTCATTTTGCAGATGAGGAAACAGGCCTAAAGGAGGTTGTGATGTGTCCAAGGTCATACACACACAACTAGTGAACATCAGGGATAGGATTTGAACTCAGGTCTGCCAGTGCTCCTTCTAGGGTACTGTGCTGCCATTCCCACCGAGGGAAATGAAGCATAAGATACGAGGCTTGGCCCTAGAAGTCCTTGTAAGGGTCCAAGAATCAAGACTAACTCACACAAAAGAAAAAAAAAACAAACCAACAACAAACCAGTACTTCATTAAATTTAAAGTGTGGTATGGATTCTGGGAGTGAGAGGACCTCAGAGGAGAGGGAAGCAGCTGAGGAATCAGGAAGACTTCATGGAAAGGGCTGACTACTCCTCTGAGCTTCTCTCTCTCCTTCTCCCTTTCACCCTAGCCAAAGTGGAACAAGTGAAGTTTGATGCAGCATCTTTGCATGTCAAGCCTCAAGTGGCTGCCCAGCAGAGGATGGTAGATGATGGAAGTGGGGAGGTCCAGGTATGTTAGAGGGGCATGTTAACCTTGGGCTACAGAAAGAAGGAGGGAGAATGTCCTGCTCCATCTGGGTAGGGGAAGGCAGGGTCTGTGACATGCTGGCTAGAATCCATCTAGCTTCTCTGGAAGCATCACTCTTGACCATAGACTCTCCTCCTACCCATCCAACACCTCCATACAGGTATGGAGGATTGAGAACCTGGAGCTGGTGCCAGTGGAACCTCGGTGGCTGGGGCACTTCTACGGTGGGGACTGTTACCTGCTTCTCTACACCTACCTAGTCAATGAAAAGAAGAACTATCTACTCTACATATGGCAGGTCAGAGTCCACTTGAACCCCAGAGCAAAGCCCTGGCTCCTTCTTCTTCAGGTTCTGCCCTCTTGCCCTATTTCATCTACTTTGCCCCAAATCATTTTATGCCTGACATATAGTTTGCACTTGGTGAATGTTTGCCAATTAATTCTTCCCCTCTGGTTCACCCTGTACCTGTTTCTCTTTCTCCCACCCTTGACATCACAATTTCCTCAATCTCTACAAAGCCCTCTTCTCTGTCTCTTTCCTTTCCCTTCTTTCTGGTCAGATGTGTGGGGCTCTAGGTCAGATTGAAATGGGGAGGAGCAATGTTTATGGCATTGAAAGCTGAGATAAACCTTGGTTTCCATTGGTTTTACCCTCTGGGAGGGACTTAAAGGTGGGTGGTGGGTAGGGCTATCTTGCCACTTTTCTTTCCATCCATCACCACCCATAAATTCTATAGGGCAGCTCTGCTAGTCAGGATGAGATTGCAGCCTCAGCATATCAAGCTGTCATCTTGGACCGGATGTACAATGATGAACCTGTCCAGATTCGGGTGCCCATGGGCAAGGAACCCCCTCATCTCATGGCCATCTTCAAAGGACGCATGGTGGTCTACCAGGTAAAAGAGAATGCTCTCAGTACCCCCATCAGAGAGAAGTAGAACAGCTACCCAATAGACAAAGAAAGAAATTCCTGGATGAGGAGGGGAGTTAAGTCATTAATTTTGTAATCCCTAGCATCTAGTACAATGCCTAGCACACAGTAGGGTTTTAACAAATATCTGTTGAGTTCAACAGAGGTAAATGATGGCGGTAAGGGAGGGGAGCAGTTTGTGGGCAAGGGTGGCACCATATTGAACTAGTAAATCTCACATCACTTCTCAGCTGGAGACTTTTTGGTGTTCCGTCCTTGACTGGCTCCTTGCTTTTCTGGAAGTGGATAAGAAAATAGAAAAACGATACTGGAATCTACAGAATGACTTCTATCTTGGTTCCCTTGTTAGGTCCCATACTGGACATGGAAATCATTTGTGCATCTATAGTCTCCTTAGGTATTTAAGCTTAACAGAAAACCATTTTATTCATTCAGTGGACATTTATTAGTTGCTTATTATTCACACATCCTAAGAACATTTGTTAAACACCTACTATAAGTAAGTCACTGTGCTAGATTTTGGGGATACAAAAATGAAAAAATGACAAAGTTGTCTTGATCAAGGGACTTAGAATCAATAAGGAAGGGAGAACACATACACGAAAAAGCAAACTGCTATGTGCCAAGCACTGGGTTAATTGCTGTGAGGAGAAATGTTGTTCCAACTGTCAAGATGCATGAAAATATAATTGGGGAGATCCATTCATTCAATACACATCTGTTGAATACCTACTATATGTAAAGCATTGTGCTAGGCTCTCTATGAGACACCAAGGTAGGGAAGACACAGTCCCTGCCCTCAAGGAGTTTATAGTCTAATACAATTTAAAGATAAGACATACATACATAAAAAGTTAACTAACAATGTAAGTTTTTTCATAGTCATAACGCCAAAGAAGTGAAGCTGATTAAGAAGTAAGGTTTCAGAGGAGGGAGTGATCCTTGGGGACTAGAATAGTCAGAGAAGGCTCCAAGGAAGAGGAGGGCCTGAATCTGAGCACTGAAGGATGAGGATGATTTGTATAGGCTAAGAGATATAGAAAGGACATGAAGGAGGCTTAGCACGAACCAAGGGGCAGAGGCAGGAATGAGCAATGAACATGGTAGGCTCAGGGAACAGTGAGCAGAGGCTTTGTCTGGAGAGTAAATGGGAATTACGTTTAGAAATATGAGAGTGAGTGGAAGACCTTGAACGTCAGCCTTAAGAGCCTGCTGTGGGAAACAACCAAGGAGGGTCACGGTTAGTCCATAAGACTTTGGCGTACATAAGACCAGGGACAGGTTTTTGGTCTTTCTTTTGTTCCCAGGGCTTAGCACAGTGCCTGGCACATAGTAGGTACTTCATAACTTTTTGCTGACTGACAGTGATGTAAAGAGTACTTTAAGATTTCTAGAATAGGGAGAGACTACTTGCAGGTTAAGGGCAACAGGTTTAGGAGATGGTTGTAGTAGTCTTGGCCTGAAGTGATGAGGGCATGAATTCAGAAGGATAGTGAGAGTGGGAAGAGAAAGGAGGGGTGTTCTGAGGGTGGAATCAATAGAACTTGGTGAGCAATCAGGGGTGAGAGGTTAAGTCAAAGGAGGAATAAGAAATGAAATTAAAAACTGGGATCTGGAGCTTGCATGACTGAGAAGGGGAGAAGGGAACCAATTGTTAGAAATGATCACTTGGTTTTTTGGGGACACTCGAAGAGAGGTTCAGTTGTCTTTTGATATATTTGGGGAGATATGGTGATACAGACCAAACATGCCCCACGCATGGTCCTCATGCAAATTATTTCATTAAGTACTGAGGCTTGTCTTGTATTTGAATGTAGCAGAGCATGCAAATGTTTTCACTCACATGGTTTTGGGAGCCAATCATTTTTCTTTCCTTGAGGAAACAATCAGTACTTCTTGAGCGAAGGGGTGGGCAGCTCCATAATTGGCTAGGCTCCTCAGGTATGGGAGCTCAGGTAGCCCTCCTATACCTGGTGAAGACCAAGACCTCAGCACCTTCCCCTCCCAACTTGGATGACATCTCTGGAGTAGGAAGTCCAGAGCCTCTACCTCCTAAGGGAGTAGAGAGAGGCTGTTGGACCCCTTCCCATATTGGGCACCTATGGTCGACATTTCTCCTTCCGTCCTCCTCTCTTGTCTTATAGGGGGGCACTTCCCGGTCAGGAAACCCTGAGCCTGTACCTTCTACCAAGCTGTTCCAAGTTAGAGGAACTGATGATAAGAACACCAAAGCCTTTGAAGTGACTGCCCGGGCTAGTTCCCTCAACTCCAATGATGTTTTCATCCTCAGGACACAATCTTGTTGCTACCTGTGGTGCGGGAAGGTGAGTGTCCATCCCCCTGTGAACTGGCTACTGTGGGCAGGCAAAGAAGGAGAGATGTGTCTCTTTTTTCCACCTGTCTCATCTTCTATTCTTCCCACACCTAAGGGTGACATCTTTCCCTACATGCCTGTCTGTCTCTCTTTAGTTTTGTGACTGTCAGTCTTTGACTTTCAAGCTCTGTATCTTTGACAATCTCTGTCTTTGCTTTTCTGTAGGACTCTCTCTTTGATATCTTTGCCTTTCTCTAGGTTTCCTTCCTAATAGGCCTCCTGGTGCCATAGAGCTTTGGTTAGATACATTCCCCATTCCGCCAGCCCTCAGAGGGGTAGCATTCCCTTATGAGATGCTCTTGAGGAGCCTGAAGGAGGTCCTCAGACCAGGGAGGTAACAAATTCTAGGTCCCACTTCCTTCTTACTGACTCTATGCCTCAGGATAGGGAGCTCTCCAACCTGGGACCTTGTCCAAGAGAACAGTGGGGCCAATTCTAAGCAGGGACATCCTGGGCCAATACCTTGGGGGAAAATGTTATGAGGGAACTGGAAAGTCTACCCTCTGCAGCCCCTTGAGCTTCCTCTCCATGTAGGGCTGTAGCGGAGATGAGCGGGAGATGGCGAAGACTGTGTCAGACGTCATCTCTCGAACGGAGAAGCAGGTGGTGATAGAGGGGCAGGAACCAGCAAACTTTTGGCTTGCCCTGGGTGGAAAGGCACCCTATGCTAATAGCAAGAGGTAAGTGGACCCATTTGCCCCTCATAAATCCTTTCTTATCAGTTAGAGAAACCCCTTCTGGAAAGAGTTTGATCTAACAGATAGGATTCTGTTGATGACTCAAGTCTTACAGGATCCAGAGGCTGACCACATATCTCATCTCCTACAGGGTAGAATGGAGTTCTAGACTTGAAGGACTCAAATCCAAATCCTCATTCTAATATTGCCTGTGTGGTCTTGGGAAAATCATTTGCCTTTTCTGGGACTTTCCCTGTATGTGAAATGATGGGATTGGACTAGATGACCTCTGACATAACCTTCCTGCTCTAAATCTAAGAAGCTCACAGAAGTTAGATTTCTTGCCCAGGGCCATAGAGACAGTGTCAGAGGTAGGATTTGAATCTAGGGCTTCTCTCACTACCTTAGGCTGTTGCTCCTTGACTGAGCTGGAGCTGTCATCTTCTTCCTAGTTCTTTATGCTGACTCCATGACCCTGAGGTGTATAAGGTGTTCTGAGAGGACTAGCACCTCTGGTGTGAGGACTTGCAGAGAGCTTTTCTGGGCTGCTCATCCACCTTTGGTGTCTACCTGTCCCCCAACTCTCACCTGTGGCTCTAAGAAGCTGTAGCATGCATAACTGCCACACCCCAATAAGCCATCTCCACAGACAGGCTAAACCTGGTTGAGGGTAACCTACTAGCCTTAAAGCCCTTCGGTGAGTTAGAGAGTGGTCTACGTCAAGCATGTGAAGATTTCCCCAGTGGAATGAGCAGATGAGAACACTTTGTTCCAACAGCCATGAAGCAGCAGGTGCTGTGGATCACTTAGAGCTTTGTCAGACATTGAAGACACCAAGGTCATCCACGGCATCCCGGACCATTGCCCATCCTGACTTTCGTCTTGCCACTAGAGTTTGGTAACTCTGGAAGAGAGAGACTGACAATTTTGTGCAACTCTGCTTCACTTAAATCCAGTTGACTCTCAATTCAAGGCATCACCCTGTGATGTGATTGGTTCTCTTTAAAAAGGACAAACAACAAAAACTGACCCCACAATATCCTTTCTATTGAGAATGCTAGAGCAGGTAGGGGATGAGTTTCATTTGTAGACTGGCTATTTACTCAGAAGACTCTTCCCTTCCTCAAATACAGAACATTCAGAGAGCTAAGAGAAGCCAGAGTTGGACTTGCAGTCTTCATCCTGTTTCCTCCAAGCATCGGCTGGCCTTAACAGTGTACCTAATACCTCTTGGGTGGGGCAGAGGGAGGTGTCTCAATCTCTGAGGCAAAGGAAGCCCAGAGTTCAGGTCCATTAGATTAGATAAGCTTAGGTAAACTTCAGAAAGGGCAGGGCATTGGCCATAGGGTTCAGCACTTTGGTGAAATGCTTACATCAGCACCTGAGTAGTAGGTGTTGGGCTCTCTTCTCTGAGGATAAGAAGAGATACCCAGCCCTTGCTCCTCCAACTCAGGTCTTGGGAAGTTAAAGGGATTAGGGTTATCCTGGAGAAGAGGTGGCTTGAGTAGGTTCGGGAAATGATAAAAAATCTGGGTTTCACTGAATTCGAATCCCTGAAGGATTGCTTTACAGAGGGGTAGTCATTAACAGGAATGTATAGAGATGTGAGCACTAGCCAAGCCCTTTTCAGGGCTGCTCATCCACCTTTGGTGTTGACCTGCCACCCAACTCTCATCTGTGGCTCCAAGAAGCTGTAGCATGTACGGCAACCACACCCTGGCAAACCATCTCTGCAGATGGGCTAAACCAGATGGAGGGTAACCAATGGGCCTCAAACCCATTGGTGAGTTAGGGGAGTGTCTACCCCAAGCATGTGCAGATGAGAACAATTTGTTCCAATGGCCATGAAGGCTGCTGAAGCAGGTACTGTGGAATGCTTAGAACTAGGTCAGACACTGAAGATGCCAAAGTCCTCCCCTGCATCCTGGGCCATCACCAGCCATCCTGACTTTTGTCTTGCCACTGGACTTCAGTGACTCTGGAGGAGAGAGTGAGGCTGATAATCTTGTGCAACTTTGCCTCACTTAAATCCAATTGACTCTCAAGTCAAGGCATCACCCATGATGTCATTGGTCCTTTTTGAAAAGGACAAACAACAGCGACCAACAATTCTCCAATTTTAGTAGGCAAAGGACAAGAGGCTACAATTACAGCCGTAAGGATAGAGGTTAGACTTCAGGAAGAACTTCCCAATTGTGAGGAGAGTGAATATCAGACTGCGAGGAGTGGGGGTTGCAGCAGGGTAGGAAGTGTGCAATCCTTTCTCTTGAAGGTTCCTTAGCATAAAGGAGACATTCCTTCTTTCCTCATCTCCTGAGACTTTGGGAGCCAGAGAGGGTATACTGGGGTATTCCTTTCTAATTTTATAAAACTAATTTCATTACCTCGTCCCATACAGACTACAGGAGGAAACTCTTTCCATCACCCCTCGTCTTTTTGAGTGCTCCAACAAGACAGGACGCTTCCTGGCCACAGAAATTCCCGATTTTAATCAGGATGATCTGGAAGAAGATGATGTATTTCTGCTGGATATCTGGGATGAGGTAGGACTCTCTTCCCATCCAAGTCTGAGTGCCTGACACTCTATGTCCTTGCCCCACCCACTCCAATCTTAAAAGCCCTGGCTCATCCCTTAGGACCTGGAATTCAAATCTCACCTTTGTTACTTCCTCCCTCCCTATTAGATTTCCTTTCTAAGCCTTAATTTCTCCATCTGCCAAATGAGGTTTGGACTAGTAAGTCTATGAGATCCCTTCCAGTTCCAAATCTCATAACTGCAACTCTGCAGGATTTTTTTAAAATTTTCTAATATTTTTTAAAAATTAATTTATTTTAAACTTAAATACACAATAAGAAACAAAAAAGAAATATATTATAAACTTAAATACAAAATAAGAAAATAAAAAATAGCATTGCCATATGCACAGCAGAATTTAAGAGAGGATTCAAAATATACAGCAATTTATATAGGAAGCCTATATAATAAATACTATGTGCTGTGTTCAGAGCTGTCCATCTTTTCTTTTCTTCCTTGTAAGTTTTCTCTTGTTCTCCATTTTGTATTTTTTACTTTGTTCTTTTTCCCCCTTCCTCCCCCCCTCAAGAAGGTACAATTAAGAGCATATATATATATACATATATATATATTCGCACACATATACACGTATATATATATATAAACACACATATACACATACAAACACACATATACACACAAAAATAGATACATACATACACACATATGTATACTTACATACACATATATATACTTTGAAATCTATACTCACACTCATATATAGACATAAACATTCAGATGCATCTATACAAGATCGTACTATATTTTTTTGTCCTGTTTCTCTGAGGGTGGATAATCTCTTCCTTCATAAGTCCAAGTCTTTCCGTATTTTTCCAAGTCCACCAACTCATCACTTACTACACCACAGCAATATTCCATCCTTATACTGTCTAGTTATTTTAAATAGTCTAGAACAATATCAATTAATATGGCTGACATACTGTGTAGTTTCCCTATTTTTTTCTCTTATGATTAAATCTATTTTAGCCTGAACTTGCAGGATTTTTTCTGTGGGCAAAATGAGTTCCCTCTGTCTATCTATCTATCTATCTATCTATCTATCTATCTATCTATCTATCTATCTATCTATCTATCTATACACACCTACATATATACATACATAGACACACACATATGTATATATACACATACACACATACATATATATTTATATATGCATATTCCTTTCAGCTACTATGATACTGAGGTCTCACGAATCATACATATCATCTTTCCATGTAGGAATGTAAACAAAACAGTTCAACTTTAGTAAGTCCCTTATGATTTCTCTTTCTTGTTTACCTTTTCATGCTTCTCTTGATTTTTGTGTTTGAAAGTCAAATTTTCTA
>CM053626.1:51685189-51723118 GCA_028646595.1 Phalanger gymnotis | reverse complement strand
CATCATTTCCTTTGTCTTCATGTGATTCTCTTAATCCTTTGCATTTGTTGTCTCTCTCAGTGATGTAATAGTCTGGCACATTTGTGTACACCAATTCCATACTAATTGTAGTTTCAAAGAAGGATCACAGAACTCTGTCCTTGCCATTTTCCTTCATCTAGAAGAAGAAAGCTTTTGCAGGCTGTGGAAGGGATCAAGAGCCATTCACTTAAAAAAATTATTCATTCTGTTGGAAGTTGTTTTATTTTTCAGTTGCTGTCTTAAGAGGCTCTGGCTGCACCTATGGTCTCTGCATGGAAGGAGAGTTTAGCCCCAGCTCTGTGGGGAGCTAAGGGATGGGAGAGGTTGTGGAATTAGGGGATGGGAGAGGAGCACCCTGGAGTGGGATTGAGCTGTGCCTAAAGGCAAATTTAAGAAAGATCTGGAATTTTGGACAGGTTTATTTCTGGATTGGGATGTACGCCAATGAGACAGAGAAGAAAGAGGCAGCCATCATGGCGCAGGAGTACCTGAAGACACACCCCAGTGGGCGTGATCCCGAGACACCCATTGTGGTGGTGAAGCAAGGACACGAGCCCCCCACTTTCACGGGGTGGTTCATGGCCTGGGATCCTTTCAAGTGGGACGTGAGTGACTTGCCCCGTATTTTGCTTACCCAAGTTACACTTCTTAGAGCTCTTTGCCCCAGAAAATCTCTCCAGGGCAGGGATCTTATCAATGGAATTCTAAGTACAATGTTTAATGTCATTCATAGACATACCATCCATGATTTTTATTCATTGTGGTTTTTATCCATTCCAAGAATGTTGGACTTGGAATCAACCCTTGGAGTCTGGACTTGGCTTCTGGCAATTATTAGCTATGCAACCACGGGCAAATCCCTACATCTCAGTTTCCTCATCTGTAAAGTGAGGAATGATACTTTCACTGTTCATCCCAGAGGGTTAACACAGGCAAAATGCTTTGTAAACCTTAAAGCACTATGGAAATGAGTCATCTCTATTATTAATTGATTAATTATTATTAATATTATAGATTATGTATATGATGCATATAATCTATAATATTAATATATTATAATGCAATATTAATATTCTGCTTAAAAGCCTAAACGCTAACATATCTAATATTGTGTAATTGCCAATAATCCTTGCCCAGTTGCTTCCTCTCAAAATCTGCACTGATTTTTGGCTCTAGCCCCTTTTGCTCCCTTTGCTCAGCTGTGCTGGGGCCACAGACATAAAATTATACCAAGTTGGGGGGGGTGTGGATTTATGACACCATTCTCCACCACAGCCCACTTATATAATTTTACTGCTTGAGAATGAGTAAGGAAAAAATGTTAAGGTCATTCTCTGCATTCTAATGAGTAAATCTTCTGAACCCTACTCCTCACAACACCACCTACCCCTTTATATTTCTTACCCATCTCTGCTCTGGTTACATGGGTGGTTTCTGAGAACTGAATCAAATGATATTGGAGAGCTCATCTCTCTTACACCATCTCACTCTCTCTAACCCCAACTCCATTTTCTGGATTCGGGAAACCTTGCTTTTCTTCTGTCCTCTGGTTAGGGGATGAAGCAATCCCCTGCTTATCAGGGAAAATGCTCTTCTTCCCTCACTCCTTGTCTGATTCCATTTTCCTACTCTTTTGCCTCATCATACCTAGAACACCAAATCTTACGAAGACATGAAGGCAGAACTGGGAAACAGAAACAGCCTGAGCCAGATTGCAGCTGTGAGTATAGAATTCACTCGACGTTTTAAAAGGACATATTATGAAAAAGGCACGCGCGCACACACACGAGGGAGGAAGGGGAAAAAAAAGAAAAAGGCACTAGGCACGAAGACAAGTAAACGCTAAGTAATTTAGAGGGGAAACACTAGTGACTGAGTCATAGGAACCAATCACCATGGGCAAACTTTAGCCTATTTCAAGCTGGCCAGTTTCTCTAAAGGGTCATCTTGTCAGGGACCCTAGCAGTAGGCAAGGTTCCTGGATCTCCAGGAAAGCAGATATCACAGCATCCTTTATCTTGCTGCTGATGGGAGATCCAATCATTTTCCCTAAGGAGATGTTTACTGGTAACTAGTATTAATGGGTCCCCTTTGCTGCAGGGTCATTCCACTGCCTTGTGTCACCATGTTCCTTTCTCAGCAGAGATGGAGAATTGCTCTGCCCATTCAACTTTAATGAGCACTTATTTAGGTTCTAGTTTCTCAATGCTAAATAAAATGCCAACTTCTTTAAATGATCAGTTAGTGAATGTTTACTCTTTAAATATTTATTGGCTTGGTGCCTGGTGCTTGAGGATATGCAATAAAAGCATGGCCATGATCCCTTTGCCCAAGGAGCTCACAGCCTTAATTAGTGGGATGACAATTGATAACTGACAGAAATATATCCAGAGCAATATAGCAACTGCATGAGTGAGAGTAATAAAGAAATGTGGTACAAACTGTAATTACCCAGGGCTCAGCACTGTCCAGGAACACCCAGGAAAAGCTATACACGTATGAAGTCGAAGAGGGGCTAGAGAAATACAAATTTGACAGGACACAGAAATTTAAAATTGTTCGGAGCACATCTCTAACCTTTGTGGGTGTCATGGGGAGAGCCGGTTACTAAACAAAACAGGCACGTCCTAGCGTCTGAACCAAATGCATTATTGCTTAGGGGAACTGGGAGGGGTTGGGGTGGGAAGAAATCAGAGAAAGCTTTCTGGAAGAGGTAGCCCTTTCAGTTGATGGTGGATTAAGACTCAACCATGACCAAGCTTGGTTAGACAGCTATTTCCTTTTCTTCCTCCATAGGAGATAACCAATTCTAAACCAGTTGTGTTCACGGCTGACACTAACCTTACTTCTGGACATTTGCCTACTTTCCCACTGGAGATGCTTGTGAACAAACCTGCAGAAGAGCTACCTAAGGGTGTGGATCCTAGTAGGAAGGAAGTGAGTTGGGTTGGGGGGAGGGGTTCCAAAAAGGTGAAATTGTGCTTTGATGAAAATCTTCTTTCTAATATTTATTCATACCTTATGGGGTTTCCAATTTTTCCTTAAGGCTTGTTGCAAGGGGTGACAGTATTTTTTACTATTATATAGACACATGAGGGCATGACTTGTGTTCACACTTATGCCAGTATGTGGATGAATGAAGGTTAGAATAGGGAGTGATAGATAAGTAATTGTCAGAATGGCCCATAGAGTCGAACAACAGTCTTATTCTAACTCCTATCTGATCCAGGGCTCAGGGTACAGTAAGCTTTTTGAAATGACACTCCAAGCTTGCATTCTAGAGATGGACCTTGGATCTCTTTAGAAAGCCAGACCGATTCAGGGAGACCTGAGTTCAGTCCTCCTTCAGATATTTACTAGCTATGTGACCTTAGGTAAATCACTCAACCTCTCTCAACCGGTTTCCTCATTGGTAAAATGGGAATGATGATAAGAGAATCTATCTCATAGATAACACATGTAAAGTGCTTTGCAAACCTTAAAGTACAACATAAATGCTAGCTACTATTATTCTGATGATTTCCAAAGTCACTTCTCTAAATCCTGTCACAAGTAGAGATTATCCACCCACCTACCAATATATATAGATGTATATATGTCTATATCTACACACACACACACACACACACACACACACACACACACACACACACGTATATAGATAGTTGTTGGCAAGCACGTCTCAAACATTACTATTAGAGCATGTGTATTTTTTTTTTTGAGGGGAAGCATTTTCACATAGACTCAAATTTGATCATCCTCACTCACAACTCTGTGAAGTATTCGTTTGAATATAGATGTAGAAATTGAGGTCCAGAAGTGATGACTTGCCTTATGGAAGAGTGGGACTACAGATGATTAACCTGAAGCAGAAATAGAGTATTCATTTTAAAGGGAGAGAAATACTGATTAGAACTAGGAGAAAAAGAAAACAGAAGGAACGTATTTGGTCTCTTCTGGAGCTTATTGTCAATAGTATAGTCTTCATACTGGGTGAGAGAGTTTTGCATATTCTTGCTGGAGAACTGAAAAGGAGTTGTTTTTTTTAAAATTTTATTTCTTTAGGACCACTCAGATCCACGAGAATGATTCAATCAGTCTCAGAAAAGTGCTGAGACAGGAAGACACATGAGGGCATAACTTGTGTTCACACTTATGCCAGTATGGGGATGAATGAAGGTTAGAACAGGGAGTGATAGATAAGTAATTGTCAGAATGACCCATAGAGCTGAAGAACAGTTTTATCCTAACTCCTATCTGATCGAGGGCTCAAAGTACAGCAAGCTTTTTGAAATGACACTCCAAGCTTGCATTTTAGAGATGGACCACAGAAAGTAGAGATGGCTGTGAAATTTTAAGTCCGGAGTTTGCAGCAACAGGGAAGCCCAGAGTAGAGAAGCGGGTGATAGAACTTTTACTCTTCACAATATCCTGCAATAACACCTCAGTTTAGGGGTGTGGAAATTTCCCTGCATTTGCTACCCAGGAAATTATGTGGTGGTGGTTCCCCAGGGATGGAAGGACGACAGGTCACATTAACCCTGGCATACACCGTACCTTTCTCCTCTCACTTTCTTGCTGCTACTTTCGAGAGTAGGACTAGAATGAGATCTTCCACAAGCAACTTTGACAAAGTTTATTATTTAGGAGCAGTGTGGTGTAGTAAAAGTAGCATTAGATTTAAGTCAGAAGACAAGATTTGGAAGCCCAGGTCTATTTACTAGCTGGGTGGGGTCCCAGGTAAGTCACTTCAAATCTTTGAGTGTTTCTTCACCAAAAATGAAGTTGAATAAGATAATCATTAAGACTCCCTCAAATTCTGAACTCTGGCTTACATTTCTTTCAAGTATCAAGTGAATCTATTTTCAGGTATTTCCAAAATTTGTCTTTGGCAGGGACTTCCTGAGCAAGGTAGCCCTTTTCCTCAGCTCAAATATTCCAGTAAAGTAGATTTCAGTGTGTTTCACATCATTATTCCTATTACCTTTATTATCTCCCAGTCAGACTAGGAAATGTGTGTTAACTGGTACTTTTTTTTTTTCAACATAGAAGCTTCATGAATTTTCGTGTCATAGTTGTGCAGGGGCCATGCTAATCTCTGTATCATTCCAATTTTAGTATATGTACTGCCGAAGCAAGCACCTGGTATTCTCTTAAATGTAAGGTCAAATTGAGTGAAATTGTAACTGATATCTCCTGACCCACACTCCTGTCCCTCCACCCCTCCCCTGCCTGTTGCTAAAACCCTGTGCTCAGGAAAGAATTTGACACACCATAGTCATTTTCTCTGGAGACTCCGGCAACCAAGCCTTGTGCTTTTGTTAATCAAGGTGGCAAAGTAGGTTCATCCAAACTGCTCGCCAGCTGGGGCTGGCCTTTTAATGGTGAGCCAATCAGAAAAGAATTATAGAATGTTAAAGCTAGAAGAGACCTTAGAGACCTTTTAGCTACACCACACCACCCCCGCCGCTCCCTAGGGGTCTCTGGATAAATTTTAGAGGGGTTATTTTCACTAACTTCTAGCTGCAATGTAGCAAGTGTTTCAATTATTAACATAGGCAAGAAGCATTCTGAGAAGGGATCCATTGGCTGACAAAGGTGTACATGCCACAAAAAAGTTAAGAACCCCCATGTAGTCTATTCCAACTCCCACACCTGACTGAGGTTCAAAGAAGTGATTTGCACAGAGGTACTAAATAAAAACTGGATTTAAAACCAAGTCTTCTGAACTCAAAGGGCTATTTAGACATCTGAGGTAGACACATTCCCCACTTTTATGGTTTTTATTGCACTGCCAGATTTTGCTTTGCATTTGACTCCTACTCTATGATTCATTACATTAAAACATGCTCCTGGGACAAATATTGGTCATTCAGCATGGACTTTGCCCTTCCACCTCCCTTGGTGCCCACGTGACCTGGTACCCTGCCTCACCCCCAGCTCCTCTTTACCCTCAGGTATACTTATCTGGGGAAGACTTTACTCGGGTCTTCGGGATGTCTCCAAATGCCTTTTCTGCCCTGCCACTGTGGAAACAACAGAATCTGAAGAAGGAGAAAGGGTTGTTTTGAAGAGAGGGTTGCCTACAAAGTCCACAAGGCAGCTTTCGAGGCAGCTTCGCCAAGTTTTGTTTCGTTTACTGATATGCCAAATAAAATGAAATTACTTTTAGAATACTTTAGGATGGAGTAATGCCCCCTCTCTTCAGTTACATGCCTATCATTTCCTCCAAAAAGGATCTGCCTCAGGGAACTAACTGGTAGTCTTATTTCCTAGCTCCCCAGAGGGAAGACTTGGCAGTGGTTAGGTTGGCCTACCATTGCTTTTAATTACCTTGCCACAGGAAATGAAAGTGGCCACTCCAGAAAACATTATTGAATTCTAAGGACGGGTCCCCTTAGGGTCTCAAAATTATGGCTTATCTGATCTCAAAAGGAGGTAGGTTGAACATATTCCAGATTTATAATTTTCACCTTAACTTTGCTTTCCTCAGAGCCCGAGCCCAATACATTCTTGCTGTACTGTTGCCACTTTGTTCTGGGGCAAATCCCATTTTAGCCAAGTCTCAATGAATACTTCAGACTAAAACAAATTTAGCCCCATTGGTCTACAACCTAGGCTCCCAGAAAGCAGTAAAGTGGGTGTGACGATGCCTACCTAAGTTTGTTCTGGGCTTTGTGGCAGAGACCACATCTTTCATCCGCATTCAGGTCACTGTCTGGAACAAAAGCCCTGAAAAAGGTTATAAAAATACAAACACCAATCGCTTTCTCTCCAACAGTATTTCAATTGAGTGAAACAAGGTAAGAGATTGACCCTATCCTAACAAGAGGCTCAGAGTTCAGTCATATAATATAAGCTCTTCAACCGTCAGGTACTTAAAAAACTAAGAATATAAAGGTCTCTGAAAGCAGGAACTATTTTTTCTCTCTTTATTCCTAGTGCCCAGTATTTGTATTGAATTGAAGCTCAGTGGTGCCCAAAGCAACGTAATTATTTGCCCCTTCTTTTCTTCTAAGACATACATTACAGGTGACCTCTTCAGAAGACCAAAAAAAAAATTGGTCTCCACAGATGTGCCAAAAGTGTCTGACAGAATGTTGCCCTTTTCAGAAATAAAAGTCAAACCAATAGAGGGGTTAATAAAGAGGTTTTAATTTCACAAAAAAAATCTATGTATCATTTAAAAAGGGAGAAAAACAAGGAAAAACCATAAGAGATACAAAGGAACAGTTCTGCTAAAACACAGATAAAGGTGCCGTTCCATTTATAAACAGTGTAAAGAAATCAAAATCAAAAAATCACTCAGAATGCAAAAAACTATCCCACTAGCAGTGTGGCCAAAGCTGCCGGCAAACCCGGTGGTGGATCAACCAGGCATGGTAGAGAAACCTTATTTTTTTTTCATACAATAAATTAAATTGTCAGGAGGCAGTGAAACTGGTCAGGCAGGGAAATAGGGAAGGGAGTAGAAAAAAGAAGAGAAGGAAAAATTGGGGAGAGAGGAATAAGAAGATCAAGGCAGACTTCAGTAATTGTTAATTTGTATTCTCACTCTTTGGAAAGAAACACTGTCAACTTATCACTCCCAGAAAAATCTTATCTATCTACTCTTTTGGACATTTGCCTTTCCTGCAAACTTAGTTCTGACTTCTCCCAACCCATCCCAATTCTTCTCATGGTACCAAGCAAAGGAGATACATCTGTACCTCTATCCCCTACGCCTTCAATAAGAGTCCAATGGCAGGTTAATGGCTTCGTGTAGTAGCTGTGGCACAATTCTTATGTTTAAAAAAAAAACACTTTCAGACACAGTATACATGAAAAACACCCAGTTGTGGAAAAAAAAATACATATACGAACGTGGGGAGGTGGGTTACTCAAGGTTAATTTATGTACTGAAAAGCAATGCCTGATCAAGTAAGGAGCATATACCACAAAAAGGAAACTAGTGGTCATGTAAGACAAAATAAATTATTTCTCTTAGTTACAGGATTTCCCAAGGCCTGAAGTATTTTTTTGTTTGTTTAATGTATTCGATGGTGGCATTTTAAACTTCTGTGACACACATATACATACATATTTTACACACACATACACCCCTTGGAAATAATTTCAGTTGCACTGATAAACATGACCACATGAAGGTTATTATTTATATGAAATAGGAAAAGACTAAAAGTGATGTAAATCAATGCTCTTCAGGACAGGTATTTCAAGGGGACACAGGTGATGAAAAAACAAAGAAGGGTAATAATTTTATTTATTTAAACACAGCTTATTTGGACTAAATCTCTTACAGGTGAGGTGAGTAAAATTTATCTGATATATTCTACCTGTAAAAAAACAAAAAACCCTCCCTAACCACACATGCCACACCCAGCAACTAAGTGTATTTGAAAAACTGCCATTTTTTTCCTTCACAAATGTGCACTTCTAGACAGCCCACATTATACACCTGTGTATGTATAGCTATATGTGTATACAGCTATATAATGCTACCTAACAGTAGGGGGAGAAGGGACAATTAAGTAAATATGCCAATCATCTCTCTGCCATGCTTTAATTCTTAAAACTTGTTTTCAGAAACCTTCAATCAAAGGTATTGGTAAATGAACACGGCTAGGGTTTGCTTTCTGGACTACTGTACCAAATGTGTACATTTTATGTGATATTTATGATGCCCGAATAGTTTTATTAGTGGTCATTGAGTGGGCCTGTAATTAAGGCAGAACCTTTTCAGTATACAAAGAATTTTCAAAATCTAAGTAAAATAGAAGGAAAAATGTGTGGATTTGTTAGTTATACTGCAGTGCTGGGATGGACACACAGACACACACACACAGACACAAAGAAAACAAAGTCTACCTTATAGCAGGCTGAAATTCTATTCACAGCTGCTCTAATGATGATGATGTTTAGATGTAAGAAATTCTCCAACACCTCAAAATACTAGGTAATACGAACCAATATAGATTTCATTTGGTTTGGTTTTCCTTTTAAAAAAACACCCCAAACACATCATACTGGTTGTGTAAGAACTAAGTGCTACCAAATTCCAATGCTGTATTATAACTGATGGCCACAAAATGCTTAGGATTTTGTAGCTGAAATCTGTTTTTCTACAGAATAAGTGGACCCCTTCTCCCTCTACTTGTCATATACTCACACTAGGATTCTGAACTGGCTGTGCAAATAATAAAATATATATTATATATGTACACATATATACACATACATACATATATAATTTTAAAAATCTATATAAAGCCACTTCAACCAGGAATAGTCCCTCCCCTGCTAGTATAGGGAGAGTATCCCTATCAACACAATCGAAAACTGAAATTCCAATTCATAGCTAGGAACTCCACATTAAACTAAACTGAGAAGGGATGCTGTGGTGGGAGGGTGAAATAGGGAAAGAATTGGTAACAACACATGGACATGTCTGACAGAACTGAAGCCCCAGATAGCCAAGGCCCAACAGCAGTAAAACAGCCCTTCTGACCTGGTGATCCACTCTTAATATGAAAGATAGAGCCCCAACATGCTAAGAGTGAGGAAGAAGACCCCATTAAATCATGCTTCCAACTACATTAACGCAACATGGGCTAACTTTTCAGGAATCCATCTAGAGAGCTTCCTTATGTTCCCACCTTCCCGACTGACCCCAAATGAAACTGCTCCCTCTGAATTGTCTTCAAAGTCATTCACAATTATGCTGCCCTCAATTAAGGAGACTGGAGATGGGGAAGGAGAGTGTAGGAAAGCTACAATCAGTTAACTCATTTATTCTATGACTTTTTTAACTTTTATTTTTTTAAAAGGGTTTTCTTTTTGGAAATGTTGCAAAACAAAACCTATATTAAAATAAGCTTTTCCCTTAGATTTCTCTTGCCAACAATACAAAATTGATAGTTTATGATACAGTAGTGCATGTGGTATAGGGAAGGGGTCAAAAAGCATTTCCTGTTTGTGGTTAAGTCACAATATAAAACAACCCATTTAAGAAGATGCTACACTTACAGAACAGATTGTAGAACAAAGTTGTGCCTGTAATGCTGGAGGCTCTTCAAAAGAAAAGATACTCAGCCTCCCGACACCAATAATTTGGCTTATGTTTATGAATAGTGGTTAAAAAAATCCATGGTTCTCCCCGGCCTGCTCTCCTTTCAAGAGACTAATGATAACCAGCCCTGACACCAACATGAAAAAGTAGTTAGAAAAAAAAAACCCTCCATGTTTTATAAGATAATAAAACTGTAGTTCCGGCCCAAATTCAGAGCCAATAGTTCTTAATACGCTTCTTTGTAATAAAGGAATGAGATGCTTCATGACACTAAGCTGCACGAGAACTTAATGATGAAGCCAAGCTCTCAAAATTAGTCTTTACAGAATTCTACCTACAATAAATTCATCCTTTATATGGTTTCCCAAGTTGCTTAACCAATTTGTTTTGTGTCATTTGAGCAATTACCAAAATGTACTGGTTTTTAAACCATATTTATTTTAAACCATATTTATGGTTTAAACCTTCAAACACATAAGGTCAATTCACTAAATTTCTTTATAGTCCTTGGGATTCACCCAAATCATCCTCGCTTCAGATTAATTCATTCTTCTTAGGAATGCATCAAGAGAGGACATGGTTTTAAATGTTTAAGCCCTGTCCTAGAGCTCCCAATGCAGACACAGTTTTACATTTGGGGTAGGGTGAATGAATCACCTTTTGCTATCTGGGCATGAGAAACCTTCCAAAGAACATTTGTCAATGGGTCCCATTTGGGGCAACATTTTGGCCCAACTTTTTTTATATACTACTTTGGCTGACCCCAGAAGCAGCCTGCAAAAGCTGATGTCTATTCTCAAGTGGGCACAACATTGGAATAAATGAAAAGAAGCCAGTAACAAGAACAGATGCTGACTGAATAAAGGAATACACTATGTGAATCAAAACTTTTTTTTTAAATGCACAAAGCACACAATGAGCAAAAAATGTGAAGGATGATGAAAATGTTACAACACATTCCTCAGCACCAACATTTCATTTCCTAGAACTGAATGTAAACTGTAGAGGAGTTACAAACCCACGAAATAATGATAATTAAATAACCAAAACATGCTTCATCTCAAATGACAGCAATAGTCCCCTTAGCCAGAAGAACTATCATTAGTGTTTGTGGAGAGTTAGGGTTCCAGTGAACTGTACCAATGAAACATACACTCAGAGTTATAAACTATTGCTCAAAAGGCTCTCGAAGGACATAAAAATACACAAATGGCAAGTGACTCAGGTGGTTTCTTCACCCGTTTCCTAGTTGAATGAACTTGAACACCCCCCTGTCACTTTCTTCCATTTCTTCTGCACACCAACTGTGCTACAAATTCCAAGCAAAGTCTTGTGGCTCATTCCAACTCTTTAAGGCTCCATTCTGTCCAATATATACAAACACTCATGTACACACAAGTATACACGCCACAGTGTGAGTGTGTGTGTCTAGGTTCCTGGAACTATAGAAAACTCCACTCTGTTCTTGGAGAGAAGGCTGATCAGCTACAGGTGTGAGGTTCAAGGATTTCCATAGATAGAGGACTTCTCTGGCTTGAAGCATTCTATGTTTTGGTTTGGCCCTGAGCTGTTTGTCACTCCTGCGTCAGTTCTAAGTTCAGAATTCTCAGGTGGAAAGAAAATGATAACAAGAGAGACAGGCGTGTGCACACATAGATGCCCGCCTGCCCGGGAGTGGGTTCCTCACAGTGCTGGCCGGGTGGTCCGCCCGGCCTCCATGCTAAGCAGCTGGGAGGCCTTTTCTGTTTCCAGTAGCTCATCAAAGATATCTCTAGAAGAGGAAGGGGGAAATCAAGAAAAAGAATCACAAGAGGGTAGAGAAAATGAGATATCAGATGTAAGTACAGAACTAACCACAAGAATGATTAATATTTAGTCATTATTCTCTTAGAAAAAAGCAGCCTCTTCTTTGAACCTTCCTCCTGAGTTGAAATAACAACCCAGGTCTCTATAACAATTTGGTATTAGTTACTTGAAAATTATCAGAGGATCTTGGCTAGACCTACTGTTTTTAACAAAAATGACAGGTAATCAATCCACCATGTACACAAATTATGGATCAATGGGTCTCAAAAATCATTAAGTACTTGAATCCAGAGAACTTCTCTGGCACATTTGGATTTTAAAAAGGCTTATAATTGGATCTGTCTTATTCCCGGTGAGAGATCACCAAGTATTGGAGGCTAGATCCCAGTAACCACCCACTCTATCACTTCTTGAAGACCAATAAATGGAGTACAGTGTGAGAAGAATTAACGCTACTAGTATTAGAGAAGCATAACATTAATTTTATCAGAAATTTCAAAGTAAAAAAGAGTAATGAAAATCCAAAATGGCAAAAGCACTTAAATATTTTATCCATAGATAAAGGAAGACAAAAAAAGGGAAGCAATTTTTGGCTTGTGAGTCCTTGTTTGGCCAGATTCTTACTTATGCATATAAAAGAAGATGTAACCACTCCGGTCTCTATCACTCTGAACAGAGGCCTCTTGGATTTTAGACACCTCCAAGTCATTATAAGTGAACCAGGCCTGCTTCTTAATGTCGTACACATCACTAATGTAATGACCTAAAACAAATAAAAAAAAGTAGTTAATTTACCAACAGCACTGAGACTTCATAAAGGGGATGGATCTGTGATTTCATTGGTGTAATGAGCTCTTGGTAAGGAACCCTGCCCCTAGCAAAACAGACTGACATTCTCTGCAACCTAGAGTCTTGGGGAGTTGCCCAGAGTACTAAGAGCTTAGTGACTTAATCAGAATCCCAAGTCAGGATGTATCAGAAGTGGGACTTGAATACAGGTCTTCAAGGCCATCCTTCTATACACATTGCTTTGCACAGACAGTTTTTAAAAAATCAAAATAAATCTTTATAGCATCTTATTTTTAAAAGATCCTGAAAAAAAAAAACAAACACTAAAAATTCCTGTAAATTTCAACAAATTTTTAATCTTTTTATTGGTACTTTATTGATACAGATTGCAATATAACCATCATTCCCCATGCTAAGTGATTCTAGTCCATAATTCCATAAATCTTCCAGAGAGGGTCTACCTGACATAGTAGAGGATTTTACTTGCATATTTTAATATTCTGTGTATATCAATGCACCTAAGTCCACTAAATTTTGGGGGAGATAATGTTTGATGGATAAATGTTTGAGGAGCAGTCCCATAATTTCTATATCAATTATAGTCAAATTGACCTCATATCCTCCCCACCCCCCGCCCCACCCCCATACGTACTTGTATCAAGCGCCTGAGGCCTGATTTGAACTTAGGTCCTCCTGACTCCAGGGCTGGTGCTCTATTCACTGTGCCACCTAGCTGCCCCTCTATATATACTTAGAAAAGCACAGACTATCGGAGTTGAACAGCCAACTTGGTCCTACCTAGAAAGGCCCAAGAATCCTTTCTTCAAACGCCCCTAACAAGCGGCCATCCAGCCTTTGCCTATAGACTTTCAGTAAGGCAGAAGCCCACTATTTCCCGCGGCAGCCCCCTGTACTTTTTGATCGGGGTTTTCTCCTTCTTTCCGCCACTAGCCCTCGCTGATCCTCCTACTGCACGAGCCTAATTTTTCTTCCAAGAGACCTCTTCAAACACTTGAAGACTACATGGTCCCCTAAGTCTTCTTTCCTCCAGGCCAAATTACTGACTGATGAATACTGTGTTCTATAAATGTTTCCCTGACTATGGCACTCCAGCTGTGGGGTCTGATTGTGGCAGAAGAAAGCAGAATTATTACCAGCCTCATTTTGGTCACGATGCCTGTACCCTGAAACTGCTTTTTATCATACTGCTAATTCATATTCAGCTTGCATCGTGCACTGAACACCCCTACCCCCCTTTCCTGATTTTTTCCCCATGGGAACTGTCTAGCCACACCTTCCCAATCCTATATTGATGAAACTGATTTTTAAAAATTAAGTGGAATGAATCCATATTAAATCTCATTCTATTCAATTCAGCCTACCATTCTAATTTACTAGATCCATACTGGCTCCTAATTCTCACTTTACAAATTATCTACCTTTCATAGGTTTGTTTACCTGCAAATTTGAAAAGTATAGCTTCTTCATCTAAAATGTGGAACAAGGCAGGACCAAGGACACTCTCTGGGGCACAAAGTACAAGCACTAAAAGGCATCCATCTAAGTTGATAGATGCCATTAATGACTAGTCTTTCAGCTCAGTATTCCAACCATTCTCGATTCATTTAACTGTATTATGACTGTTCTATTTAATTGTAATAGCTCACATGCTTCAAGATTTTCAAATCACTTTATATAAATTACCTCATTTCATCTTCACAAAAACCATCTCCATTTTGTCCTCAAGGAAAACAACAGAGACTTTTTCAACTTTTAGTTCAGGAAATGCCCCTCCTAGTTACAGAACCAGTGATCAGAGAACCCAGACAAGCTACACACTAAGATACACACTTCTACTACACAAAAGCTCAAATGATGTTTTACCTGAAGAAGATGTGCTTCCAATATGGCTGACAACACTGATGAGTCGATAAGAATGGGGAAGATTTCCTGTCTAAAAAAATACAAGTGAATGTGAGTTCTGCCTCTGTATCTAAAATAAAACATGAAATCTAAGCTTGAACAATTAGTGTCTCTGATAAAAGCTTCATTTCTAAAATATATAGAGAACTGAGTCAAATTTACAAAAATACGAGTCATTCCCCAATTGAGACAATTGGTCAAAGGATATGAACAGACAGTTTTCAGAGGAAGAAATTAAAGCTATCTATAGTCGTATGAAAAAATGCTCTAAATCACTACTGATTAGAGAGATGCAAATCAAAACAACTCTGAGGTACCACATCATACCTATCAGATTGGCTAATATGACAAAACAGGAAAATGATAAACACTGGAGAAGATATGGGAAAGTTGGAACACTAATTCATTGTTGGTGGAGCTGTGGGCTGATCCAACCATTCTGGAGAACAATTTGGAACTATGCTCAAAGGTCTATAAAAATGTGCATACCCTTTCACCCAGCAATACCATTTCTAGGGATGTATCCCAAAGAGATCATAAAAATGGGAAAAGGAGCCACATGCACAAAAATATTTATAGCAGCTCTTTGTGGTGGCCAAGAACTGGAAATTGAGGGGGATACCCAACAACTGGGGAATGGCTGAACAAGTTGTGGTATATGAATACAATGGAATACTATTGTGCTATAAGAAATGATGATCAGGCAGACTTCAGAAAAACCTAGAAAGACTTATTCGAACTGATGCTGAGTGAAGTGAGCAGAACACTGTACACGCTAATAGCCACAGTGTGTGATGACTGATTTTGATAGACTTAGCTCTTCTCAGCAATGTAAGGACCTAAAACAGTTCCAAAGAACTCATGCTGGAAAATGCCAACAACGTCCAGAGAAAGAACTACGGAATCTGAATGCAGAGCAAAGAAGACTATTTCCTCTCTCTCTCATGATTTCCCCCATTTGTTGTAATTCTATACAACATGACTAATGTGAAAATATGTTTAATAGGAATGTATATGTAAAGCCTATGTCAGATTGCAGGCTGTCTTGGGGAAGGAGGAGGAGAAAATTTAAAACTTATGGAAGTGAATGTTGAAAACTAAAAAAAAAAATTAACTATATATATATATGTATATATATAAAAAAGAAATCTAAGCTTGAAAACAGATATAACTGAACCATAATACTTGGTATACCTGGAATCTCCATCAAACTATAGTGAGCCATGAATACTTCATACACACTATGTAATCTATATATCAAGAGAATATATAATCCCAATTCAATCCAATTAATAGCTACTAAGTATATGTCATGTGTAAGATACTGAACCTAAGAACAATAAAATGCTTTAGTGTTAGTTATCAAGTATTTATTCGATATCTATTGGCCTGAAGCAGTAGTTTGCTGGAAAAAAAGAAAAAGGAATTTTTACAGGAATATCTGCTTTGATGACTGAAGGCAACAATTTGTAGTCATATATCAAAGTACTGTATTGCTCAGTTCTCATTGAGTATATACAAAAAAGATTAAATTTTATTTTTTACTCCAGTATTTTTTTGATGCAAAAAAAGGAAAAGTGGGAAGATGAAGAGAAGCCCGAGTCCTCACCTCAGCATTTCTCTTCAACTCCTCTGCTTCAGCTTCTGTGTACTCCATATCAAAAACCTCTTCATTCCCAGAGTCGTCATCAGAGCCCATCCCATCCAGAAAGGAACTGTTAAATTCTGAAGGGCGAAGACAAGGACTGGTAAGGGCCCATGGCAAAGATGCCAAGAGACTCAGCCAGAAAAAGTGGAAGAAAGCCTGGATTGCATATTGTGCCGTCCCAAGCAAAAGTATGCTATGAAAACAATTAACGTTCCAATGCAAGCCACATCCTATTAGGCATCTCACAAGTGGTAACAGAAACATTTCTCAAGCTCTTTAAATTAGAATGGTACATAATACATATCTGATGAGGGGTCCAGGGTCTAATCCTCACAAGAGAGGAAATGAGAGAACAGAACTTTCTGCCTGATGCAGCTTCTTCCAGTATTATATGTCGTATTTTTCCCTTTAAGCTAATAGAGCATGAGAATTATAAGACAATACCCACTACATTTTCTGGGATTCTGAGGTTAAGCTATTACTGGACTATTTAAAAGTTAATAATGAAAAGGGCTTTGAAAAATTAAAACTGTCAACTGCTAATGACTGGGTGGCCAATTAAAAACAAACTAACAAAAGAAACCCTAGGAATCTTATCCTGTGGTAATATACCATTCCTGGAAGTGGTGGGGTTAACATTAAGGGCGAGCACAGTTACTCCCCAATAGCTTCTCAAATTTTCTGTATTCCAAGTAATGCTATATTAAAAGACTAGATTCATCCCCTTATTCATGCTGGGATTCACAGCTTAAATAATTCCCAGAACAGATTAAACAGACATGGAATAGGAGGAGGTAAGAATAACAAAAACCTGGTCCAGCTGGTCTCCACTCTAAGATGAGTAGAGAATAGGCACATGACATAATTAAAATGTTTACAATGTTATTAGTCTGAGCTCCACTTGGATGGGCATTATTTGAACAAGGTATAGTCTGAGCCCAGAATTAAGATTTATTTCAATTTGTGTGGCTATCCATCTGTAGTAAGACAAAAACATTCAAAAATAATCCACTGTGGATACTCATGACGATATTAGTGGTATAGAGTAAATGTAAACATAAGTTACAAAGATCCATAGATGTTACTAATAAACAGGATACCAAGAGTACATGGAATCCTAGGAGCCTTTCACTTAATCTTAAATGGAACAGAATCTCTTCAAAAAGGAATCATTTCACTAAAGAACAGCAATTGTTTCACAAAACCACATTTTTAAACATTTTAAATATTTGACAATGAAATGATAAACATCTGTCAGTGACTTTTCAAATATTTACAGCAGTATTCATATAAAGAAAGCTATTTTATTTAAAATAGAGGTAAAAATAAGTAAATCGCACACCTTGAAGACTTAACTCTGTGGCTCTTTTGAGGTCATCATCTTCTTTCTGTTCTCGGGCCTCCTAAAAGGAAGCATAAAAACTAATTCATTTAAAAAGTTCAGTGTTCATAATTTTTGGCTTTTTCCATTGAAGCTTCTGTCCTATTCTGGTTTCTACAACAAATGTGATGTTGTATATTAGAAGTTCTACATGGAGGAATGCTCATTACCTTGTAAGAGTTCAATTTTTAGTAACAAAGGGACTCAAATAAAACTCAATTACAAATTCAGTATTCTAATATTTAGAATAAGGCAAAGTCTCTAATCATGTTCATTTTTCTTCTTCATCATTCATCAAAAGGGTATCACAATCAACTTCTGAATGAACCGACAAAGAGAATGTAGTTTGCCCCTCAGAATGCTAGATCTGGCCCTAGATTCCAATATTCAACTCCAATCATTTCCTATTGGTGCTGTTCAGTTGTTTCAGAAATGTCCAATTCTTTGTGACCCCTTTTGGGGTTTTCTTGGCAAAAATTTGCCATTTCCTTTTCCAGCTCATTTTACAGATGAGGAAACTGAGGCGAACAGGGTTAAGTGACTTGTCCAGGGCCACACAGCTAGTAAATGTCAGAGGCCAGATCTGAACTCTGGGAGATGAGTCTTCCTGACTCCAGGCCCTGCACTCTGTGCCACCACTCAATTATTTCCTAATAGAAGGCAAATCCAACTAATGATTTAAAGCAATGACAGGGTAAGAAGAAGTAGTACAATACAGTTCTCTCCCTACAACTATTCTACAAAGATCTAGAAAACATACCAGTACAAGTCCTAATTGGGAAATCCAAGGGAAAAAAAATCAAGGTAAAATTTTTTCCCCCCAGTGCAGGTTGACATACGGAAGACAATGAGGATCAGGGTCTAGCTGCTGTGGACCAGACCTGCACCTGGGGTTAGAGCCCCAGGGTAAGGAACAGTCACTGGTCCTAGGCAATGCAGTGAGCAAGAAGTGAAGCGTGAGGCAAGTAGCAGTTGTGGGGTTCTGACTCTGAGAGCACAGCAGGGTTTCTGAGCTAGCTCCCATCCCAATAGGAAGCTTACGTGGGCAGAGGCTGAGTCCATCAGTCAGCTGGAAATCCAATCAGTGGTGATGTTCACACCCAAATCCAGGTTAGGAAGTTTGAAGAGTTCAAACCAGGAAGACAGGGCTCAGATTTCACCCCGGGGCCAATTAAAGTTTGCAGGTCCCCAGCCTGAGCTGTCCCACAGATCTTGGAATAACAGAATGCTCAATACTAGAGGGGAGTAGCAGCAGGATCCAGAACAGGACCAAGAATGGCAGAGACATCACAGAAACGTATGTAACCTGGCTTGAACGTGGTTCAAAAGTCAGGAAACAAGGCTGGAAGAATGAGCAAACTAAAAAGTCTAGTGCTTAGCACAGTTCCTGACATACAGTAGTAGCTTAACAAATGCTAATTCACTGCCCCTCCTCTTCCCTCCAAGAAGAGTCCTACCATAAAGAACTATTATTGAGCTAGGGAAGCTCAGGAACCCAGAAAAGAATTACTGTAAAATATCTACAAGCAAAATCTATATTTTTGGCTAGAATTCCTGGAATATATGAAACAATAATTTAAAGGAGAGTTTAAAATTATTTTATAAACTAAATGAGAGCACTAGAGGAAGGATGGGAAAAGAAATGAAAGTTATGGAAGAACTGGAAAGGCTATTATTAGCTTGGCACAAAAGATACACTCTCTGCAAGCAAGAGAAAACTGTCCAAATATCTCATAAGTAGGAGCTAAAATGGAAATAAAGAGTCTACTGCTCATCTCCTGAAAGAAACCCCAAAATGAAAATTCCCAGGAACATTATAATCAAAACACAGAGCTTCCAGGTCAAAGAAAAAAAATACTGCAAGCAGCCAGAAAGACTGAAACAATTCAAGTACAGAGGTGCTACAGCACCACATAAGGTATTTAGCAGCCTCTCTGACAAAGCAAAGAGTCTGTAATATAATAATCCAGAAAGCAAAAAATACAGGCTAACAATAACCTATCCAGCAAAACTGAGTACAATTCTATAGGGGAAAAAATAAATCTTTAACGAAATAGAGGACTACTTCCAAGCATTCCTGATGAAGACAAGAGGCTGCTACATAGAAACTTTGAAATACAAACAAGGGATCCTAGAGAAACATAAAAGGATAAATGTAAGCAAGAAATCATAAAGGACTAAACAAAAAAGAAATGACTATACTCTGTGGGAAAATGATAATATATATCCCTTCAGAACCTTAATATCATCAGGGATCATAGAGGAAGTCTAATAAGATGAAAGGCTTGAGAGTGGTTTTGTTATGGTTTGATATTTCTGAAGAAAAGGAAAGAGCATGGACTAGAAACACACTAAGGGGGAAAAGGGGAGAAGAAAGGAAGTGGTACACAAAAGCCTATACAAATATGGAAGAAGCAATAGGGAGGGCAGGTGACTCGAATCTCACTTTCATCTAAATGGGGCCAAAGATGGAAAAATACATACACATACAGAGCTGGGTGCAGAAATACATTTCATTCAACAGGGAAATAGAAAAGCAAGGGAAGAAGGAAAGATCAATTAAGAGAGGGGTAAGTTCTAATTTAAAAAACTCTAAGCAGGGAAGATGAATAGTAAAAAGAGGCTTAAAAGGAAAAGATAAGAAATATGATTAGGATCTGAGCCAGGGAAAGAGAAGATGGACAGGGGAGTATCAAACTTAGAGCCCTGGTGCCAAGCACACCACTCCTTCACAACTATCTTTTTCTTTATAAAGATGGGGCAGGAAATAAAGAGAGAAAAAGTATAAAAGAAAAGGATGGAGAAGAACACATTTAACAGTCATAACTGTGAATGTGAAGCAGCTGAATTTACTCACAGAATGGGGAGCAAGATAGCAGAAGCAAACAATATGCTGTTTATAAGAAAAACATCTGAAAAATAATTATTCAGATACAGTTAAAATAAGGGCAGGAGCATAATCTATTATGCTGCAGTTGAAGCTAAAAAGGTAGAGATAGCAATCATGATCTCAGATGAGGTAACTGCAAAAAACAAATTTAATTAAGAGTTAAACAGACTCTTGGTGGTGTGCTGATATGGAGACTCTGGGCAGCTGTAGTTAAGAACCCTCCAGCTTGTAAACCCGGATGTTCAGACTTTGTTGAACTCTGGCAACTATGCACTGAGATTTGAATCAGACAAGTGCTTTTTACCCAGAATCACACAATCACAGAAGAGACTAAGGTGTGTATGTATGATGAGAATGTTCAGGGTGAGAGTTATCCCCAAGTCCATAATAGCTGTGCTTCATCACCCTTCCATCAATGAATGCACAGCTCCTGATGTGTTCTTCCTGTAGGATATCACTCCCCATCGAAGTTACCAGGGATTCAAAAACAAGATGGTGAAACAAAAACCCAGAGCGCTATCATAAATTCAAAGGAAAAAAGATGCTGGCGGTTGCTGGGCATGGATCAAGAGCCTTAATGGACTTGAGAATTAAGTAGGACAAGCTTCCTTCAACAATGCAGAGACTATGTGGCGGCACACTGGTAAACTCTATATTATTCAAGGTCTAATTTCCCAGAGACACAGGCATAACTACTAATAAACAAGTCAAAAAAAATTACAGAAAATGAAGCCACAGGAAATATTTTCACTTCAGGGTTGGAGATTAAGAAACAATATAAATCTAAGTTTCTTGAGGGTAAAGGCTATGTCCCATTTGCATCTTTGTATACTCATTGCCTAGCACTTAGTATGTACTTAATAAATTCATTTGAGGGAGAAGAATCCTAGAAGACTTACTTGCTTAAGCTCTTAATTACCTCAGGAATTCCAGAGCTCTGATTTCATCCCAGTGAGAATTATTTCATGATAAAAGGACTCAATAAGCAGATTGACAGAGCTGTCAGGGCCCCAAGGCTTCATCATCTGGTCACCAATACTTTGGCCATAATATTGGTGATGAGTAGTGCCAATTTTGAGTGTTCACATCTACAGTATAATTTGCACTCAATTGTCATGTATTTCTTACGTATCTCCTAAACTTGTGAATGAACTGCAGAAAAAATATTTAATACAATACCATAGGCTACAGGTTAACTGAAGATTTTGATTTTGACCTTACAGTACTCCAATGACTCTTCACTTACTCTCCTCCATTAAAAAGTGAGTCAAGGGATGGCTCCTTTAATTAGAAGAAAAAAATCAAGATGGGAGGAGAAGACCCTCAGGGTTGCTGCTGAAAGAGAAACAGTTACCATTGACATTCACTCTAAGCCAGGAGGGCCCAAAATAAAGCCATTAAGTGGAGCTTGGGCAGGGATCTGTTGTGGTCCAATCTATGAGCCTCAGAGTGAACTGTGATGGATAGATGGATAGATGGATGGATGGATGGATAGAAGGAAAGAAGAAAGGAAAGAAGGAAAAAAGGGAAAGAATCTAGCCATCAAAATTTACCTTCCTTTGGAGAGGAGAAGGACAGAGAGAGGTAGAGGAAGAGGGAGGGGAGGAGCTGAGTTACCCAACTAGCTGGGTCCCCTTTCAGCCAGCTTGGTCTACTCCATTTGTCCTTCATTCTCAAAGAGGACCATGACATCAGGGAAATGATGACATGACTTGGATTTGAGTGAGGGAGGGCTGTACAAGGTCACCAGCCTCACTTTCTCCTCCACAGCCATCTGAATCCAGTGACCTGATATTCAACAGGATGACTGGAGATGACCCAGGATGCAATGGGAGCCTGTGGCCCTTTTAAAAAATCTTATTTGAAGGTAAAATTTGGATAGTTTGATTTATCAGGTTAACAGAGGAGTGGCAACTTCGTACAATGGAAAGGACTTTAGCTCTGAAGTCAAAGGACTTGGCGTTAAATCTTGCCTCTGATGCTTATTAGTTGTGTGACCTTATTTAAGTCACTTAACAGTTTCCTAAACTGTAAAATAAGGAAGTTTGAATAGATGGCTTCTGAAGTCCCTACCTGCTCTAAATTAATCCTCAAAGAAAAAGGAAAAAGACACATATATACAAAAATATTGATAGCAGTTCTCTGTGGTGCAAAGAACTGGAAAATAAGGGACTTTCCATAAACTGGGAAATAGCTGAACTAATTATGGCATATGAATGTAAGGGAATAATATATACTAAAAGAAATGATGACTGAGTCAGTATCAGAGAAATTTGGGAAGACACATGAACCTGATGCAGAGTGAAATGAGCACAGTTTATACAATGACAATAATATATTGTAAAGACAAATAACTTTGACAGACTTTAAAAACGTATCAATGTAGTAAACGATTATTTTTCTCTCATATTAACAGCTGATTACTAAAATTGGGGGGACCCCAGCTTTTTCCCCTATCCTATTTCCTTATCCAATCTATTAAGGATAGGCCAGATGGAAGATAGATCAGCATTCTCCCCATTCTGGGTATTGCTACCCTACCCAAATAGGTCAGACTTCTAATCTAAGGTGAAACTCCCTTCAGCTCGCTCAGGCTTTGTACATAAATTTTCTTTGTAGTATGTAAAAATGTATGTGGTATTTAGTATTCTTTGTAGTAAATGACATAATCAAAGTTGAGGTCAAGCTCCTTATTGTAATATTCATTCTCTTCATTAATCAACAAGAATTGATTGCCATTCTCAGGAACATAGCCATGAGCCTGCTGCCATGATTGTCCTTTGTCTAAGAGAGAGATGGCCAAATGACCATCCTTTTATTAAGATGCTGGCATTATTAATAAAATGTTTAAATACCCAGAAAAAAAATTAAGAGTTAAGCAGAGAAACTACACTGTGCTCAGCGATACCATAAATTATGAATAAATACAATACTAAACACATATGTACCAAATGTCACAGCATCTAAATACTTGAAGGAAAAGTTAAATGAGTTACAGAGAGAAACAGACAGTAAACCTATAACAGAGGGTTCCTTTTACATCTAGATAAATCTAACAACAACGATAACAACAACAAAAACCCAAGAAAAAGTTAAAGACTTGAAGAGAGTTTTAGAAAAATTAGATACAATTTTGATAATTACTGAATAGGAACAGAAAGGAATATATATATTAACCCAGACGTTCATGGCACTATTACAAAAGTGACCGTGTATAAAAACTTCACAAACAAATGCAGAAAAGCACAAACATTAACACGTATTAGCTACAGCAATAAGAAAAAGAAACTAAGAGAATAAGCATATGCAAAGAGAAAATAAAATTATCCCTTTTTTGCATATTGTTGAGCCTAGAGTCAACTAAAAAATTAACTGCAACAATAACTTCAATAAGTTGCAGGATATAAAAATAAACCCATACAAATTATCATTATTTCTGCATATTACCAACAAAACCCAGCAGGAAGAGGAAGAAAAAGAAATTCCATTGAAAATAACTAACTACAGAATTATAAAATACTTGAAAGTCTGTGCCGAGAAGACACACAAACAGGAACTATATGACTACAACTACATAATATCACCAATTCTAAATGCTTAAGGATATGAATTGGCAATTTTAAGAGAAAGTCAAGCTATTAATAGCCATATAAAAATGCTCCAGATCACTAATAACGAGAGAAATGCAAATTAAAGCAACTATGAGGTTCTGCCTCATATATATCAGATTGATAAAGCTGACAAAATAGGAAAATCACAAATGTTGGAGAAGCTGTGGGAAAACAAGCACGCTAACGCACTCCTGGTAGACAAACCGGTCTAGCCATTCTGGAAAGCAATTTAGAACTATGCCCAAAAGTTATAAACTGAGCACCCCATAACCTAAAGAGATCCAAGAGGAAGAGGACCCACATGTACAAAAATATCCAGAGCGACTCGTTTTTGTGGTGGCAGAAGAACTGGAAACTAAGGGGCATCCATCAATTGGGGACTGATGAACAAAACAGAGTATATGAACGTAACAGAAAACTATTGTTTTCCATGAGGAAAGGACAGTGTCAGAGAAACCTAGGAAGACCAGTTTGAACCAACATAAAGTGCAGTGAGCTGAAACAGGAGAACGAGTTATATAATAATAACGCTGAGAAGACAAATAACTGAAAGACGTGAGGACTCCGATCAATACAAAGACTAACCACAGTTCTAGCAGACTCACGATGAACCGTGCTACCCACCTCGTGATAATGAAGCAAGGTCTTGGAACATAGGTTTAGACGTATTCTTTGGACATGATCAATGTGAGAATTTTGGTTTTTTGACTATGCACATATACTACAAAGTTTTGTTTTTTCTTTTTTTCCAATGGAGGGAGGGGAGAAAGGAAAGAGAGAGGTGAATTTTCAGTAATTAAAAATTTTAAATACCCATAAATGAAAAAGTAAACAAAAAAATGCAACAATTAAGAAATTTTATTTTTATGCACAGACTACAGGCAACCCAAGGAAGAAATAGGCCCCTGGTGTCAAACACTAAAGCCATATTTACCTTTTAAAATTATTTATTATTTTTAGTTTTCAACATTCACTTTCATAAGATTTTAGTTCCAATTTTTTTCTCTCTCCCTAAAACAGAAAGCAATCTGATATAGGCTATACATGTATAAGCATGCTGACACGTTTATCTTTTTAATGGGATTTAAATCAGTTGCTACTAAAATATTGTGCAAAATAATCTTATTGATCTTCTTTCCTTTTTACTGTGCTATTAAATACATCCTTGGTGATTAAGAAGGCTTAAAGATTACTTTCTGCTAATATTAATAATCGAGGATTTGAGACCTTTTTGTGGTGGCAAAGTACTAGAAACAAAGGAGGAAACATCAATTGGGAAATAATTACAAATTTTGATATATAAATGTAATGAAATATGATTATGCTATAAGAAATGAAGAGAATTTCAGAAAAGCTTGTGAAGACCTGTAAGAACCGATGACAGAAACAAGAACCAGAACGTTTTATAAATAACATCAACATTGTAAAAACGATCAATTCTGAGAGAGTCCTAACCAATATAGTGACCACTCTTGATTCCTGAGAACCAATGATGAAGCATGCTCACATCTCCCGAAAGAGAGGAGATAGACTAATATGCAAAATGAGACAGATATTTCTAGACAAGGCCAATATGAAATTTGTCTTACTTGACTATGCTTATTTGTTGCAAGGGTACCTTGTCTGGACCCTTACCCTGGTCTGGGGACTGCAGGGAAGGGATAAAAAAAAATGCTTGATAATTGGGGGTAGGGGCGGGGAGAGAATGTCATTGGCATTTCCCCTGTGAAAAAAGCCACTTAAATGGCTTAATTTTCTTTCCAACAAGTTCTTGTCAAGAAATCCTAATTCCCCAAGAGCACTGGGGCTTATTTCCTTGTGAAGTTGGTAGTAGTCTCTTCATGAAAGAAACTACGAGATTAATTTTCTGACTTTGCTAAGATATTTAACTGATCCAGGAAGACTTCTGTAATCTTGCTGCTGGCTAGTTACAATTTTCCACATAGATCTCACAAGAACTCCCTAACGTGTTTATTGTGTAACAATAATGCATATGTCAAGTGTTTCACACACTTCTCCCAACTAGACCATAAATTATTAGAGGGCAGGAAGTAGTGTCTAATCTAAACTTGTACCTCCCCAGCACAGAGTTCCCCACACAGTCAATCAACAAATACCCATATTTTACTTCGTTTTATCAAACTTGTATCTGCTGAAAATGTGTGCCTTGCTGAATGAATAGTTAATGAAGATGTGAAGTATTACACAAATGAGTCAATATCTGAGGCAAGGGAGACAAGCAAAACTAAATTAAAGTTGTCTTTTACCCTCTTAAACCTACCTAAAAAAAAATGCCAAGATTTCTTCTTTCTAAATCCTGGAAATTTGTTTAGAGCTCTTAAACCAGCAGAGCTACTACAATCATTTACTTAAAAGAGCAGAAAGAAAATATGCGTTTCTTTGTTAAAATGTTTTAATCTTAAATATCATGCTCAGGCCAGTGACCAAAAAAAAAAAGATATTTAAAAGAAAAGGGATTTGTAGTGGCAAAGAATTAGAAATTGAAGGGAAGGCATAATTTGGGGAATAGCTAAAGTTGTAGCATATGATTGTCATGGAATATTATTGTGCTATAAGAAATGATGAGCAGGATGATTTCAGAAAAACCTGGAAAGACTTAGATGAATTGAGAGAGTGAAGTAAGAACAAGTGAGTGAAGTAAGCAAAGAAGAGTGAAATGAGCAGAACCAGGAGAACATTATACACAGTAATACTGCACTACAAACAACTGTGAATGACTTAGCTATTCTCAGCAATATGATCCTCCAAGACAATTCTAGAGGACTGCCAAACTTAAGATGCTTCATCTAAGAAAATGTATTTCCATAATTATATCTTAACTGAGGCAGCTAAAAAAAAATTTTTTAAACCAACAAAATAAAAAAAAATTCTACTAGTGATGAAATGACTACTGAAAGATATCTTCCTTTTTGGAAAGTAAGAAAGTCTCTCAAAATAAAATCATACTTTATTGAAGAAACTACAAAGCAGTAGACAAATACAGGCTATTATTATATGTAATACAATCATTTTTACTGAAAAAGACTGCCACATATAGTACTGTGAAAATACTTGTATTCACATGCGTGTGTTCAATGATATATTAGTACGAACAGTTGCTTTTAAAAACTTTGTAAGGAAATTAGATTTCCTGAATTTGATTGCTTAGGATTAATGTAAACAGCAATATTGTAAATATACTCTGAATGTTTAACAAATTATTCAAGGCAATTTCAGTTTCGTTATCATCTTACTTAGAACTCAGCTGAATGATACAACCATGAAAACATTACCTATTGGCCATGTACCTGAGGCAAGAAAAGTATGATTCTAATTAAACCCTATCAGTTTTGACAAAAATAAAACAAGACAGACCTAATCACTAAAAAAGAGGCCGTTGTTTAAAAGAAAGCACACTAGAATAGAAAAATAAAACTGTCTTCTAATTGGTATTTGGAAAGATTGCTATACCTAAAAATCAGAAATACACATACCTCAGCAAAGAGGTAGAACATTTTCCTAGATCCTGCTAGTCACAGCATTAGGAAGACTTGATCTAAAGCCCACTCCTGACAAAATAGCTCTGTGACTCTGGGCAAGTCAGCTGTCTGACATTTTAAGTTGTAGAAAAGTTTCCTAAGCTATCTCACGCTTATACAAAAATAAATAAATAAATAAATAAACAAAATAAAGGACAGAGCACAGCACGCAGAGGGTGTACACACATAGGAAAGTATTGCCAAACAGTATCTGCAGAACAGCAGAGAGAAGGGGACTTGACTGGGCGGCTCTTACTTGCTCTTGGAGGCTCTGAGCGAGGGCCTGCTGGAGTTCTTCTTCCTCCCGCTCTCGCTCCATATCATACTGTTGGAGCCAGTCGACTTCGCCCTGAGACCCTTCTGGAGTTTTGTTTTCTTTATTCTCATCAAAATCTTTAGTGATCTCAGTGAAACTGGCAGGACCTGAGGAAGCAAAAGAGCACAATTCAAGATTTCTGCCCCACCCCCCCACCCATTTACCAGTTAAATACCTTCCAGCACAACTAAAGTCCCTTGACTAGAGGGACACTTACTGTCCTTGCCCAACCTCAATGCCACCAGAGTATTTTTACTTGGAAGCTTTTCTTTTCTTTCTTTTTTGTTAGATTTTTTTCTTTTTAGTTTACAACACTCAGTTCCACAAGTTTTTGAGTTCCAAATTTTCTTGCTCTCTCCCCTCCCCCTTAAGACAGTATGGAATCCAACACATGTTCTACATATACCTTCACATTAAACTTATTAGAAGCTTTTTAGAATGTCACAAATGCTACTGAAACAAAACAAAACCGACCCGGGACAAAACAATTTCATCCTTCTGTTTTATCCATTTTATAAAAGGGCCAATTTTAGTTAGATTTCACTTCCAGAAGGCCACTGTGGCCCCTCCAGTGTAAACTGATGAACAACTTAAGAGGAAACACATTGGCTGCTTTGTATATATTTGTTTACCTGTAGTCTTTCCTTTAGATGGTAAGATCCCCATGGACAGGAACTGTCTTTTGTTTCTTTTTTGTATCTTTAGCATTTAGTACAGTGCCCAGCACAGCAGGAACCTAAAAGTTTACTGAACTGAATGAGTCTCTGTTCTAACTAACCCTCACTCGATGGGAAACGACAGGCAAGTCCCATGACTTCTCAGAGCCTCAGTTTCCTCATGAAAAAGATGATAATACTAGACTTTAGCTTTCAAAGAATGTATTAGGCTATGAACTATATTAATGCTACTGATTTATTTTTTTGAAAGCAATTTATCTTTTATTCATGTCAGATTCAAAGTTTGTCTGATTATCTGTAATACGGAAATGATTTGCAGGAAAGGCAGTCTTAAGTTGTATATGGTACATAAGAATAAATAGAGAATTAGCCCAAGTCTTGAGAAGACTTGCCTGGCCAGGCTTACTCCAGATTAGAGAATGAGTTGAACTGTAAGGGCATGGATCTTCCCTAGGGGAGAAAAGAAGCTATAAGAAGCCCCTCCTTTAGTCCTATGTTTTATCCATCAAGTTATACTGCTTTAATATATCAAAAGAATGTGAATGTATTCCCTTTCTCAGTTAGTCCATAAGCTTTTATTAAGCACCCACTGTATGCCAGGCACTGTGCTAAGCACTGAGGGTATACACACGGAAAGGCTAAAGACAGTTCCTGCTCTCAAGAAGCTCACAGTCTAATGCAGAGACAAAATGTAAACTACTATGTACAAACAAGATTTATAGAGGATAATTTGGGGATAATCAATAGAGGGGAGGCACTAGCACTAAAAAGGATCAGCAAAGGCTTGTTGGAGAAGGTGGTGTTTTATCTGGGACCTGAAGGAAGCCAAGGGAAGTCAGCAGGTGGAGAGAATTCCAGGCATGGGGTACAGTTAATGAAAATGTACAGAGTCATCAGAAGGACAGTCTTGGGCAAGAATAAGGAGGCCAGTGCCACGAGATCACAGAGTATGTTGGCGAAGAGAGAAATAATGGGATTGATGGGAGCCTGGAAGAGGAAGACAGGGCCAGGTTGTGATAGGCTTTGAAGGCCAAAAAGAATTTCATGTTAGAGGCTGGACACTATAGGGAGCCCATGGAGTTTGATGTGCGTTGTATATAGGGATGACATGGTCAGATCTGCACTTTAGGAAGATTAATTTGACAGTTAAGTGGAAGATAGACTAGATTAGAGAGAGACTTGAGGCAAGATAACTGACGAAAAGGCTTTTGTAACTATCCAGATATGAAGTGGGGAGGCCCATACCTGGTATGGTGTCAAGAGAAGGGAACATATACAAAAGATATTATGAAGGAAAACTGACAGGCCTTTAAAAAAGGCTGGATATGGGAATGAGAGTGAGAAGTCAAGGATGACAACATGGATAAAAACCTGATGACCAGGAAAATGGTAACGGGTAAATTAATAAGAGAGAAGGGTTTTAGGGGGGGAAAGATAATGAGTTCAATTTTGGACATAATTGAGTTTAAGATGTCTATTAGGATATCCAGTTGGAGATAGGTAATACGCATTTGGAAATATGAGTCTGGAGGTTAGGAGAGACACTAGGGCTGGAGGATCATCTCCACAGACAGGAAAATTGAATCCATGAGAATCGATGAGAATCCCAAATGAATCATATAAATCGTATAAAAGGAGAAGAGAAGAAACAGTATAAAAGAGAAAAGGGTCTAGGACAGAGCCCTATCATGTGAGATAGGGATGGAGGAGGAAAGAATAATAGAAGGCATCTGGGTGCTGTGAGATGAGGAAGAGGGGAGAAGAGAGAGTTCTCAGCAAATGGCCTCCTTTTTTTCAGTAAAACATGCAGCAAGGCTCTAAGTGGAGAGGGTGGAGGCGGGGGAGCCATGAGAAGTTTGAGGAAGGATGAAAAGGTTTGGAAGGACCGCTATAGAGAGTGAGATGGTATTCATAAGACAAGTACAGAAGAATTGCCCAGCAGCACTGAAGGCCCAGATGAAATAACACAACAGAATTTTTTTTTGTGGACCCCACCAGCAAGGTTTTGCGATCTTCTCTAGCTTCAACGGTTCGTGATTAGGAGTGAAGGAAGCACGTGATGGGAGAGATTTAAGGCCAACAAGATCTGCAACAAGATAAGGGGGGGACAAAGGACATTCTCTTATAGATATCTCCATACTTCTATTCTTCAACAGGAAGCTCTCAGAAGGCTGCATTTAAGGTAATCTCATCAAATAAGTGTACTTTATGTTGAAAGAGGTTAACTAATGGGACGGCTAGGTGGCACAGTGAGTAGAGCACAGGCCCTAGAATCAGGAGGATCTGAGTTCAAATTTGGCCTCAGACACTTGACACACTTTACTAGCTGTGTGACCCTGGGCAAGCCACCTAACCTCAATTGCCTTGCCTTTCCCCCTCAAAAAAAAAAAAAAAAGAAAGAAAGAAAAAAGGCTAAGACAAATGATGAAAAGATTGTATATTTGCTTGGTGGTAATGTTGAGAGTAATAATACATACAAAGTAATTCTTATAACTTGAACAGGATACGCAGAGACCAAAACTATATAACAAAGAAAATTAAGCCAAAGGCAACAAAACTTCAGACCAAGTTGGAAGGGGGCATAGAATAACCACTTTTTTTGTTTACAAATCTGTAAAAATGTATAGTTGTAGTTAGGATTTATGCAAAATTTTATTTCTTGTCTTACATGTTTAATTTTCTTTCTACTGATTATGTAAAATTTTAAAATAAAGTAGCTGTTGTCCTCAGCAAGCAAGTGCTATTTCCCAACTTGCTAACTTAAGAAAACCAGGATACAAAATAATTTAAATTTAGATAAATAGAAAAATTAGGGGAATAGTTATTCACTTAACAATGATCTGCATCCTTAAATAGCAAGATACTAAAAAACTTTTAGATGTACAAAAACTCGATTTTCAGAAACATCTTTTAGATAAAATGAAATATTACATTTACATCTGTGAAATTTTCAGGCTTTCCCATCTAACTTTATATATCATAGATATACATAACAATGTTCAAAAATGATGTTTTAATTTCTCAAGAATACAGCTACTTGTTACTAAATTTCTAATGCTTTAAGGCTCTCAGAATATCAAAAAACTACACAACTATAATTTTCTGCAACTATAAGGACAAACACAGACATAGCTTCCACTACTATTTTTTGCTTATAGTTTATATAAACCTAGAAACACTGTTGAGAAGTTACTAGAAAAACTTTAATGTAATTTTACTTTGATAAAAATTCTGATTTATATAGCAACTTGCTAAAAGGGGAAAGTGTAACCAAGACTTTTATGTATTTTTAAAGTGAATTTGGAGAAAGCCAATTCATTAACAAAGTGAAGGAAGAAGAGGCACAATGGCATGCTTTGCCATCACTGTTCAATTCAATGAACATTTATTAAGCATTTAAAGGAATATGTATGCCAGGTATCTGGAACACAAATATAAAAATGAAAAAGTTCCTGCCCCCAAGTTTATATTCTAATTGGCTGGGATAGGGGAATACATACTCCTTGCCTATTTTGATTCCTTTAAAAACCAGGATTTACTATGATTGTGTTGTGAGTGCCAAAGAAGACACTTTTTGAAAAACATCAACCATGTCAGATGTTTCTATCTAAGCTGAATAAATTCCCAAATACAGTCACTGAAAAACCTATCTAATTGAATTCATTCATCTGAATTATTTTAAAATAATGTATGTTCACATTTATTATGGTTATAGTTGCATTCTAAATGCATCATTTTCTATACAATAGCTATCATTCCCTATCACATGGAACCACATGGTCCTTGAGATTCTTCTCTCCAGAGCTTTCAACATTTAACATTTAACAAGATCTAAGTGATCATGGTTATCATCAGCCCTCCTTTGATTGCATGATCGTCAAAACATTGAAAATGGACTTAATGCAACAGAAATATTTCGCATCACTGGCAAAACAATTATCAACCAAAATCTTAATGGTTAAAAATAGTAACAACATGCAGTCGTAAAAACCCTCTAATTTGGCTCCTATGGCAGAAAGTTTCTTACTCAGTTTTATAAACATATAAAACCTACATGTTGATCTTAACAGTTTGGGGGCTAGTGGAGAAATTACAGACAACCTTATCTTCACACAGCACAAATTTTCAGGACCCAATGTGCTAGCTCAATACATGTTTTCTAGACAATTAGCTGATGCGGCCATCAAACCCAGAACTTTCCAATGATTACTCCTACAGAAAGATGATTTACAATGACCCATCTGTGATGCTGAAATCAATACAGGCACATGTTCAGAGGTCAAGTGTTTAAAGCTATGGATACGGAAAATGTTGAAACCTAGTAGGAATGGATTACTTTGTGAATTAATTCAATTTAAAAAAGATTTGTAGAATGGGTCAAGGAAGATCCATGTGTATTTTAAATGAAGGACTTGGGAGAAATCAAACCTCAATTTGTATGTAGAAACTGCTGATACTTCAAGTTTTGTCTGATGCATACATACATACATACATACATACATACATACATACATACATGAATAGTATCATCATCTGCCCTTCATCAAAATTATCCTAAATGTTATGACACTCACTAGATTTGGGGTGAACTGGTTAGGGGAAAGGAACTCTATTGCAAGAAATATCTTGGACATTTCTGAGCTACTAAATTACCAGAAACAAGGTGAAAGCAGTATTGACCCAGATAGGCAAGGTGGTCAGTAGGTGGTAAAGGACATAAGTTATTATCCAAACAAGATTCCATTCCCCCTAGCTCATTTAGTCTTGAATCATTCCATTCCATTCATGCCAGAAAAAACAGCATGGACTCTGATAACCTGGCCAAGAACTAGAGAATTAGGGCAAACATCAGTAAACAGACTTAAAGCAAGTCGTTGCTCTGAATGGGAACCTCAAAAGTCGGTACCAGACTTCTATCTTGGCCATAAGAACAGAAGCGGCACCTATATAGCACTGTCCAGGGAGACAGAGTCCAGTCATGCACTCCCCTGAGCATTAGGAGTCACAGAACAAATTCTGCCGGCCTGAAATTCTCTCCTTCCTCATCTCTGCCTCCTAACTTTCCTGGTTTTTTCCAAGTCCAGCTAAAATCCCACCTTCTATAAGCTTTTCCTCATCCCCCTTAATGCTAATGCCTTCCCTCTGTTGTTCATCTCCAAATTAACCTGTATCAATCTCATTTGCTTCCATGTTGTTTCTTTCCATTATAGACTGTAACCTCCTCAAGACTATCCTTAACCTTTCTTTGTTATGCCCAGTGCTTAGCACAGTGCCTGGCATACAGTAGGCACTTAATAAATGCTTAATGACTTACTAACATGGTTAACTCAGTGCCTATGTACCACTGTCAAGAAGGCCATACTGAGAGGTCTGAGATGTCCAGCATCCCACTGCTGTAGCCCATCAGGGCTACATGTAGCAGGGAAGGTAACCAACATCTTATTGAGTATTGTACAAAGAGAAGGAAAAAGAGACCAAACGAGGCCTAGACTCTGAGTGGACTTCAGGGATACTGAGAAAAAGGTCAGAGACTGAGGCCAAAGGGGAACCTACCATATACTGCACTACATTTGAATGGATATACAATCTTGGTATGAAAAGGTCATTATCATAAATAAATTGGAGAAGGAAAAGAGTTATTTCCACAACTATGAATAGAAGAAGAACGCCTGACCCAACAAGGATACAAAGACTCTCTGGAGATAAAATGGACAACGTGGCTGAAGGTGGCTGAGTCTAGTTGCAGTTATCTGTTACTCAGACCCAAACCCAGGTCAGGAATTTGCAGAGTTCAGACCAAGGGGTCAGTGGTCAGATTTTACCCTAAATTGGTCTACTTTAAGAGCACCAAAAGCTTTCAAGTCTCCAGCCTGAGCTATCTCTAAAATCCTGGAATAACACATCATTCAATACCGCGAAAAAGCATCAGGATCAGCTCAAACTGTTCCACCAGAAGTACAGAGAACCTGGAGCTAAAATTCAAGTCCAAAGTCAAGAAGGAGACCAGAAGAATGAGCTAACACAGAAAAATCCCACCACAATGAGTTATTATGATGACAGGTGCTCAAGATGCAAACTTAGAAGGGAATGATTCGAAAACATCTACAAGCAAAGCCTTAAAGAAAGATATAGGCTGGGCACAAATTCAATTAGAGTTCCTGAAAGAGGTGAAACAAGAGCTATAAAATGTATTTTATCAGTGAGTATTAGAGGAAAAAATTGGAAAATAAATGAGAGGAACTGGAAATGGAATTAATGGCTTGGCACAAGAGTTACCAAACCTTGCCTCTGCACCAAAACCTCCTGAAAATTAGAATGAACTAAGTAGAAGTCAATGACCCCATAAGACAACAGGAAATATCAAAAGGCTTTAGAAATAGAAACAATTGACATGGGAAACAGATCAAGGAGAAGAAAATTTAATAATCACTGGACTACTTGAATACCATGACCAAAAAAAAAAACAACCCCAAAAAACCAAAACCTAAATACAATAATGCAAAAAACCTTGAAATAAAACTGCTCAGATCTCTTAGAACCAGAGTAAAGTGGAAATAGAATTTACCAGTCACCTCTTAAAAGAAACCCCACTACTCCCTCCAAAAAAAGAAATCCCCAAATAAAAAATTCCAGGAATATCATAGCCTAAGTCCAGAGCTTCTAGGTCAAATAAAAAACACTGCAAATAGTCATAAAGAAACAATTCAAGTACTAATAAGCAGTAACAAATGATTTAGCAGCCACCATTCTGAAGGAGTACAGAATCTGGAATACAATATTCCAGAAGGCAAATCATACAAGCCTATAACCAAGAATAACATTCCACAAAAAATGAATATGATCCTATAGAAGGAAAAAAAAGAGCTTTAATGAAAAAACCAATCATAATTCCTGAGGACTAATGACAAAAATTGCTTCTTATTGCAAAGTTCATACTTAAATTGAAGAAAGTAAAGAAAACATCAGACCATATTAGGAATGACCTTATGAATATGGAGGTGATGAATGGATTTAAGGGATTAGATCTGGTTAAGAACTATGGACAGTGGTTCACAAAATTATTCAGGAGGCAACAAAAAAAAACATACAAAAGAAAAAGAAAATCAAGAAAGCAAAATGACTGATAAGGCTGTACAAATAGCTCAGGAAAAGAAGGAAAGTGAAAGGTAAGGGAAAATGGGAAAGACATACTTAACTGAATGCAGAATTCCAGAGAATAGCAAGGAGAGATAAGAAGGTTTTCTTAAATGAGTAATGCAGAGAAATAAAAGAAAACAAGAGAATGAGAAAGACAAGAGATCTCAAGAAAAGTAGAGATGTCAAGGGAACATTTCATGTAAAAACAGGCAAGATAAAAGACAAAAATGCTAGAGACTTGATAGAAGCAGAAGGGATTAAGAAGAGGTGACATGAATACACAAAAGAATTATATAAGAAACTTCTTAACATTACCAATAACCACGGTGGTGTGGTACCTGATTTAGAGCCAGACATCCTGGAGAATGAAGTCAAATGGGCCTTAGGAAGCATTGTTAAGAATAAGCTTAGTGGAGGTGATAGAATTCCAGCTAAGCTAAAATCCAGAAGATGATGCTGTTAAATTCCTGAACTCAATATACCAGCAAATTTGGAAAACTTAGCAGTGGCCACTGGATTGGAAAAGGTCAGTTTACATCTCAATCCTAAAGAAAGGTAATGCTAAGAGCTGTTCAAATACCTAAATAATTGTGCACATTTCACATGCCAGCAAGGTGCTTAAGATTCTGCAAGCTATGCTTCAGTAATATGCAAACTGAGAATTACCAGAAGAGGAGGCTGGTTTTTGAAGAGGCAGAGGATCTAGAGACCAAAATGCAAACATTCACTGGATTATGGAGAAAGCAAGGGAGTCTCTGAAAAACATTTGCTTATACTTCATTGACTACACGAAAGACTTTGTGTGGATCACAACAAAATGTGTTAAGTCCTCAAAGAGATGGGAGTACCAGATCATCTTGTCTCCTGGAACCCTGCATACAGGCCAAGAAGCAACAGTTAGAACTGAATGTAGAACAACTGAATGCTTTAAATTTGGAAACACAATACAATATGAATGTTGTCGCCTTATTTAACTTATATGCAGAGTACATCATGTGAAATATCAAGCTGGATAAATCAAAAGCCAGAATTAAGGTTGCTTGGAGAACTATCAATAATCTCAAATAAGCAGATGATACCACTCTGATGGCAGAAAGTGAAGAGGAATTAAGAAGCTTCTTGATGAAGGTGAAAGAAGAGAGTGTAAAAGTTGGCTTGAAGCTTAATATCAAAAAAACTAAGATCCTGGCAAGTGGTCCCATCACTTCCTGGAAAACAGATGGAGAAGAAATGGAAGCAGCATCAGATTTTACTTTCTTGGGCTCAAAGAAGACTGCAGATGGCAACTGCAGCCATGAAACTAAAAGATGCTTGCTCCTTGGAAGGAAAGCTATGGCAAATCTGGACACCATACTAAGAAGCAGAAGCATCACTTTGCCAACAAAGGTCCATATAGTAAAAGCTATGGTTTTTCCATTAGCAATGTACAGCTGTGAGAGTTGGACTATAAGGAAAGCTGGCCATCGCAGAATCGACACTTTCAAACTGTGGTGCTAAAGAAGACTTTCGAGAGTCCCTTAAAGAGCAAAGAGATCAAATAAGTTAATGCCTAAAGAAATTAATTCAGGACATTCACTAGAAGGTCAAATACAGAAGCTAAAGCTTAGAGATACTTTGGCCACATAATCAGAAGACAGGCCTCGCTGGAAAAGACCATAATGCTGGGAAAGACTGAACACAAAGTGAAAACGAGACAGCAGAGGATGAAATGGATAGACGTTTTTTTTTTTAATTTTTTTTTAATTTATTTTTGACATGTTTGGTTTTCAGCATTGATTTTCACAGGCGTCTGAATTACAAATTTTCTCCCCATTTCCTCCCCCCAACACTCCAAGATAGCATACACTCTGGTTGCCCTGTTCCCCAGTCTGCCCTCCCCTCCATCGCCCCATTCCCCTCCCATCTCCCTTTCCCTTCCTCTCTCCCCTCTTCCCTTCCCATCCACCCTCCCTAAGAAGTCAAGCAATTCAACATGGGCCCCATGCATATCATTATGTATAACCCTTCCACAATACTCATGTTGTGAAAGACTAACTATATTTTGCTTCTTCCTAACCTATCCCCCTTTATTGAATTTTCTCCCTTGACCCTGTCCCTTTTTGAAAGTGTTTGTTTTTGATTA